>CM061542.1:218039730-218702543 GCA_030864215.1 Capsicum pubescens | reverse complement strand
TTAAATAGAGGGAGAAGAAGAATAAAAGAGCAAAGACAGGTAGTTTCAGCTTCGCTCAGCCTAAATCAGAAGGAGGAAACCATTCCCAATTTCATCCTAAGTTATCAGTTCCAGCCCCTTCTTCAGCCAGCGCTCTAGTTCCTAAGTTCAGGAAGGGTAACAGATATAGAGCGCTAGGCTCTAAGTTTCAGGGCAGTGTTAGCAATGCCTGAACTAATCCCCTTTGTCAAACTTGTGGTAAGAACAATAAGGGTGCTTGCAGAGCAGGTAGCGATGTCTATTTCGGTTATGGAAATCCAGGCCACAGAGTTAGAGACTACCCTCAGTCAAGTTATTAGAGTCATCTCCACTCCTCAGCTCAGTTTGGTCGCCCGAATCAGCAGGGTGCCACAACCAGTGCTACTAGTGGGCAACACCCAAGTTGTCTACATGCTCTTCAATCCTGACAGGATCAAGAAAATTCTCCTGATGTAGTTTCTGGTACGTTATAGATCTTTCATATGGATGTTTATGCTTTTCTAGATCCAGGAGTTTCTTTGTCTTTTGTCACTCCCTATATAGCAGGCGATTTCAGAATCAGTCCCGAAATCCTAGCAGAGCCCTTTTCAGTCTCTACCCCAGTGGGTAAAACCATCATAGCCTGGAGAGTATACAGGAACTGCCCGACTATGATATTTCAGAAAGTCACTTCAGCAGACTTAGTCGAATTAGAGATGACTAATTTTGATGTCATTCTCAGCATAGATTGGCTTCATTCCTACTATGCCAAAGTCGACTGCAAAAATAGAATAGTCCAGTTTTAGTTTTCGAATGAACCCATCCTTGAGTGGAAGGGTAGTACTCCAGTGTTCAGAGGTCATCTTATATCCTACCTTCTGGCAAAAAAAATGATATCTAAAGGATGTGTCTTTCATCTTGTTCAAGTTAAGGACACTAGTTTCAAAACCCCCAGCCTTTAATCAGTTCCAGTTGTAG
Source organism: Capsicum pubescens (assembly GCA_030864215.1). Lineage (NCBI taxonomy): Eukaryota > Viridiplantae > Streptophyta > Magnoliopsida > Solanales > Solanaceae > Capsicum > Capsicum pubescens. The sequence continues at coordinate 218,701,568 of CM061542.1, read as the reverse complement.
GTGAATATTCAGATATATTTCCCGAAGATCTTCCAGGAATTACTCCCGAAAGGGAAATAGACTTTGACATTGATCTTCTTCTAGATATCTATTCCTCCATATAGAATGGCACTAGCAGAACTCAGAGAACTAAAAGAACAATTGAAGGATCTCTTAGATAAGGGATTCATCAGGCCCAGCATTTCCCTATGGGGTGCTCTAATGTTATTCGTGCGCAAGAAAGATGGTTCTCTTAAGATGTGCATAGACTACCGTCAACTTAATAAGGTCACGGTCAAGAACAAATATCCTCTTCCCAAAATCGATGACTTGTTTGACTAACTTCAGGGTGCCAATTATTTCTCTAAGATAGACCTCAGATCCGGCTATCATCAGCTCAGAGTCAGAGAATGTGACATTTTGAAAACAGCTGTCCGTACTCGGTATGGTCACTTCAAATTTCTAGTCATGCCATTTGGTCTTACCAATGCCCTAGCCGCTTTCATAGACTTGATGAACCGTGTGTTCAAGCAGTACTTAGACATGTTCATCATAGTCTTCATAAATCATATTCTGGTCTATTCCCACAGTGAGCACGATTATGCAGACTATCTCAGAACAGTACTTCAGACTCTTAGAAATCATCAGTTGTTTGCCAAATTCAGTAAGTGTGAATTTTGGCTAAGGTCAGTAGAATTCCTTGGTCACATCATTTCCGGTGATGGCATTAAGTAGATCCTTAAAAGACCAAAGCAGTAAGAAACTGGCCTCGCCCTGTCTCTCCATCAGATATTAGGAGTTTCTTAGGTTTAACTGGCTATTACAGACGGTTTGTTGAGGGATTTTCTTCTATTGCATCCCCTATGTCTAGATTGACTCAGAAGAAAGTCAAGTTTCAGTGGTTAGATCCTTGCAAAAAGAGTTTTTAGGAGTTGAAGACTCGACTCACCTCAGCTCCAGTCTTAGCTCTCCTAGATGGTTCATATGAGTTCATAGTATATTGTGATACATCCAGAGTGGGTCTAGGTTGTGTCCTCATACAGCATGGTAAGGTCATAGCCTACACCTCTAGATATCTTAAACCCCATGAGAGGAATTATCCTACTCATGATCTTGAGTTAGCAGCCGTAGTCTTTGCCTTGAAGATTTGGAGGCATTATCTATACGGTGTTCATGTAGAAGTGTTCACTGATCATAAAAATCTTCAGTATGTATTTTCTCAAAAAAATCTCAATCTTCATCAGAGAAGGTGGTTAGAGCTCTTGAAAGATTATGACATGAGTGTCCTTTATCATCCGGGCAAGGCCAACGTAGTGGCCGGCGCTCTCAGTAGAATATCCATGGGTAGTGTTTCTCATGTTGAGGACAGTAAGAATAAGTTAGCTCAGGAAGTCCATCAGCTTTCCATACTAGGCATTCTCTTAGTCGATACAAAAGAGGGTGATATATGGGTTCAGAGTAGGTCAGAATCATCTCTAGTTTCCGAGGTGAAAGAAAAGAAAGATAGAGATCCCAGCCTTGTCAAGTTAAAAGGGTCAGTCCAGGATCAGAAAGTAGAGGTTTTCTCCCAAGGGGGAGATGGTGTTTCGCGTTGTCAGGGTCGTCTCTGTGTTCCAGGTGTAGATGACTTAAGGCAGTGAATTCTTGCAGAAGCGTATGGTGCGCTCTACTCTATTCATCCAGGGGCCACAAAGATGTACCATGACTTGCTGGAAATCTATTGGTGGAGTGGGATAAAGAGAGACATTGCAGAGTTTGTGGCTAAGTGCTCTACATGTCAGCAGGTTAAGATAGAGCATCAGAAGCCTAGTGGGTCCATGCAGGAGTTCAGTATTCCTTCTTAGAAATGGGAAGTTGTGAATATGGACTTCGTGACGGGTTTGCCTCGAACTCGTCATCAGCATGATTCAGTCTGGGTCATTGTAGACATAATAACCAAATCAACTCATTTTCTTCCAGTTCATACCTCTTATTCAGCCAAGGATTACGCCAAACTCTACATCAAGGAGTTGGTCAGATTGCACGATATTCTGTTGTCCACTATATCAGACAGAGGTACCCAGTTCACCTCTTATTTATGGAAATCATTCCAAAAGGGTCTTGGTACCCAAGTTCATCTTAGTACAACCTTTCATCCTCAGATAGATGGTCAAGCAGAAAGGACCATTCAGACGTTAGAAGATATGCTAAGGGCGTGTGCAATCGATTTCAAGGACAGTTGGGATGACCACTTACCTTTGATTGAGTTTGTATACAACAACAGCTATCATTCCAGTATTCAGATGGCTCCATTCAAAGCTCTCTACGGTAAGAGATGTAGATCTCCAATTGGTTGGTTCAAAGTTAGTGTAGACACGTGATTTTTTATCCTTCCTAAATTTTAACTTGTCTATCAATATTAAATATTTATATTTATATTTAATCATATATTATTTTTATTTTTATTCTAATTTTAAAAATAATATAAAAATAAAAAGTATATGTTTTCTTTTATAAATTTTAATAAATAAATTGATAGTTTTAATATTATTTTATTATATTAATTTTTGTCTATTTATAAATTGTTATTGTGTTTTATTAAATATAAAATTAATTAATTGTTATTATATTTTTAAATTATTTTTGAATTTTTGAACATCCCTCTCCCTTATCTGTTAGAAAACCATTCCCCCCCCCCCTCAAAAAAAAAAAGATAACTACTCCCCCCAAAATCCCTGTATTTAAAGGATTCCTCCAGAGAAACAACGGATATACATATGATCAGATATCCAAAGACATCAAAAAAAGAAGACAGATAGAAAACACAGTAAGGAAAAACTTGAAAGAAGAAAACAAAGAGTGACGAATAGAGTTTTGGATTTTCGTTCGAGATTTAGTTTCAACTTCTTGTTTCATTACAGGTTCTATTCGATCATATATCATTTATCCTGTAAACTTTATTATGTACTAGCATGAATGAAAATGTTCGTTGAATATATATATATATTTGTACTGTGTTGTGGATATAAAATACTGTGTGTGACTATATTTAATTAAAATTTGAAACGGAAAGAAAAACATAGAGAAAAGAAAAATCTTCATATTCATACTATATTCATAACATAGTTAATTTCATACATACACTATATTTTTTATTTTTTATGTATCCGTAGATATACACATTACATGTACACAATCGTCACTACGCGCATAAACACAGTAAAAGAAATTGACAAAATTAGCAAACAAAAATAGAAAGGAAAATAAAAAAAGGAAATGAGAAAGGATAACGAAAGTGAGAGAAGAGGGATCGAAAGTTGAACGAGAAGAAGGAAATTCATAGTTTTGAATTTTCCGGCGAGAAACCCGCCGGAAACTAACTGAAAACCGACCCAACCACCGCTCATTTTCCCATCGCGATGCCTTCCCCTTCCCTTTCCCGTGACTAAACCGCTGCGTCTCGCTGGATTTAATCACCGGTAGACGCGCTTCTACTAGTTTTCGTCATACACCACCCCCAAATCCCCTTTCTTGTCATCTCTCTCCTCTCCCCTGCGCCGCTTTCCCTCTCCCTTTCCTCACGCCGCTGCTGACCTCCTCCCTTTTACCAGAGCCAGATCTAGCCGGAAACGCCACAGCGCGAACCAACTGGCCCCACATCGGCGCTACCATCCCTCATCTCTTTTCTTGTCAACCCGTGCCCCTCTCCCAGATCCCGTCGACACCATCATCACCGGCGAAGCTGTTAACGTCGTTGTCCACTTCCCTGTCAACCATTGACGCTCTTTTCTCTTTTTATTGTTTCACTGTTGACATAAATATAAAAACAGAAGGAATTGAAGAATTGTATTGTGAATGCATACGTGAAAGAAGGGGATTTTATAGTTCCTTTATTAATATATATATATATATATATATTCGTTTTATTTTTTAGTAGAAAAACCAAGTTTTCATGTTTCAACATAATATAAAATTATTTTTATATTTAATAATTAGTGAAAATTAAATTATGAATAAATTTGATATTGATAAAATTTATTATTCTTTATATTTCTACTTAAAGTAGGGTGTCGTATATTTTAGGTAATTTTATTTATTTATTAGAAATTTATATTCGAATCTTTTTTTGGGAATTTTTATAGTTGATTTGTCTTATAACGTATGATTAGAGTTTATTTAATTTAAAGAGAGATTAAAATTTAGAAATAATATTAAATTTAGTGTAATATAGGCGGATTTGTGTATTTTATTTATCTTATTATTTTATTAACATAATTTATTTATTTTTTGATTCATTCAATTAATTACGTTAAATGAATTTTGCTTTAATTTATTATTAAGAATTTAGTTAAATTTTAAATTGCGTTAAATATTCGTCTAAATTAAGAATGCGGCATACGCATCTCTCTGAGACACTTAAAATTCAAGGATGCAATAACGCACCTTGGCAAATATTTTTTAAAAAAATTAACTTACACTAATTTATTTAATATAAAATAATAGATAAGTTTTAATATTAAAATGAGCGATTTTAGGCCTTAACGTAATTTATTAAAATAATTTAAGTCAAGATAAGTCAATAAAAGTGACCGGTCTAGAACCACGGGACTCGAGGGGTGCCTAACACCTTCCTCTCGGTCAACAAAATTCCTTACCCAGTCTTCTATTTTTGCAGACCAAATAAGAGTCATTTTATTTTGATTAGGGATTCAAAAAGGTTACTTGGAACACCATAACTCAATTTCAAGTGGTGACTCTGTAAATAAAATAATCCATATTCAATACCGTCACTTTAATTGGAAAAACCCTTCGACTCGATGCCTCGAGCGAAAAAGGAGTATGACATCTGTGGCGACTCCGCTTGGGAAAATAAGAATTCGAGCTTTTTATATTGACTTATACTTGCTTTAATTATTGTTGATATTGTGTTTGTTGGCCTTATGTGCTACTTATCACTTATTTACCGCTTTGATATTGATTGAACTGTATTATATATTGTCTCTCTTGCGCACCCCCTCTGAGTCTCTGAAATAAGATAGAAGGAATGCAACGCATGCATCCTACTTTCTTTTTGAGATAGCCGGAGTGTCAAAGCACCTGGTGAAGGATTATAGTCACACTTGTTAGGCGGGGTTCGGATCGGTAACGAAGGCGGTGTTTTCCTGCTACCGACCAAGTTGTCCCTCCCCGGCTCGAGTGTCCGCTTGGGTAAGCCAGTCTAGACATCTATTCCTATTAGGCTTAAACTTAGAAGAACTGAAAACTCAGAACCTGGTTAACCCTATTAGGTGCCGCTTTATTTGCATTATATGCATTTGACTTAGCGGGACTCGACACAGGGGCCGGGTTTGTCTAGGACAAGTGACCTACTTTATAAAGACCAACATGTGTATCTTATGGGCTCTTTGACATTTGGTTGGAAGGCTGTTTTTTTGTTGACCGGCTTTAGGCAACTTTAAAATGCAAGAGATGATATTATCCTCAAATTTTGTGAATCATTTTTCAAAAGAAAAATTTTATTTTTACAAAGAAAGGAAAAATTTTAGTAACATAATTTTACAATCGTCATGAACTTCGAGGGTCTGATTCTCACATCTTAGTGGGATACGTAAGAAGTCCTTCTCAGGATACGACCCTATCTTTTGAAAATTATTCATGGGCTTATTGGGGAATATTTTGAAAATATGATTACTTTCATAATTATTTTTTGAATTCTCAAGTATAATTTATATATATCTTAATAGCCCTGAATCTTTAGGGATCATGAGTCTAAGTTTTTATAAAATAAATAATATATATAAATCTTAATAGCCCAGAACCTTAAGGGGGTTTTGAGGCTGAATTTTGTACGATATATTTTCAAGAACTACGCACACCTGATTCTCATTTTTAATGAGATACATAGGTAGTCCTCAATGGATTCGGTGATCTTAAAAATGGTTGTATTTCCTTTTAAATTAAAAAAATAATCAAAAATGCTCCTAGAAAGCCTGGATGAAACGTAAAGCCTTCCCTAATAGGTTGGAAAATTCATCTAGAATCATAACATACAATGCGCCATTATAATGTGTTAAATATATAACACTCACCCATTTGCTACTTGGTAAAAGAAAGATAAAGTAGTTGGTGGTTGGTTTGTGGTTTAAACTGGCATCACATTCGTACAACCCCAGTTATAATGGAAAAAGAAAAATGACCCGCAAAGAGGGTGTAGGGTCTTATAGTGAGGAGGACCAAAATCAGTTGATTTCTCCAGAATTAGCATCAATGGAAGAGGTTAAGTTATTGAAACAACAGATGGTAGAACTGCACCAAGCTTATTTAAATGGACAAGCCCCGCCTTCTTCAATCCCTGGAATTGCGAATATGAATGATCCAAATCCTGCTCAAGCTCAATCTAGCAATCCATTTTACCCGCCTGGATTCAACCCATATTCTAATGTGTCTGGTGCTGAAGGTACTTCTACCATGCATCCACCAAATTCGTCTATAAAAAATAACCCACTTTTTACTTCTGTAGCACCAACTACTGCGGGTATTCAATCGACAAGACAGAAGAATATGGCAGAACCAAGTCATGATCTGTTGTATCCTCCTAGAATGACTTTTAAACCTCAAAATCCACATTATCATGCTTATCAACATGATTCTCCTATCGTAATTGAAAAGATTGTTAAGAATAAGGAACACGGAGAAATGGTTAGGAAAGTAAGAAGCTTGAAGCAGAGTATGAGAAATATGTAAGGATTAAGAGGACCAAAAAGTGTTTCATACAAAGACTTGTGTATGTTTCCGGATGTCCATTTGCTGATGGGGTTCAAAAAACCCAAGTTTGAGAAGTACGAAGGGCACGGTGATCCAATGGCACACTTAAGGCGTTATTGTAACCAATTAAAAGATGTCGGAGGTAAAGAAGATTTACTCATGGCTTATTTTGGTGAGAGCCTTTCGAGTTTAGCGTCAGAGTGGTTTGTGAATCAAGACATTAACAAGTGGAGTAGTTGGGATGACTTGTCTAATGAATTCGTGCAACAATTTCAGTACAATGTCTATAGACACGTAGTTTTGTCCCTCTCCGAAAGCATTTTTATCATTTTTACCCTGTCTTACTGCGTGCCCTCACCCATATGATTATATCCCACGAAAATATAAAAATAACAAAAATTCAATAAAATCCCTAACCTTATCCTAACAAATTTTATCCTAACCACCTACCCCACCCCCACTCACGTCACCATCCCCTCACATTTTTATTTCTTTTTAAGAGACAGCATATCACGAAGAGGGGGGATTTTTTTTCTTTTTCTTTTTTGACTTTTCTTATCTTCTTCTTCATACAAAAATACACAAAAATAGCAAGACTAGAGAGAAACACTCACCATCACACGATATACACACACAACACTCACCTTCAACGGGCATCCTCATCACCACCACAAATTGTTCACACTCTCACTAACAGGTAGGGGTACACCTACACACGCAGAAAATTAAGAGAGAGAGGTAGTGCAACTGAGAGGAACAGAGAGATATGGAGAGAATCGAGAGAAGGAAAGAGATAGAGAGGGAGAGAAATGATTTGGACAGATTCATTCCGGCGACCAAAGTTCGTCGGAGCTTCGGGGTAGCAGAAACAGTGGTTTCGAGCTCACCGTCATCAAACCCATCATTAACGACAGATTAGTCACCAATTCCTACGGACTCAACAACTTTGTCCAATCACCAAGGTCGGGTCAAAGTTTCGAGTTGGTCAAGTTCGTTGTTGAGGTTCAATCGAGGTATTTCGGATGCGGATTCTCCCGATTTTAATCAGAATAATATATTAATTCTGAAAGCTTGATTGAAGGTCCAATTCTATCTCTTTCTCAGTTTTATTTCATTATATGTGTTTGATTTGTGTGGAGCATGATATGATATGAATGTTCAGTGATTTTAATTTGGTATTTGATTTCGTTGATGTTGGTTATGGATTGTTAAAAGTAGTGATTGTGAATCGTTACGTTGAAACCTCGAGTTGAAGTTGGGGGCGGGAATCGAAATTGGTAAAATTGAATATTATGATATTTTGATTCGTTGTTGATGTTGAATATGATATGTCGTCGAACGGGTAGGCAAACAGTAGGCTGGATAGGAAAATTTAGAATTGGTGGATTGTTGCAATGTTTGAAATATTTGTTGAATGTCTTGTTTACCGTATTTGTAAAGTGTATTCTTTTGGCAGGGGAATTCCCCGAGGTATTCGTATTTATTCACCGGGGAATTCCCCGATGTACTATTTGTATTTTTTCACAGTTTTTTTATTTTTTTTATTTTGGACTGTATAATTGAACTGGACATTATTATTTTGGTTTTGGATTGTTGTTTGATGTTTGTTTATGTGCTTTGTATGGTTTATACATTCATGGTGTCTAATTAGACGATACTCTCCACCAAGCGATCGGGGTCAAACCACGGGATCGAGGGGTGCCTAACACCTTTCCCTCGGTCAACAGAATTCCTTAGCCAGAATCTCTGTTCGCAGATCAGTTTTTTAGAGTCAAACTATTTTGAAAAGGATCTTTCAAAGGTGACTTAACACACCGGATTATGTCAAGTGGCGACTCTGAATAAAAAATATAAATAATCCTTTTTTGAAACAAATTTTCAATCTTTTGTCACTTTAATAATAAAAACCCTTTCAAAATCTAAAATCAATCTGTTGGTGGTAAAAAAGGGGTGTGATAGCTCTGGTGACTCTACTGGGGATTTTTCAAAATTCGAGCTTATTTTTTTTGGAGTTGTATCGTCTTAGTTTGACATTATGGGTGTATAAACATTGTTTGTGTTATCGTTTGTTTATTTTATTATTGTTGAGTGCTACGTGTTTACAGTTTTTCTCTTGTGTATTACCGCTTTATATCTGGCATCATGTGCATAACCCGAGTCAATTCTGTCTGCAACAAGTCCCGGAGTTCACGTCGTGCGCACGAACTCTAGTTGAGTCACCCTTATTTTAGGAGGGGGAGCCGTTGGATGTATGGAGTAGGTGGAAAGCAAAGTAGCCACTATCGACCAAATGCTCCCCCAAACGGCCTTGTTAGTAAACCCCAACGTAGGTCAACCTTTAGGTCATGCTTATGTGCACCATATTGAGACCTAGCGGGGCCCACTTGGTCCTTTGTAGGAGACTCTCCTCTAAAGCATCCCTACGTGCTAATTATTGCATTTGTTTTAGGGTAATGGCGTCATTTGACAGACTGATTTGGGGAAATCATGTGCTAGAATTAAAGAAAGGTGTGTAGGCATTGAAAAATAACAAAAAAAGGGAAAAAGGAGAAAAGGTGAATCAAAAAAGAGTTTCGTAGTTTTTAGGTTCTTTATGTCTTTTGTTTTTCATAATTCAAAAATTCAAAAAAAAAGGATTTTCTTTTACTTTTTGCACTCATTTTACTTAAAAAAAAAAAAACATCAAAAAGATTTTCCTTTTGTTTTATTTAGCAAGCATTCACAATTTGAAAACCTTAAAAAAGATTCTTCTTCAATAGGAGCTTTTTATAAAAGAAAAATTCAAAAAATAGTAGAAGTTTTATACATTTCATATGACGAAAATACCAAAAAAAAATTGCATAGTTGTTGGTGGCATTTTCCTGTGAAGTGTCAAAATGAAAACTTAAAAAGATTTTATTAATGTGGTTCATGGTATGTCTTTGGTTATGTCTCTTAAGTCAGGGTTTAGTTTGTCTTTTAATCCTTAATTGTCCAATCTAGACGAACTACGCACCCCTGATTCTCCTCTTTCGGAATGTGAGATACGTAGGCAGCCTATTATTGGTTCGGGGATCTTATTTAAAAAATTCAAAAAAGATTTTATTCACTCTTCATCTAGAGTAGGTGTCATATACATCTTTAAAAGCTAGAAAAATATTTTCCTTTAATAATTTCAAGTTTCTTTGTCGTATGATATTAAAAATCGAAAACCCAAAAAGATATTTTTTGGTAATCATAAGTTTCATTTTGTCTAGGGAGTTTTAACTTGAAAAATGCAAAAAAGATTTCGTCAGTTCTTTTGACAATTTATTATTTTCTTTTCTTCTCAAAGTTTCAAAAAAAGAGGAGAAAAAGAAAGAGTGGATCGGTCATTTTGTGGCCAAACTTCATGAACTACGCACACCTGATTCTCCTCTTTCGGGATGTGAGATATGTAGGCGCCCTTCTTGGGTTCGGTGACCTTTTCAAAAAGAATAATAAAAGATTTTGAGAAAGTGTTGAACTCTAACACATTTTCTATCTCTTGTTCAGTTAGGTTAAGGTGGTTGGTTTATGGCATTTTGGCTGGTCCTCCATATTGCACCAAGTCACAGAGAACGTTATGGCTAACAATGATACCGAGTTTGTTATCACTAACCAGATAGGGAGTTCGGGAAATGAGAATTTAGGATCTAATAAAGATATTTGGAAATTAAGGCAGCAAATGATAGAAATGCATCGAGCTTGGTCTAATGGGTTGCCACTTCCCCCAGTTCCCACTGATAATCTGAAATATCTTTCTAGCTTGCCTCCCATATCACATGCACAATTTTCCATTTTTGTTGATATGCCACAACATGCATCAGGATCGACTCCGGGACAACAATATCCAATCACTTCCAATCTTCATTTCCTCACTCCCCAATCCAAGACTACCACATATGTGGCTCGACCTGTTGTTCATGCTTTTGCGGCATCACCCCTACCTGAAGCTCCTACTTTTGATGTCCATCCACAAGTTGTGCCTCTCTACTCTACAAGAGAGCCTACATTGAATATTACTGGTGATCAGCGTTACACTTGTAAGCCTACATTCAAGTTGACTGGACTTTACGGTGACACTCACCCGCCTGAATTTACTCCTAACACTGAGAAGCCTGTTATGACAGAAGAACAAGAGGAAATGACCAGAATATTAGAAGTTTGGAACTGGCTATGAAGAACTTGCAAGGACTTAGGGGTTACAAAAGTGTCTCATATAAGGACTTATGCATGTTTCCAGGTGTCAACCTTCCTCCTGGCTTTAAAATGCCAAAGTTTAAGAAGTATGACAGACATGGGGACCCAGTGGAACATTTGAGGTGCTATTGTAACCAATTAAGGGGCGCTGAAGGGAAGGAAGAACTACTCATGACTTATTTCGGGGAGAGTCTTTCAGGCCTAGCTTCGGAATGGTTTGTTGACCAAGACATTGACAAGTGGATTAGTTGGGATGACCTAGCTAATGGATTTGTGCAACAATTTCAATACAATGTGGAGTTGATCCCTGACAAAAAATCCCTAACTAGTATAAAAAAGAAGAATACTGAGAGTTTCAGGGAGTATGCGATCAGATGGCGCGAACAATCTACTAGAGTAAAACCGCCAATGAAAGAAAGCAAAATAGTGGAGGTGTTTATTCAAGCACAGAATGAAACATATTATCAACACTTGTTACCTATATTAGGCAAGTTATTTATTAAGGTCCTTAAAATGAGGGAGATGATAGAAGAGGGAATTAAGACTGGTCACATTGTGAGTTTTGCAACATTAAAAGCGACAACTCAAGCAATTCAAAAGGGTTCAGGAAGTGTTGGGGAGACAAAGAATGAGGAAGATGCATCTTCTATTGTAGTTGGACAGCGGGCACGGTCAAGAAGACTCCGTTGTCGTCACTCTCAGGCTCAAACCCAAGTTCATGCCCATGATCCACATAATCACTCCCAAAATCCATTATACTCTGCTCCTCCACCTCCATATCCAGTATATAACGCACAACCACATATTCAACCCCCATGTTACCCACAATGGAACACACTAACTCCTCAGAGTCATTCTATAACTCCAAAAACATACCAAAACGCTTCAAAGCCTGATTTTTTATCCAAGCCAAATGATGAAATGAGGCAGAATTCGAGAGATAGCTTCACACCAATTGGAGAGTCATATGCCAGTTTATTTCAGATATTGGTACAATGGGGCATGATCACCCATCTCCTTGGGTGCACTCTTAATCGGTGTTCAAGAAATTTTAATCCTAATGTACGATGTCAGTATCATTCTGATGCTCAGGGTCATAGTATTAAAGATTGTCGAGATTTGAAAAGAGAAATTGAAAAGATGAATCAATTATGGTGCAAAACATTGACAGTGAGGGGAACTCTAGTCATGCTAATATGCAAACCAGTAGCTAAGATGTCAGGCTGAGAAATTAAGAAGTCACCCCTTTCCCTACTAGGAAGAGGTCTGGTAGTTTGTTTTATTTTATTTTCTATTATTCGAATTATTTCAGGGTTGTAGTTCAGGATCTATCTTGTTTTGTCCTTTTGTCGTTTATGTTCAAACCCTTTTATCTTTTATTTCAACTAAATGAAGTGTCCCATTTTCCTTTGTGTTTTAAATATGTGTTGTTTGTTTGTTTTCTTTACATAGTACATTTTATGTTGACTCTAGTGATATGACATGCTAGGGAAATTTTCAGACAGATCTTAAAATTCAGTTTAAGCATGAGCATTGATCAGAGGGTTAAAGTTAGAAAAAGAGAGCGTCTGAGAAAATAGATAGAGTGCTGGGGCATTTGGTGATCAAGTTGAAGCCTTCTTTAAAAATTAAGGCAATTATTTTGAGAATCGTGAGAATAACTTGGTCAGCATTTGAAAGACATGTCTCAATTAGGTCAAATAGTGGATGTGTGATCCTACATCAAAAGGAATAGAAAAAATAGCTCCACAAAAGCATGAGGAATGTACAACAAAGATGGAGTTGGCGGAAGAAGCAGCGACACACATTCTCAATTAAAATTAGTGCTATAAAAATATCACAAATGATCTTCATCTCTCACTTTCATATTGCATGATATGTACTTGCATTTTCAAGGATTGATACGACGAACACATTTTATTCTGCTATCCAAACATTGTGCCATCCTTTGTTTACCCCATTTGAGCCTTAGTGTTATTTTCTTTCATACCCCTCTTATGGAATCAAGATAAATCCAGCAAAGCTCAAAAGAAAAGTATCGAGCAAGAGAATAGAGTCAGAAAGTTTCAAAAAAAAATGTGTCCAAAGAAGGAAGAAAAGAGTGTCAAGAAATTAGAGTCAGAAAAATCACAAAGAAAAAAAAGTCAAACGAAAAAAAAACAAGTCAGAATCAAGCAAAAAAAGAATAAGTTATCAGAACTACGCATGACCTGATTCTCCTCTCTTGGGGGTGAGATACGTAGGTTTCCCTACTCTGGGCTCGGTCTAACCAAATAAATAATTTAGAATTATCCAGTCAAAAGAAACCGTGGCATAAGTTAATCCTCATTGTTTGAGTCAATTCCAAAAGTTGTAAGTCCTACCCCACTTCAAGTGTCGTTTGGTCCCTATGCCATCCTTTCTTTCTAACCCTATCCAAAAGCCAAGTTACAACCAAAGAAAAACCTTCAAATCAATCTTTGAGATTGTTAAGGCTAAGAATGCAAGGAATATGATGATGTATTTGGGAACTACTTGTCTTCCTCAGCATAAGAAATCAGGAGAGAAATAAAAATGAGAGAGTCTTATCGGTGAAAACTCTCACGACAATAGTAAGATGACTGTGAGTTAAGGTAAACGAAGATAAGAGAGTCTCATTAGTGGAAAACCCTTACAGACACAATAAGGCAATGGTGAGCTGAGGAAAAGAAAATGAGATAAGCTTATTATCGAAAACCCTATAAGGCGACACTAACCGAATGGGGTCTTAAATGCAATTGACCTAAGGAAGAAACTCAGTTTCAAGGCCATTAACTTAACAACAATGGGTAGAAAGTTTGTATGAAAAGATCATGCTGCTTAATCCAAAATGTATGGCATAATCATTAGTGTTGACTGTCATTTTTAGATGAATTTTTTGTTTCTTTATTTCAAAAGGGGACAATCTTGTCTTTTCTTTCTTCTCTTTATTTTTATTTTATCTTTATTGAGTCAGTTATTCAAACAAAAATTATCATTTTTTTTGTTTCTTGTCTTTGAGTCAAGTCCGTGTCAAAACAAGTGAGAAAAGATTTCAAAACTGGCTACCAGCTTCTTTAATTGCACAAAGCAAGATAAAAGCTAGCACATGAAAGAGACATGATTGTGAGCCCAAAAAAGCGCATGCAGAAAGTTTTATCAACAGAGAAGTCAGGGAACTCATGGAAATACCAAGGTTCAAAGGGTCTATCTGAGAAGCATGACAAAGCAGATATACTGTGTTTGTTTTAGTCATTCTTAATAATCTGAGTTCGGATCAATGATTCAGCAAGTCAATGATATATGCAAATGGTTAGAAGCAAGGTTAAATGTGATAGGGGCAAGAGCGATTGCCACGAAAGCCAAAGCCACAAACCAACCATCATGTTTTTAAACTAACAAGTTTTCTTTGTATGAAACAGGAACACATGTTATCTTCGAATCAAGGATTTCAAAGCCTAAACATCAAAAGTTGCAATGCCTCACTTCCATAAATCCAGGAGACAATATTGTTGCACAGACTTGGTAATCAAAACCATGGTGACATTTGTAAGGAGATGCACTTCCTTGTTTGGGTAATTCAAGCAACATTTGTAAGGAGAAACACTTTTATTGTTTTGGTAATTCAAGCAACATTTGTAAGGAGACGCACTTCCTTGTTTGGTAATTCAAGCGGTATTTGTAAGGAGACCCACTTTTTTGTTTGGACAATTCAAGCAACATTTGTAAGGAGACGCACTTCCTTATTTGGGTAATTAAACCAACATTGGTAAGGAGACACACTTTCTTGTTTTGGTAATTTAAGCGGCATTGGTAAGGAGACGCACTTCCTTGATTGGGTAATTCGAATTTTACTTTTTAGGTAATGTACTTCCTAACTTAAGTTTTGATTCCTAGTAGATTTACTTCCTAGTTGAGTCATTCCCCTTGATTCCTAGTAGATGTACTTCCTAGTCAAGTCAGTCCCCTTAATTTCTAGAAAATGCACTTTTTAGTCGAGTTATTCCCCTTGACCCCTAGAAGACATACCTTTTAGTCGAGTCATTCCCTTTGATTCCTATAAGACATACCTTTTAGTCGAGTCATTCCCCTTGACCCCTAGAAGACGTACCTTTTATTCAAGTCATTCCCTTTGATTCCTATAAGACGTACCTTTTAGTTGAGTCACTCCCTTTGATTCCTATAAGACGTACCTTTTAGTCGAGTCATTCCCCTTGACCCCTATAATATGTAACTTTTAGTCGATTTAATTACTTTGACCCCTAGAAGACGTACCTTTTAGTTGATTCATTCCCTATGATTCCTATAAGACGTACCTTTTAGTCGAGTCATTTCCCTTGACCCCTAGAAGCCATACCTTTTAGTCGAGTCATTCCCCTGATTTCTATAAGACGTACCTTTTAGTCGAGTCATTCCCCCTTGAACCCTAGAAGACATACCTTTTAGTCGAGTCATCTCCCTTGATTCCTAGAAGACGTACCTTTTAGTCGAGTCATTCCCCTGATTTCTATAAGATGTACTTTGTAGTCGAGTCATTCCCCCTTGACCCCTAGAAGAAGTACCTTTTATTCGATTCATCTCCCTTGATTTCTATAAAATGTACCTTTTAGTCGAGTCATTCCCCTTGACCCCTAAAAGATGTACCTTTTAGTCGAGTCATTCCCCTTGACCCCCATAAGATGTATCTTTTAGTCGAGTCATTCCCTTTGATTCATATAAGATGTACCTTTTAGTCCGAGTCTTTCCCTTTGATTCATATGATGATGTGACTTTCACAAAAGTCCTTTGATGATAAATTGGGGAAAAATTTAGTTCTTGTGTTTGGAACTTCACTTTTCTGGCAAATGAAATCTCTTTTTAATAATATTTGTTTGGAATAATTTTCTTTTTAGTTTTGAGGTGATTTCAAGAGCCCGCCTGAAGAACAGGGCAAATAAATGAAAAGTCAAGCAACAAGGTGAAGAAGTTGAAAGTCAAGCAACAAGGTGAAGAAATTGAAAGTCAACAGATTGAAAAATAACAAGTCAGGAACTCGCCTGAAGAACAGGGTGAAGAAATTGAAAACCAAGCAACAAGTGATGAAAAATAGCAATTCAGGAACCCTCTTGAAGAATAGGGTGAAGAAATTGTAAATCAGGAGCCCGCCTGAAGAATAGGGTGATGAAACTCAAGTCAAGCATCCAAAAGAAGCTGCATAGATAGGATTTCTGTAATTTCATTTATGTTTCTAACTTGTAATTTTTATTTTTTTATGTAATGATAGAGCCGCGGATTGGAACCTCGACGGGACCTCACTCGACTCTCCAACTCGTTTGTCCTTCTTTCTTTTGTTTCTTCCTTTGAATAATGGTCGGATCAAAATTCTATCTCGTTGTCTACTTCTTTGTATGAAAACACTTTGTGTTTACATGCAAAGAGGGGCATGATGTAGACACGTAGTTATGATGTAGACACGTAGTTTTGTCCCTCTCCGAAAGTATTTTTATCATTTTTACCCCTGTCTTAATACGTTCCCTCACCCATATGATTATATCCCATAAAAATACAAAAATTCAATAAAATCCCTAACCTTATCCTAACAAACTTTATCCGAACCACCTACCCCACCCCCACTCACGTCACCACCCCCTCATATTTTTATTCCTTTTTAAGAGACAGTATATCATGAAGAGAGAGGATTTTTTTTCTTTCATTTTTTTTACTTTTCTTATCTTCTTCTTCATACAAAAATACATAAAAATAGCAAGACTAGAGAGCAACACTCACCATCACTCGATATACACACAGAACACTCACTTTCAACGGGCATCCTCATCACCACCACAAATCATTCACACTCTCACTAACAGGTAGGGGTACACCCACACACGCAGAAAATTGAGAAAGAGAGGTAGTGAAACTGAGAGGAAGAGAGAGATATACAGAGAATCGAGAGAAAGAGAGAGATAGAGAGGAAGAGAAATGATTAGGACAGATTTATTCCGGCGACCAAAGTTTGCCGGAGCTTCGGGGTCGCAGAAACAGTGGTTCCGACCTCACCATCGTTAAACCCATCATTAACGACAGATCAGTCACCAATTCTTGCGGACTCAACAACTTCGTCCAATCACCAAGGTCGGGTCGAAGTTCCGAATTGGTCAAGTATGTTGTTGAGGTTCAATCGAGGTATTTTGGATGCGGATTCTCCTGATTTTAATCAGAATAATACATTAATTCTGAAAGCTTGATTGAAGGTCCAATTCTATCTCTTTCTCATTTTTATTTCATTATATGTGTTTGATTTGTGTGGAGCATGATATGATATGAATGTTCAGTGATTTTGATTTGGTGTTTGATTTCGTTGATATTGGTTATGAATTGTTAGAAGTAATAATTGTGAATCATTACGTTGAAACCTCGAGTTGAAGTTGGGGTCGAGAATCGAAATTGGTAAAAGTGAATATTATGGTATTTTGATTCATTGTTGATGTTGATATGTCATCGAGCGGGTAGGCAAACAGTAGGCTGGATAGGAAAATTTAGAATTGGTGGATTGTTTGAATGTTTGAAATATTTGTTGAATGTCTTGTTTACCGTATTTGTAAAGTGTATTCATTTGGCCGGGGAATGCTCCGAGGTATTTGTATTTATTCATCGGAGAATTTCCCGACGTACTATGTTGGCGAAAGATGATCGTGATGAAGGCCCGAGGCATCGGGTAAAGCAACAGAGTTTAGCCTAGGACTAGTTTAGAATAGAATTTATATTTTTGCATTTTTTTTATTTTGGACTGGACATTATTATTTTAGTTTTGGATTGTTGTTTGATGTTTTTTATGTGCTTTGTGTGGTTTTTACATTCGTGGTGTCTAATTAGCCGATACTCTCCACCAAGCGACCGGGGTCAAACCACGGGATCGAGGGATGCCTAACACCTTCCCCTCGGTCAACAGAATTCCTTAGCCGGAGTCTCTATTTGTAGATCAATTTTTTAGAGTCAAACTATTTTGAAAAGGATCTTTTGAAGGTGACTTGATACATCGAATTATGTCTAGTGGCGACTCTGAATAAAAAATATAAATAATCCTTTTTCAAAATAATATTTTAATCTTTTGTCACTTTAATAATAAAAACCCTTTCGAAATCTAAAATCAATCTTTTGGTGGTAAAAAGAGGGTGTGACAATGTCGAGCTAATTCCTGATGAGAAATCCCTGACTAATATGAAGAAGAAGAATAATGAAAATTTCAGGGAGTATGCAATTAGATGGCGTGAACAAGCGGCTAGGGTAAAACCGCCATTGAAAGAAAGCAAAATAGTGGAGGTATTTATTCAAGCGCAGGATGAAACATATTATCAACTTTTGTTACCTGCATTAGGCAAGGCATTTATTGAGGTCCTCAAAATGGGAGAGATAATAGAGGATGGAATTAAGTCCGATCACATTGTGAGTTTTGCAATATTAAAAGAAAATATTCAAGCAATTCAAAAGGGTTCAGGAAGTGTTGGGGAGAAGAAAAATTAGGAAGATGCATCCACTATTGTAGTTGAACAGAGGGAACGGTCAAGAAGACCACAATGTCATCGCTCTCAAGCTCAAGTCCAATTTCATGCCCAAGCTCTACCTAGTCACTCCCAAAGTCCATTATACTCCAGTCCCCCACCTATATATCCAGTGTATAATGCACAACCACGTGTTCAACCCCCATCATACCTATAATGGCACACACCAACTACTCAGATTCATCCTTCAATTCCATAAATATACCAAAGCCCTTCTAGGCCCAATTTTTATCCAAGCCAAATAATGAAATGAGGCAGAAGTCAAGAGATATCTTCACACCAATTGGAGAGTTATATGCCAGTTTATTTTAGAGATTGGTATAGGAGGGCATGATTACTCCTCTCCATGGGTACACTCTTAATCCCTATTCAAGAAATTTTGATCCTAATGAACGATGTGCGTATCATTCTAATGCTCAGGGTCATAGTATTGAAGATTGTCGAGATTTGAAAAGAGAAATAGAAAAGATGATTCAAGATAGATCAATTATGGTACAGAACATTGACAGTGAGGAAAGCTCTAGTCATGTTAATATGCAAATCGGTGGCTAAAATGTCAAGCTCGACAATTGGGAAGTCACTCTTCTTCCCTTACTTGGAAGGATTGTTGGTAGTTTGTTTTGTTTTATTTCTATTTTTTTTTTGAATAATTTCAAGATCGTAGTTCGAAATCTATCTTGTTTTGTATGTTTGTCGTTTTCGTTTAAACCCTTCTAACTTTTCTTTTAATGAAATATGGTGTCTTTGTTATTTTATCTTATTTTTAAGTTGTTTGTTTGTATTCTTTACACAATACATTTTATGTTGATTCTAGTGTTATGACATGCCTGTCAAATTTTTAGCCAGATCTTAAAACCCAATCTAATGCTGAAACATTCGATCAAGAACCTAGAGTTGAAAAAAAAATGTAAGAAACATAAGTAAAGTGTTGAGATGTTTTGGGGACCTAGTTACATCTTCACTTGAATGTTTTGAGGCAATCACTTTGCAAATAAAAATGACTTGATCTTCAATATGAAGGTTCAACTCAAGCATTAGTTTCTATGGTCAGAAAAAGCAAAAGGAATTTTGCTAAAAAAAAGAAGAAAAAAAAAAAGAAAAAGAGTCATTTACTATGAGGAAAGTAGAACACATGTAGACCTGTATGGTTCACAAACTTAAAAGAAGCGACACATGTGCACTTGCTCAGTCAAGGTCAATGTTGAAAAGATGTGCATAATATTTATGTTTCACTCTCTCATTGCATGTTATGTACTTGCATTTTTAAGGATTGATATGACGAAGGCATTTTATTCTTCTATCCAAATGTTGTGTCATCCTTTGTTATCCCCTTTGTGATTGAATTTTATTTTCTTTCATAAACCTCTTTTGAAATCAAAATATAGTCTAAAAAATTCAAAAAAAGAAAAAATGTCAAGAAAAAAAATAGAGTCAGAAAAGTGTCGGGAAAAATATCTCTCTCAAAAAAAAAAAAAAAAAGACCATCTCTAGGGTTCGGTCCAACCAAAAAAAAATTAAATTACCCAGAATGAAATGAAACTGAGGCAAAGTTTATTTCCTTAAAAAAGTCGATTCTAAAAGTTATATGTTTCACCCAATATTATGTAAATTTTTGAGCTACATGCCTCCCTTTCTTTCTAACCTTTTCCAAGAGCCAAGTTACAACCAAAGAAAGACCTTCAGATCGATCTTCGAGAATGTCAAGGCTAAACATATTATGGGTGCATGATGTTTCGTATGTTGGGCATTATTTTCAAAAAAAATGAATGTGTAAAAATGAGAGAGTCTTATTGGTGAAAACCCTTTTGGGCACCATAAGGCGACAGTGAGTTGAGAAAGAAATGAAAATGAGATAAGCGTTGGCAAAAATCCATTGAGGTGCCACTAGCCGAAGGAGGATTGTGATTTAGAGGGAGCATATTCAAGATTGATTCCATTTCAAACTTAATAAGTGGACAAGAGTTGTAATAATTAGTGTGGGTAGATCAGGTTGTTTAATTCAAAATGCATGTCATGATTGTTGCAATCGGCTACCACACCCAAATAATTTTTCTTCTGTCATTTCAAAAATAAATGCCTATTATTTTTTCCTTTTCTTTTTTATTTTTCTATTTGGTATCTTTATCATCAAATAAAAATTATTGCCATTTTTCTTGTGTCTCTGAGTCGAGTTCGTGTCATAATAAGTGAGAAAAGATTTCAAAACTGGCTACCAGCTTCTTCAATTGCACAAAGCAAGACAAAAAGCCAACACATGAAAGAGACGTGATTGTGAGCCGAAATAAGGCATGCAGAAAAGTTTTGTCAACAGACGAGTCTAGAAACTCATGGAAATACCAAGGTTTAAAGGGTTTATTTAAGGAGCATGGAAAAGCAAAGATATTGTTTTTGTTTCAGAGTCACTTCTAATAATCTGAGTTTGGGTCAACGATGCAGCAAGTCGGTGACAGATGCTAATGGCTGGAAGCAAGGTTAAATATGACGAGAGCAAGAGTGATTGCCATGGAAGCTAAATCCACAAACCTGCCACTATATTTTTGAACTCACAAGTTTTCTTTGATGAAACAGGAAACATGTTACCTTCAAATTAAGGACTTCAAAGCATAAATATCAAGGGCTGCAATGCCTCATTTCCACAGATGCAGGAAGCAATGTTTCTGCACGGGTTTGATAATCAAATTATGGTATAAATTCAACCCCTAGGAAATGCAATTCCTAATCTGGATAATTCAAGTTTCATTTATTAGGTGAAGCACTTCCTAACTTGAACCATCACTCCTAGAAGATGCACTTTCTAGTCGAGTAATTTCATTCAACCTCTAAGAGACGCACTTTCTAGTCTGAATAAGTTAGTTTTTATTTGTTAGGTGAAGCACTTCCTAACTTGAACATTCACTCCTAGAAGACGTACCTTTTAGTCAAGTCATTTCCCATTGATTCCTATAAGATGAACCTTTTAGTCAAGTCATCCCCTTGATTCCTATAAGACGTACCTTTTAGTTGAGTCACTCCCTTGATTCCTATAAGACGTACCTTTTAGTCGAGTCATTCCCCTTGATTCCTATAAGACGTACCTTTTAGTTGAGTCATCCCCTTGATTCCTATAAGACGTACCTTTTAGTCAAGTCATCCCTCTTGATTCCTATAAGACGTACCTTTTAGTCGAGTCATCCCCTTGATTCCTATAAGACGTACCTTTTAGTCGAGTCATCCCTCTTGATTCCTATAAGATGTACCTTTTAGTTGATTCATCCTTTTGATTCCTATAAGACGTACCTTTTAGTCGAGTCATCCCCTTGATTCCTATAAGACGTACCTTTTAGTCGAGTCATCCCCTTGATTCCTATAAGACGTACCTTTTAGTCGAGCCATCCCTCTTGATTCCTATAAGACGTACCTTTTAGTCGAGTCATCCCCTTGATTCCTATAAGATATACCTTTTAGTCGAGTCATCCTCTTGATTTCTATAAGACATACCTTTTAGTCGAGTCATCCACTTGATTCCTATAAGACGTACCTTTTAGTTGATTCATCTACTTGATTCCTATAAGACGTACCTTTTAGTCGAGTCATCCCCATGATTCCTATAAAACGTATCTTTTAGTCGAGTTATCCCCTTGATTCCTATAAGACGTACCTTTTAGTCGATTCATCCCCTTGATTCCTATAAGACGTACCTTTTAGTCGAGTCATCCCCTTGATTTCTATAAGACGTACCTTTTAGTCGAGTCATCCCCTTGATTCCTATAGGACGTACCTTTTAGTCAAGTCATCCCTCTTGATTCCTATAAGACGTACCTTTTAGTCGAGTCATTTTCTAAGTATAAACTGGGACAAAAATTTTGTTCGTGTTCATTGAATTTATTTTATACTCAGGACCCTCCTAAAGAATGGGATGTTATTTTTCTGTTTTACTGTTTACTTTGACTCCAGGAGACCGCCTGAAGAACAGGGTGAAGAAAAAGAAAGTCTAGGAGCCCGCCTGAAGAATAGGGTGAAGAAATAACAAGTCAGGAACCCGCCTGAAGAACAGGATGAAGAAATTGTAAGTCCAGGAGCCCGCCTGAAGAACAGAGTGAAGAAATAGCAAGTCAGGAGCCCGCCTAAAGAATAGGGTGAATTTTCAAGTTCAAGTCGTGAAGATTTGAATCAAGATTCTAGAGATTGCAATTTTTATTGCATTTTTTATTTTTGTTAGTCATTTGAATGTAAAAGGCAGAAATCGTTAACCGAAAACTCGACGGAATCTCATTCGAATTTTAATTCTTTCTCTCACCAAATTACTTTTGAACTACTCGTGACCTGATTCCCTTATAACCTGGGATAGGTAGGACTTGGTCACATTTTTTCTTTTATTTTTATTTTATTTTTATTTTTATCTTAACCTTTCAAATAATTCAAGGGTCAAAAATCATATCTTGTCTACTTCTTTGTATGAAAACTCTTCGAGATTCCACACAAAGAGGGGCGAAAATGTAGACACGTGATTTTTTATCCTCCCTAAATTTTAACTTGTCTATCAATATTAAATATTTATATTTAATCATATATTATTTTTATTTTTATACTAATTTTAAAAATAATATAAAAATAAAAAAATATATTTTTTCTTTTATAAATTTTAATAAATAAATTGATAGTTTTAATATTATTTTATTATATTATTTTTTGTCTATTTATATATTGTTATTGTTTTTATTAAATATAAAATTAATTAATTATTATTATATGATTAAATTATTTTTGAATTTTGAACATTCCTCTCCCTTATCTGTTAGAAAACCATTCCTCCCCCAAAAAAAGATAACTACTCCCCCCAAAATCCCTGTATTTAAAGGATTCCTCCAGAGAAACAACGGATATACATATGATCAGATATCAGAAAACATAAAAAAAGGAGACAGATAGAAAACACAGTAAGGAAAAACCTGAAAGAAGAAAACAAAGAGTGACGAATCGAGTTTTGGATTTCCGTTCGAGTTTTGGTGTAGACTTTTTGTTTCATTACAGATTTTGTTCGATCATATATCATTTATCTTGTAAACTTTATTATGTACTAGCATGAATGAAAATGTTCGCTGAATATATATATATATATACTGTGTTGTGGATATAAAATACTGTGTGTGACTATATTTAATTAAAATTTAAAACGGAAAGAAAAAAAATAGAGAAAAGAAAAATCTTCATATTCATACTATATTCATTACATAGTTAATTTCATAGATACACTACATTTATTATTTTATATGTATCCGTAGATATACACATTACATGTACACAATCGTCACTACGCACATAAACACAGTAAAAGCAATTGACAAAATTAGCAAAAAAAATAGAAAGAAAAATAAAAAAAGGGAACGAGCAAGGATAACTAGAGTGAGAGAAGAGGGATCGAAAGTTGAACGAGAAGAAGGAAATTCATAGTTTTAAATTTTTCAGTGAGAAACCCGTCGGAAACTAACTGAAAACTGACCCAACCACCGCTCCTTTTCCCATTGTGTTGCCTTCCCCTTCCTTTTCCCGTGACTAAACCGCCGCGTCTCGCTGGATTTAATCACTGGTAGACACGCTTCTTCTAGTTTCTGTCACGCACCACCCCCAAATCTCCTTTTCTGTCATCCCTCTCCTCTCCCCTGTTCCGCCTTCCTTCTCTCTTTTCTCACGCCGCTGCCGACCTCCTTCCTTTTGCCAGAGCCAGATCTGGATGGAAATGCCACAGCAGCGAACCAACTGGCCCCACGTCGGCGCAACCATCCCTCACCTCTTTTCTCGTCAACCCGTGCCCCTCTCCCAGATCCCGTCGACACCATCATCACCGGCGAAGCTGTTAACGTCGTTGTCTGCTTCCATGTCAACCATTGACGCTCTTTTCTCCTTTTTATTGTTTCACTGTTGACATAAATATAAAAACAGAAGGAATTGGAGAATTGTATTGTGAATGCATACGTGAAAGAAGGGGATTTTATAGTTCCTTTATTAATATATATATATATATATATATATATATATATTTTATTTTTTAGTAGAAAAATCAAGTTATCATATTTCAACATAATATAAAATAATTTTTATATATAATAATTAGTGAAAATTAAAGTATGAATAAATTTGATATTGATAAAATTTATTATTGTTTATATTTCTACTTAAATTAGGGTGTTGTATATTTTACGTTATTTTATTTATTTATTTATTAGGAATTTATATTCGAATCATTTTTTGGGAATCTTTATTGTTGATTTGTCTTATAATGTATGATTAGAGTTTATTTAATTTAAAGAGAGATTAAAATTTAGAAATAATATGAAATTTAGTGTAATATAGGCGGATTTGTATATTTTATCTATCTTATTATTTTATTAACATAATTTAATATTTTTTTATTCATTCAATTAATTACATTAAATGAATTTTGCTTTAATTTATTATTAAGAATTTAGTTAAATTTTAAAATTGCCTTAAATATTCGTCTCAATTAAGAATGCGGCATATGCATTTCTCCGAGACACTTAAAATTCAAGGATGCAATAGCACACCTTGGCAAATATTTTTTCTAAAAATTAACTTACACTAATTTATTTAATATAAAATAATAGATAAGTTTTAATATTAAAATAAGCGATTTTAGGCCTTAACGTAATTTATTAAAATAATTTAAGTCAAGATAAGTCAATAAAAGCGACCGTGCTAGAACCACGGGACTCGAGGGGTGCCTAACACCTTCATCTCGGTCAACAGAATTCCTTACCCAGTCTTCTATTTTTGCAGACCAAATAAGAGTCATTTCCTTTTGATTAGGGATTCAAAAAGGTGACTTGGAACACCATAACTCAATTCCAAGTGGCGACTCTGTAAATAAAATAATCCCTATTCAATATCGTCACTTTAATTGAAAAAACTCTTCGACTCGACGCCTCGAGCGAAAAAGGGGTGTGACAGTTAGTGAGGCCTCAGTTATAGGACCTGACTTGGTATTTGACGCCTTAGAAAAAGTCCAGTTAATTAGAGAAAGACTCTGGGCTGCTCAGAGCCAACAGAAGTCTTATGCAGATGTTCGTAGAAAGATCTCGAGTTTGAGATTGGTGATCATGTCTATCTAAATATCTCTCCCATGAAGGGAGTGAAGAGATTCGGCAAGAAGGAAAAGCTCAGTCCCCGATATATTGCTCCCTTCAAGAATCTCAGTCGCTTTGGTAAGGTAGCCTATGAGCTTGAATTGCCTTTAGATCTAGTCTCAGTTCATCCAGTCTTTCATGTCTCTTTGCTCTAGAAGTGCATAGGTGACCCATCATTTTTAGTCCCTATTCAGAGCATTGATGTTCAGAACACTCTCTCTTATGAAGAGATGCCATTCGAAATCTGAGACTATCAGACTTATAGATTGAGGAACAAAGAAGTCCATCTAGTTAAAGTTCTTTGGCTAAATCAGTTCGTCGAGGGAGCTACTTGGGAAGCAGAAGCAGATATGCGTACCAAGTATCCTCACATCTTCTTCGCCAACTCAGATCAAGCTCAAGGCAACTATTCTCCTTAAACTTACTTAGTTTCATGTTCAGTGTTCATCACAAACTTGGTATGCAGTTTCTTGCTCATGTTCCCATTATAAACTTGGTATCAAGTACCATTGCATATTCAGTCATGCACTCATGTATCAGTTCAGTTATGTAATTATGCATCATACATGCATTCTCATTGTGAGAAACTTAGTTCTTCAGAACACTTAGTCATGCATTCATGAATCAGTTACACATGCATCAGATATGCATGTTCAGTATTATATGTTCAGTTTGTCAGTCATGGCAGTCATGAGATCATGTTCCAGTTATTTATGTTCATTATGTACGTCAGTTGTCTTTTCTCCCCTCTTAGTCAGTCTCATTCGATGACGAATGTTCTCAAGGCAGGCTTCTTGTAATACCCCGTACTTTTTCCTAGCTAATTTCATCTCAAGAATGTCTAGTATTAGCTTCTAAATTGAATTATGGTTATTCCATGAGTAATTTTCAAGATTTTCACTTTTTGTCATGTGGAAAATTCAATAAGCTTTCCATCGATATAAGATTCGCCCAAATCCGATAACCGGGTCAGAAGTTACGACTATTTTAAGTTTCCATCGTAAAAAAGCGCCATATTAGTCGGTGGCGCACTGCGCCACAAGAGGAAATGGCATTTGGAAAATTCCAGTAGGGGTCTGCGATTATGGCGTGTCGCTCCAGGGCCCAAATTCAGAATTGTTCATTTTCCAGTGTCTCAGCGCGATTTCCCCCGCGTCACGCCAAAGATCTATGTCGCAAAAGAAGGGGCAACGCGATGGCTCCGCGTTGCGCCATCCCTCAGTTTACCAATTGTCAAATTCCAGTGACACGGCGCAATAGCGCTGCGTCGAGCCAGGGGTTCAGTTCGGGAAAATTTTACTGAAATTAAATGACGCGTCCAGGGTTAAAAGGGTCAACTTTCCACCCCTATTTAAGCCCTTTAACATGTAATTCAACCACTTTTCACCCAAAATACACTCTCTTCTCTCAAAAACCTCTCAACAAAGAGCTAGGGTTTTCATAGAAGATCCAATTCCAAGAAAGTTTCACCGTCAATCTTCACGAAATCACGAACTAAGGTATGCATAGTGTTTAATCATGGACTCCTTTCGTCTATGAAGCCTAAGAATCCCTTTTCTAAATTCAAGTTTATGGATTTTCTTATGAATTTCATGATTGGGATGCTCTTGTTTATGTGGATAATGAAAAATTAAATTCTACTCCATGTTGGATGATAAATTCTATGTGGGTTAAATTATTAAAGATATAGATTCATGCAAACCTATGACTAAACCCTCGAATGATGAAATTAGAATTGAACCATGATGTTTAATTATTGTACAATGATGTTTACATGTACCATGCCTACAATATGTTTGATTAAATCCCTAGATGAAGGAAAAGTGCCTAACTAGCATGATACCATGAAATCCCCATGTATGTACAAGTTATGCCTATCACATGTTTTGATGAAATGCTTCTATAAATGTATTATGGATTATGATGTTAGCTATATGTTCAAGTAAGTTATGCTTGGTCAGTTTTCTTCCATCGAGTCCTGGGGGTACTCGTACCCGAAACATTAGTTGTGTGCCTAGAGCCATGTCATGTTTTCACGATACTCTCGGTCAAGCTATATTCCTTAGACTTCAGACAGTCTTATGACTCAGGAAATCTCCATGATCTCAGTCAGTTGTCAGATATCAGTAGTATTCTGTAGTCAACAGAATTTAGTAACTCAGCCAATGTTCAGTTCAGTAAATCATGTTCAGAGTCCATTCAGATGGGAGTAGGAATTAGCACCGAGTGAACCCAAGGATAGGAACACACACTATCAGATGAGGGTGTGATTCTTAGAAGTCATCCTTGTGTTCTAGAACTATGTAACCAACATAGGTTGAGACATTAACACTGTCCGATGAAGGTTGATGAGGTGGATAAACACTGTAAGATAAGGGCCCCACCATTCTCGTATAGGGGACACTATCAGATGAGGGTTGCCCACAGCTTGTCCTTATCGGTGGCGCGGTATTGACACCCTTCTAATTGGGGTTACAGATTGGACCCCTACTCATCCATAATGGTGTATCAGGGGCATGTTGGTTAGATAACTACTTCCTACAGTTTCATGTTACAGAATCATGGCTGTCAGATACAGTCAACTCAGATACAGTACGAAACTCAGATAGTTCCATCAGATTGAGGACTGTCAGATACAGTCACTCATGTTATCAGTTATACTCAGATTCAGTAATCATGTCATCACAGTATTAGTGTCAGTTGTTATGTTTCATGCATGTATTCTCACGCTCATGATAGTTAGTCATTATTATTATTGTCCATGCATATGAACCCCATGCATTCAGCCTACCTCACATGCATACCAGTACATTCAAAGTACTGATGTATTTGCACTATGGTGTCTTATACCATAGGTTCAGAGACACAAGCTCCAGCGCAACAGTAGATTCCAGATATCCGCAGACAGAGTTAGAAGTGAGTCCTTATATTTCGAGGACATGATTATTTTCCCTATTATCTTATTAATCAGTTTATTAGTTGAAGTTAATTGGGGACGTGTCCCATCAACTCCTTACTCAGACAGTTCAGTCAGTTAGAGGCTTTCTAGACTATCTTGTTTCAGACTTCAGTATGTTCAGTTTTGTTTTGGGTATTCCATTACCCCACACAGATGTTATATCATTTAGATCATGTTCAGTAT
The DNA here is from genome assembly GCA_030864215.1 of Capsicum pubescens. NCBI lineage: Eukaryota > Viridiplantae > Streptophyta > Magnoliopsida > Solanales > Solanaceae > Capsicum > Capsicum pubescens. The sequence continues at coordinate 218,672,844 of CM061542.1, read as the reverse complement.
TGAACCTTATGGCCTTTCAGTTCACGTTTCTGCATTATAAAGTATTTTATGCAGTATACAGGTACAAATATCAGTCATGGGTTAGCTTGTGGTCCTTTGGGGTCATGAGCACCGTGTAGCATTTCAGGTACCAGATTTAGGGCGTTACACTTCTAGTTCAATAAAGTCAAACTTGAGACTTGCAAAGATGTTGAATAACTCATCCCTATCAGAAGTTAATTCTTGGAAATCATCAATTAGAGCACTCATTAAGGAAACGAGTTTTCTTTTAGAAAATAAATGCAATTTATCTTTAAGCTCAAGAATACTTACCTCAGAAGTACCATCTTCCTCTTCTAAGTATGAATCTCCAATGACCATAAGTGCAATTTCATTACTCTCATCATCATTTGATTTATCTAAATCAGATCCCCAAGCAGCCACTATAGCATATTTTTCCTTCTCTCTTTTCTTAGCCTCTTCTCTTAATTCTTTCTCATCTTTTCCTTTTTCCATTTAATTTCTCAAACAAGACAATCTCTGACTTGATGATCAGTTTTACTACACTTATAACACCCAGTGGGATTGTCATTGGAATGCCTTTTGCTACCTGTTCCATTATTCTTTTTGAAGACTTTGCTGAGATTTTTTACTATAAAAGCCACATGATCTTCAGTCAGTTCCGCTTCCCCATCACTGTCAGAAGCCTTTAGGGCTAAAGTTTTCTCAGGGGCTGCCTTTTCATTCCTGGTTTCATCAATTTGCATCTCATAAGTCTTTAGGATACCTACTAATTCATCAAAAGTCATACTAGTTTGATCATTTGCCTCCCTAATCGCATTAACCTTGACATCCTATTTAGATTTTGGCAAGACCCTCAATACTTTGTCTATTTGTTCCTCAATAGTGATGACTTTTCCCAAAGAGATTAATTCATTTGTTAAAGTAGTGAGTCTTGACATCATTTGATGAAGGGATTCATTGTCCTTCATCTTAAAAGCTTCATATTTAGTAAAGAGAAGAGAAACTTTGAATTTCCTCACTTGAGTGGTGCCTTCATGTGCATTCACCAAGGCATCCCAAATTTGTTTGATAGTGGTATAAGTAGACACTCTGTTGTACTCAGCTGGACCTAGTCCACACACTAAGATGTTTTTTTCCCTTGCATTTTTCTTTAGTGCCACCAAGTCATCAACAGTAAAATTCTCTTCTCACCTTTTTAACTTGTTCTCCATCTTCCAACTTCATTGGGACAGTTGGACCATCAGTAATACTGTCCTACAATTCATAGTCTTCTTCTTGAATGAACATTTCCATTCTATCTTTCCACCAAGAGAAATGAGTACTATCGGAAAGAGGTGTCCTAGTAGTGAATTATCTTTCACTGTGACCAGTAAGAGGTGCGGAAATCATCATAGTCATCTTTTATTAGGTGTTAACCTTATGTAAGATAACCCTGCTCTGATACCACTTATTAGAGTACGTTCCCTACTGATTACTTTATGTTAGCCTAACAATTGCCTATCAGTGGAACAGGTTGACTAACGTGTTCCTATCCAGCTAAAACAGTAAGTAATTGCATAGTGACGTTTATGTGGAAAACACCCAGTTCAAAGAGGTGTAAAAAAATACGACCTGTACCTCTACAGGATTTAACCCCAACTTCACTAAAATAATTGAGCCTCAACAAACGATAAATTACAAGACTCTAGTAATCTAAGAATTAAACTCTAACTCCTAATTCAACAAAAACACAAACCTACCCAAGTTAAGTGTTCCCAAGTCTTCGAGTTCCCAAACTTGAAGACAAAGCTCCTAACTCAGTTTATACTTCACTGAAACTAGAAAACAATACAACTCGATAACCAACCCAATACATAAAGTCTAAGACACCTTAACTCTAAGTAATGGGAACAGGTTCAACTCAGGCTGCTTCGAGATTTAGAACTTTACACGTAATTTGTCGATATATTGCTATCTTTTTAAATGCCTCAGTAACAAAGTGAGTTACTCCCTCGATATATAATGACTCTCCAAAGAGTCCTTCACTGTGTGCTTTCTTTTACTTCCCTTTGGACTCTTCAACTCAACAAACTTCTTTGGTAAGTTGAAGTCCTTCTTCAAGTTAAACTCCTTGCTTTGGTAGAACTCCTTCTTCAACTTGATCTCTTTGTTTGATTGAACCGCTTTCTCTTTAGCTTATCAATAAAGTGTTGTATTCAACTACAACTACATCTTTTTCCCACATGATCCGCCAAGAGAGCAAGAGAGCTTATCCATTCCTTAGTGATTGGACCAGCTTAAGTAACATGTTTCATTTATATGTCAATCATCAAAACTTCATTGATCTAATATTCATTCAGTCATCGTGTTTGCTTGCATCAGTGAACCGAATCATGTATTTTGCATTGCATATTAGTGGACCACTTCAACTAACATGTTTCATATTTCCATGTCAATCACCAAAACCATCCCAACAAGAAAAATTGGGAAACAAGTGTTCATGAAGATAGACCTACTACAAAATTCTCAGAGGAGTAGCCAGTATGAATGTAGATAGAAATCAAAATTCACCAACCTATCTATTTTTCAATGCATATAAACATTATTCTTATAGACGTTTGCTAATACATAAGTCAAAGAACAAAGTGTCAAAGTCTACTACTAAATTCCTCAATGTCCACGATCTTACATTTGCAGGAAGAAGTACTACTCGTTTAATTTCATGAATTAACATATATCTCTGTAGTTTAGTTTGAACAACCAAAAGAACTGGGAGTTTCGATAAAGAAATAAATTGTGAGCTTAACTCAACTCAAAAACTAGTTTAAAATGGGAGGATCGCCTAGAATCGTATAAGGAAACTACCCATTCATTTTTCATCCAATATGAAAATCTTCAACAATTATGGAATTAAAATACTACTACTCCCGGGAACATAATAAAGTGGCCGACTTGGTACCTAACGAGGTGCTCAAAACTGTAAAATTAAATTGATGTTCATACCGTTTTATTACTACACTATACTACTCCACCACCACCTATTATTTTTCCATCTACAGAGGATGCGGTGAGTGGATGGAACTACTCATTCTTTAACCAAAGGTCTTGGTTTTGAGTCGTAAGTATAATAAATCTTAGGTAGGGAGCGTTACTCTCAAATGGGTCTTACTGATTCCAATGTTGATACTGCACACCCAATAAAAAAAAACTATTATTTGCCTATTTTTACGTTAGATTTTTATGGAGACATATATCCTAGATCTATCTCTAGTGATTTTGGTAATATTTTGGGCAATCTTACAACTTTGATGCTCAGAAGAACAAGACTATTTGTGTGAACAATATTTAATACACCACTATATAATAGTTCTCTATCCTTTGACCAACGAAAAAACAAATCTCTGTGCTGTTAGACTTTAGCAAATCTTTTTCTACCAACCAGTACGTACTGAATATTTGTCAGGCTGGTGCAATCTTAAAGTCCGGTGAACTGCACCTCTTTATTCATTTGGCTTAATTTTCAATTATTTCAAAAAAGTATTTTTGAAGAGTTACGGTTAATATTCTTGGTTAAGGTCTCATTTGTTTGTATTTAATGGAGGCTAATTCAGATTTCAGATCATTAAATGCATTTATTTTTTATTAAAATTTTAGGTTTGAATAGGTCTGAGTAGGTCTTAATCATTTCAATCTGAAATCAAGTTTTAATATCATTAAGAAGTATATTTTTATGTTGAATAGTATTCACTATCACTATATCTACAATCACCAGTCAACACCACCACTACCACCTCTGCTACCACCACCATTATCAACCACCACCAGCCACCACCAGCCACCACCATCAACCGCCACCACCAACCACTTTCACCATCACAACCATCATTGACAATCAATACTGCTACCAAAAACTATTGCCAGCCGCTACGAAACCTAACACCCCCATTATTCTAATTATATCCATCACTACTGTCACCCCAATGCTAACACCAATTCCAATGCCACCACCATCATCAATCATTACCGATCAATCCCTACTACAAATCAACTCATCTATCGCAACTAACACCAACGCTAACTACCACTAATATATCATCAAACCTTCACGCATTCTTCGGTCACCACCACCATCACTGTAACCGATATCGCCACCTCTACCACCACTTCAATCACTATCATCACTACAATCTATCTCTACTAACAACCATCTACACTATCATAGCAAATAACGTCTCCAACTCCCACAAACACATCATCAAACATCATACATTCATTTTTCAACCATCGAAATGAATACCTCCAAAAACTACCATCAACCAACTTCACATCACAATCACCACCACCGCTATCAATTGCCACCGTCATAACAATCACCACAGCTAATAGTGTCAAACAAGAGTTAGACCTGTTTAGTTTGTAATGTTGCACTTTTGTTATTAATAAAATTCATTTATTTACAAAAAAAAAAAAAAAACATTACTAGATACTAACATCAATCATTACCATCACCACCAATACAAATCATCTCCACTATCACCAGCAAATATAAATATTTTTTCAATCAAATAATAATTTTGTTGTATTAGTTCAAATAATTTTTTAATATATAATTAATTTTTATTTGAATTATATTTTTTATTATATATACATATAAATAAAGTTGCATATTCAGATGTTGGAAAACAAACAGACTTAATCATTCAGTTTTCAGATCTAGAAAAAACATTTTAATCCTTCAAATGTGCATTCAAATTCAAATGTATGAATCATAATAAAAATAAATGCAGCCTAAGTAATCTAAAAAGTGGTTTTGTCAATATTAAAACAGTAATTTGTGGTTAAAGGGAGCTACTTTGCTTGCAATTACTGCCCTTCTTGTTAGGCTTAAAAATCAGAAACGTTTAGCAATATTCAAATCAACTAATTCAAAATCAGACCTATCCTGATCCGAATTTTATTAGAATTAAATTCGAATTGTAATCTCTTCAACTTAAGAATTGAAAATTCAAGCTCAATTTCATAGTCATTTCGAATGGTATGAACGCCCACCCTTAAGTATAATAAGGATGAAGCGCTGGAAATAATTAATTCTACGTTTAAATTTTAAATTGTTAAATACTATTAATCAATTTATTTGTAATAATGATGATAAATAAAATGAACCGAGTTAGGAATTGATATATAGCACAAACTCTAGCTAAAGGGATAAGAGCAAGACAATTAATTGAAATATATAAGACCCTTCTAGAACTTATGCAATCAATATATAATTAATCATTTTGGTAATATCCTGTCCGTGTTGCATACATCCACCTCGTTAATTTAACAAAAAATAATCCACTTAATGTGTTTAATTCCACAAGAATTATTTAGGCCGGTGAGTGCAATTATTATACTCTATCAGTATTTTTATTTGCTAATTATATTAAAAATTATTATTCAATTTTATATATTTAATTTAAAAAATTAAGAGATAAATATACTATTTTATAAATAATTTACTCTTATTATTACATTCTTTTCTCAAATATTTAAATAACTTGTGATTAATAAAAAAAATAATATCATCAAAAATGAATCAAATCAAACATGCACACGTAGTAAATAACAATAAATCCTGATTTCATGATTCTTCCAATGGATTTGGAGATGCCCACGTTGCATTCGTTAGACAAAGCACAAACTCCAAACATCAAAGAAAACTGGAGAAAAACAACATATTTTTCCAAAACATGCAACAAAATGTTAAGAGGTGTATCCTCATTTTTTGGAAATAAAATTCAAATACCAAACAGAAAGTCGCACGACAACTTCCTTTTCAGTTTCATTCTTTTACGTAATTTGGATGTCGTGTCAATCACATTTTCACCTTGTTATCCTCATTCCGAGCTAATAACTACGGTGTGGGGATGGTATGGTATGATGAGGTATTTGAAATTTCGATACGGTAATTTCGGTATTCGATTTTTAAAAATATTATATCATTACCATACCATATTAATTCGATATGGTTCGGTATTTTGACGTTTGATTTCGATATTTTACAGTATGGTAATCGGTAACCATAGTTTGTTTAACTTTGACAATATATACTCATATACTAGAGTATTATTACTTCAACTTTTCAAAAGCATGTCTTAATTGTATCATAAAAATGCATTACACATGTAGAAATATTGAAAAAAGAAGTACAAACAATTCCTTTTATTAGTCAATGACACCAAAAAGACATTTCAATCAAGATAGAGTAGCAAATGTTTCAAAGTCTAATTTAGATTTCAAGAAATTAAAATCTTGTAATTTGTGGTAAAAAAATCGTACTTGAGTCACATTCCTAAAAGGAAGCAAATAAAAATTTAGTATTTTATTTAAATGTATAATCTATTTAAAATTAAGATGCCTTTAATCAATTAATTAATAATATTTATATTAGTTGTGTCTCTTTATTTATATTTAGATTATTCTCCAATAACTATCGCTTGTAGGAAAAAGGAACATGTTTAGGTAGAGAATTTTATCATCAATTAACTCTTTATGGTATCTATGATTATAAAGATAAATTTATTGTGATTTAAGTTTTATTTTCTAAAGTCTTAATATGTTTTTGAAGTTAACAATAATAAATTATCATGTATTATTGATAGACAATTTCTAATTGAGAAGATTTAATGTAAATAAAAATATCTTGAATGTCAGAAATTTCAACAACTTGATGTTTGTTTCCATGTTCTTCGTGATCATGGCCTCATGAATACACTACATTCAAAATAAAATTGAAGGTTATTAACATGTTTAAGAGTTATACACACCACTTTTTTCATAGAAATTCAGTTGTAAGCTAGCACACAAATTAAACATAAAGAAAAAAATCACACAAGATTGATAATTATAAAAGAAAGTCCAAAGTACAGAAAAGATACAAATAATAAAAAAAAACTCATCGAACAAACTCCATGTAAGCAAAAAAAAAAAAAGTGATCCTATAAAGTATAAATTCAAGCTCGAGACTAAACACATAAACAAAAAGAATTCACAGATAAAATTTTGACATTCGACTACATAATTTATACTAGTGTTTATATATGTACTATTATGCCTATGATTGTATGTATACAAGTTTTTTAATGTAGTAGACAACTTTTATTTTTTTTCAAAAATGTCGTAGTTTTTCAATAAAACAAAAAGTAATATTAGCTTATCAAGTTTACGGTAACATCATAACAGCTATATTTATGGTAATATTTGTTTTTTCAAGAAATATATTTTTTTATATTTTAGGACTCGTAATTTCCCTTCCATATATTTTAGAACTTTTAATTTTCCCATATATTTTAGAAATCATATTTATATATTTTAGGATTCTTAATTTCTTTTCATATATTTATTTTATTATCAGTTTCATATATTTTAGGAGACATTAATCTTTAATTTAATAAAATAATAATTGAAGAAAAAATTTAAAAAGATGAATTTATCTATTGTAGAGTCTTTTAAGGAAAAAAAAATTCTAAAAATTATTAGATTCTATTATTTTTTTTTGGTTTCACGTAGGGGTGATTTTTTTTGTAATTATAATTTTTTAATTATGATATTATATATTTTTTGGTGGAATAGATATGCATTAATTAGTACTCACTCCATTTAAAAAAGAATGACCTACTTTTTTTTTAGTCCGTTTAAAAAAGAATGACCCCTTTCTTGTTTTGGCAATACTTTAATTTCAACTTTCCACATGGCATGTTTAGAACCACAAGATTAAAGGGCATTTTGGTACATTTGACACAACTTTAATTTAAGGCCACAAGATTCAAAAGTCTTCTTTATTTTCTTAAAATTTGTGTCAAGTCAAAGTAGGTCATTCTTTTTAAAACGGAGGGAGTATATTAATTTTTTGGTTTCACGTAGTGATGGGCTTTTTTTAGTTATAATTTATTTTATTATTATATTATTTTGGGGGATTTATTTAGTTACAACTTTTTATTATTATATTATTTCTGAGTTTTTTTAATTATAATTTTTTATTATTATATAGTTTTTGTGGGTTTCACGTCAGGGGTGGTTTTTTTTTTAATTATTACTATATTTTTTTAGTTTTAGGTTGGTACCAAGTTATCAGGTAATTTACGGTACATCATAATAGCTATATTTATGGTAATTTTTATTTTTTCAAGAAATATATTTTTTCTATTTTAGAACTCTTAATTTTCTTCCATATATTTTAGGACTCTTAATTTTTCTATATATTTCAGGTTTCATATTTATATATTTTAGGATTCTTAATTTCACTCTATATATTTATTTAATAAAATAAAATTAAATAAAAAAGATTAAATGATTTTATCCATTGTAAAGACTTCTAAGGGAAAATGTTTTTTTTTTTAGAAAAATTTATTATTTTTTTTGGTTTGACATAGGGGTGTTTTTTTTAATTATATTTTTTAATATATCTATATACTATTTTTCTTTTTATTATTACTATTTTTATGGTTTCATGTTGGAGAAGGATAGAAGTGTAAAATATTATGCATTCTTACCTAAATTAAATAAAAACTTAAATTACTTTCAAGTTTTTTTTTTTATATAAAAAGTTCAAAACCTAAAAAGAACTAAAAGTCTCCAAAATTTTACCTAAAATATGTTTTCTAATATTTGAGCACACGTAGATAATTATTAACTATGAGAGTACTTGCCCTTTGCTAATTATCTTATTTAAGGAATTCTTTTGTAATTTTGCACTTAAACATTAATTAATTCTTTTAAAAAATTTATATATAACTAAAACAAATAGTAAAAAGAGGATTTTGTCTAAATCATGAACTTTTAATGAGGGTCTTCACACTTTTAATATATTATAGATATAGATTATAAATATAAATTATAGATTATAGATTATAGATATAGATATAGATAAATCTAAAATTCATAAATTAATTTTAAATTTTGGATCCGCAATATATTTTGATTAAATTTTATAATGGAAGAATTAGTTTTGAAATTGGTTTCTGGGAAACAAATGTTCAATATGTATCATATGTTATATTATACTACGAGTAAATGTATAAAAGGTCACAAAGCTAAAAAAAAAATTAATTGTAGGGAAATTTAGGGTGTTTTTGATTGAAAGAAACCAAGTGGAAATTAAATAGGATAAAAAAATGGATCTTTTTACCAAATAGGAAAAAAAAAATGGGTGCTTTAATCAAATTGGGAAAAAAGTTAATTTTGGAAAGAATTTAATTGTAGGAAAAATTTAGTATATTTATTTTGATAAAATTTAATTGTAGGAAAAAGGGTAAAAGATGATTTTGTCTAAAGCGAACTCTTTTAATGAAACGCAAAAAGTTCAATTCACTTTTCTAAAGACCTTTACACTTTTAATATTATATATATACTAATAAGTTACTTATATAACTATATATACTTCGGTATGGTATTCGGTATTTCGGTATGTCATTTGTAGATACCGTATACCATATCATATACCAAAAAAATTTAAAATGTATATCATATACCATACCAAATACCATAATATCAAAAACCACGGTATCAAAATTTTTGGTTGGGTATGGTAATTCGATATATACCATACCATGCCCACCCCTACTAATAACTACAATTCCATAGGCATCAAACTATTAGTCCACAACCTTTCTACCTAGAACTAGAAGATAGAAAGATGGAATTAACTAGTAAAGCTGCATATTCGTTATTCTATTCAGACCTTGCCTACTATGAGATTTTTGTTACGCAATATATAGAAACATATAGAAGTCCATGTGTCTTCGACAAAAAGCCAAGTGGCTCCTTACTATAAAAATACAAATGTGAGTCATCCTCTGTAACAATAGCAAAAGACTAGAATGGAGAAAACTCTTTTTTTTTCTGTGTGTTTCATTCATCGTACAATGCATATATACAACTAACTAGGATCTATAAATGACAAGTAAATATTTACAAGGATCCAGAAACATGACAAGTGAATATTTACAAAGAATAAAGAAATTTGGGGTTGCACTATTTGGACCTTTCTTGTGCTTGTATTTGGGCTAAACAAAGAAGTGAGTCCAATTTGTAAATCTACTGAAGCCCAAGTTTGTGTGAGCCTTATTTCCAAAATAGCAAATACTTCTTACAAATAACAAAAATCAGTCGACACCATCTTCTTTTCTCTATACCTCTATATCATGTTTTGTACCAACACCCCCCTCAAGTTGGAGGGGGATGAAAATACTCTCAACTTGCGCAATAGATTATGATGGAGAGGACTTGTTAAAGGCTTGGTGAACAAATCTTCTACCTAAGAAGAGGATGGAGTGAATGAAAGTGAGATCAAACCAACAAGAAATTGTTGCCATACGAAATGGCAATCAAGCTCCACATGTTTGTTGCGTTCGTAAAATACAGAGTTTTTTGCGATATGAATTGCAGCTTGACTATCTGAATGAAGGGAAACTGGAAAATCAAACAAAACTGAAAGATCGGAGAAAAGACGCACCAATTAAGTAAATTCGACAACAACTCACCGCATAGACCGAATTCAGCTTCAGCGGAGCTAAGAGAAATAGAAGTTTGCTTCTTTGACTTCCATGAAATTGGGGAAGAATCGAGTGAGATGTAAAATCCACTAACTAATTTGCGAGAATTGGGGCAAGTTCCCCTATCAGCATCGCAAAAGGCAGTTAACTCAAAGGATAGAGATGCCGACATGAATAATTCGAGTCCTGGATCTTTCAAAAAATATTGAAGCACACGAAGGGCCGACTGTAAGTGGGGGACTCTCGGATCTTGCATAAACTGACTCAAATATTGCATTGTGAATGCAAGGTCTGGTCGAGTGTACGTGAGATAATTTAGTTTCCCCAGAAAATATCGATAAAGAGTTGGATTGTTGATGGGATCACCTATGTTGGCGAGCAATCAAACTGTGAGATCAAGAGGACAAGATACAGAAGTTAAACTGAAGACGTCAAATTCTGCAAACAAGTCGAGTGTGAACTTTCGCTGACTGAGAATAAACCCATGAGGCTTTCGAAGAACTTTCATACCAAGGAAATAATGTAAGTGTCCCAAGTCCTTAATCTTGAATTCCTGATTTAGAAAGCTCTTGAGAGCATTCAACTCATCAATGTCATTTCTTATTAATAAGATATCGTCCACATAGATTGCCACAATGGAAATAGAAGATTCTGTCCTTTTAAAAAACAGAGAATAAATATTTAAAGAATGAGTAAAACCTTTGAAATTTAGGGCAGAAGTAAGCTTGGCATACCATTGTCGAGATGCTTACTGAAACCCATATAGGGATTTCTATAGTTTGCAAACATGTTTAGGAGATGAAGGTGTAATTGTAGGTGGAAACTTCATATACACTTCCTCTTCTAATTCCCCATGTACAAAAGCATTGTCCACGTCCATTTGAAACAACCCCCAACCCTTCTTGAATGCAATGGCAAGAATATACCTAATAGTGGTTATTTTTACCACCAGTGAAAGTGTCTCATTGAAGTCAACACCTTCCTTTTGAATATCACCCCTGATTACCAATCGAGCCTTTAATATTTTCACACTCTCATCTGAATGTTGCTTGACTTTATACACCCATTTACAGGGTAGTGTTTTCCTCCCTTTTGGTAGTTTTATACTTCCCAAGTTTTATTAAGCTCAAGTGCGGTAATCTCTTTACCCATTGTATTTTGCCAACCCGGGGGTAAGGCAGCCTGTTTATAGCTTGTTGGTTCACGAAAATTAGAAAGAGAGTTGAGCAATGTTTGATTGTTGGTAGATAGACTAGAGAAACAAAATTAAGGAAGTGTGATAGTTGAGAGGAAACAGAAAGTGGTTTCATTTGTGAAGTGTAGGGCATTGCAATATATAGTCCTTTAAATAAGTAGGAGTCTTATGTGGTCTAAATAATTTCCTAATAATGGTATCTATAATAGTTGGAGATATTGAAGATAGGGGAGAGCAAGAAGGAGTATGCGAGGAAGGTGAAGTCACAAAATCGATAGGATTAGTATGAACAGGAGAACCAGATAGGATAGGATCAACATGTGAAAGGTCAGAACATGGAATATCTTCCAGAGTAGCATCATTAGGACTGAATGTAGGAACTAAAAATTTAGGAAAAATAGATTGCCCTTGAGAAAAATAAAGATTTGAATTTACATCTGCTTTCATAGCGGCAAAAGGATAGATGTTTTCATGAAAAACTACATCTCTTGAAATGAAGATCTTTTTGGTTTGGAGATTTAACAATATGAAACCTTTCTTACCATGGGGATACCCTAAAAAGACATAAGAAATTGCTCTTGATTCAATTTTTTTCTGTGAACTGAAAGTGTAGATGCAAAGCATAAACAATCAAAACACTTAAGACTATGATAATTTGGTTTAGAGTTAAATAAAATTCATAGAGTATTTTGTACTTTAGAACCTTGGAAGGAAACCTATTGATTAAGTAAGTGGTTGTCAAAAGGCAGTCACCCCAATATTTAATAGGTAAATGTGATTGAAAAATAAGAGCTCTAGAGGTCTCTAACAAATGTTTGTACTTTCTCTCCACAACTTTATTTTGTTGTAGAGAAGCTGCATAAGTTGTTTGATGAATAATTCCTTGTGAAATAAAAAATCTGATTGAACTTTCTCGCACCCCAACTCAAAAACATTATTTGGTCTGATTTTTTGAACTTTTGTGTGAAATTGTCTTTCTATCATGATTAGAAAAGATTTGAGGACGGTGAATGTATTAGACTTGCTGGATAATAGAAAAGTCCATGTCCCCCTACTAAAATCATCCACTATTGTTAGGAAATAGATGAAACCATCATGAGTAGGAATGCTATAGGGTTCCCACTATATCAAGATGAATTAATTCAAAAATAAATTTTGTGGAAATAGAGCCAGAGAGAAAGGGGAGTTTGGACTGTCTAGCCATTGGACAAACAATACAAGGAGATTGAAAATTCGAACATGCAAATACTAGAATAGAAGAAATCTTTCTCATATTTATTAAAGGAATATGTCCCAGTCTATAATGCCATAATTTCTCTTTCAAATTGAAATAAAAACTATTGGAAGAAAAATTAAAGCAGATGCTGGATTGGCCAAACAATGTCGTCTACTTGAAACTAGGTTACTACTATAATCAAAATTATTCCTAGGAATTTCAACAGTAGACTTTGGCCTTAGGATGTAGAGTCCTCCTTCTTCATCACCAAGCTCCAGTGGCTTCTTTAGTGAAGGGCCCTATAGAAAGCAAGAATCAGGAGTGAAAATAATTGAATATTTAAGTTGTTTGCACAACTTATGAACAGATAGAAGGTTGAATTTAAAAGAACGAATGTAAAGAACATCATGCAACACTATTTTTGGCAGAATAGAAACAGAACCATAGTGAGTGACTTTAACCTTCTGAGAATTCGGAAGAGTGACCATGATTGGTTTGGTCATAGGTCTAAGATTGAAAAGAATTTGTTTGTTAAAGGTCATGTGTTCAGATGCACCACTGTCCATGATCCATGAATCACTATTTATTTGAAGAAAACATGCATAAGAGTTGAAAAATTTAGCTATACCAGCCATACCACCAGGGTTCACATTAGTATTGTTCTCAGAGTTGTTCGCAGTCTGTTGTCCCAATTTCATCTATTGAAAGAGTTGCAAAATCTGCCCTACATTCGTCTGAGTGAGTGTTCTTGCATTTGAAGCATTATTTCCGGACATCTCATTCTCCTCACAAGAATTGAACACATTGTTAGCTTGTGCTCCTATCTGGTACTTTTTCTGCTTTGTAAACTTAAAATCTGCTAGAAATCCATGAATCTTGTAGAACTTATTAATACTATGTCCTGGCTTTTTGTAGTAGCCATATGTTCTAATGTTTTTTTAAAAGGCCTTTTTTGTGCTTTGTAGTCATTATATCTCCTATTGCCCCCTAACTGATCTATTACCAGAAAAGAAGCAGAATCTCCTGGATAGACAGGAGAAGTATTGATCCCTTTTTGTTTCTTATCTTGGATAACCAAGGAGTAAGCCTATCCAATGGAGGGTAAAGAATAGGATAGAAAGATATTGCTTCTAACACCAACAAAGGATTCATTAAGCCCTATAAAAAATTGCAATAGTCTTTCATCCTGATGTGTTTTTGCATTCTTTGCCTTAGCACTACAATCACAGTCACAAACACACGTAAAAAAGTGTTCAAAGCATCTAGTTCATCCCATAAAATTTTTATTTTAATGAAATAACCTGATATACTAGAATTACCTTTCACAACACCACTCAGTTCTTTCTGCAATTGAAATAGCTTCGCGTCATTTGTCTGACCAAATCTGTCCTCCAGGTCATTCCACAGGTCCTTGGTACTTTGGGAATAAAGTACACTTTTGACTATCTCTTTGGACAGAGAATTGAGAAGATATGAGAGAACCATGTCATTGCAGCAAGCCCAAGCCTTCTAAAGAGATGCATCAGTGTTTGGCTCAACTAGTGATCCATAGGTAGAGCCCAATTTGTTCTTTGCAGAAAGGGCTATAATAACAGCCCTTCTCCATCCACTATATACCTTACCATCAAAGACCGATGAAACAAGATTCCTCCCTGGATAGTCAGAGGGATGAATATAGTAAGGGTGGGCAGGATCAATCACATTGATACCAGCAACGCCATTGGTTAAAGTGGTTGCAGATAGTTTATCAGAAGGAGAAGAGATGGTTTCCATTGCACAAAAGATGAAGAAAAGAGTGACATAAAAATCAGAGTTTTAGGCAGATTTCAAACTCTCTGATACCATATTAAAATTGGTCTTGGGCCTAACTCACACCTCAAAATCTAGCTCATGAGTGGAGGATTGCCCAAGTCCATATAAGGAGACCAATTACCCAACCCATTTCTGATGTGAGATACTTAACACTCTCCCGCACGTCCAGGCCTCGTTAAATAGAGCGTGGACAATATAATATAGGGGCCCAAAATCGTAGAACAAATATTTGGGATGGGTCTGTCTCTGATACCATGTAACAATAGCAAAAGACTAGAATGGAGAAAACTCTTTTTTTCTCTATGTGTATCATTCATCATCGTACAATGCATATATACAACTAACAAGGATCTGTAAATGGAAAGTAAATATTTACAAGGATCTTTATATGGCAAATGAATATTTACAAGGATCCAGAAATATGGCAAGTGAATATTTACAAAGAATAAAGAAATTTAGGGTTGCACTATTTGGACCTTTCTTGTGCTTGTATTTGGGCTAAACAAATAAGTGAGTCCAATTTGTAAATATGCGGAAGCCCAACTTTGTGTGAGCCTTATTTCCAAAACAGCGAATACTTCTTACAAACAATAAAAATCAGTCGACACCATCTTCTTTGCTCTTCACCTCTATATCATGTTTTGTACCAACACCAACATCCTCCACCCCTTTATTTTGGGTAAATATTTTGGCTATGTATAGCTATTATCAAGAATAAATAAAAAGAACTTTTATACTCTCCATTTTGGCATACGTTTACCTTTGTTACTTTTGTATATAATTTTATATTATGTTATCAGCATGAGTCTTTTGCAAAAACTTTTCAACTAAGGTAAGTATTTTTTTAAAAATAATGTCAAATATATCCAAACGCGAATTTATTGCCCTAGATATATCGGGCAAAACTTACATTTCCTGGGCACTGGATGCTGAAATACATTTGAATGTGATGGGTCTGGCAGACACTATCAAGAATTGCAATCAGGCATCAAATCAAGGTCGTGCTAAAGCCATGATGTTTCTCTGTCATCATCTTGATGAAGGTTTAAAAATAGAATACCTCATAATTAAGGATCCACTTATATTGTGGAATAATTTAAATGAAAGATACGACCACCTGAAGATGGTCATCCTTTCACAGGCACATTATAAGTAGACTAATTTGAGGTTACAGGACTTTAAAACTATAACTGATTATAATTTTGCAATGTTTAGAATTAAATCATAGTTGAATTTATGCGGAGAAAATATCACTGATCACGACATGTTAGAGAAAATATTTTCTACTTTTCCAGCCTCGAATATGCTCCTGCAACAACAGTACCGAGAACTGAGATTTAAAAAGTATTCTGAATTGATTTCTCATCTTCTTGTTACTGAACAACATAATGATCTTTTAATGAGAAATCATAAAAGTCGACCTCCTGGTACTGCTCCATTCACTGAAGTGAATGTTGCACATTTTCACTAAACCAGGCGTGAAAGAAGTCCTGACCCCAGTTGTGGTCGTGGTAGATATTTTAATAAGGGTGATCGTCTTGCACTAAACAATGACCATCAACACTAGTAGTGTAAAAAAAGGGGTGAAGCTACTGAATTAATGCCAAGGAAGAACACTGAAAATAAATATTATCGATGTAGAGGAAAGGAGCACTGGTCACGTACCTATCGGATGCCAAAGCATCTGGTGAAGCTCTATTAGGCGTCCCTTAAAAAAAAAGATAATGATGTAGAGGCAAACTTTATCTCTGAAGATAATGTTGAGCCCATGAATTTAGATGCCTTAAACTTCTTTACAATCCCTGAAGGATATGTTAATCACTCTGTCGGTGATGATTATGAAATAGTCTGACTGTTTTACTTTTCTGTTAAGTTGTATTAATTTACATTTCTGTTAATAGTATCTCACTAGTTTTGTAAATAAATAAAGTTTGTGTAAATACGTTATGTGCTAGTAATGATGTAATATTTACTTTATTTATATTTTCACCTTGAAGAAAATATGGATACTCCTCAAATTTTATTTGGATCAATAATCGATCGTGACGATATTTGTGTATTTGATAGTTGTTGACACCTAATTTTTGCCCTCCACGACTGAGTTCAATTCCGAGTTTCTCGATTTTAAATACAATTACGACATTAAAAGCTTTTCAAAATATTTACCTAGGTAATGTTGGTCATTTTTAGTAAAGATTACATATTTTTATGCTTTGCGTATATGAAATCATACAATTTTAAATTATTGTTTTATGAAAAAATTAAATTTTAATCAAAGGTTATCTGAAAAATGGTTTCAAATAGATAAAGTCTTGATTTAAGTATAATTTATTCTCAAAATAATTTATTTTGAAAAATATTTGTTTGATTTTATTAAATTAGGAAACTCAAAATTAAACCGGTTTGTAATTCGTATTGAATTTTGATTCAATTTAATCGATTCATTGAATTTGGTCATAATTGAAATTGATTGAACGGTAATTACAATACAATTAGCCGATTTATTTTTTATTTGGCCAAATTTAAACAAAATTGATTGAATTTATAATTTGGGGCTATTTATTAAAGAAAACCCTAAACCCCAATCCTTGTAAAATTAATCATCCCACTTTGCTCCAACTGCCCCAGCCAAATATCCCCTGACTCGGCCCAAATCTTTTTCTTTCTCCTTTAACCCGATCTAATATCAACAACAGCTTTCAACAAGTGGAAAGGACAAAATAACACCTAAAATTAAAATAATTTCATAAAACTAGCACCTAAATTTAAAAACCCAGTAAACAACCATTAAGGAATGGGTACATCACAATTCAGCCCTTTCATTTTATGTACAAAGCCGATTTTTTATTTTTAATGGGCCCGTATTTCTTTTGTCTTCTTTTTTCCATTCTTTGTTTGCTTTGAGAAAGTGAGAGGAAACTGACAACTCTTTCCACTCTCTATGGATTAGAGGAAATTATGGTCATCCAAGAATTTGACTTTTTAGTACCCAACTTGCTGACAATTAAATTTCAATTAAAGTACTTCAACTTCTTGACTTTGAGAAAATATAACGAGTCCGTCTATCATATTTATATATAATAATTATAGATTTTCTATACATATTCTATATAATAATTATAGTATTTTTATACACATTCTATACAATTTTTAACTACAATTATTATTTAGATACATATTTTATACGACTCTATATAGTTTTTATATGCATTCTAAAAAATATATCAATCTAGTATAAAAGAGTATCAATTGAGTATATGAACACTTCAAGTGTATCAATGTAGTACAAAAATGTATTAATGTGGTATAAAAGAGTATCAATTGAGTATAAGGACTGCATATGCTTGCATAGAATTTCCTTTCTCTTTTTTAAAAAGTGTATCAATATAGTATAAAAGTATATCAATATGGTATAAAAATGTATCAATTGAGTATAGAGACTGCATGTGCCCAATTGGACTAAATGGCTAAAAAGTGGTATTACTTTAACGACTGGCTAAGCATGTCCACCATTTTAAATATGGGTCATTTCTTTTTAAAATGGTCATCCCATGTCCTTTTCAATTTCAACAACGACAGCTACGACAACAACAATTTCAGCAAAACAACAACTCAGCGATATCAAGAACAACAGCAGCTGCATGACCGACACCCGTCGACCAGCCCGACTCCGACCCGAACCCGTCCAGCTTCAGTCAACGCGTACAACAGAAAGTTCAACCGGACAAACCCCTTAAATCACGCAAATCTCTATCTCTCCATCTTATCTCTGCAATTTTGCAGACCTAGAGCCATAGTGATTCACTTTTGGCTCAAGATTGTGTGTCTGTCATTTCAAAATCCAATCCAAATCAGGTTTCATAAATGGAAATCCGAATTTATGGGATGTGTTAATTTTTTCAAATCCCCAACCACTCTCTGTCACAAAAACAGACTTTCTTTTGAATTTTTAATGAAATTTTTTCGACTATAAATAGGAGTTCATGCTTCCAGGCCAAAGGGATTTTTTGGAAAAATTTGGGAGTTCTGGAGGTGCATATTTCTAACTTCACGCAACGAAAATCTCGATGGAAAACTGAACTCCGGCAAAGTCACTATAACTGCGATAGCTTGGAAATTGAATTTAGCTTTGAAAGTTGTCGTCGACTCGTTGTTCCGGTTCGCTGCCCGGAAACCGGTGAACGTTACACCCTCTCACACCTTCTCTTCGCTATTTAATTATCATGACGCAAGTTGGTTGTTATTGAAGTAGTTGTCATTGTTGGAATCTCTCACTAAGTGAAACTGCTGGGATTTATTTGCTGTAGAAGCCTTCAAGGCCATAGGATATTTTGAGTGATGCGTATTGAGACGGGTATGTTGTTAATCTGATGGTCTCATTTTAGTCGTTTAGTTTGTCGCTTAGCTTCATGTTCTTTTTTTTTTTAGAGAAATCCTCGTTCCATCTTGACGTTTCTATTAGTCCCTAGTATATCGTTTTCTTTTAGATTGAAGGTCTCTCGCTTTGATCATTTTGGCTCGGCTACATGTTCTTGATTTTCAACTTTGAGGCTACTGTTTTCTCATCGTTTTTTTTTTTTTCAGAAGTGTTCTTCCCTTCACCTTTATTTCACCCCAAAACAAGAATTTGAAGAAAGATCGAAACTTTCCTTATATGGGGTATGTGGTGTCTAGGCATGTTTATTAATGATTGAGTATTTGTTCACAGGCATTTCTCTAAAGACTCAAGAGTTATATGTTCTTGTCTTTGTCTTTGTTGCTTGCTGGACATATTTACAGACTGAGTATTTGTGTTTAGGAGATATTCAAATAATGTTCAAATTAGTATACTTTAACTTCGTACACTTTATGCACATCAAAATATTTAGTGCCATACCATCAGGTATGCTGAATTGAGCACTAGCCAAATGGATCGGCAGACGTGTAAAAGTTTTATGAATACAACGTATATTTCAAACTCTGTTGATCTGTCTACATAGAGGCATCTGATCTACTGTCGTAAAATATGACTACATATATAATAGTTGGTCAATGTATAGTGATTTACTAGTTATTGACTATAAATTGAAAATGTCTAAATAAACCTTGTTTTGTTACATAATACTAGCCTTTGGTTCCTAACAAATATTATCCCCTCCTTTCCAGTTGATCTATTTTCACTATGTGCATGTTGGATACTTCATTTTGCATATGCAATTCCTTTTATTTGCTAAGCGAGTTAGGTACAGAATAGAACTAAAAGTAGGCCATTCTAATATTCTCCTTACTTTAGAATAGATTAAGTAAATGATTCCCAAGTTGGTTAGAGTAAAGCGAAAGCATTAAATGGAAAATAATGAAAAGGAGGAGGAGAATGAGCTATGAACGTACCATTTGTCTTCCTCACAGTAGCATCGTCTTATAATATGTCTAAAATTATTTAGTTTTGACTATATTACTCAAGAGTTGTCATATACTCCCTCGCCAATTTGAACACTAACTCTCTAATGCTTTGTTTCTTTTTTTTTACATGAACTCATTTGGGTACACCTTTGGACCCTCCCTTTGCATCTACGGGACCAAGTCCCATTCATCGAGTCAAAACCTCAAGGCAAAGTCCTAAAAGGACTTCTCTTTGCACTGGTATACAGTGATATACGCATGAGAGAGGCTGGTATACAAGTTATATGCGGCTGGAAATGGAAAGGAAAGCCGATTATATGGTTGGGGGGCTGAAATTGCATATACATGACTGAAATACGGTCATGTATACATCAGATATTCAAAAACGCAGCAGCAGGAAAACTGATATACAGTCAGTATACAGCTGGGTATACATTGCAGAAATGGACCAAAAGTCCAAGAAGAATAGGTCCAAAAGTTGTCCAGATTTGAAAAGGGCCCAATCTTTTAACTCTTTTTCTCTTTAGTTTCCATTTTAACTTGTTTATTTGTATTTATTTGAACACTCTAACTAATTAATCTAGATAAATCTCCTAAAGCGTTATCATTTTATTTTATCACGGCTTCTAGTCAATTCGCAATTTTCTTACCTAATTTATCTCGCCCAAATCAATTAAGTGATTTTTTCAATTTTTCTTCCTAAAACTAATCTTAAAAGAAAAATTGCTAAGCACTATATTTTAAAATTGGCATTTGTTTTGTTCATGTGACTAATAGTTTATTTAGGTTAAAATAATTTCCTTCAAACCACAGAAATTATTTTCTCGTAAATTTTAACTTTTTCATAATTGATAAGATAGTTTTAACATGATATTCCCTTAACATTTCTCAAAGGTGTTATTTAGAACGAATTGACCCTTTATAATAATAATATATACATATATAATAAGATCAATTACGAAACTCTTTCTTTTAATAAGCACAAACTTATGTTCTTCTTAAATTCAAGTGTACCACGTAGTTCAAATAGGTTTCTCGTTAATTCAAGTAGAATATTTCGTATTTTTTTTCTCAGAAATAAGTAGAATTTTCTCAATTAGAATGTTTCTTGGCTCTTTTTCTCAAATTCTAACTTTTCGCGATTAGTTATGAATTAAGTAAAGTATTTCTCGAGTAGAATATTTTGTAACGCCTCTAAAAATAAATCGTGAATTAAGCGAAATATTTCATATTTTTATTCAAGTAATGGATTAAGTGAAACATGTTGTAGCTTTTTTCTAACTCGAATAGTCCATTTCTTGTTTGAATAAATAAATGTCAATTTTAAACATGGGAATAAACAATTTTAGCAAAATTAGTCACCTCTTGTAAGTTAGTCAAAAAATGATCTTTTGGTAAACCGTCTTTAAATGAACGCTCCTAAGTGCCTTAAAAATCTTCTTAGGGCGTTAATTGAACCCTTACTCAGTTTCTTTAATTTCGAAAATTTATTTCTGTTTTTGAATCTTTGAAATTTCTCTTCAAGTTTTCTTGATATTTTCTATAAAAATCAAGTGGCAACTCTGTAAATCTTTTTCTAAAATTATTTCAGAATTTTTGAAATAATTCGAAAGGGTCAAAACCATTTTCTTTTAAATGAAATTCAAAAAGGGATAAAACAATAGTGGGTTAACACACACAATATTTAAAGATGAGAAATACTTTTCCTACTTATTTAGAAGAAAAGTAAATGTTACAACAATCTCTGGTAATTCAAAATTAATTGAAAGCTTTGAAAGAGCTACTATATTTCTGCCTAAGGGGACAAAATTAGATATAGAAGATGTGTTGTTCTCTTCTGAATCCCAAGAAACTTATTGAGTTTCAAAGATATCCGCTGAAATGGATATCATACTGAGACAGTTAATGAAATGAATGCTGAATATCTTGGCATTACCAAAAATATTTCAGGTCAAAAACAAATGTTGGAGATATTACTAACTTTTTCTTTCGGCTTATACTATGCCGAAATTAGTACAGTTGAAGCACACTCTATCGTAAATCAGAAGTTTACCAATCTAAATATGTTTGTGCTTTGACATGATCGAATAAGCAATCCTAGCTCAACAATGATGAGACAAATCATTTAAAATTCAAAAGGACACCCACTAAAGAACCTGAAGGTTCTTACAAGTGATAAATTCTCATGTTATCAAGGCAAACTGATAACTAAACCATCGCTACTGAAAGTTGGCATCGAATTCACTCTTATTTCTAAATCGTATACATGGAAATATATGTGGACCTATTCACCTACCTAGTGGGTCATTTAGATATTTTATGGCCCTAATAGACGCATCTTCAAGATGATCTCATGTGTGCCTTTTATCATCTTGCAACCTGATATTTGCGAAATTATTGACACAAATAATACAATTAAGTGCGCGATTCCCAGATTATCCTATTAAGGCTATTCGCCTCAATAATGCTGGAGAATTTACATCCCAAGCTTTTGATGATTATTGTAAGTCAGTTGGGATAAGAGTTGAACATCCAGTCACTTATGTTCATACTTAAAATGGCTTTGCTGCATCATTTATTAAGTGCCTAAAATTGATAGCAAAACCACTACTTATGAAAGCGAAATTGCCCACCACTGTTTGGGATCATGCTATATTGCATGCAACATCGCTTGTTCGTCTCAGACCAACTCATTATAATAAGTACTCTCCGTTACAATTAGTCCTTGGTCATGAGCCAAATATTGCCCATCTACGAATTTTTGAATGCGTTGTTTATGTGCTAGTTGCACCACCTCAGCAAACTAAGATGGGCACCCAGAGAAGGTTAGGAATATATGTTGGGTTTGAGTCACCCTCTATGATTCTCTACCTTGAACCATTAATGAGAGATTTACTTACTGCTCGATTTGCAGATTGTCAATTTGATGAAACAAATTTTCCACAATTAAGGGGAGAGAAACATGAACTTAAAAGAGAAATTATGTGGAAAGTTTCATCATTATCATATTTTGATCCACGTACCCCCATATGTGAAAATAAGGTCTAGAAGATCATTTACTTACAAAAACTAGCAAATCAAATGCCAGATGCATTTACTGATTTGAAAAGGATAACTAAGTCATATATCCTTACAATGAATGTGCCTGTCTGAATTGAAGTGTCAAAAGGACCATCTACTAATGTCATAGCTTCTGAATCCCAAACACGCCTGAAGCATGGTAGGCTATTGGGTTAGAAGGATAAAAATCCTAGAAAAAAAGTGCAAAAAAATGATAAAGATATTGTTATAATAGATTCTCCTGAAGAGACTCAAAATTCGATTAATCCTAATATTTTTGAAGAAATCAGTAAACCCGAGACTCAAGTGAATGACGAACCTTCAATAAGTTCTATCAGTGATGAGGTAAATTTAGATCGATCGAAAATTACGGTGTATAATATTTTTGCATATAATGTCGCACTAAATATTATGTAAGACAGTGAGGACCTTGAACCTCTATCTGTCGACAAAGAAAAAATTGGCCAAAATGAAAAGAGGAGATCCAATTAGAATTGAACTCACTTGCTAAACGGGAGGTTTTTGGACTTGTAGTCCAAACCCCTAATGGTGTAAAACCAATTAGCTATAAATGGGTCTTCGTACGTAAAATAAAAATAAAAAAATAAAATTGTAAGATACAAGGCATGCCTTGTTGCACAAAGATTCTCTCAAAGACCCGGTGTCGACTATGAAGAAACATATTCACCCGTTATGAATGCAATAACATTTCGATATCTCATCAGTCTAACTGTACATGAAAATCTTAAAATTCATCTAATGGATATGGTTACAACTTATCTTTATGATTCACTTGATAATGATATTTACATGAGAATCCCAGAAGGATTAAAAATGCCTAAAGCATATAGTTCAAAGTCTCGAGAATTCTTTTCAATCAGATTACAAAGATCGTTATACGGTCTAAAAAAATCAAGGCGTATGTGGTATAATCGCTTAAGTGAGTAATTAAAAAGCGAAGGTTACATAAATGATATCATTTGTGGGTATTTTCATTGTAGACACGTGATTTTTGATCCTCCTCGAATTTTAACTTATTTTTCGATATTTATATTTATATCTAATATAATATTATTTAAATTCTTATTTTTATTTTAATAAATTTTTAGTTAAAAAGTAAATAATTAAATAAGGTTAATTTTGAGATATTTTATTTATATTTTTATTCTAATTTAAAAAATAATATAAAAAATTTAAAATATTTTTATTTTTTAAAATTTTAATAAATAAATTAGTAGTTTTAATATTATTTTATTTATTTTGACTATTTATAAATTTTATTATAGTTTTCTTGAACATAAAATTAATTAGTTATTATTATATTTATTATTATTATTATTTTATTTATTACTTTATTAATATTATCTTCTATTTTATAAAAAGAAAGAAAAAAATTAATTATTATATTTCAAAATTTAAAATATATCCCTTATCCAAGTAACCGTTCCCCCAATTCCCCCCCCCAAAGTCCTCCTATTAAAAGACTCTTTAACTCAGAGAAAAAGAGCGGACTTCCTTCCTACAGAAAAAATAGATTATCATTCCTACAGAAAAAATAGATTATCAGATACTGAAAAGAAATCAGAGAGAAAAGAGAGTAAAAGAGAAAGAGAAAAGTGAAACATTCAACATCATCAGAAAAATATAGAAGAATAAAGGAAAAGAGACCAAAGTTGGATTCAAGCTTTAGTTTGAGTTTCGGTGACGATTAATTGCTTCATCAGCAAGTTCTTATTTAATCATATAATATTTATTTTATAGATGTTATTATAAAAAGCATGAATAAAAAATATTATACATTATTCGTAGTTGATTGATTATGTAAACTTTTTATTATTATATGCTATGTTATCATATTATGAATATTTATATGATTGTACAATACTGTGTATGATACTGGTTTAAAATTAAAACAAAAAGAAAAACAGTAGCACAGACTATTTTCATATACCGTAGGTTTTCTTGCATTTATCTGTATATGTGCATACACTAAAGTAATAAAATCAGTAGAAAATAAAATGAAAACAGCGATAAAAAAAACAAGCAAAAAGTAAAATCGAAGCTTGAATAAAAAATAAAGAAGAGATAGAATCTGGTATATTTTTTTTTTCTATTTTTTCAGCGAGTTTCTCGCCTGAAACTGCCCAAAACTCGCCGAAAATCGTTCCTTCACCGGAACGCCCCCACCCTCCGTTTTCCTGTCCGGCGACCACCAACAAGGCCTGCCATCGCATGCCGTCAATTCCCTCACCCCATCATCGGAATCCCCAGCGCCGCTATACCCTTTTCCCTTCTCCGGCATCAGAATTGACCGGAGTCAGCGGTGAACCCACCAGATCTGCCGCCATCATCATCCTCTCCGGTGTAGCTTCCCTCTCCCCTATTCCATCGCTGCCCACCCCTTTTCTCCCGCCCTTGTCACGCCGAAAAATCGGTCAGATCTCACCGGAACGACGTCGAAGTCTAGATCCGACCAGCAACCACTCCGGCGAAACCATGGTTGCTGCTCTTCAATTTACTCCCTTTAGCGCAATTCCTGTGAAAAAATAAAAACATTGATCTTAAAATCTTCTTATTTATATTTGATATAGTACTACTATATAATTAAAAATAAGAAATATTTTAATATTAGCTTCTCTAGTGTATTTTTCATCTATTTATATTTATTTTTGTTTTACTTGTTCATCCTAATAAACATTTTATATTTTTTTTAAAGAGGTTTTAAGTTTGCACATCTATTAATGAAATTTTAAATATTCCGAATATTATAAGTTTACTTTACTTCAATTAGTGTTCATTTAATTTTTTATTTCGTTAATTTCTAGACATACAGTATTATAAGTTTAACATAATATGAGTAATTTTATATATTATTTCCTTCTTATTTTATCATCTTTTTTTATTTATTTATTTTTATTTTTTATTGTCATCAATAAAATTTAAAAATTACTTATTAAATTAAATAATTGCTTAAACGAATTTTGGTAAAGATTATTGTTAAGATTAAGAAATATTTTAAATAAATAAAATTGTTATGAATTTATAAGTGGCAAATCAAAGTTTTAACGTTAAATAAATTTTAGACACGTTTAAAATTTTTGTCTCAAGTAAGAATGCGGCGTACGCATCTTTTTGAAACATTTAAAATTCAAGTATGCAATAATGCACTTTGGAGAATATTTTTCTAGAATTAATTTTTCACCAAATTATTTAACATAAAAAACATAGGTAGCTATTTTCAGTACAATAAAAAATGAGCGAAATCAGGCCTTAACACAATTTATCTAAGTAGTTTAAGTTAAGTAAAAGTCAATAAAGCGATCGTGCTAGAATCACGGGACTTGAGGGATGCCTCACACTTTTCCCTCGGTCAACAGAATTTCTTTTCCGATCTTCTATTTTCGTAGACCAACAAAGAGGCATTTCCTTTTGACTAGGGATTCAAAAGGTGACTTGGAACACCATAACTCAATTCCAAGTGGCGACTCTGTAAATAAATTAACCCCTATTCAAAACTATCACTTTAATTGAAAAAACCCTTTGACTCGAACTCTTCTGGTGAAAAAAGGGTGTGACATCTCTGGCGACTCTGCTGGGGAATAATAAGAATTCGAGTTTTTTATATTGACTTATACTTGTTTTAATTATTGTTGATATTGTGTTTGTTGGCCTTATATGCTACTTGTCGCTTATTTACCGCTTTGATATTGATTGAACTGTATTATATATTGTCTTCTCTTGCGCACCCCCTCTGAGTCTCTGAAATAGGATAGAAGGAATGCAGCGCATGCATCCTACTTTCTTTTTTAGATAGCCGGAGTGTCAAGGCACTTGGTAAAGGATTATAGTCACACATGTTAGGTGGGGTATGAATCGACAACGAAGGCGGTGTTGCCCTGCTACCGACTAAGTTGTCCCTCCTCGGCTCAAATATCCGCTCGGGTAAGCCAGTCTAGACACCTATCCCTATTAGGCTTAAACTTAGAAGAACTTAAAATTCAGAATCTGATTATCCCTATTAGATGCCGCTTTATTTGCATTATATGCATTTGACTTAGCGGGACTCGGCACCGGGGTCGGGTCTGTCTAGGATAGGTGACCTACTTTATAAAGACCAACATTTACATCTTACGTGCTCTTTGAAATTTGTTTGGAAAGCTGTTTGTTTGTTGACCGGCTTTAGACAACTTTGAAATGCAAGAAATTATATTATTTTCAAATTTAGTAAATCATTTTTCAAAGAAAAAATTTATTTCTAAAAGAAAGAAATTTTTTAAATATATAGTAACATAATTTTACGGTCTTCATGAACTACGAAGGTCTAATTCTCACATCTTAGTGGGATACGTAGAAAGTCTTTTTCAAGATACGACCCTGTCTTTTAAAAAATTATTCATAGATTTATTGGGGAATATTTTTAAAATATGATTACTTTCATAATTATTTTTCTAATTCTCAAGTCTAATTTTTATATATATCTTAATAGCCCTGAATCTTTAGGGATCATGAGGCTAAGTTTTTACAAAAAATATATATAAATCTTAACAGCCCTGAACCTTTAGGGGTCTTGAGGTGGAATTTTGTACGACATATATTTCAAGAACTACGCACACCTGATTCTCATTTTATTGAGATACGTAGGCAGTTCTCAATGGATTCAGTGATCTTTTAAAAAATGATTGTCTTTCCTTTTAAACTAAAAAAAAAGTTGTTTTCAAAGATGAAAAATATATTATTTAATAAATAAATAAATAAATAAATTTCTCATTATTAAAAAAAAATGTATATTTCTTCGTATCTCCAATTTTTCAGAACTACGCACACCTGATTCTCATCTTAGTGAGATACGTAGGAAACCCTTTTGGGGTTTGATGATCTCTTAAAAAAGAAGATAAAAGAAAAAGAGTTTTTGAAAAAATATTGCATACTGACACCTTTGTTATTTCTTATATAGTTAGTTTAAAGTGGTTGATTTGTGGTATTTTGGCTGGTCCTCTACATCACACCAAATCTAAAGAAGGTTTAACTGTGTCCAACAAGGATATAGAGAGTGACTTCATAGATCAGTTTTCATTTGTTAGGTGACGCACTTTCTAACTTGAACCATCACTCCTAGAAGAAGCACTTTCTAGTCGAGTCATTTTATTTAATTCCTAGGAGACACACTTCCTAGTCAGGGTATGTCAGTTTTATATGTTAGGAGACACACTTCCTAACATGAACATTCACTCCTAGAAGACGAACTTTCTAGTGGATTCATTGCATTTAACCCATAGGAGACACACTTCCTAGTCTGGATAATTCAAGTTGCATTTGTTAGGTGATGCACTTCCTAACTTGAACCATCACTCCTAGAAAACACACTTTCTAGTTGAGTCATTTCATTCAACCCCTAGGAGACGCACTTCCTAGTCTGGATAATTCAATTTTCATTTGTTAGGTGAAGCACTTCCTAACTTGAACATTCACTTCTAGAAGACGCACTTTTTAGTCGAGTCCTTCAATTTAACTCATAGGAGACACACTTCCTAACTTTGGTCATTAGTTTTACTCTGACAAGACGCATTTCTTTAGCAGAGCTTTGATTTACACTCTTTCGGTACTTTTCAAAAATTGTAATCTGATGATGCTCACAAATTTTTTTAGTACAAACTGGGGCAAAAAAAAATTTGTGTTTATTGAATTTTACTTTCTGCTCAATACCTTTCTGAACAATGAGACAGGACTCTCCTGAATAATGGAAATTTATTTTATGTCTAGGATCCTCCTGAAGAATGGCATGTTATTTTTATGTTTGACCTTTTATTTTGAGTTCAGAAACATGTTTGAAAAATAAAAAAAAGTAAGTCCAGGAGCCCGCCTGAAGAACAGGGTGAAGAAAAAAAAAAGTTCAGGAGCCCGTCTAAAGAACAGGGTGAAGAAATTGTACGTCGAGGAGCTCGCCTGAAGAACAGGATGAAGAAAAAAAAGAGTCCAGGAGCCTGCCTAAAGAACAGGATGAAGAAAAAAGGAAGTCCAGGAGCCCGCCTAAAGAACAGGGTGAAGAAATTGTAAGTCCAGTAGTCCGCTTGAAGAACAGGATGAAGAAAAAGAAAGTTTAGGAGCCCGCCTGAAGAACAGAGTGAAGAAAAAAGAAAGTCCAGGAGCCCGCCTAAAGAACAGGGTAAAGAAATTGTAAGTCCAGGAGCCCGCCTGAAGAACAGGGTGAAGAAAAAAGAAAGTCCAGGAGCTCGCCTAAAGAACAGGGTGAAGAAAAAAAGAAGTCCAGGAGCCCGCCTAAAGAACAGGGTGAAGAAATTGTGAGTCCAGTAGTCCGTCTGAAGATTAGGGTAAAGAAAAAGGAAGTCCAGGAGCCCGCCTAAAGAACAGGGTGAAGAAAATCAAGTTCAGGAGTCCGCCTAAAGAACAGGGCGAAGAAAAAGCAAGCTAGGAGCCCGCCTGAAAAATAGGGTGAATTTTCAAGTTCAAGTCACGAAGATTAGAATCAAGATTCTAGAGATTGCAATTTTCACTTGTATTTTTCATTTTTTATTTTTGTTAGTCATTTGAATGTAAAAAAACAGAAGTCGTTAATCGAAAACTCGACGGAATCTTATTCGATATCTAACTCATTCTTTTACCATGTTACTTTTGAATTACTCGTAACCTGATTCCCTTATAGCCCGGGATAGGTAGGAAGTCCAAAACTAGGACTCGATCACACTTTTCTTTTATTTTTAGTTTTATCCTTAACTTTCAAATAATTGGAGGGTCAAAAATCATATCTTTTCTATTTCTTTGTATGAAAACTCTTCGAAATTCCACACAAAGAGGGACAAAAATGTAGACACGTGATTTTTTATCCTCCTCGAATTTTAACTTATTTTTCGATATTTATATTTATATCTAATATAATATTAGTTAAATTCTTATTTTAATAAATTTTTAGTTTAAAAGTAAATAATTAAATAAGTTTAATTTTGAGATATTTTTTTATATTTTTATTCAAATTTAAAAAATAATATAAAAAATTAAAAATATTTTTATTTTTTAAAATTTTAATAAATAAATTAGTAGTTTTAATATTATTTTATTTATTTTGACTCTTTATAAATTTTATTGTATTTTTCTTAAACATAAAATTAATTAGTTATTATTATATTTATTATTATTATTATTTTATTTATTATTTTATTATTATTGTCTTCTATTTAAAAAAAATAAAAAAAAATAATTATTATATTTCAAAATTTAAAATATATCCCTTATCCAAGTAACCGTTCCCCCCAATTTATTTTTTCCCCCAAAGTCCTCCTATTAAAAAACTCTTCAACTCATAGAAAAAGAACAACATCATTCCTACAGAAAAAATAGACTATCAGATACTGAAAAGAAACAAGAGAGAAAAGAGAGTAAAAGAGAAAAGAGAAAAGTGAAACATTCAACATCATCAGGAAAATATAGAAGAAGAAAGGAAAAGAGATCAAAGTTGGATTCGAGCTTTCGTTTGAGTTCCGATGATGATTAATTGAAGAAGAAAGGAAAAGAGACCAAAGTTGGATTCGAGCTTTCGTTTGAGTTTCGGTGACGATTAATTGCTTCACCAATAGGTTTTTATTTAATCATGTAACATTTATTTTATAGATATTATTATGAAAATCATGAATAAAAAATGTTATGCATTATTCGGAGTTGATTGATTATGTAAACTTTTTATTATTATATGCTATATTATCAAATTACTGAATATTTATAAGATTGTACTGTGTTGGATAAAAAAAAATACTGTGTATGATACTGTCTGATTTAAAATTATAACAAAAAGAAAAACAGTAGCACATACTATTTTCATATACTGTAGGTTTTCTTGCATTTACAGTAACACATGCCTACTTTGCAATCTATCCGTATATGTGCATACACTGAAGTAATAAAATCAGTAGAAAATAAAATGAAAACAACGATAAAAAAAAAAAAAGCAAAAAGTAAAATCGAAGCTTGAAAAGAAGAGCTAGAATCTGGTATATTTTTTTTTCGGCGAGTTGCTCGCCGGAAACTGCCCAAAACTCGCCGGAACGCCCCCCACCCTCCGTTATCCTGTCCGGCGACCACCAACAAGGCCTGCCATCGCATGTCGTCAATTCCCTCACCCCATCACCGGAATCCCCAGCGCCACTATACCCTTTTCCCGTCTCCGGCATCAGAATTGACCGGAGTTGGCGGTGAACCCACCAGATCTGCCGCCATCATCATCCTCTCCGGCGTCGCTTCCCTCTCCCCTATTCCATCGCTGCCGACCCCTTTTCTCCCGCCCTTGTCACGCCGAAAAATCGGTCAGATCTCACCGGAACGACGTCGAAGTCTAGATCCGACCAGCAACCACTCCGGCGAAACCATGGTTGCTGCTCTTCTATTTACTCCCTTTAGCGCAATTCCTGTGAAAAAATAAAAACATTGATCTTAAAATCTTCTTATTTATATTTGATATAGTACTACTATACAATTAAAAATAAGAAATATTTTAATATTAGCTTCTCTAGTGTATTTTTCATCTATTTATATTTATTTTTGTTCTATTTGTTCATTCTAATAAATATTTTATAATTTTTTTAAGAGTTTTATGTTTGCACATTTATTAATGAAATTTTAAATATTTCGAATATTATAAGTTTACTTTACTTCAATTAGTGTTCATCTAATTTTTTATTTCGTTAATTCCTAGACATATAGTATTATAAGTTTATCATAATATGAGTAATTTTATATATTATTTCCTTCTTATTTCATCATCTTTTTTTATTTATTTATTTTTATTTTTTATTATCATCAATAAAATTTAAAAATTATTTATTAAATTAAATAATTGCTTAAATGAATTTTGCTTAAGGTTATTGTTAAAATTAAGAAATATTTTAAATAAATAAAATTGTTATGAATTTATAAGTGACAAACCAAAGTTTTAACGTTAAATAAATTTTAGGCACATTTAAATTTTTTGTCTCAATTAAGAATGCGGCGTACGTATCTTTTCGAGACATTTAAAATTCAAGTATGAAATAATGCACTTTGGAGAATATTTTTCTAGAATTAATTTTCCATCGAATTATTTAATATAAAAGACATAGGTAGCTATTTTCAGTATAATAAAAAATGAGCGAAATCAGGCCTTGACACAATTTATCTAAGTAGTCTAAGTTAAGTAAAAGTCAATAAAGCGATCGTGCTAGAACCACGGGACTTGAGGAATGCCTCACACTTTTCCCTCGGTCAACAGAATTCTTTTTCCGGTCTTTTATTTTCGTAGACCAACAAAGAGTCATTTCCTTTTGACTAGAGATTCAAAAGGTGACTTGGAACACCATAACTCAATTTCAAGTGGCGACTCTGTAAATAAATTAACCCCTATTCAAAACTATCACTTTAATTGAAAAAATCCTTTGACTCGAACCCTTCGGGTGAAAAAGAGGTGTGACATCTCTGGCGACTCTGTTGGGGAATAATAAGAATTCGAGCTTTTTATATTGACTTATACTTGCTTTAATTATTGTTGATATTGTGTTTGTTGGCCTTATATGCTACTTGTCGCTTATTTACCGTTTTGATATTGATTGAACTGTATTATATATTGTCTTCTCTTGCACACCCCCTCTGAGTTTCTGAAATAGGATAGAAGAAATACAACACATGCATCCTACTTTCTTTTTGAGATAGCCGGAGTGTCAAGGCACCTGGTGAAGGATTATAGTCACACATGTTAGGTGGGGTTCGAATCGACAATGAAGACGGTGTTGCCCTACTACTGACTAAGTTGTCCCTCCGGCTCGAATATCCGCTCGGGTAAGCCAGTCTAGACACCTATCTCTATTAGGCTTAAACTTAGAAGAACTGAAAATTCAGAATCTGGTTATCCCTATTAGGTGCCGCTTTATTTGCATTATATGCATTTGACTTAGCGGAACTCGGCACAGGGGTCGGGTCTGTCTAGGATAGGTGACCTACTTTATAAAGACCAACATGTACATCTTACGTGCTCTTTGAAATTTGTTTGGAAAGCTGTTTGTTTGTTGACCGACTTTAGGCAACTTTGAAATGCAAGAGATTATATAATTTTCAAATTTAGTAAATCATTTTTCAAAGAAAAAATTTATTTCTAAAAGAAAGAATTTTTTTAAATATATAGTAACATAGTTTTACGGTCTTCATGAACTACGAAGGTCTGATTCTCACATCTTAGTGGGATACGTAGGAAGTCTTTTTCAAGATACGACCCTGTCTTTTAAAAAATTATTCATAGATTTATCGGGGAATATTTTGAAAATATGATTACTTTCATAATTATTTTTCTAATTCTCAAGTATAATTTTTATATATATCTTAATAGCCCTGAATCTTTTGGGATCATGAGGCTAAGTTTTTACAAAAAATATATATAAATCTTAACAGCCCTGAACCTTTAAGGGCCTTGAGGTGGAATTTTGTATGACATATATTTCAAGAACTACGCACACCTGATTCTCATTTTATTGAGATACGTAGGCAGTTCTCAATGAATTCGGTGATCTTTTAAAAAATGGTTGTCTTTCCTTTAAAACTAAAAAAAAAGTTGTTTTCAAAAATGAAAAATATATGATTTAATAAATAAATAAATTTCTTATTATTAAAAAAAAGTATATTTCTTCGTATCTTCAATTTTTTAGAACTATGCACACCTGATTCTCATCTTAGTGAGATACGTAGGAAACCCTTTTGGGGTTTGGATCTCTTAAAAAAAGAAGATAAAAGAAAAAGAGTTTTTGAAAAAATATTGTATTCTGACGCCTTTGTTATTTCTTATATAGTTAGTTTAAGGTGGTTGGTTTGTGGTATTTTGGCTGGTCCTCTACATCACACCAAATCTAAAGAAGGTTTAACTGTGTCCAACAAGGATATAGAGAGTGACTTCATAGATCAAACAAAGAGTCAAGAAAATGAAAGTTTAAAGGAAGAGAATTTGAGACTAAAGCAACAAATGATGGAAATGCATCAAGCTTGGGCCAGTGGGCATCCTTCTCCTCCATTCCCCACTATTAAAGACTGGGGCATGTCTTCAAGTGTCAACCTTCTTCAAAGCTTTGAGATATGATGGACATGAGGATTCTGTGAAGCATTTGGGACGATACTGCAATCGATCAAGGAAAATTGAAGGAAAGAAGAAGGAAAACACATTTATTGTCATGCCAGGGCCAAAGCGGAGTTTGAGAGATCCAACCCACCAATACTATCAGCCTCAATCCTAAGCTTACATATTAGATCCACACAACCACATGCAACAAGGTTCCTTTCTCCAAAATTCAAGAAATCTCTTTCCACTTCCTCAATATTCTTTGAACAATACACAGTCGTATGCTCATCCATCTTCCTATCCATAATGGTGTTCCCCGGTACCTTAACGTCGTCCTCGACCCTCACAAATTTACCAAGAAACCTCTAAATCCAAATTTCATCTGAGGCTAGAGTTTGTAATGAGGAGGAAGGCAAAGGATAATTTCATGCTAATTGGGGAGTCTTATACCAGTTTGTTCCAGACATTAAGGTAATGGGGCATGATTACTCTTATCCCTGGGTATATTCCCGATCCACATTCAAAATATTTTGATCCTAATATACGATGTGCTTATCATTCTAATATGCAAGGTCACAGTGCTGAAGATTGTC
Organism: Capsicum pubescens; assembly: GCA_030864215.1. Taxonomy (NCBI): domain Eukaryota; kingdom Viridiplantae; phylum Streptophyta; class Magnoliopsida; order Solanales; family Solanaceae; genus Capsicum; species Capsicum pubescens. The sequence goes on along the minus strand of CM061542.1, from coordinate 218,637,989 downwards.
GTATTTTGAAAAGAGAAATAGAGAAAATGATTCAAGAAAAATTAATTGTGGTGCAAAACATTGGCACCTCAACCGTCCCACAAAGTTCTTCGCCAGCACGTGAAACTGCACGATATGTGGGAAACAATGAGTTAAGTATGGGGCCCCAAAACTTATTTGTTGAAGGAAATGTGTCTGATCGTGGTGAAAGCTCTAGTCATGCTGATACACAGACCAGTGGCTAAGTTGTCAGGCTGAGCAATTGAGAAGTCACTCCTCCCCCTACTAGGAAGAGGTTTAGTAGTTTGTTTTCTTTTATTTTCTGTTTTTTTGAATTATTTTAGGGCTGTAGTTCGGGATTTATCTTGTTTTGTCCCTTTGTCGTTTATGTTCAAACCCTTTTATCTTCCATTTCAATTAAATAAAGTGTCCCTTTCCCTTTGTGTTTTAAATATGTGTTATTTGTTTGTTTTCTTTATACACTACATTTTATGTTAATTCTAGTGATATGACATGCCTGTGGAATTTTCAGCCAGATCTTAAAATCCAATTTGAGCATAAACTTTGAATCAGAGGGCTAAAGTTAGAAAAAACATCTTAGACAATAGGTAGAGTGTTGAAACATTTGGTGACCAAGTCAAAGCCATCTTTTAAAATTAAGGCAATTATTTTGAGAATCACAAGATAACTTGGTCATCAATTGAAAGACATGTCTCAATTAGGTCAAATAGTGGATGCGAGATCCCTATTCCATAAAAACAGAAATAAAATCAACTCCATGAAAGCATGGATCATTCGATGTGAGGCATGTACTACAAATGTGGAGTAGTATGCTGAACAAGTGTAAAAGAAGAAGTGACATACATACTCAGTTAAAGTTAGTGTTGTTAAAGTGTCACACATGTTCTTTATCTCCTACTTTCATATTGCATGTTATGTACTTGCATTTTCAAGGATTGACATGACGAAGATATTTTATTCTGCTATCCAAATATTGTGTCATCCTTTGTTTACTTCATTTGAGCTCTAGTGTTATTTTCTTTCATACCCCTCTTTTGGAATCAAGATAGAGTCAGCAAAGCTAAAAAAAAAAGTGTCGAGCAAAAGACTAGAGTCAGAAAAGTTTCAAAAAAAATAATTGTGGCAACAAAAAAAAGAAAAGAGAAAAAGAGTCAATAACAATTGAAAAAAAAAGAAGAAATTAGAATCAAGCAGAAGAACAAGTTCTGAACTACGTTTGACCTGATTCTTGCTATGACAAGATACGTAGGCAGCCCTACTCTGGAGTTCGGTCCAACCAAAAGAAAATTCAAATTACCCAGAATGAAATGAAACTGGGGCAAAGTTTATTTCCTTAAAAAAGTCGATTCCAAAAGTTGTATGTTTCACCTAATATAATGTAAATTTTTTAGCCTCATGTCTCCCTTTCTTTCTAACCTTTTCCAAAAACCAAGTTACAACCAAAGAAAGATTTTCAGATCAATCTTTGAGAATGTGAAGGCTAAATATGTTATGGGTGCATGATGTTTCGTATGTTGGACATTATTTTTCAAAAAAAAAAATGAATGAGTAAAAATGAGAGTCTTATTGGTGAAAACCCTTTTGGGTATCATAAGGTGACAGTGAGCTGAGAAAGAAATAAAAATGAGATAGGCGTTGACAAAAACCCATTGAAGTGTCACTAGCCAAAGGAGGATTGTTATCTAGAGGGAGCATATTCAAGATTGATTCCATTTCAAACTTAATAAGTGGACAAGAGTTGTAATAATTAGTGTGGGTAGATCAAGCTGTTTAAATTCAAAATGCATGTCATGATTGTTGAAATCGGCTACCACACCCAAATAAGTTTTCTTCTGTCGTTTTAAAAAAAAGAAGATGCCTATTGTTTTTCCCCTTTTCTTTTTATTTTTCTATTTTTGATTTTTTTTTGGTATCTTTGTCATCAAATAAAAATTATTGTCATTTTTCTCGTGTCTTTGAGTCGAGTTCGTGTCATAACAAGTGAGAAAAGAATTTAAAACTGGCTACCAGCTTCTTCAATTACACAAAGCAAGACAAAAAAACAACACACGAAAGAGACATGATTGTGAGCCGAAATAAGGCATGCAGAAAAGTTTTGTTGATAGACGAGTCTGGGAACTCATGGAAATACCAACGTTTAAAGGGTTTATTTGAGGAGCATGACAAAACAAAGATACTATGTTTGTTTTAGAGTCACTTCTAATAATCTGAGTTTGGGTTAACGATACAGCAAATCGGTGACAGATGTTAATGGTTGGAAGCAAGATTAAATATGACGAGGGCAAGAGTGATAGCCACGGAAGCTAAAGCCACAAACCTGCCACCAAGTTTTTGAACTCACAAGTTTCCTTTGATGAAATAGAAAACAGAGCATAAATATCAAGGGTTGCAATGCATCATTTTCACAAATGCAGGAAGCAATATTGTTGCACAGGTTTGATAATCAAATTATGATAAAAATTAATCATCCTATATCTCTAGGAGACATACTTCTTTGTCTAGGTATTTCAGTTTTCAATTGCTAGGTGACTTACTTCTTAAATTGAACCTTCACTCCTAGGAGATGCACTTTCTAGTCAGGGTATGCCATTTATCAAGTGTTAAGTAACGCACTTCCTAGCCTGAATCATTGACTCATAGAAGACGCACTTTCTAGTAGAGTGATTTTATTTAATTACTAGGAGACACACTTCCTAGTCAAGGTATGTCAGTTTTCATTTGTTAGGTGACACACTTACTAACTTGAACCATCACTCCTAGAAGAAGCACTTTCTAGTCGAGTCATTTTATTTAATTCCTAGGAGACACACTTCCTAGTCAGGGTATGTCAGTTTTATATGTTAGGCAACACACTTCCTAACTTGAACATTCACTCCTAGAAGACGCACATGCTAGTGGAGTCATTGCATTTAACCCATAGGAGACGCACTTCCTAGTCTAGATAATTCAAGTTTCATTTGTTAGGTGATGCACTTCCTAACTTGAATCATCACTCCTAGAAGACGCACTTTCTAGTTGAGTCATTTCATTCAACCCCTAGAAGACGTACTTTCTAGTCTGGATAATTCAATTTTCATTTGTCAGGTGAAACACTTTCTAACTTGAACATTCACTCCTAGAAGACACACTTTCTAGTCGAGTCCTTCAATTTAACTCATAGGAGACACACTTCCTAATTTTGGTCATCAGTTTTACTTTGACGAGACACATTTCTTTAGCAGAGCTTTGATTCACACTCTTTCGGTACTTTTCAAAAATTGTAATCTGATGATGCTCATAAAATTTTCTAGTACAAACTGGGGCAAAAAAAAAATTCGTGTTAATTGAATTTTACTTTCTGCTCAGGACCTTTCTGAAGAATGAGACAGGACTCTCTTGAAGAATGAGAATTTATTTTATGTCCAGGATCCTCCTGAAGAATGGCATGTTATTTTTATGTTTGACCTTTTATTTTGAGTTCAGGAACATGTTTGGAAAATCAGAAAAAACTAAGTCTAAGAGCCCGCCTGAAGAACAGGGTGAAGAAAAAAGATAGTCCAGGAGCCCGCCTGAAGAATAGGGTGAAGAAAAAAGAAAGTTCAGGAGCCCGCCTAAATAACAGAGTGAAGAAATTATACGTCCAGGAGCTCGCCTGAAGAACAGGGTGAAGAAAAAAAAAGTCTAGGAGCCCGCCTAAAGAACAGGGTGAAGAAAAACGAAAGTCCAGGAGCTTGCCTAAAGAACAAGGTGAAGAAATTGTAAGTCCAGTAGTCCGCCTGAAGAACAGGATGAAGAAAAAGGAAGTCCAGGAGCCCGCCTGAAGAACAGGGTGAAGAAAAAAAGAAAGTCCAGGAGCCCGCTTAAAGAACAGGGTAAAGAAATTGTAAGTCCAGGAGCCCGCCTGAAGAACAGGGTGAAGAAAAAAAATGTCCAGAAGCCCGCCTAAAGAACAGGGTGAAGAAAAAAGAAGGTCCAGGAGTCCACCTAAAGAACAGGGTGAAGAAATTATGAGTCCAGTAGTCCGCCTGAAGAACAGAGTGAAGAAAAAGAAAGTCCAGGAGCCCGCCCAAAGAACAGGGTGAAGAAAATCAAGTTCAGGAGTCTGCCTGAAGAACAGGGCGAAGGAAAAGCAAGCTAGGAGCCTGCATGAAGAATAAGGTGAATTTTCAAGTTCAAGTCACGAAGATTAGAATCAAAATTCTAGAGATTGCAATTTTCACTTGTATTTTTCATTTTTGATTTTTGTTAGTCATTTGAATGTAAAAAAATAAAAGTTGTTAACTGGAAACTCGACAGAATCTCACTCGATATTTAACTCATTCTCTCACCATGTTACTTTTGAATTACTCGTAACCTGATTTTCTTATAGCCCGGGATAGGTAGGAGGTCCAAAACCAGGACTCGATCACACTTTTATTTTATTTTTAATTTTATCCTTAACTTTCAAATAATTGGAGGGTCAAAAATCATATCTTGTCTATTTCTTTATATGAAAACTCTTTGAAATTCCACACAAAAAGGGACGAAAATGTAGACACGTGATTTTTGATCCTCCTCGAATTTTAACTTATTTTTCAATATTTATATTTATATCTAATATAATATTATTTAAATTCTTATTTTTATTTTAATAAATTTTTAGTTAAAAAGTAAATAATTAAATAAGTTTAATTTTGAGATATTTTTTTATATTTTTATTCAAATTTTAAAAATAATATAAAAAATTAAAAATATTTTTATTTTTAAAAATTTTAATAAATAAATTAATAGTTTTAATATTATTTTATTTATTTTGATTATTTATAAATTTTATTGTATTTTTCTTAAACATAAAATTAATTAATTATTATTATATTTATTATTATTATTATTATTATTATTATTTTATTATTATTAACTTCTATTTAAAAAAGGAAAGAAAGAAAAAGAAAAATTAATTATTATATTTCAAAATTTAAAATATATCCCTTATCCAAGTAACCGTTCCGCCAAATTTATTTTTTCCCCCAAAGTCCTTCTATTAAAAGAGTCTTCAACTCAGAGAAAAATAACGGACATCATTCCTACAAAAAAAATAGACTATCAGATACTGAGAAGAAACCAGAGAGAAAAGAGAGTAAAAGAGAAAGAGAAAAGTGAAACATAAGAGAAAGAGAAAAGTGAAGCATTCAACATCTTCAGGAGAAACATAGAAGAAGAAAGGAAAAGAGACCAAAGTTGGATTCGAGCTTTCGTTTGAGTTTCGGTGACGATTAATTGTTTCACCAACAGGTTCTTATTTAATAATGTAACATTTATTTTATAGATGTTATTATGAAAAACATGAATAAAAAATGTTATGCATTATTCGTAGTTGATTGATTATGTAAACTTTTTATTATTACTGAATATTTATAAGATTGTACTGTGTTGGATAAAAAAAATACTGTGTATGATACTGTCTGATTTAAAATTATAACAAAAAGAAAAACAGTAGCACAAACTATTTTCATATACTGTAGGTTTTCTTGCATTTACAGTAACACATGCCTACTTTTCAATCTATCCGTATATGTGCATACACTGAAGTAATAAAATCAGTAGAAAATAAAATGAAAACAAGATAAAAAAAACAAGAAAAAAGTAAAATCGAAGCTTGAATAAAAAATAAAGAAGAGATAGAATCTGGTATTTTTTTTCGGCGAGTTTCTCGCCGGAAACTGCCCAAAACTCGCCGGAAACCGTTCCTTTGCCGGAACGCCCCCCACCCTCCGTTATACTGTCCGGCAATCACCAACAAGGCCTGCCATCGCATGTCGTCAATTCCCTCACCCCATCACCGGAATCCCCAGCGCCGCTATACCCTTTTCCCTTCTCCGGCATCAGAATTGACCGGAGTCGGCGGTGAACCCACCAGATCTGCTGCCATCATCATCCTCTCCGGCGTCGCTTCCCTCTCCCCTATTCCATCGCTGTCGACCCCTTTTCTCCCGCCCTTGTCACGCCGAAAAAACGGTCTGATCTCATCGGAACGACGTCGGAGTCTAGATCCGACCAACAACCACTCCGGCGAAACCATGGTTGCTGCTCTTCTATTTACACCCTTTAGCGCAATTCCTGTAAAAAAATAAAAACATTGATCTTAAAATCTTCTTATTTATATTTGATATAGTACTCCTATATAATTAAAAATAAGAAATATTTTAATATTAGCTTCTCTAGTGTATTTTTCATCTATTTATATTTATTTTTGTTCTACTTGTTCATCCTAATAAATATTTTATAAATTTTGTAAGAGGTTTTAAGTTTGTACATTTATTAATGAAATTTTAAATATTTCGAATATTATAAGTTTACTTTACTTCAATTAGTGTTCATCTAATTTTTGATTTCGTTAATTCCTAGACATATAGTATTATAAGTTTTGCATAATATGAGAAATTTTATATATTATTTCCTTCTTATTTCATCATCTTTTTTTTATTGTCATTAATAAAATTTAAAAATTATTTATTAAATTAAATAATTGCTTAAACGAATTTTGCATAAGGTTATTGTTAAAATTAAGAAATATTTTAAATAAATAAAATTGTTATGAATTTATAAGTGACAAACCAAAGTTTTAACGTTAAATAAATTTTAGGCACGTTTAAAATTTTCGTCTCAATTAAGAATGCGGCGTACGTATCTTTTCAAGATATTTAAAATTCAAGGATGCAATAATGCACTTTGGGGAATATTTTTCTAGAATTAATTTTTCACCGAATTATTTAACATAAAAAACATAGGTAGAGATGTCACACCCCCTTTTTCGCTAAGGATTTTTTCAATTAAATTGACGGTTTTGAATAGGGATCATTTTATTTACAGAGTCGTCACTTGAAATTGAGTTATGGTGTTCCAAGTCACCTTATTGAATCCCTAATCAAAAGGAAATGACTCTTTGTTGGTCTGCGTCCGCAGAAGAACGAGTAAGGAATTCTGTTGATCGAGGGGAAGGTGTGAGGCACCTCTCAAGTCTCGTGGTTCTTGCACGGTCACTTTTATTGACTTATTTTGACTTAAATTATTTTTTATAAATTATATTTGAAGACCTTGATTTGCTCATTTTTAAAATATTAAAATCTATTTAAAACTCTCATATTAACTTAGTGAAAATTTATTTTTTTTAAAAAATATTTGTTGAGGTGCTTCCTTGAAAATGTCTAAAAAAAAAAAGATATGTACGCCGCATTCTTAAACAAGACAAGGTTTATTTTTTTATAATTACCTAACGTTTGAAAATTTTGATATTTGCTTATTCGAAGCGTCACTAATTTAAAATAATAAACTATAGTAAAATTCATTATAAACTATAAGAATATTCATGGCCTTTCACTTGAGATGTCATCTTTTAATTTGGTATAAATTGCAAAACATATATATACAATCTCAGGCTCTTTATAAAAGCACTTTACAGTAATACATTTCATTTATGTCATATAGTCCATGTAATAATATTTCTTATAATATAATAAAAGTATCTAACGAATGATATCTATAGAAAAATTTGATTGTATTATCCCTTTCTTTTGGGAGTATGCGAGGAAATACATTTCTACTTGATATATACACTTATGATATCAAAGGTCCTTCATTCTAAGTTGTATATGTAAAGAATAAATAATAAGAGTAATGAAGTAAAAGGACCAAAAAATTAAAGTTGATGATGACATGTATCATTAATATCAAGATTTTTTTTTTTTGGTTTTCCAAGGTATCCCCACAGCCGGCAATCGTGAGATTAATCCTCCGTTCCTCTATCAGCACACGAAGCGGTAGGAAACTGGCCACAGAGTTTGCTCCATTCGCCAGAGGCGGGGATCGAACCCCCGACCTCTTGCGTAAGGGACATGACGCTGAACCACCATGCCAACTAATATTTTACTGTAACAAAGTTCATAACAGTTTAAAATTCAGATAACAAATCTATTATTCTACCTAGAATAAATAAAAGAAATAAAAAAATGTTAACTATATGTTTTATAAACAAGGTCGTCGTTGTTCATTTTTAAAGATCATTAACGATTCAACTAATTAATTTTGAAACTCACGTAAGATTTAACGGACGATCTTAAATTTCTTTAACTTGACTAAATTGTCAAACTAAAAATCTAAATTAACGAAGTATAGTCAAACAAAAAAAAATGCACATTCTTATTTAAATACAAATATCATACCAACAATACTATATAAAAGATATTAATAAGCAAATAACAGACAAGAATAAGAGGAGTTTTACATATTAAACAATGCGTGAAATCCTTTAAACAATTTCATTTATACTTTGATTCATGATAAACTTATGAAATATGGTACAAGATGAGATAAAAAACCTGTATTAAGAATTAAACCAAGTATTGATGCAAGAATGTCGTCATCGGAAATTTCAAGCGGAAACTCTAAACTTCAAATTTTTTCTTTCTTTGTTTTTTTCTCTTTTCTGATGTTTTCTCTTTCTCTCTGTTTTTCCCTGATGCAGTATTTGATGATGTTCAATGTACGTATATTCTCTGTTGTTTTTGGGGTGAAGAGTCCTTTAAGTATAAGGATTTTGGGGAGAAAAATTGGGGGGAGTAGTTACTATCTGATAAGATAGGATTTAAATTTTGATTTTTTTTCTTTTTTTTTAGAAGATAATTAATAATAACAAATAATAATAATAATAATAAATAATAAATAATAAATAAATAAATAAAAAAAATAATAATATAATAATAACTAATTAATTTTTATAGTTAAGAAAATACAATAAAAGTTTACAAAATTGCCAAAAATAAATATAATTAAAATTACTTATTTATTTAAAATTTAAAAGAAAAAAATATATATATTTTTAGTATTATTTTTAAAATTACAATAAAAAATTAAAAAGAATATATTTTAAAATTAACTTTATTTAGTTATTTATTTTTTAACTAAAGATTTATTAAAAATAAAATAAGAATCAAAATAATATCGAATTAAATATAAATATTTAATACTGAAAAATAGGTTAAAACTCGTGGAGGTAAAAAATCATGTGTCTATATTCATTAAGAAAACAACATCCAGGTTTGTTATACTTGCTATTTATGTTGATGATATTAATCTCATTGGGACTTCAGAAGAGATCCAAAAGGTAATTGAATATCAAAAGAAAGAATTCGAAATGAAAGATCTTGGAAAGACAAAAATTTGTCTTGGTCTGCAAATTGAACATCTAGCAGACGGGGTCTTCATTGACCAAAATGCCTATACTGAGAAGGTTTTGAAATAATTTTACATGGAAAAAGCATATCTATTTAAGTACTCCAATGGTTGTTTGATCGCTCGAAGTGAGTAAGGATCCATTCCGACTTCTGGGAGAGGGTGAAGATATTCTTGGTCCCGAAGTACCATATCTCAATGTTATTGGTGCACTTATGTACCTTGCTAATGTTACAAGGCCGGATAGAGCATTTTTTGTTAATTTGCTAGCAAGGTATAGTTCATCTCCTACACTAAGACACTACAACAGAGTTAAACATATATTGAGGTACCTAAAAGGGACTATTGATATGGGTCTGTTTTATACTAACAAAGCTAGTCCAAATCTTGTTGGTCATGCAGATGTAGGTTATTTATCTGACCTACATAAAGCACGACCTCAAACAGGCTATGTGTTTACATATGGAGGTACTGCTATATCATTGCGATCTACAAAGAAGTCTATCGTTGCTACTTCTTCAAATCATGCTGAGATAATAGTTATTCATGATACAAGTAGAGAATGCATATGGCTGAGATCAGTGACACATTCCATCAAAGAAATATGTGGCCTAAAGCTCGATATCAAGGTTCCCACAATCATATTTAAAGACAATGCAAAATGCATAGCTCAATTAAAAGGAGGATTTATAAAAGGATATAGAACGAAGCACATCTCGCTGAAGTTATTCTTTACGCACGATTTTCAGAATAATGGTGATATTGATGTACAACAAATTCGTTTCAGTGACAATCCAACATATTTGTTTACCAAATCTTTACCAACTTCAACCTTTAAGAAAATGGTACACAAGATTGGAATGCAAAGACTGAACCATTTGAATCGGGGTCTTAATCAGGGAGAGTAAGAATACACGATGTACTCTTTTTTTCTTTAACTAAGGTTTTAATCCCACTGAATTTTTTCTAGTAAGGTTTTTAATGAGACATCAATCAAATGCGTATTCAGTAGATTTTTTGACATCTAAGAGGGGCCGTTATGTAATATATAGAAACATATAGAATTCCATGTGTCTTGGACAAAAAGCCAAGTGGCTCCTTACTATAAAAATACAAATGTGAGTCATCCTCCACCCCTTTATTTTGGGTAAATGTTTTGGCTATATATATAGCCATTATCAAGAATAAATGAAAAAAACTTTTATGCTCTCCATTTTGGCATACTTTTACCTTTGTTGCTTTTATATATAATTTCATATCAATTTTAGGGATATGTTAGTATTGTTGTACTTTTTCTATATATTGGAAGCATGACCTTCAACATGTCAGCTTCTTGAAATTGAATGAAAAGTTGAGGGTATTTTAGTCTCTTTACAAGATAAATTTACTTAAAAAATTTGTCTTTTGTTCTATGTTAGTTGTATCTTATTAATAATTTTTAAAATGGCCACAATCTTTCATTTAATTACAGACCATGCCCTTAAAAATGTCCACCTTTTCCTATTTAATTATAAGATTGCCTTGCAAGCTACTTTAAAAAATGCTTCCATATAATGATGAGTGGGTCACACAGTACTTTCCAAATTTGCATAGATTTAATATAAATTGTTTAAATTTAAGAAATTTAATAATATGATAATTTTATCTTAATGAATTACAACTAAATATTTAAAGTAAATAAATTTTATTATTTTAATTGAATTTTATATTCAAAATTATTTTTTTCTTACTTATTTATTTTAGTAAATTTAAATTTTAAAATTATTTTTTTCTTATATAGAAATACTAATATTTAAACTTAACTTTAATTTTTTAAAGTATAAAATTAATAAATTTAATTTAATAAAATAAATTCCTAATGAATATTTTCTTAAGATTTGTGTTGGGTCAATATGTATCAGTAAAAAATAAATAAAGAAAAATATATAATAAAATTTTATTATTGTGAGAGACAAAATAATGTACTATCCAATAATATTTAATAATATCGTATTTTATATATACAAAACATAGCATCCCATATTTGATTAATATACTACTATGGAGAGTTATCGATGATTACTATTGAATATGATAAAATTATGTTAATTTTTATAGGAGTAACATAATCAATTTTGAAATTTAAACTCTAGGTGGTGATTATCTGTCGGCTTGTAATCATTTATTACATCACTCCAAATTAAAGTAAATTTTTTGACATTATTTAAAGCATATTTTAGTCATATAATTTATCAAGCCGCTTCAATATTTTTTTTGTAAAATTTAAATTTTTTCTAATTTATAATTTTAATTAAAGAAACCTATTAATTGGTCTGATGTAGTTGAATTCGATCCGTAACGCTGATTTCTAAAAGTCTACTGAAACCCATCCAATGTTTACTGTACTCTTAAATAATTTCAAATTTCAAATTTTTAATTAGAACATGAATATACTATGCATATATTTGTATCAGAGATAGATTAACGTATATTTTCTATATATTTATCATAATTGTTATTTTCATAAAAATATATTGATAATTTTAATTTCGTTTACGGTAAGGATTACTGGGGTATCTAATCCCATTCACTCTCCTAGTTTTATCTCTCAATGTTAGTGTCGAACCAGCGGAGCATTTTCATCGTACTATATCATCCCTAATTAATTATTATAAGTCATTTATGTATTTAAAATTGATAATATTTAATTAAAAAAAGAGGATAGACATTTATGACATGTCTAATTCAGTTGCTTCAACGGTGATTTTAATTAATTATTGACATTTATGTATTAAAAAATTAATAATGTTTATTTACGAAATGATTCAACCGTAATTTTACTAAATATTGCTCCTAATTAATTATTATGAGTCATCCAGAGTATTAAAAAAATATTTAATAAAAGATAACATAGACATAAAATGATAAATTAATTCTTGATATATTAAATTAAGTTGACGTCCTTCAACTGTGCTTTTACTATATCACCCCTAATTAATTATTTAAGTCATTTATTTATTATGAAATTAATAGTATTTAATTAAAAAAAAACATTTATGACATGTCTGCTTCAGCCGTAATTTTACTAAATATCGTTCCTAATTAATTATTATGATTCAGCCAAGTATTAAAAATTTAACAAAAAAGATAAAATAGACATAAAATGATAAATTAACTCTTGACGTTTTAAATTAAGTTGACATATTATATGAGGTTCATTTAAAAATTTGTTACACATATTTTTATCGTAATTTTACTATATCACTTTTAATTAATCGTTGTAAGTCATTTAAGACATGTTCACTTCGCTGTTTCAATCATGATTTAACTAGTACCCCTAATTAGTTATTATGATCATATAATCATTATGTCACTTAAATTGACATTTGTAATTCATTATCTCACTTATAAAGAATGATAAGCAGGTAGCAGTTCTACATGTTTACTTGTGTTGCTACTTAGATATTTTCTTTTATATTTTTTTATTTTACTTTTCATTTTAATCTATTATATATTTGAGAATTACGTAAAAGTATCATAATTAACAACTTAAAATAATTAAAAAGACGTAAAAAAATTTGGTTGGCTCTCTAAATTTTATTAATGTCACATAGATTAGGACTGAATAAAAAGTACTATCAATCACAATAATTAATAATTTAAATATTTAAAAAATATGTAAAAAATTTAGTTGACTCTCAAAAATTGTATCAATACCACATAAATTGATACGAGGGTATATATAGCATACATTATTTAAAAATTACATAAAAGTATTATAAATTATAAATTAATCTAAAAATATTCTTCAAATTGGGCCCATGCTAACATGGGTCATATACCCTCTAGTATTTCATTAAAGGTTCGAAATTTTATTTTATTTTTTTAAATTGTGGCACTGAATATATTTTAGCAGTGTATGATTAGAAGACTTTTAAAACTTATAATTTTAAAATATATTATGTTATCTATATTTCTATAAAAGCTTCTCATTAAATGTAAAAAGGAAATTAAAGTTACATTGTTTTCAAGTATATCATTCTCTTGTCACAATTGTATGAAAGTGTTTGATCAACACGGAATTTTAAGAAAAAAAGAAAGACTTTTAAAACTCGTCATATAAAAGAAGCCTGTAAAAATTTTGTGGCTCTAAATCATTTCATTAAAAGTGTAAAAAGTTTGAAATTAGATTGTTACTATAAAGATAACATTTCTTTTTGAGACGATTAAAAAGGAAAAAAGTCACAAAAATTGAAACAAACTACAGATGATTAAATTGTAATAAAGAAATAACATCACACAAGTTGAAACAATAGAAATATTCCTTCTGTTTCAATTGGTTTGTCTGTTTTTGACTTGCTTTAAGAATATAAAGAAGACTTTAAATCTTATATTTTTAAATTAAAATACGTAGAATATACCAAAATGTTCTTTACTTAATCTTATCTATAGTCTATATCTATAATCTATAATATATTAAAAGTGTGAAGGGCCTTAAAAATGTTGTTTGAACTTTTTGCCCTTCATTAAGATTTTATGCTTTAGAAACAATCGTTCTTCATCCTTTTTCTATTATTTTAGTGATATTAAATACTGACTATATTACAAAAAAAAATCTTCCCTTATAAAAATAGGATGTCTTTTTCACCATCTAAAAAAATTAACCATTACTAATTAGAAGAGAACAACCCCCCTTCCCCCTCTCTCCACCTCCCCCCCCCCCCAAATCATAAAATAGGTTTTAATGTAATGTTGACTATATTACCTAAAAACATCCTTACAAAAATAGGATGTCATTCCACCATCTAAACAAAACCATTTCTAACTATAATAGAACAACCCCAAAACCCCAAAACCGACAAACAATAATTCATATCCCATGTTAAATAGGCTTTAACGTATCTTTGATCAACTTCTATTCTATAAAAAACATGCTAATTTTATTTTTTACGTCCTCACCATACTGTACATCAACAATTTCAATGAGTAAGACATTCATCATAGTATCCGGTTAGTTGTAAGGATAGCTTCCCTCCACAAATTTTGCAGTAAATCCGAACTCATGAGTAAAATATTTATCATTTCCTTTAATTTTAGTTTTTTTCTTTCTGCAATCCCATTTGATTAAGGTGAATACGGGGTAGTAGTTTGATGGATAATTTTATTTTCTACACTCTGCAAAAGGAGATTCATATTCTCCACCCCTATCACTTCTTATTGTTTTGATCTTTTTATCCAACTAATTTTCAACTTCTGTTTTATATTGCCTAAATGTGTCTATTACTTTATCCTTACCATTTAACAAATAAACATAACAATATATAGTGCATTCGTTGATTAAAGTTATACCATACTTTTTCCAATCACGAGATCGTGTTGACTTTATAGCACAAATATCTGTATGAATTAAGTCTAAGGGATTGAAATTCCTTTCAACAGACTTATACGGATGCTTAGCATACTTAGATTACAAACATATTTGACACTTTGATTTATTACACTCAAAGTTAGGCAAAACTTCCAAGTTAATCAATTTTTGCAAAGTTTTGTAATTGACATGTCCTAAATGTTAATGCCATAATTCATTTGACTCAAGCATGTAAGAAGAAGCCTCAGCTTTCTTTATTTCAACATCCATTACATCAAGTTTGAAAATGCCCTCATTGAGGTAGCCCTTTCCTACATATATTTCATTATTTCTTATTACAACTTTCTCCGAAATAAATATACATTTAAATTCATTTTTAAAGAGAAGTGTTGTCAACACTAAGTTATTCCTAATAGTATGAACATGGAGAACATTGTTGAGAGTCAACACCTTGCCGAAAGTCATTTTTAGGAATATCATCCTACTCTCCTCAACCTTGGTTGTTACATTATTTTCCATGAAAATCACTTCTGTGGAACCAACGGTATCATACGTAGCAAAATTTTTTTGATCCACACAAATATGTTTAGTGGATCCTGAATCAAGCACCATTCATTTGGCTTTTCAACTAGATTGCTTTAAGTGATCATAGCACACATACCATTGTTTTCGACATGCTTATCTGATCTCTTTTCTTGTTCTTATTCAGAATCTGACTATTTAGAGTTTTGTGGCCAACATTACTACAATTGTAGCACTTGCCTTTGAATGTTTTCTGGTTCTGCTCTATCTCTTGTCCAAAAGACTTCTTCATCGTCTTATTATTTGGAGCATATTCCGTAACAGGATTTGCAACCATCATTGATGATCTTTTATTCAACTCATTATGCTCTTCTACCTTAGGACGATTCATAAGATCTTTCAAATCAGAAAATTAATTTTCAATCATTATTTTTTTTCTGGAATATGAGGATCTATACTTGTGAACACTTGCATTTCAAGTTTGGTCAGCCAAAATAACATCATTTGTTGCCATTCTTTGAAGTTCAAACCAAAATATTTTTTTTTCCGATTTTTCTATCGTTTTCATTGCTAGAGAAATATCTGAACGACTTAATGATGCAACATTGGTTGCCATTGGGATAAATCATTCACAACAGAATCAATTTATTGTTCAATTTCATTCGTCATTATCTTGTCTATCTTTGACATACACTTTAGTATTTCAGAATACTAACAATAAAGACTTTAATCTTTATCCAACTTGTTTCTTGTCAATGATGAAATTTTTATATCTTCAAATCATTAATCTAATGAACTTTGAAACCTGACGAAGTTTTTATGACTCCAGAAACTAATACAGAGAGTTTACTGAATCGGTAAAGTTTTTATATTCTTCGAACTGAATTCCTACACTGATTTCTCGGTGAAGTTTTTATATTTTTCCAACTGAGGGAGTAGAAATCAAAAGATTTTAGTCTCCATAAAATCAGATCGAATACAGATTAATCAAGTAGTTAATTTATAAATGGTGATAATTTTTTTTTCTTTTCACCAAACAAGCACAAAAAAATTATTTTTATAATTTCCTTAAGATTGTTGGTTTTCTTGGGTCTAGTAAAATCTATATTTTTCAACAAAAACTTCAAACACATGTTCAAATAATCATATGAACAATCAAATGAAGTTTACACTTTGTATTTACAACTTTAAACTTTTAACAATAAGTTCAACCCAACTTATGAACATCAATAAAATGAAGTTCAAACTATTTTCTGAAAAATAACAAAACCAAATATTTAAAACTTTAACACAAGTTCAACTAACTTATGAAATATCAAAATAAAGTTTCAAGAAATTCAAACACAAGTTCAAACAGTTGAAGAACTATTAATATGAAGTTCAAATTATTTTCTGAAAAAATAGTAAAATCAACTTTAAGAAAAAGAGATGAAACAGAAAGATTCAAGTCCACCGAATTCACGGAGTGTCCTTAAGAAAATTATTTCCCTCAAGTACCCTAGGTTATGGAATATATCCTCCCAAGATAAAATAAATCACTTCGACAGAATAGCAGTACCTCAAATTCTTTCGAATTACGAATGCACTCAACGACAACAAATCACACGAGTTTTTTTTCAAGAAAGAGGATTGTTTTTCTTCAAAATTTCATGTCTATACCTGAGGCAAAATTCAAGTATTTATAGCCATCAAGGTGTTGCTTCATGAAGAGAAGTAATGGTTCAGAAAGTTGCACCCCTTCATAAAGGTGTAACTTTTCGGAAAAGTCGCAACCCTTTGAAAAGGTCATAACCATCCACTCCAAAAAGGTGCCTATTCAAATTGCATCCTTTATCTTGGTGTCTTTTTTAAAAAAACACCTATTCATTTTTCATTCACATCTCTTAAAAACCCAACAATAACTAAAGAGTTTTTCTAAAATATGAAAGAGACACTTTTCTTAACAGGAAAGAAAAAAAAATAAATTAAAATAATGAAGAGAGTATTATTTAAATAAATTTTAAAATTTTACTCTCATACTCGCCACATAATATTTTCAAGTCATGGAATAGGATTTTGTTTCTTAATTGGGAATCTTCATCCTCAATATTCAAAGGAATTTATCCTAAAAAAGAAAAATGTGGCTTGTTATAGTGTTTAGCATATTTTTTTAATTTTTCGTACACACTTCATCCTAATTATACAAATGGGCAGGTTGGGTTAAGATTGAAGATATTTAATGGGTTGAACTGAATATTGGGTTGGGTCATGATCTGCCCAAATTTACTTTGAGTTGAAATAGATAAAAATTGAGTTGAGTCTTGACCCGCCAAATTTGACTCGCTTAATCTAAAAAATATTAATATATTAATATTTGTCCCTTGTAAACCCTACTCAAGAATTTTTTTTTAAATGAAATTGGAAAGTTGGGTGGGTGTGAGTGAGCGTAGGGGTGGGGTAAGAATATTTTTAATTTTTTTTAACTTATTTAAAAATAAAAAAATTATTTTTTGGAGAAGAGTGTGGGATAGGGGGTGGGGGTAGGAGGGGTAGGGTTTAGGATGGGTTGAGATAATAATTTTCTTTAAAAAAATATTTGGGGATGAGGTATGCCGTGGGGGTGGAGTAGAGGTTGGGGTTAGGAGGTGATGGAGATTGGGGTAAGATTTTTTTTTTTTAAATAATATATTTTAAAAAAGTAAATATTATTTTTATAAAAGAAAATTTGAAATCGGCGAGGAGGTTAGGGTGTGGGGGTAGGGAAGGGAAGAGGGTTGAGGTAAGTTTTTTTTTTCTAAAGAAAAAAAGAAATATATTTTTGGGGTATGTCGTATAGGGGAGGGGGTGCAGGGTAAGATTTATTTTTTTATGAAAAAATATTTATTTATTTTTAAAATATATTTTTAATTTTTTTTTGAGAGGGGTAGGGAATGCGGGGAAAGAGGGAAGGTAGGGATTCAATTATAGGGTAAGAAAAAAATTTAAAAAATTAATTTTTTGGAGTGAGGGGTGGGGGTTCGGGGTAGGGAGGGGTATGGGGATGGGGATGAGGTGGGGTGGTGGGCATGAAATTTTTTTATAAATTTTTTTTAAAAAAATAAAAATAATTTATTTAATGGAGGCGGGGTGGAAGTGGGATAAGCTGGGAGTGTAGTGGGATTGGGGTGAGGCGGGGTAGGGTGAGGTGGGTAATTTTAAGAGTGAGAGGACATATTGTCACTTGCTTTCCCTACTTTTATAAAGGAAATCATTTTTCTATTAAACAGGTTGAAGTGGAGATGGAATTTGCCACATTTGAACCCAATTTAAAAATGAACTGAGACTTAATGAATTGAAATTTATCCAATAGTAAATTATCTTGAAGTTAAATATTAGACGAATTGGGCGAGTCAACTCAATCTGAATTCATTTTGATATGCCTAATATGGCATCATATTGTAATAAAAATGTTAATAATTTAAGTGCTCGTAATACTTATAGACTAATGTAAAATAATTAAACCAACGGACATCTGCTAATTCTTTTTCTAATGTCAAGGTCTAACATCTGTACAGATTAGTAGGAATAATTCTTTTATTTCAAAGCAATTAAGCAGGATTATGTCATTTATTGGAATATTACTGTATCTGTTCATTGAATCAGATTGATTCACCTGTTTCATTTTACTGTTGCAGTATATAGCTTGGGCCAACCTTGGTTTCAGTCGCCTCAACATGTTGATTTCGGTCCAAATTTAGAAAATTCTTATATATTATTTTATTCCTTTTGTACATCTTAGGTAAATGTTTAGAATATATTTCTAATATCTTGTACCTTATTTAGGAGTGTATTATACCTTATTTAGAAGTGTATCATATTGTTATTTTGTACCTTATTTAGATTTCTACCTTATTTAGATGATTAATTAATTTTATAAATAAGATATTGTACCACTATTTTATTTCAATTGAATAGATTCAACATAATCTTTTAATTGTTCAATTCATTCAAGAATTCAATGATTCAATAAGGTGGAATACACTCCTAAATTTATTGAAATATTATTGTATCTGTTTATTGGACCAGATTGATTCACCTGTTTGATCTCACTGCTGCATTACATAGCTTGGGCTAGCCTTGGTTTCAGCCGCCTCAACATGTTGATTTCTGTCCAAATTTAGAAAATCTTTATATATTATTTTATTTCTTTTGTATATCTTAGATAAATCTTTAGTACATAGGTAAATCTTTATAATATATTTCTAATATCTTGTACCTTATTTAGGAGTGTATTCTACCTTATTTAGGAGTGTATCACTTTATTATTCTGTATCTTATTTAAATTTTTACCTATTTAAATGACTAATTACTTGTATAAATAGAATATTGTACCTCTGTTTTATTTCTATTGAATACATTCAACATAATCTTTCAATTGTTCAATTCATTCAAGAATTTAATAATTCAATAAATATTGAATATTTATTCGGTTTTATTACCGAATCACCCAATTAATTCAAATTATATTAAATTGAATTCATTCAAGCTATATTGAATTCAATTTATTCAAGTTTTATTCAATCACTCATTTATTCAATTAACTCAATTAATTCAAGAAATTTTCAATTTAGTATATTGAATTCAAGTTCAATTATCATTCAATTTTCTCTTTTGATTTTTCCGTAATTTTTCTTAAACTTCAATTTAATTTTTAACATGGTATCAAGCCAAGGTTAATTTCGATCTTGTATCAATTTTTCGTGTTTTCTTCAACATGAAAAAATACTTTTCAACTTTCTAGTTCACTATGTTTGAAATATGTCAACTGACGACTATACTTGTCACCCTCTCATCATCATCATCATCATCTTGGCAGTATTCAAGATTTAACAAATCTACTATCAATGTATTCATCTTGGTAGTATTCACAATGTATGGAGCAAGCCTACTGACTTGGTCCTTTCATGGTAACTGCATTCATCAATCTCATCAATTATCAAAATCATCAATCATTTTCTCCCTTCAATTTTTTTTTAATCTGGGTATTCATGCATTCTGATAGTATTTTTTCTCATTTTACAGTCTCATCTTTTATAATTTTTGGATTTTCTTTGCTGGATTGTGTATTTAAATGATAAAGTTTTTAGCATCTGAAGTTTTGTTAAGGGTCCTGGTAAAAACCCTTGATCCTATTTATCGTAACTCACAAATTCATTCTAAAAACAACATAATCCCTCTTTCTTCCTCTATTGTTTTCGAAATATCCAATTTTAGAATTCTTGGTGGTATTTTTTTTTCAAAATCATCAATCACTATTAATATTCTCATTTTTTAAAAAGGTCATTATTTTGATTTCATTCTCAAATCAATCATTTTTGTTTTACCTTCATTGGATCTCTCATTCAAATAATATTTTTTCCTCTATTCAATTACGTCAACGATGTAATCCTTCAATTTTATATACCCATTGTGGTAATTTTTTAATTCTTTTTCAAGATTTTTTTTAAATTTTTTTTTCAAGATTTTCCTCATCAAGAATCACTTTTTTCTGATACCATTTTCAACTCTTTTTTTATATATATCAAATCACATCAGTAAAGTGATTTGATATACTTGTACTTGGTCTGGTTTGTAAAGTGAATACTCCTACTTATACATTTGTCATCTGAACCCCTCAATCCAATGAAACTCAATATTTTAAATCCTTATTTGCTTATGTGGCATTGACTTGATGATTTGGCAAAACGCGTGTAAACACGTGCGTTTCAATGTGTGAAGTCAATTTTTGGCCTCTAAATTTTTTTCTAAAAATAATTATCAAGCAAAGCATTCATACCTTTAGCTCCAAACATACAAGACCCACAATAGAATTTCTTCAAACTCTTACAATTTTGGCAAAAGAAGACATACCCACATCGGTAACATCACGACAACCACAAAGCTTTGACCGAATAAGACTAGAACAACGAAGGGAAATAAGTGTCAATGCTTCATCATTTAAACTCACCGATTTCCTATCACATCGAAGAGCAAGTTTGGTAACACCGATTTCTTATCACATCGGAGAGCAAGTTTGGTAACGGAATCAAAACGAGAGAAAATAACAGGCACATGAGGAAGAATCTCAACTTTAATGTTGAGAGAAAGACGATGACGACTTTGACCCTCAACTAAAAGCCATTATCGGCAAACAAGGGAATATTTTTTTCCGTCGCCAGAGCTTAGACACTGGAAAATCAAAGCCAAACACTCATCAGGAAGATCATCGGTGTAATCACGGTTCCCGAGAAAAGGTAAAATTGTTGAGTCGTCTTCATCTGAATTGATAAGGAAGAAAAAGTCAAAATTATTGGAGGAGGTACGTTGGTGGTTGGGTTGTGGGGTATGGTGGCTGTGTTTTGGCCCACCACCGCAATGGTTGGATGAATATTGGTGTTACATCCTGGGTATTTGGCCCTTAGATTTTTTTCTAAAATTCCGTTCTCCGGACCCAATACGACTCATGGGTTCGAGCCGTATGTTGGGTTATGAGTGGTATAGTCCTTTCGTATGATGACCAATGTTGGTTGGTGTGATGGATGAGTTACTGGAATGGATATGACTTGAGGGATAAGAGTTGTATGGTTGGGTACGAGTTGTATATAGTACTCGTATAGGGGACAGTGTTCAATCCTCTTGGTATTCTATTCTACCAGGGATACGGATGGAAGGTACGAATTGTATGCTTTGGATACAACTTGGTTGGATGAGTCATATGCTGGACAGTGTTGAGTCTAGGGTTGGGGTAGGATACGAGTGGCAGGTACCACTCATATCGAAAGGGTACGACTCGTATGAGTCAATTGTATCCCTGTGATGGGATTTTTATACAACTTAAGTGGGGGTAATCTAAAAATTTTCCTACTTACCCTAATAGGATCTCACAACTTCTAGCCTATTTGGGAGGCTATTTACTTTATTATTTCCCTCTTTAACACTTAGAAACTACTCCTAAACAATCTAAGATCCTCTCAAAAGTTTTGCGCCAAGAAAGCTAGGGTTTCATTTTGAGGACTAATTAGGAGCTTGCTTTGGTGATTTTTCCATCAATTCATCTATATAAGGCATGTTCTCTTCCCTTATTGTTAGTTCCAACTAAAGTCATGATTTTACTATTAGTTTTAATGATTTTATCGTTGAATGCTTTTGGGTTTTCAAATATGATTTGGGGATTTTGTTTATGAATGGCTGGTTATGGTTTCCTATGGTTTTAATTATGCTTTTCTATGCATTAATGGTGGTTTTGGATAATTGGATTATATGGGAATGGTTCTTGGTAATTGAAATTGGTTTTGGATATATATTATGCCCCCAATGTGTTTGACAAAATACTTATAAAGATATGTTCATTGCAATGACTTCTTTTAAATGGAACTCTTGCTTGTTTTAAGCTTGGTAGAGGATTTATGCATGGATTAAATGGTTTGAAAAGGTAAATGGATAAATGGTTATGCTTGTGGGGTACGGATTCCCCCAAGTGAATTTAACATGGTAATTAGAAGGGCACCTAAGGTTCAAATCAAAGAAAAACATTTTAAAGCTTTGCCGATAAAAATCCCAGAAATCCTTTTTAAAAAGTTAGAATTAAAGTTGTTTTGAAGAAGAAATCGAAAGAAAAGTGATAATTATAAGATTATAAACTCACCCAAGTAAAAATGGGTTAAATTGGGATTTAAATCGAAGAAATACAATCTTTAGGACTTTCGGGCCAAAATCCCACTTTTTTTTAATCCGTGTTTAAACAAGAATTAAATGATAAAATTTGGAGAAAGTAGTTGAAATAGGTGTTATGGAGCTTACCCTGGCTTAGAAATGAAATAAATTACTCAAAATTACGAAACCCTAAACTCCAAGTCTTAAAAAATGGTGAAAATAACGAAAATAAGGTATTTATAGGAACCAAGGCATCGCATACGCGACCAGATGTAGCGTATGCGGTATCGCGATAGCAGCTTGGTCCTCACGTATGAGAAACTCACAGTCGCGGTCCAGATGTTACGTATGAGACACTCACGGCTGATCTGTCAAGTCGCGTACGCGACCAACCACTTGTGATTGCGATGGTACAATCACCAACTGGAGAGTTGGAATTCTCCAAGTCTCTGCTGACCCCTCGGGATTCATTCAAAATTTTGTAAATGCAAATGAACTATGCTACCCTATCAAATTCAATGCTTTGGACTCAATAATGATATCATATTTTCAAAAGAACATTGTTTTCATAAAGTTTACCTCTGAAATTCAATTTTACAACTTTTCAAACTTAGGGTCGAAATGAGAAATAAAAGTCATGAAACCATACCAACCATGTTACCATCCTAAATTTAACATTCCAGATCTGTTGACGCGGTCCATTTGCCATCCGACATACAAAATAATAAATATTGACCGAAGTCAATTATAAGGCCTTTTAAGCCACCAAAAATCATAACGTCGCATAAAACACACCGAAATGCATCAAAAAATATACAAATTATCTCTGCACCCCAGAAATATGCAAAGTAACCACGGGAAGAGGTAAAATGGTTAAATCATACAAAAATAAATATTTCATAAAAATCACCCAAAAAATCAGGTCGTTACAACACAAGTAAACCTAATCAAACACATTAGAGAGCAATGAAAAGATTTTTGGGGTATCTAAAGCATATTAAAGTCTATTCTTTGCATTATAACAAATATCTAATGGTAATTAACGGATATAGTGAGGCAAATTCGATCACCAGATCAGATAAAGTAAAATTCTCGAGTGGATATATATTTACTCGGAGCAGTCTCTTGAAAAGTCATCCAAACAAATATGTATTGCCCTCTCTATAACGGGATCAAAATTTATTGCATTAGATAAAGTCAATGAAGAAGCTAAATGACTTCATAGTTTTTTGAAAGATATTCCTTATTGGCCCAAACCTTTGACACCAGTATGCATACACTATGATAACCAAGATTCAATATGTAAAGTAGGGAGTATGATGTATAATGGTAAATCTCTTCATATAAGATAAAGACATAATACCGTTAGAGAACTAATCTCTAGTAGAATTATTATGATTGACTATGTGAGGTCAAACAATAATGTGTTGGATTCACTTACAAAAGACCCAACTAGAGAAGGAGTTGAGAGATTATCAAAGAAGATGGATTATGGCCTAGGACAAGTCATTACAACAGTAAATCTACCTAGCAGAGTGGAGATCCCAAGATCTAGGTTAAAAGAGATCAAACGAAGTTGTGACTGACGGTACAACATTGTCGATTAACTCAATTGATTCTCGTGATGAAGACAATGTTCAGGAAGAAAAGATAAGACTTATGGTTTGAAGCTTTTTAATGGTTTATAAGTTTGGTAGGTATGGCCGAATAGTTCGATCTATAGGATTAAACTTTTAAAAATCACCTATGTAAGAGGGAAATGGAAGATTCTTCAAAGAGAATTATAGTAAAGCCCGATTCTCTAAGCTCTCATGAAATCAGAAAGTGTTCATGGCTGAAACAAATAAAACTGTGAGAATTATAGACGATAAAAAGCTAGTTGTGTGACTTATATTATTTTATATACAATAAATTTTAATGGTTCAAGGATATCACATCTACCGATTGACCGAGTGCATCCGATATAAGTTCACTATGGAAAATTCAAAAGAAAACCCACTTATCCAAACACAATCATTATTTGCTTGTAAATCACACACTTGTTCTATTTTTCTTGATCTAATAGTCATTTACCATTCATATGGGGGATTATTAGGTTTTCAAAAGGTGTGAATGTAAAAATGAATAGATGTTTCTCTGAAAGATCCCAAGAGAAATAACGCAATTTGCATAGACACCTTTCACTTTTGATGCTTATGACCTTTCTAGTGGGTTGTGACTTTTCCAAAGAGTTGTACCTTTATGAAGAGGTGTACCTTTCTGAATCATTTCTTTTTTTTAAAGCACCATCTTTTGGCTATAAATATCTGATTTTTCCTCAGATATGAAAATGATTTTTGTCGGAAAAAAGATGCTCTTCTTCTTTAAAAAAATCATGTCTGATTTGCTATCATTGAGTGCGTTCGTAGTTTAAAAGAATTTGAGGTACTGTTATTCTGTTAAACTAATTTATTTTAACTTGAGAGGATATATTAAATAACTTCAGATACTTGAGGGGAATAATTTCTTTAAGGACACAATGTAAATTTGGTAGACTTGAATCTTCTATTATTTTTTTTATAAATGTTTGATTTTTCTACTTTCTAGGAAATAGTTTGAACTTCTTCGTTGTTCTTGAACTTGTTGTTGAAGTTTAGGTTGTAAATAAAGATTTTATTTAACGTAAAACAACAAATCTAGAAAAGTGTCAGCATTATTTACGGAGAAAATTTTCCAACTATACAACTTAACAAGGCAGCTAGATAGTGATTCATAGATTAGACCCCATTAAAATATCTGTGATTCTTACATTTTTTATTAACCCATCCACTTTGCATAAATGGATGTGCTCCCATTACAATCAGAACTTATTTATAAAAGGAGGTGATATATATCACCTCAACCTGCACAATGGAACAAACTCTATTTGTACAAGATATAGGATTTCAAATAAGCACCCAAAAACTCATGCTTAGGGATATACC
Organism: Capsicum pubescens; assembly: GCA_030864215.1. Lineage (NCBI taxonomy): Eukaryota > Viridiplantae > Streptophyta > Magnoliopsida > Solanales > Solanaceae > Capsicum > Capsicum pubescens. The sequence continues at coordinate 218,612,321 of CM061542.1, read as the reverse complement.
CCATCTAGCTAACTAAAATGTGTCAAGAAAATTCAAAGGTAGATATTCTATAAAAATTACTATCAAAAGATAAGTTAGTATAGAAAAACTTTATTCTTATTAAAAGAAGACACTTCTGCTAGATGATGAGCAGCTGACAAAAAAGGACCAAGTCCTTGGATCATCATAGAAAAATACAACTTTCACAAGTTTGTACAATTTTTTCTTTTAGTGTAACAAACTGTGCAGGTGAGATGTGTACCTTTCAAGGACACTTGGCCCAATAAAATTTCAACCCTAATCATTATTCCACTATAAAAGGAAAATAATTCTTCTCAATGAAGTAGTTTTTGCAAAAATCAGAATTGAAGAAATTGAAAAAGGCAAAAACTCAATCCAGCTTCATTGCTCAAGTATTGCTTAAGTTCTTATTTCTTATGTACTGAAAAGAGTAAGTGTTCTTGAGTTGAGCCCTGATTTGTAAATAAATTACTCATGCTATAAAAATAATATTTTCTTTGCTTTCTTGAGTGATCTTCGGTAGAGTTACATAAGGTTGATATTAGTTAGAGTTAATCAGTATCAAGGTGTGTTCTTGGTAGAGTTGTCAAGGTAGGTTTGTAGTAGAGTTATTACAAGCAAGTCAAACTTAGAGTTAGGTTCATTGGAGTTTGTAATCAAGAGTTTGATTATAGTGGATTATTGGGTGCTTGTGAGGGAAAGTCATGGTTTTTTCTCCCTTGAGTAAGGAGGTCCACGTTAAAATACTTGTGTTTTTACCTTCCTGCAAAGTTTTACGTTTTTCAGTGCCTTATTATTTGATTGCATGTGGCTGACTTTAAGGGACCTGGTCCCTCATTGTGTAGTGAAACCTCCCTGAGTTTTATCAATTGGTATCAGAGCCAAAATACTCTAAAAGGTTAACACCTAGAGTGATTTAGTTATCATGGCTGATCCACCTATCTGGAAGAAGGTCAATCTACCACTAGACCACCTAGATTTAATGGGCAATTTTATGGGTGGTGGAAAACTAGGATATTTGACTTCATTATTGCTGAGGACAGTAAGTTGATGGATATAATACTTGATGGACCTCATGTGCTAGTTAAAGAATTCAAAGAAGGAAAAATAACAAGAATGGTTGTAAAAAGCAGGATAGAATATGATGATGAAGATAAAAGAGGTTGAGAAGAATTATAAGGCCAAGAAATTGCTAGTTTGTAGTATAGGGCCTGATGAATACAATAAGATTTCTACATGTGAAAATACTAAAGAAATCTGGGATTGTTTGAAAACAGCTCATGAAGGAACCACCGATGTGAAGGATTCAAAAGTGTATATTCTAACTACTTAGTATGAAACCTTCATCATGAAATAAGGAGAAATAATCCTACAAATGCATACAAAATTCACTTCAACCACCAATGAGTTGGACTGTGTTGGGAGAAGTGATTCTTTTGTACAAACAGGTGAGAAAATTTTTTGGGGTTCTGCCTAAATCCTGGAAAATAAAAGTGGATGTAATCTCTAAGGCAAGGAACTTGAAAACTCTCACTATGGATGAACTTATTGGTAATCTAAAGACACATAAACTCAAGAAGCAACAAGGTCAAGAGAAGAAGGAAGTAAAAAGAGAAAAATCTCTGGCATTGAAGTCTTCTAATTAATATTCAAGTGACAAAGAAACTGATGCTGCCTATTTGGCAAAAAGAATTGGTTAAGAAACGAAGAAAAGTGATCAGTTTTAAAAAAGAGAAAGCAGCAACAAGAAGAGAGGCTCTGTTGAAGTTTGTCACAAGTGTGGAAGTCCTGAGTATTTCATTAAGGACTTTCCAATGCATAAAGTGGACTACCAGGAATATCTCAAGTCTGGAGGTGACAAAGGGAAAAACAGGGACCCAGTACTTTTAAAGTCAAAAAGAAAAGTTACAGCTAATTTTGTAGTTAATCAGGCATTAGCTATCTGGGGGGATTCCTCCAATGAATCTGAGGAAGATGAAAAACATGAAGATATTTCTATATTGGCGGTGGAGGATGATAAAGTGACCTTTGATTCCTTGTTTTCTCTAATGAAAAACACTAAATATAAAGAAGAAAATAAGTTAACACTTTATGGCATTAAAAAAATAAAACTTGGAAACTACTCTGCTAGAAAGAGAAAAAAACTTGCAAATGTGTTGATTGATTCTATGTGTGAAATGACTATTGAAAAAAATACTCTAGAAGAAAAGGTAGAAAGTCAAGAGCTTGAGTTAATTGCTTTAACTCTCCAAATAGCTAAAAATGAGGAATAAGTTACTAAGTTAAAAATCTAAAAAACTAAATTTAGTATGTCAACTGGAGAAAGGAGATGATGCTTGAGATAAAGAGCAGAATAATGCTCTAGACAAAAAATAAAAGATTCGGAGCTTGAGTTGATAGCTTTGAATCTTCAAATATCTGAAACTGAGGAACAAGCTACTAAGTTAAAATTTGAAAATCTGAGTTTGGTGAGTCAACTGGAGAAAGTAAATGATTCAAATGGAATAAGGAAGAAGGAAGCCTCAAAGTTTAAAATTGAGCTTGAAAAAAAATTAAAGGATTCTCAAAAGCATCTCATGACTACACTCTAGAAGGATGAGGAGTTAGAAAAGGAACTGATCTATCTAAGGGAAGAACTTAAAAAATCCATACAATAGACTACATCCTCATAAATCCTTTCTAACTTAACTGGTTAAGGAGTGAGTGTAACACCCCGCATTTTTGGGCTAAACTTTTAACCGTCGGTCATACATGTGTAAACTATAATCCCATGATTTACTATTGAATACATATGTCATGATCTTTATCCTAGTGTGTGAAGTAATTTCAAGGTGAAAAATGTCCATAAGAATCACTTAGAATAAAGTTGAGCTAATTGCCTTTGATTCGTCCAAAGCTTGGTATTTGATTGTACAATGGTCTACATTGAATGTCAATAACTTTTGATATACATAGAATTTTTTAGCTCAAGACCCACCAAATTGTAGATAATTTAGTTACCTTTCCAATGATCCCAATTTCGCTTTAATCCGATATCCGAGTAAAAAGTTATGGCCTCATGTTATCTTTCCAATGATATTTCGTCATGTTTAAAGCATTCCCATGTTCAAGTTCATGATTCTCACATGTTTGGTGGAATTTTCATGTTTTGGATCTTTTAACCATGATTCCCATACTGCAGTTTTAAATGTTGATATCATGTTTTATGGTCATTCAATGCCGGCAGGTGATGAACACCCGATAATATTTGTGTTACATGATTTCAGACCTTTCAAGTAATGAGCCAGTCAACTCATGATTTTATTATTAAACTCAATTTGTTATGAACATATTGAGCACTATCAGTTTTACATGTTTAAAATTTCTTCTAAAACTGTATACACTGTTGTTTTTTAAAATACCATGACCTGAGCTTATCAGTTATCAGTGCATGCACTAGTCAGTATTTCAGTGTATTTCAGTTATGAGTAGGATTCAACACCGAGCGAACCCAAGAATGGGGGCATTCCTTCTTGTTTAGGGTTTGACCCTTAGTAGCAATCCCACCAGTGTAGGTTTGAGATGTCTTTCTGCAAGTGTAAGGTTAACACATATCTCATGAGTACTCCTGCAAGTATAGGGTGACTCTTTAGTCATTTGGGATGCAAGTTTAGTGAATCCACACAGCCAGTGTTAGTACCCGTTGCACGGTACTGACACCCTTCCAACTGGGGTTACAGGTTGGACCCCAATTAGCTCAGATTGGGGCATGTCAGTTAGATGATACTTTCCACAGTCTCAGTATAGTATTCAGTGTAGTTTCAGTTTGGATTTTCTTTACTAAGGCATACAAATTATCAGTTATCCAGTTATTAGATTTCAGTATTTCAGTTTACAAATTATTTTAGAAATATTATATGCTCGGTCTTGTATTCTCAGATATTACAGTTTTCATGCATCCATGCTCAATTATCTTGTGTTGTTCAATCAGTCTTTATCTCATATGCACAATACCCTATATTTTCAGTCCAGTTATTCGGACTAAGTACAATTCAGTATTGCATGATCAGTATTTAGTCTTCAGCTATTCAGTGTTCGGATATCAGTAGTCTGTATTCATTTATTAGCTACCATGTATATAGGTGCTAGTTATCTCTTTTCTTAGATTTCAATCATTCCATTACCTAGGCATCAATTAGTCAGTTAATCAGATCAGATCAGTACATGTATGTTTGGTTTCGTATATTCATGTATTCATGTTTTACCGTATTCCAGCTTCAGCTCTACTTATTCTACAAAAAGTAAAATTTTTAAGAAACTAAGTATAGTAATTCACCAGCTTATCATATTATGTTTGTTACTAATGTTTTAAGATATTTAAGCTTTAAGTTTATTTCAGTCTCTTGGCGAGTCTACTAAATTTAGCATGCATGTTTTAATATTACGTATGAAATCAGTTTTACTTATTGCATTCACCCTTGCTTAATCAGTACCTTCCAGAAGTACTAATCCATATATATGTCTGTGTGGCAATATTTTTTCATAATGTAGGTACCAGTTGTATCCAAGACATCATGATCAGACAATTGTTGTTTCCAACCAGCAGGTGATAAGTTCTCCTATTTTGGGGACTCCTCAGATGTTGATCATGTACTTTATCTTTGATTTTCCATATGTATTGATTAGTGGTTATTGAAGGAATGTCCCAGCTATCTATAGTCAATATAGTAGAGGCTTCATAGATGGTCAGTCAGAGCCAATCATGTAATTTCAGTTCTTTTTTTAATTTTATTAGATTGTAAACTTTATCAGTATTATCTTTATTCAGACTTTTCATGATTTCATTTCTTCTCATCAAATTAAGTTTTGTTATACATATTAAACTAGTTGCTCAAGCAGTACGTTAGTTCATTGGTTAGCTTTGGATAACTTGTGGTTCCAAGAACCATGTTACAACTATGGGGTAGTCTCGGGTCATGACAAACTTGGTACCAGAGCATAGATTTCAAGTGTCCTAGGGTATTTATGAAGCCGTTTCTAGTAGAGTCTTGCATAACAGTACGAAAATATCTGTATTTTTCTTCTAGAGGCTACAGGGTATTTAGGAAATATTTCCCTTCTTACATGTCTCATATCGTGTAGTAGAAATGTTCTCTAAGAAATTTATACAGATCCTCATCTTGCTCCATTCATGTGAACTTTATCTTATTCTTGAGGTAAAAAAATTAGGAAGCTTAAATCCCTACAGATAGAGTTTTCTCAGACAGTCCCCACAGATAGTTTGGGATTACACATAGGCTTGAAATTTCCCATTAGGTCTTTTAAGTTCCGAAATTGGAAGGACTTAAGCCAAAATTAGATGTGCCCTCAAATCCCTTATCAGAATCCTATGATACAATGTGATCTAGAGTTAAAAGCATGGACCTAAAAGTTTAGCAGCAGTAAAGTAGGGATAGTATTTATCTAGATTTAGAAGATTATGTATCCATGGGGCTAGTTATATGAAAGGTGGACTAGTAGGCTTGAAGCAGTGCATGCAAGGATTTTAGTTGGCTGATTAAAAATTTAGTATGATGATGTTGGGTATGTTGGTGTAATGATAATTCTCATGGTTTAAGGAAAAATATAAGTTTAGAGATGTGATATTAGTAGGCTATGAAGGAAGTAGTATGTTTCATTAAGTGTTAGAATATAAGTTTGAATCTTTGAAGATTGAGCTAATAGAAAGGAGAGTTGAAGCTCTAGATGGTGTGAACTCATGGTATGGTGATACGCATAAAGATTTTAAGCTAGTAAGTTTTTAAGTTATTATTGATGACTATTGGGGCTATAGTAAGTTAAGAGTTCTATATCAGAAGGAAGTATTAGCAGTGGATTTTATACTTTCAGGTGTATTCTTTCAGGGTGAGTTTATCATTTATATGTATTACCCCAGACTCTAGAGTAAAGTGGTTGCAGTTCAGTTAGAGTTTAAAAGGATCTCGCAGACTTAGGATGATTGCTTTAGTCTAAGAGGGAGATGATGGATCAAGTTATCAAGTCAGGCTTTCAGATTCTAGTAGTGATGCCAGTGTGTTGTAAAATAACACTAGGGAGGAAGATGCCTGATCCATTCTTATTTTAGTATTTGTACTTCGGTTATCACGATATCTACTAATGCCTTACATGTCAGCTCCATGATCATAGCTCATCTATGCCTTTTCTATAAAAAAATTATGTACGCTTTTAGTTTCTAGTATGAGGAGTTCTAGTTCACTCAGCAGTACGAATCATGTTCCATGAATTTATGAACTCCAAACTCAGGTCATGCAGCTCATGACTCATGTACTTATGCTTTACAGAATGTTCAGTTCCAGGTACTCATGCTACAATCTTAATGATCAACGACATTCAGATTATGTTATGTATGTTCTCATATTAGATCTATTTGATGAATCCATGACATTGATATACTATTCCTAAAACCTCAGTTAAGTGTCAAAGATATGCATAGTATCCTTCCATGTTTCAGGTCCTCATGTTCTAACCTTTCAGTGACCTCTACATAGGTAATGATGGTGATGATGAACGATTATTTAGATGGGAGAGAGTAAATAATTCATATTGGGGAAATATTATTGTATGCATGTTCTAGCTAAGGCTATAAGTGTGAAGAAAAAATTGAGGCAAAGATCCTGGTGTATGTTATGGTTAGTTGAGAATTTCATGTGTCTTCTTCAGAATAGTGAAAGAAAGTTGTTATTGATAAAGGTTTAGAGAGTATGATAAAGATGCTTTTATGGGTATTTGTTTAGACGTTCATATGTGGTTATAACAATAGGTTTGAATGTTATGTTGGTGTATAAGTGGACGAATACATTGCATGGTAGTGAATTCCTAGTAAGGTGTTGAATGTAGCTGTTGAAGTGGTAATAAAAATTATTCATAAGATAAGAAGTTGTGAAAACGCAGGGGCTATTGAATTCATGATTCAAACTAGTATTATAGTGTTATGTGTGAACTTTATAGATTTGAGTAGGCTTGAACATAGTGAGAGAATTAAGTTCAACTCGGACTTCAATAGATAGAGTTATCAGCGCCCATGTGAAGACTTTAAGTAGCCTCAAGTGAAGTACAGTATTGAAGGTGAATGTATAGTTGAGTATAAGTTTTCAGAATAATTCAGTCTATATGGCCAACAATCTAGTTTAGCATTCAGGCAGACAAGTTTCTATGGCTTTTTATCTTTTCTATTCATGAGGTAATTCATTCACGACCATACAGGTCGTAAATTCAGTTCAGTTTATACATCATGTTTCAGATTCAGATATTCAGTCATGATTCAGTTCGTAAGTGTCCCGTGCATCATCTCAGTCTTTCCTTAGTATTTCAGCCAAGCCAGTATCATTCGGGGAACGAAATATCCCAAGGGGGAGATGTTGTAATACTGTCACGCCCCAAAATCCCATCGGGACGGACTGGCACCCGAAGCCGAGAAGGCCCGGGAGAACCCGTTCAAATACCTGTACTTTCCCTTACATTACACCAAAAATTTGGACAGCACTTCATTGCATATAGAAGGATCTAATTACCTGTATCAGCACAACACGCACAAATATATATATATATATAATACTTGGCCGTCAGGGCCACCACATATACAGATATAACATCACTATATAAACTTCCATGAGTTTACCTTTCCTTATGTCTACAAAGCCTCTAGGATATACATGACATAACTAGGGTCGGGACAAACCCCCGCCCACACATGAATCCTGTACAATAACAAAACATAAGGAACCGACTCGGAAAGCTCCGAAGCAAACTGGAGCTCACCAACAATAGATGTATGACCTGGCTCCTACTTGTGCGGTGTATGAGCTGAGGTACCTGTGCCTGCAGCATGAAATGCAGGTCCCCGTAGAGGACGTCAGTACGAAATATGTACTGAGTATGTAAAGCTGTAGATAATCACATATGATAGAGGAGCTCAATAGAAATCCGAAACAAGTGAATAAATCGTAATAGGAGTGGACCACACTTACTAGAACTTGTGACAACCTGTACATTGAATTTATTCAATCACTTTACCTTCGTTCTTAACATCTTTGTAATCATTACTGTACTGTACTGTGACCATTAGGCTGCCCCCAGTACATATCAACTGGGGTCGACCCATGCTAGGCTTATGCCCCTGGGATACCACCCATAAACACGTAAATAGGGATCGACCCATGCTAGGCTTATGCCCCTGGTATACCACCCGATAAGAGAGAACTTCCATCACTTAGTTCAATTAATCTTTGAGATTGTTATTTCGGTCTCCACCACATTTTTGATACTTTGAAACAGTGATACATCAATAGGAACCAAGTAATAGACCTTCTATACAATAACGATGTAATAAAGACTCATTGGTACATCAACAATGTGTTTCAGAATCATCAATATCACAACAATGAAATAGGAGCCTTTTGGTATATCAATGAAACATTTTGACACTTTATAGGATGGAAACAACTTCGTTGGTAACGTAGAATAATACATGTTTTTGGACAACCTCGAATTCTTACTTGATGGAACATTGGTGTTTTCATGCCAAAGAACATTGTTAGAGTATGCTTTACATACCTCGTCGTAGATTCGGATACCAATTCAACACAACTTCCCGCCTTTACAAATCACTTATCTACAATGAAATGTTTGGCATCTAGTATTAGCAACCCAACACCACAATTCTCTTCCATAATTCCATACAACCAATATTTGCATAGCATTCCAAAAACCAACTTGAACAATAGGTTTATGTGTATATATATATATATATATATATATATATATAATCATCATTTCAATACCACATCATCACACCAAATCCCTTCACAATTCAACATAATCCAACCATGCACAAGAATAATCCAACATCATTTCCAATCATCTTTCAACAACAATCAAATAACACACTTCTTATGCTTACATGCATATATATACATATCCATATAAATAACACCAACATAATTTACATCCTTACCATGAAATGGCCCTTTTGATTTCGAAGTCCTATTGGCACAAATAAGGGGTGCTTCTCGAAGCCCTCGAGACGGTGAACACAACTACGGAATCAATTTGGATTTTCTACGGTTGAATCATAAGATAATTGGAGTTGAAATTTGGCTAGGGTTTCTTATTCTTCAATAATGGATGATAAATAATAGATATGAGGCTAAGTATATGTATATAATGACCAATTTTCGTTCATGAGGTGATGGAAAATGACCATATTGCCCTTAAAATTTTAAGTAAATCCGAATCTGTCCATGGTGGACTATTTTGACAAGCTAAAGTAGATCGATCATAACTCTTTGCTCCGATATCGGATTTGGGTGAAATTGGTATCGTTGGAAAGATAATTCAAATTTCTTTCATTTAATATAAAGTATGCCACGCAGTTCGTTCTGTAAAAGGAGTTATGATCGTTTGAAGTTGACCCTAAAAATCTGTTTTGAGAGGCTAAAGTAAAACGAGTATAACTCCTTACTTAGACGTTGGATTTGGATGAAACCAATTTCATTGGAAATAAGACTCAAAGCTATTTCTTTTGATAGGTTGTATCTCTCCCAGTTCATTATATTAAGAGAGTTATGATCGTTCAAAGTTGATCCAAAAAACTGGCAGGCCTCAGTAGTTTGTGTGCAGGAAATTTTCCTGCACATTTACTATTCACCATATCCCGACCACCGTTTTATAGTTTCGAACGTGCTCGATTATATCCGAAACTTATCCGTTTTTGGAAATCTTTATATCGTTGGAAAGCTTATTCAATAACCTTCGTATGGAACCATCGACGGGCAAATTCCGGTATAAATAAAATAAAAAAATTAATTCCATATAAATAAGACCAATACACGTACTTGAATACGCCAATACATGTACTTGAATACGGGGTGTTACATCCTCCCCCCCTTTAGGACATTCGTCCTCGAATGTTAGAGTAGTTATTCAACCAAAACAAGTTCAAGTCCACCATTAACATTCACATCATCATATAAATACTATGCATATATAAACAAAAACTTACTTGTTAATGTTCTAACTCCGTTTCTTGAACTTCCTCTTCATAACAAATGAGGGTACTTAGATTTCATTGCTTCCTCAGCTTCCCATGTAATCTCTTCCCTTTGTTGATTTCTCCAAAGTACTTTCACCGATGCTACTTCTTTATTTCTCATCTTCTTAACTTGACGATCTAATATAGCAATAGGCATCTCCTCATAGGTAAGATCTTCTGTTACTTGCACATCTTCAGTAAAAGTAATAAAGGACGGATCTCCGATGCACTTTCGAAGCATCGATACATGAAATACTGGATGCACTGATGAGAGTTCCTGGGGTAGCTCTAATTCATAAGCAACTTGCCCACATCTTCGAATAATCTTATACGGGCCTATATATCGTGGACTCAACTTTCCTTTCTTGCCAAATCTCATCACCCCTTTCATTGGCGATACCTTCAAAAATACCCAATCACCTAACGAAAATTCTAGCCCTCTTCTTCTACTATCCGCATATGACTTGTGTCGACTTTGGGTTGTTTTCAACCGTTGCTGAATCACCTTGACTTTTTCTATGGCTTGATACATAAGATCCGGTCCGAACATAAGAGTTTCACCCGCTTCGAACCATCCTATTGGTGATCTACACTTCCTCCCATATAAAGCTTCATATGGTGCCATTTTGATAATTGAATGATAGCTATTATTGTAGGCAAACTCAATAAGAGGTAAATGATCATCCCAGCTGCCTTTAAAATCTATAACACATGATCGTAACATATCTTCAAGTGTTTGAATGGTGCGCTCTGCTTGTCCATCCGTCTGAGGGTGAAAAGTTGTACTCAGATTCACTTGTGTTCCCAAACTCCATTGGAAAGACTTCCAAAAGTTTGCGGTAAATTGAGTTCCCCGATCCGATATAATAGAAGTTGGCACCCCATGTAATCGGACTATTTCTTTAACATACAACTTCGAATATTCTTCAACTGTGTAAGTGGTCTTAACGGGTAAGAAATGTGCGGATTTAGTAAGCCTATCCACAATCACCCATATAGAATCAAATTTCCGAGTTGTACGAGGCAAACCTGTAAAAAATCCATGTTGATCATGTCCCACTTCCAAATTGGAAGATCTATGCATTGCATATAGCCTCCGGGTTTTTGATGTTCCACTTTAATTCGTTGGCAATTTGGACATTCAGCTACAAATTCTGCAATGCTCTTCTTCATGTCATTCCACCAATACATATCTTTCAAATCTTGATACATTTTGGTTGATCCTGGATGAATGGAATACCTTGAAAAATGTGCCTCTGTCATAATCTTCTTTCTTAGCCCGTCTATATCCGGCACACACAATCGGTTTTGGCACTGAAGTACTCCTTCTCGCATAAGCTCAAATGCCTTGATCACACCACTCTGAAGGTTTTCCTTAAGCTGTAATAAAATAGGGTCTGCATATTGCTTCTCTTTCACTTCAGCTACTAATGAAGATTCCGCAGCATTATGTACGATAAGCTCTTTATTCGGAGTTTCAAGAAGGCGAACTCCCAAACTAGCTAACTGGTGAAGATCCTTAACCATCCATTGCCTTTCTATAGGCGCCATCATAGCCTTACGACTTAACGCATCAGCTACCACATTTGCTTTTCCTGGATGGTACAAGATATCAACATCGTAGTCCTTTAATAGTTCAAGCCATCTCCGCTGCCTTAAATTTAGATCCTTCTGATTAAAAATATATTGCAAGCTCTTATGGTCAGTATGTAAATTAACATGAACCCCATATAAGTAGTGGCGCCATATCTTTAAAGCAAAAATAACTGCTGCCAGCTCAAGATCGTGTGTAGGATAATTTTTCTCATGTGGCCGCAATTGTCTAGAAGCATATGCTATTACCTTACCATGCTGCATCAATACACATCCTAAACCAATTCTGGAAGCCACACAATACACTGTATACCCTTTGGTGACTTCTGGATGTACCAACACGGGTGTAGAAATCAACTTGTTCTTTAAATCTTGAAAACTCTTCTCACATGCATCATTCCATTGGAATTTGGATGCTTTATGGGTTAGCTTGGTTAAGGGTGCTGAAATGGAAGAAAAACCTTTAACAAACCTTCTATAATAACCGGCCAACCCGAGAAAACTACGAATCTCTGTAGGCGTTGTGGGCCTTGGCCAGTTCTTCACAGCTTCTATGTTTTGAGCATCAACCTTTATCCCTTCACTAGATACAATATGACCCAAAAATGCCACCGACTTTAACCAAAACTCACATTTAGAGAACTTTGCATAAAACTTACAGTCACGAAGAGTCTGCAATGCCTGTCGTAAGTGATTGGCATGGTCCTCTTCTGATCTAGAATAAACTAGAATATCATCTATAAAAACTATCAAAAATACATCCAGGAATGGCTTAAAAACCCTATTCATCAAATCCATAAAAGTTGCGGGTGCATTTGTTAGCCCAAATGACATAACTAGAAACTCATAATGACCATACCTTGTTCGCAAAGTTGTTTTGGGTATATCTTTTTCTTTGACCCTCACTTGGTGGTAACCTGACCTCAAATCAATCTTAGAAAAGCACTTGGCGCCCTGTAACTGATCAAATAAATCATCAATTCTTGGGAGAGGATATTTATTCTTAATAGTCACCTTATTCAATTGCCGATAATCAATACACATCCTCAGCGAGCCATCCTTTTTGCGTACAAATAACACTGGTGCTCCCCAAGGGGAAATACTAGGCCTAATGAACCCCTTTTCTAGCAAATCTTTCAATTGCTCTTTCAATTCTTGTAATTCTGCTAGGGCCATTCTATACGGAGGAATGGAGATTGGTTGGGTGCCTGGTATTACATCAATACCAAACTCTACTTCTCGTTCAGGAGGCAAACCTGGAAGATCTTCAGGAAATACATCAGAAAATTCATTTACCACCGGAACAACGTGAAGAGTTGGTGGCTCCGCTTCTGTATCCCTTACTTTAACTAAATGATATATATATCCCTTGGAAATCATTCTTCTTGCCTTAAAATAAGAAATAAATCTACCTCTTGGCGCGCTAATTTCACCTTTCCATTCAAGGACTGATTCATTTGGAAAATGGAAATATACCTTTTTCGTGCAACAATCAATTATGGCATAACAAGACGCCAACCAGTCCATACCCATTATAACATCAAAATCTACCATTTCTAACTCCACAAGATCAGCCATCGTATCACGACCATAAACAGTTACTATGCAGTTTTGATAAACCCTTCTAGCTATAATAGATTCCCCGACCGGTGTGGACACTTCAAATGGCTTAACTAACAGTTCGGGTTTTCTTTCAAACTTTCCAGCAACCAATGGAGTAACATAAGATAATGTAGAACCGGGATCAATTAAGGCATATAAATCAAATGAAAATATAGACAACGTACCCGTAACCACATCTGGGGAAGCCTCTAAATTCTGTCGATCCGCTAGAGCATACGTACGATTTTGAGCCCCGCTAGAACTCGTGGCTCCTCTATCACCTCTAACATGACCCATTGGCTATGCACCCCTTCCTAAATAAGGCATCAATGATGATGATGCAACAAATGCCCTCGTAGGTCGTGCCATACCCCCTATGTCCCTTCGTGGGCATTCCCTCATCATATGCCCCGACATACCGCACCAAAAGCAAACATTGGTCCCCAGCCGACATGCGCCCAAATGATACCTTCCACATTTATTGCACAACTCTGGAGGAGGTCTCGATTGGCTCATATTCCCTTGCCCTTGGTAACCCACTGATCGCGAACTATGACCCTCACTTCTTTGCCCAAATTGACTGCCTCTGAACCCCTGATGCTGTGGTGGAGCACTAGCTGCAGAATAAGAAAATAATGGCCTAGGTGGTCTAGCAGAAAATTGAGGTCTAAAACCTCCCTGTGGTGCCATAAACTGCCCTGTAGATCTGGCCCTCTTAGAAGATCCGCTTTCAAATTCCTGTGTTCTTCTTCTATGCCTCTGATCTTCCATTTTCTGTGCAAATGCTTGGATCCTAGCTATATCCATGTCTTTATTCAGTGCAGCAATAGTACAATCCCTAACCAAATATGGATCCAATCTAACCACATACCGATGAACTCTGTCATCCATAGTAGTTATAACATTAGGAGCATATCTGGACAAAGAATTAAATCGAAGACTATACTCCCTCACACTTGTATTACCCTGTCAAAGATTTAAGAACTGATCCGTACGGGCTTGACGAGTCTCATATGGAAGATAATGATCAATAAATGCCTCTTTGAACTCTTTCCAAGTAGCTGGGGGTGCATCAATTCCCCTTGACCGTTTCCAGTCTTCATACCAATATATAGCCTCACCTTTGAATCTATACGCGGCTAACTCCACTGTCTCTCTGCCTGATACATGCATCACCTCTAGGGCCCTTTGGATCTGATCAATAAAGTCTTGTGGGTCCTCGTTAAGATCTGATCCAGTAAAAGTAGGAGGATCCATCTTAAGAAAATCCTGTGTTCGAAGGCTAGCCGCCCTATCTATACCACTAGGACCTGCAGTAGGAATGGCTTGCCCTTGAGCTTGCCCAACAACTATACGAGTCAAAAGTTGCACTGCATTTCTAAGATCTTGATCAACAGCATTAATAGGTGGCTCTGGGGATATAGTTCTCCTCCCCCTTATTTCTTCCGGACTGGGGGAAGTTTCTGATGCATGCTCAGTTGGAGCCTCACTTTGATTAGCTGGTATAGTGGGTGACTTACTAGTCCCCTCTCCGGCAGCCACATCTACTTGCTTACCGGTATTCTTGCTTCTGGTAACCGGCATCATTACTATAATAAGAGAAACAAATTGATTCAGTGGTCAACTATGACTTCATATACAATATAAGCTCTATCGCACGATATAAGACATGAAGAAAAGAAATAATTCCTAAATTTCCATAGCCTCCTGTTTATAGATGTGGTGCGCAACACACCGATAAACAAGACTCTACGTAGACACGGCTTTGTAGACTCACTAGGACGAACCTCTCTGATACCACTTTTGTCATACCCCAAAATCCCATCGGGACGGACTGGCACCCGAAGCCGAGAAGGCCCGGGAGAACCCGTTCAAATACCTGTACTTTCCCTTACATGTCACCAAAAATTTGGACAGCACTTCGTTGCATATAAAAGGATCTAATTACCTGTATCAGCACAACACGCAAAAATATATATATATATAATACTTGGCCGTCGGGGCCACCACATATACAGATATAACATCACTATATAAACTTCCATGACTTTACCCTTCCTTATGTCTACAAAGCCTCTAGGATATACATGACATAACTAGGGTCGGGACAAACCCCCGCCCACACATGACTCCTGTACAATAACAAAACATAAGGAACCGACTCGGAAAGCTCCGAAGAAAACTGGAGCTCACCAACAATAGATGTATGACCTGGCTCCTACTTGTGCGGTGTATGAGCTGAGGTACCTGTGCTTGCAGCATGAAATGCAGGTCCCCGTGGGGGACGTCAGTACGAAATATGTACTGAGTATGTAAAGCTGTAGATAATCACATATGATATAGGATCTTAATAGAAATCCGAAACAAGTGAATAAATCGTAATAGGAGTGGACCACACTTACTAGAACTTGTGACAACCTGTACATTGAATTTATTCAATCACTTTACCTACGTTCTTAACATCTTTGTAATCATTACTGTACTGTACTGTGACCATTAGGCTGCCCCCAGTACATATCAACTGGGGTCGACCCATGCTAGGCTTATGCCCCTAGGATACCACCCATAAACACGTAAATAGGGATCGACCCATGCTAGGCTTATGCCCATGGGATACCACCCGATAAGAGAGAACTTCCATCACTTAGTTCAATTAATCTTTGAGATTGTTATTTCGGTCGCCACCACATTTTTGATACTTTGAAACAGTGATACATCAATAGGAACCAAGTAATAGACCTTCTATACAATAACGATGTAATAAAGACTCATTGGTACATCAACAATGTGTTTCAGAATCATCAATATCACAACAATGAAATAGGAGCCTTTTGGTATATCAATGAAACATTTTGACACTTTATAGGATGGAAACAACTTCGTTGGTAACGTAGAACAATACATGTTTTTGGAAAACCTCGGATTCTTACTTGATGGAACATTGGTGTTTTCATGCCAAAGAACATTGTTAGAGTATGCTTTACATACCTCGTCGTAGATTCGGATACCAATTCAACACAACTTCCCACCTTTACAAATCACTTATCTACAATGAAATGTTTGGCATCTAGTATTAGCAACCCAACACCACAATTCTCTTCAATAATTCCATACAACCAATATTTGCATAGCATTCCAAAAACCAACTTGAACAATAGGTTTATGTGTGTGTATATATATATATATATATATATATATATATAATCATCATTTCAATACCACATCATCACACCAAATCCCTTCACAATTCAACATAATCCAACCATGCACAAGAATAATCCAACATCATTTCCAATCATCTTTCAACAACAATCAAATAACACACTTCTTATGCTTACATGCATATATATACATATCCATATAAATAACACCAACATAATTTACATCTTTATCATAAAATGGCCCTTTTGATTTCGAAGTCCTGTTGGCACAAATAAGGGGTGCTTCTCGAAGCCCTCGAGATGGTGAACACAACTACAGAATCAATTTGGATTTTCTACGGTTGAATCACAAGATAATTGGAGTTGAAATTTGGCTAGGGTTTCTTATTCTTCAATAATGGATGATAAATAATAGATATGAGGCTAAGTATATGTATATAATGACCAATTTTCGTTCATGAGGTGATGGAAAATGACCATATTGCCCTTAAAATTTTAAGTAAATCCGAATCTGTCCATGGTGGACTATTTTGACAAGCTAAAGTAGATCGATCATAACTCTTTGCTCCGATATCGGATTTAGGTGAAATTGGTATAGTTGGAAATATAATTCAAAGGGATTTCATTTCATATAAAGTAGACCACCCAGTTCGTCCTGTACAAGGAGTTATAATCGTTTGAAGTTGACCCTAAAAATCTGTTTTGAGAGGCTAAAGTAAAACGAGTATAACTCCTTACTCAGACGTTGGATTTGGATGAAACCAATTGCATTGGAAAGAAAACTCAAAGATATTTCTTTTGATAGGTTGTAGATTTCCCAGTTAATTATATTAAAGGAGTTATGATCGTTCAAAGTTGACCCAAAAAACTGGCAGGCCTCAGTAGTTTGTGTGCAGGAAATTTTCCTGCACATTTACTATTCACCATATCCCGGCCACAATTTTATAGTTTCGAACGTGCTCGATTATATCCGAAACTTATCCGTTTTTGGAAATCTTTATATCGTTGGAAAGTTTATTCAATAAACTTCGTATGGAACCATCGACGGACAAATTCCGGTATAAATAAAATAAAAAAATTAATTCCATATAAATAAGACCAATACACGTACTTGAATACGCCAATACATGTACTTGAATACGGGGTGTTACAAATACCCCCAGTTTCTATGCCCTAAAAACCTCTCAACTTTTCTTCGTGAAACCAGATCCAATTTAAGGTAATGGTTACTTATAAGTTGACTTTCTCGCTTCTATGTCATCTTTATAACCATTCTCATGTCATTGCATGTATTCATAAAATCAGTTCAGTTCATGTATCATGCTCAAACTCAGTTATGCAATCATGTTCCAAGTCATTCATGATCATTACATAATTTCAGTTACCTTAGTACAGTACTCTCAGTCTAACCAATCTCATTCGAGGACAAATAATTCGAAGGGGGAGATAATATAACACCCTGCATTTTTGGGCTAAGCGTTGAACCATCGTTATTACATGTGTAAACTACAATCCCATGATTTACTTTTAAATACATGTTTCATTACCTTTATCCTAGTGTGTGAAGATATTTCTAGGTAAAAAATATTCATAAGAATCACTTAGAACAAAGTTGAGCTAAGAGCTTTTGATTCGTCCAAAGTTTGGTATTCGATTCTACAAGGGTTTACTTTGAATATGTATAACTTTTTATATACATAGAATTATGTAGATCAATACCTACCAAATTGTATATAATTGAGTTAGCTTTCCAACGATACCAATTTTGCCTTAATTCGATACCCGAGCAAAAAGTTATGGCCTTTTTCGTGAGAGGCAGTAAGGGTTCGTGATTTGGCCGTGATGCATCAGTTTCTCAACGCAATTTGGGGCGCGATGTCTCTCTCTCTCAATGCGATATAGGATACAACGCGGAGCTTATTCCCTCTCTATTTCAGCTTCTTAAGGGTCCAGGGGCACTTGCGTCCTTTTCCCTCAGCCCTAAATATCTAAGGGAGGAATTAAATTACCCAAAAGGGCATTATTGCCCATCTTCTTCAAAATTTCTCTTTTAAAAACCCTCTCCTTTCCCCCATGGATAAATTTTAAGATTTTCCTCTTAAGAACACAAGGATTCAAGCTTCAATTTCAAGATTCCTTCAAGAATCCATCTAATTAAGGTATGTGGGAGTTCATCCATGGGTCCCCTTTCACCCATGGAGCCCAAAAACTCTTTTCTTTCAATTAAAGAATGAATTTTCTATCATTATGGTATCTTGTATGTCCAAGAAAGATAGAATTTTATGTTTTCATGATGATTTAAATTAAATTCAGCCCCTGTACAATCCCATGCAAGATTTGATTTCCTCATGCTATGAATTTCAGTTTCTCATGTCCTATTTCAAGTGAATTTCATGTTAAATCCCCAATTTATGATTTTTAGTCATGTAATTATGTTATTTCCTCATGTTCAAGTTCATGATTCTCACATGTTTGGTGGAATATTCATGTTTTGGGTCTTTGAACCATGATTCCCATACTACAGTTTTAAGTATTGATATCGTGCTTTATGGTTATTTAGTGCTGGTGGGTTATGAACACCCGATACCTTTGTGTTTTACATGATTTCAGACCTTTTAATTAATAATTCAGTTAACTCATGGTTTTATTGTTAAACTCAATTTGTTATGAACATATTGAGCACTATCTATTTTACATATTTAAAATTTCTTCAAAATATGTATGCACTGTTGTTTTTCAAAATATCATGATCTGAGCTTATAAGTTATCAGTCATTCACCAGTCAATATTTCAGTGTCTTTCAGTTGGGAGAAGAATTCAGCACCGAGCGAACCCAGGGATGAGGGTATTCCTGCCAGTCTAAGGTTTGACCCTTAGTTGCAATCTCTGAGTTACAGAACTATGTACCCAACGTAGATTTTAGATGTTTTTCTATCAGTTTAGGGTTGTCACATATCTCATGAGTACTCCTGCCAGTATAGGGTGACTTTTTAGTCCTTCAAGATGTCATTTTAGTAGATCCATACAGCCAGTGTTAGTACCCATGGCATGGTACAGACACCCTTCCAACTGGGGTTACAGGTTGGACCCCAATTAGCTCAGATTGGGGCACATCGGTTAGATGATACCTCCCACAGTCTCAGTACAGTATTTAGTGTAGTTTCAGTTCGATTTTACTTGACCAAGGAATACTGATTATCAGTTATCCAGTTATCAGATTCTAGTATTTTAGTTTATAGATTATTTCAGAAATATTATATGCTCGATCTTTCATTCTCAGATATTACAGTTTTCATGCATTCATGCTCAGTTATCTTATGTTGTTCAGTTAGTCCTTATCTTATATGCACAGTACCCCACAGTTTCGGTCATGTTATTCAGACTAAGTACAGTTCAGTATTGCATGATCAGTATTCAATCATCAGCTATTCAGTATTCGGATATCAATAGTCTGTATTCATATATTAGCTACCTAGTATATAGGCTCTAGTTATCTCTTTTCTTAGATTTCAATCATTCCATTACCCAGGCATCGGTTATTCAGTTAATTAGATCAGATCAGTAAACGTATGTTTGGTTTCGTATGTTCATGTATTCATGTTTTATTGTATTCCAGCTTCAACTCTACTTATTCTACAAAAAGTAAAGTTTTAAGAAACTAAGTGTAGTGATTCACCAGCTTTTCAGATTATGTTTGTTACTCATGTTTTAAGATATTTTAGCTTTCAATTTATTTCAGTCTCTTAGTGAGTCTACTTATACTTAGCATACATGTTTTAAGATTATGTGTGAAATCAGTTTTACTTATTGCATTCACCCCCACTTACTCAGTACATTCCAGAAGTACTAATCCACATATATGCTTGTGTGGCTACATTATTTTATAATGTAGGTACTAGTGGTAGCCCACACATCATGATCAGACAGTTGCAGTTTCCAACCAGCAAATGATGAGTTCTCCTAATTTGGGGACACCAGTCAGATGTTGATCATGTACTATATCTTTGATTTTCCATATGTATTGATTAGTGGTAGTTGGAGGCATGTCCTAGCTATCTATAATCAGTATAGTAGAGGTTTCATAGATTGTCAGTCAGAGCCAATCATGTAATTCCAGTTCTCTCTTCAGTTTTATCATATTGTAAACTTTATCAGTATTATCCTTATTCAAACTTTTCATGATTTTTTTCTGCTCACCAAATTAAGTTTTGTAATACAAAGTAAACTAGTTGCTCAAGCAGTACGCCAGTTCATGGGTTAGCTTGGGATCACTTGTGGCTCCAAGCACCGTGTTACACTAGGGGTAGTATCGGGTTATGACAGTTAGTAATGGTAAAGGCCTTGGGTATCAATACAAAACTCAATCACCTGGGTTTCAAGGAAAAATTGTTCAAGATGTCATAAACAAGGTCCATAAACCTTTATGCACTCATTGTTGAAGAGATCGACACATAATGAAAAATTGTCAAAGTTGAAATAGAGCAAGAATGATCAATGTTAGATATATCTAGTAGGGAAATACCTATCCTAAAGGTTTCAGGCCTTTGAAAAATATGAAGAAGCTCTCATTACCTAGATGGGCAAAGAAGAATTTGATCATAACTTTATCCTCCTACTAGGAACTCAAACTCAAGTGGGATCCTAAATTTAACAAATGACTCTAGTTGTAGGTGGAGAAGGGATTACAGTCAGAACTATCTTCTTGATCAATAATTATTCAAAGCTACAACTAGAATGTCTGATTGTATTCTCTTTTTTCAAGACATTTAAGGTGGAGGTGTCTCATATGGAAATGGTAAAAGGGATCAAAAATGTGTGTGGCTAATGGGAAGCATCTTCTTTGGTGTTCAATATGAAGATGCTGACTTATGGGACTTTTAAGTTCCTTTATGCTGAACTAGTTGATTTCAAGGGACCTAGTCCGTGGCATGCCAAAGCTGGTGAATCCAAGTGATGAGGAAGATTGTGACTTTGGAGAACTCATTCCTGTTCAAATGAATGATATTATTGAATATGATGATCAAGATCTAAATGATGCATATGAGAATTAGGAAAGAAAAAGTGATCCAGGATCTGAGTCAAAGACCCCAACTATAGCAGAAGAACTTCAATAAGTGTCTAGTCAAAATTTCATAGGGACCTGGTCCCAATAAAATTCATCTCAGAAACTCAAATGGAAAGATGCTAAGTTTGGGACTTAATCCCCAGACCTATTCTTAAAACAAATTCTGGTAAAGTGGTGTCCTGAAACAAATAAGTTAAGGCTGGAATTGATTAAATCAACCTGGGATACTAAATGAATAAGTTCTCTTCATTAAACTAACTATGATCAGATGACAGGTATCCTTGGTAAACTAATTATTTAATTTCCTAACCCAGTACTATACCCTTACAGGTATACACCCATGGGAACATCTTGGGAGAAAAACAATCGAGGCAAACCCAAATGAAAAATTTACTCAAGAAAGAGAGGGGCCTGGTCCCATCTCTTAGGTTAGTACCATTTAGTGTGCCTTAAAAATTATAAAATACTATCTAAAAATCCACATGTATTTTATCATCTGAACAAAAGTTGTCAATACACTGCAAATGTGAAGAAGTGCACCCATTTATAGTCTAACATGTCTATTCAAAAGGCACTTTTTTTAATGTCAAACGGTCATCTTCCTTAATTACAAAATAAAATCCGTTGAATTTTATTCTCGATCAAATTAACTCATATCATATTATTCAATCTACCTCTTCTCTAAATTGAATAGGTCCTTTTATTTTCTCTCAAAAATTTTAAAATGGCAGAAATTCTATCTTTCTCAACCACCATTAATGAGCCAGAAGTTGTTAAATTTACTGAAATTTAGTCTGAACAACCTAAAAAGGAAACCTCTATTTCCTAAGATCCTAGTACCGTAGAAGAAATCACCTTAAGTCCTCAACAAGAACCTACATTAAATTTGCTTACTCAATCTTACTTAGAAAATCGAGAATCCCTAACTGAGTCTATTCCTTCCTCCACTATCATAATTGCTACTAAGTTAGCCATGGAGGTGGATTTAAATCAAGTATTTGGTTCACCAATTGAATAAGAAGTTTCTCAATCAAAAGTACCTTCTTCCTTAAAAGACCAAAAATTACCTGAAGATTCTCAAACCCCTATTTTTTTTGAAGAACCAAAAAGTATGAAGTCACAGAAACCCTATAAGTACCTAGTTCTCCTACACCTTTCAAGTTAAATCCAATCTTTTCCCAGCTGTGTGATGATTAAATACCTATGAAAAGGTCAAATCTCTCTAGCAGTGAAAATTGGGTAGCCAAAAATTTGCTTTTACTTGCATATGATCCCAAGGAAAACACTGTTAGTGTAGAAGAGCAAATAGAAGGTGAAAGGGGTGAAGATACAAATGTTGAAGAAGTTGTGCTACCTCCAAATGAGGAGGATGAAGATAAAACACCTCTGAGATGGTCTATAAAGAAACAAAAGGGGAAGCAAAGGAAAATAAAAGGTGATTGATACTTATTAAAGGTTGTCATATCCTATTCTACTAAGGGATCAAAAAAGAAAGTGTTAGGAGATGCTATAAAGGCTAGCAAGTTTTCAACCACTAAGAGAAGAAGGCTTATAAAAGTTGTTGTAGTAGAAGAGGAGAAAATGTAGAAGTTGTAGAAATTTGTGAGGGTGAGGACATTGATTCAGACATTGCTGCTGCAACAGAGAAGAGAAGACAAGAAGTTCATAATGCTAGAAGGACCAGTTCCTCCAGTCCAAAGTTTAGTTGCCATACTGTAAGCAAAAAGAAACATATTACTATTAAAAAAAAGAAAATCTCTGACGGACCTGATCCCAAGAAGATAAGAGTTGTCGAAAATAAAGAGTCAAGTAGTGATCCCAAAAGAGGAAGAAAGGAAGGATGCATCAAGAGAAGCATGAATTGTTGTTTTGAAAACTCAGAAGGTATTGAATCATATAATATTTGATCTCGGGATTTATGATAAACCTGGAATGATAGAGTTAGTTGAGTATGTTAAGAACTAGGGATGGTTACACCTCCTAGAGGAACCAGCTCCCATGGTTTTTGGAGAAAAAGTAAGAGAATTCTACTATTTAATGGATTTCTAAGAAGATGGGCTGACCTTGACAGATCAGGTGTGAGGATAAGATATAAAGATGGATGAGGATGTACTAGGAAAGATTCTGGATGTGACTATGATGGATATGACCGCTATTATAAAACAACAGACCTAAACTAAGTTTATGATTGATACATCTAAAGTTGGTGGTACATCAATAGCTAGTGTGAGAAAGAAATTTCTCACTAGTGAGTTCTAATTAGTGTATGAATTTGTGAACAAAGTCCTTTTACCCAGGTCTGAGAAAAGGACTATTGGCTCGGGTGTTGACCTATTTTTGATAGAATTTCTGAGTAAGTTTGAGTAGATAAGCCTGTTTGCTCTTATGATAGAGCACACAAACAAAGTGATCAATAAGAAAGAAGGAAGACATGGGATTCCATATGGATACCACTTGAACAAAGTGTTTGATCACTTTGGAGTGATTGGGACAAAGGGGACTTTAGGAACATTCAAACAAAATTTCAGTCTAACAACATTGGTGGAGAATGAATGCATTGAAGGAAAAATGGGAAATGTGTCCCAAGTGTTAGAACTATTAGCTGCTCAGGAGAATTTGATTAGAGAAATGGAGGATATGAATTTCAAGTTAGCTGAAAAAGGATGCTGATATTGTTTAATTGAAGATACAAAAGTAGAAGTTATCCTCAGAGGGACCTGGTGCCACTGAGGAATTCACAGCAGAAAATGCAAAGCTCCAGGGCTAGGTTGCAGAACTTACTAGTGAGGTACAAGGGTTGAATGCTAAAGTGAAGTTCTCTTCTAAGCCCCTATTTACCTGAATCCTATTGAGTCAAGTTACCTATGTCAGTTTCCAGTTCCTGTCTCTATTGTGGCTTATGCAGACAGTAGTTTTATATTTTATTTGGAGTATTATAATCGAGCTTATCATTCTTAACAATGAATGAACTTCTATTTGTGTGCTTCATCTTTTCTCTCTTTAATTTAAAAGTTGTTTTTTTATGTTGGTGTTGCCCCAGTAGCAATGAGTTAGGCATCATGTGCTTATTTTATTTTTGGCTTACTGTTATTACCTTTCAATGATGCCAAAAGGAGGAACACTGAATGTGTAAGGTAGGGACCAGGAGTGGGGGGTGTTCTAATGTATAAGGGACCAGGAACCAAGCAGGTGCATATGATAGGTGATATATGAATAATGATCAAATGCTTAATACAATGATGGAAAATTGACAGAGAGAAAAATGCTTAAATGTGTATTGATGAGTGCAAGTATATTGACTGGGGGAACATTAAAATGCAAAAATGAGTTGAGTTTTTTATGTCAATTGACAACAAGGGACCAGGTCCCTACGTTGTATAATATATTGACAAAGAGAAGTTTGATGAATAATGATATGGGGGACATTCACTGAAAGTAGTGGTAATCACTCCAAGCATATAAAGTGAATAAATTTGATGCTCCAAAGATCTGTGGTCAGGTTCTGTGTTTTGTCATTATCAAAAATGGGGAAATTGCTATATCTTGTTTTGATGATGAGAAGCAGACAAAAAGGGACTAGGTCCCTGGGTTGTCATGGAAAAATACAGTTGTCACAAGTTTGTGCAGTTTTATCTTCTAGTGTACCAAACTGCGCAGGAGAGATATGTACCTTTCAAGGACAATTGGCCCAATCAAATTTCGGCCCTAATCATTATTCCACTATAAAAGGAAAAGAATGCTTCTAAATGAAGTAGTTTTTGAAAAAATTAGAATTAAAGAAATTGAAAAAGGAGAAAACTCAATCTAGCTTTATTGCTCAAGTATTGCTTAAGTTCTTATTTCTTATATACTGAAAAGAGTGAGTGTTCTTGAGTTGAACCCTGATTTGTAACTAAATTACTCATGCTATAAGAATAATGTTTTTTTTGCTTTCTTGAGTGAGCTTAGGTAGAGTTACCTAAGGTTGATATTAGTTAGAGTTAATCAATATCAAGGTGTGTTCTTGGCAGAGTTGTCAAGGTAGGTTTGTAGTAGAGTTATTACAAGCAAGTGGAACCTAGAGTTAGGTTCATTGGAGTCTGTAATCAAGAGTTTGATTATAGTGGATTATTGGGTGCTTGTGAGGGAAAGCCGTGGTTTTTCCTCTCTTGAGCAAGGATGTTTCCACATTAAAATCTTTGTGTTTTTACCATCCTGCAAAGTTTTAAGTTTTCCAGTGCCTTGTTGTTTGATTGCCTCTAACTGACTTTAAGGGATCTGGTCCCTCACTGTGTGGTGCAACCTCCCTGAGTTTCATCAACACCCTATTCAGATTAATTTTTCCTTTGGCCTCCAAAGGGAGTTAAGAGGGGCTATTAAATCAGGGGGTGCCTCTATAGAGGGACTAATTAACCAAAATATTTGCAACTTTGTTCCCCTTCCCGGAGTAGTGTTGAACTGAGCAGACTTATACATTTTTCATTCTTTTTTCTTATGTCCTGAATGATGTTCAACGGGTTCCAAGATGGGGAGAATTTATCCATGATATAGTGCACAATCAATTCTGAGTCGATTTCGATCAACAACTTCCTTATACTATTATTAAGGCACCATTCAATGCCAAACTTTACAGCTAGAGCTTCTTCCATATTTTTGGTTTGTATATCGATATTAGCATTGTAAGCCTTTTTCATTCTACCTTGAAAGTCTCTAATAATTTCACCCCCTCCACGGGCACCTCGGCTACCTTTCGAACCTTTTATTCCAGACAAACCAAAAAGATAAAGATGGAATCATTCTCCAGATCCTCTTGATGACTTTATCAACTCTCTAAAAGATTCAACTAGGATAGGCTTCCCTGATGGATTGTGGGAAAACCCAATGTGGTAGACTTATTGTAGTCTATACTATCTACCTAACAGAAACGATTCTCAATATTTGCCAAAAGTGGACACTTTTAGACAAAATTCTAAAACTAATAAACCACCAAACTTTCACATTAAAGTTAACATTTCTCACATTTCCTCTGGAATTCATAGAAAACTTTAAGAAATTCACAGGTTAATGGTTAAAAACACACATAAACTATTTTAGTGTTTTGAGTTTCATACCTGAACTACCACACTCATGGTTCGTTCCTACCACCCCACACCCCACACCCCCGTAACCACCTCCCATTGTATTTATCTAAATGTTGTGACACAACTTTTTTACCAAAATATTAATTTTAAGTTTAAAAGGGTTCTCAATTATTGAAAGGGACTAAAAAGAAAGTGTTTGGAAAAAAATCATTTAGAACTCAGAGTCGCCACTTGACATTGATTTGGAGTGCCAAGTCACCTTTTAAAATATTTCTTTTCAAAATGTTTGACTCTTAAAATACTGATCATTGGATAGACATTCCAGTTAAAAAAATTCTACTGATCGAGGGAAAGGTGTAAAGCACCCCTCGATTCTGCAGTTTGAGCACGTTCCCTTCATTGAATCATATAGGCTAAATTAACACTATAAGGAGAATAAACTCACAAAAGCACATAAACAAACAAACAAACAAAATAGAATTTCAAACGGAAATAAAGTCAAGTCCAATTATACAGTCCGAAGAAAAGAAAAAGTATGGAAAATAAACCTATACTAGTCTAATCTAACCCTAAACTATGCTTCACCCGACATCCCATATCTTGTGTCAAATAGCCTCTGAATGCATAATACTTCAAGGCATTCGCCAGTGAATAAATACATTTGATAGAAAAATGATGAAAAAGAGCACACAAGCACACAATTTGAGCCTAGTCCAATAGCAAATCCTAATTTTTCCTACCCAATCTCGACTTAAACATGATACTATCGAATATATTGCTTATTATTTCAAGTTAATAATAACAATGAATCAAAAAGAAACAAAATTATATCCAAATTTATCAATTTTCAATCTTTCCCCCAAATTAACGATTTCACCTAAATAGTGTGTCATTTTTCACTAAACAATCCCAATCAATCATCAATTTCGACAAAAAATCAACAACATACAAAATTTAAATAGACCAATGATCAAATTCATGAAAGCAAAATCACCCAAATATTCCACCAGATATAAGTACAAGATGAGAAATTGACCTTTGAAGCGTGTCTATCCATTGCAATAATTCATTTCCAAATTCCAGAATTCCATAACCAAACAAGAATGATTGAATCTGCTGCTACTGTGACAGAAAGCTCGACCAAAAACTTTGCCTGGATAAATTCAACAATGAACCACAAATGGTAACCCAACTATTTTAAACCCCTATTTAAAATCTGAGTACCGAACTTCAAATCGATAAAATCAATGTGTTATGTGTTTAGAGTTATTTCCTAGTGTGTGTCCATTGTTGATTACCGGAGTTGCTGATTTATTCAAAAATGAGAAATTGAGCTTTAGGTCTGGTTCAAAGAGAAGAGAAAGTGAGGGTGCGTTAACGACTGCTAGAAGTGGTGAACTCAATGGGAGATGGATGTTGTTGTTAAATTAAAATCCATATGAAATTCGAACTATATTAAATTTAAAATATATTAGTTCCAAATAAATATTGTAGATTAATATAATTGGATTAATTATTTAAGTTCAATCATGTATGGATTTAATTAAAGTCTAATTTTTATTGGGCTAGCCTATTGATTTGGACAACAAATGACGAGCCCACTTTGCTAAGCCTAAGATATTATAATATTTTAGAGGCTCAAATAAGCGCCACGTGTCAAATGATGTGGCATGTCAAGTCAAGTGAAGGAGACAATAGGACCATGCCATATGTCAAAATGATGCAGCAGGCCTAGTGAAATCAAAAGCCAATAAAAGGCTCCATGTCACTTAAATTTGATTGGTCAAAAGAAGTTCATATTCACCATGACTCTTTACTTCCAACAACTATAAATAGTGATCTCATAATTCAGTAAAGAGACCAAGAATTCTAATAAGAAGCAAGAGAGAGCTCGTGAATCAAACATACCAGATTTCTCTACAAGCTACAAATCAAGCATTCAAGTTCATCAAGATTCAAGATCAAGACCACAAAATTCAAGAACAAGCTCAAAAGCGCATGAATTCAAGTACAAGTCGAGATCAAATCTGTCAAATCAACAAATAAAGTCCAAATTCAAGATCAAGCACCAAGCCTTTGAATTTATATTTAAAAAGGAAAATCAGAGAATTCATAGAGAATGTAACACTCACTTATTGAAATCAATAAAACAATTGTTGCAATGTTTTTCTTATCCTGATTATTAATTTTCTCGGTCTGGAAATTTATTGTCCAACAAATTTTGGCACGCCCAGAGAAATAATCTCTACCTATCATCTCAACTTTTCCAACATCACAGTTAAAAAATACTGAAATGACTTCCAAGAAGTTTAATTCTCAATCGACTGCCAAAAAGATTGTTGATTCAAAATTTTTTGCTAGATTAGAAAGCATCCCAGGTGTTACATTTGGAAGCTTTGGAGTTGTCATAAGGAGGAAGGCCAACATGCTAAGACAATAAACACGTCAAGTGTCATCTGCGCCAACTCTAATTTTTGTATCTTTAACCCCAAAAGAAGCGAGATCCCAAGCAGGTGCTTTGGAAGAAGGAAATAATGTGGCAGAAACACTTAAGAAGACTCTAGCTCTACTTAAGCACTCAGGTTTGAAATACGCTAGTACAAAGAATGATGGTTTTTCAACCAATGCATCATCTATACTTACACTGCATAAGCTGAATACTTTGAAAATCAACTTATGCAATAATCTGTGTTACTTTCCAATATCTCCAGTAATTATGCAAGCAATGGTGACTGATGCTTCATCTGTGGAGAGGAGCAGCTTGCAAACTTGATGAGGGCAATTGAAGGTATTACTAAGTATGTGCAAAATCAAGATGCTCGAATTGATATATTGTTAGATAGGATTGATGGATTAATAGACGAAGAGTTTATCCATGTGCCTGGGAAAGCTCCAAAAGTTCATGAGATAGAATATCCTGGAAAACAAACACCACCAGCTAAGAAAGTACAAGTTTCTTCTGAGGGAATGATCTCGATTGGTTAGTTGAAAGAGTTAATTGAAGGGACTCTCAAAGACAAGTATGATGTTGTCACTAAGTCTTCCTTGACGTACGCAAAGCCCTACACTGTAAGAATTGATAGCCTCAAAATATTTGTCGATTATAAACCCGTCAAATTTCAAAAATTTAAGGGTAAAGGAA
Organism: Capsicum pubescens; assembly: GCA_030864215.1. Taxonomy (NCBI): domain Eukaryota; kingdom Viridiplantae; phylum Streptophyta; class Magnoliopsida; order Solanales; family Solanaceae; genus Capsicum; species Capsicum pubescens. The sequence continues at coordinate 218,582,629 of CM061542.1, read as the reverse complement.
ACCTAAAACAACATGTCACACACTTTGTTGAGACATGTAATAATGTTGGAACTTGTGGTGACTATCTTGTCAAATAATTTTTTTGTTCCCTAAATGGAAACGCCTTTGATTGGTATACGTGCCTTGAGCCTAACTCTATAAATAGTTGGGAGAAATCGAAGCATGAGTTCCTAAATCACTTTTATAGCATAAGATATACAGTAAGCATGGTAGAGATCATGAATACTCAAAAAAAAGGATGAGCCAATTATTGACTTCATCAATCGATAGAGAAATGCAAGTGTAAACTGCAAAGATAGGCTCAACAAAACTTCTACAATAAAGATGTTCATCCAAGGAATACACTAGGAGCTTCTCCATATCTTGCAAGGAATAAAGCCAAAATCCTTTGAAGAGTTAGCTACTCATGCTCATGAAATAGAGTTGAGCATGTCTTTTATTGAAAAGGGTGTAACACCTATCCATGACCCTCGAAAGGGAAATGATAAATAAGAACCCAGAAGATGGAGCAAGTTTGTCCCTAAAGGCGATAATAAGGAATCCATGAATGTTGATGTGTCTCCTGTAAAGTTCACCACAACGGTGGGTAAAAATCAAAGCGTGAAGACAACTTTTCGAGCATGTCCAAATCAGAGTTGACCTTGAAGAAGATACAAGAAAAAGAATACCCCTTTATTAATTCAGATGTGGCCAAGATTTTTAATAAACTTCTTGAGCATAAGCTCATTGAACTACCAGAGATAAAGTGGACCGACGAAGATGGAAGAACCAATGACCCAAATTATTGCAAGTATCATAGGCTTGTGGGTCACCCTCTAGAAAAATGTTTTGTCTTTAAGGAAAAAGTCATGCAATTAGAAAATGAGAAGAAGATCTTCTTCGATGATGAGATGGACAGTTCTCATCAAATCTCTATCACTTTTAGCTCGCTTGATCCATTCCAAATATGCCTCAAAGAGAATAATGAGGAATCATTTGAGCATGAAAAGTCTTCAGTTGATGAAGGTTGGACTCTGGTGACTAGGCACAGACATAAGAAGATGTGTCTATGGAATGAGTCATCTGAGCAGCTAACTAGAAGGAGGATGGTGAAGAAACTGAGAAAGCAGAGGCTGGTTGAGCTTTCAAAGAAGATGATCTAATGGGGCTTTACTACCAAAAACCCCGACGCCTTATTACTTTGGAATAATACTTACTAAATTGGCTCCGTGCAAAAATGACTCAATTCAGCCTTGAGATATCTTATTTTAATACCAGCAGAGAGGGGGCAAAGGGTGAAAATCTACCCATAGAAGTTCCTTCATCTGCTTAAAAGTCAACTAAACCTCATATCCAAGAAGCATATATATGTGATACAAAAATCACATTCATAAATGATGATATCCTACTTGGTGAAACTCTATACAATCATACCTTATATATGGTAGTTTCATGTTCTGGAAAAAAGATAAATAAAATCTTGATAGAAAGGGATCCGGAGTCAACATCCTGCCTATTCGTACAATGAAGGAACTTGGCATTGCTACTGATGAACTGGTAGAAAGCTAGTTGATGATCCAAGCTTTAACCTAGGGTTTTGAGGGCCATGGGATCTGTTAAGTTAGGGATTCATATGAATGATTTTTTATCAAATGCGTTGATACATGTGATCGATGCCAAAAAGTCATATAGTATATTAATTGGTAGGCCTTAGATATACAAGAACAAATTATCTCATCCTCTTATTGTCAATGCTTAAAGTATCTCAAAGAAAGAGTGGAAAGAAAGATAGTTTTTAATGATAAGGATTCACTAAAGCTGAGTCACACTTTACCGACGCAAAATTCTATTTGAAGAATTATATTGTGAATGAGAAAAAGGATGATGACGTCACCAAGTATGATGATCTTACATCTAAGAAGGTCACAGTGACTATAGAAAAGGCCACCACCAAGAATCCTCTCTCCACTTTGAATAAAGAAAGTGTCGCATATACGAAAAAAGAAGGCAACTCCTGTTTTGCACTACGTACCAAAGGTAAAGAAATAAAAGGACCATTCATTTGTTGCCTAAGATAATGTCCTAGGAGGTCTAACTCTATCTATCAAGCAGATTCGTGCAATAAAACTATCTTAAGGATACTAGGAGAATTTGTGGCTCAAAATCTACGACAAGAGATAACGCTCCCTCTGAAGCGTACAAAGAAAGGCTTTGATCTAAATGCATAGAAATTATTTTCAAAGGTTGGATACATTCCTAATGATCCATTGAGGTTGGGTGCACTCCATTGGAAAATACAACCATGAAGGCATGTGAAGGCCTAGGGTACACACCGACACCTCCAGTTCGCATTTTTATAAGAAGGGCAGTTAGCAACTACATCACTGTGGAAGAAGAGTCCACTACTTTTAATAAAAGACCATCTGTTTTTTATCGACTTGGAGAATCAACCGTAAGAACTTCTGTGTTCGACAGGCTAGGTCCACTAAATAAGAAGAAAATCAATAATCGTCTGAGAAGTCTTCAAAGGACGATGATGCACTCTTCACCTAAAATCCAGAAGAATTTCAAAAGTTTGGTTCCTTCTAGAATTAGGAGACAGATGAAACTTGTGGTTTCATAAGATGAGGTATTAACAGAAAAAACATATACTATGGTTTATACCAAAAAGTGTAAGGAAGATAAAGAAAGTGTTCGTTCCTCATATCATGTTACAACCTAGAATGAGAGTAATGTCTTATCTCAAATGAAGATTGATAAAGAGATGGAAGATATCTTTCGGTGTTAACACATATCCATCAACGACAATGATTTACAAGAGGAGTAAGATGTTGAAAATGCTTCAGTGCAACTTGAAAAAAAGAGATAAGGCCATAATAGATCCCTCAAAGAAAGTTAATCTTAGAACCGATGAAGACCCAAGACCAACTTACCTACCTGAGTGTGTTTCTAGAAATGGAGGAGGAAATTGCTTATATGGACATACTCAAAGAATATAAGGATGTCTTCTCTTAGAGTTATAAGGAAATGCCTGGCTTAGATCCAAAAGCAACAGTACATCAATTATCGGTCAAGAATGGTGCTCATCCTATTAAGCAAGCCCAAAGGCACTTTAGGCCAGAGTTGGTTCCATTGATAAAAAATAAGGTTAACAGAATCATTGAAACTGGATTTATTCTTAAAATCAAATACCTCACATGGATTTCAAGTATTATTCTGGTACAGAAGAAGAACGACTAAATTCATTGTGTTGACTTTCGAGATCTCAACAACACCTGCCCTAAGAATGATATTCCAATCCCCATACCAGATTTAAATGATTTATGTCACCACTAGTTATGAAGTAATGTCCTTCATGAATGGTTCATCCAGCTACAACCAAATTTGCATGGCACCAAAGAATGAAAAGCTCATTGTATTTTGTACGACCAAAGGTATTTATTGTTATGAGGTGATGTCTTTTGGTTTGAATAATGCTAGTGCCACTTATTAATGGGATATGCAAAATAACTTTGATGGCCTACTCTATAAAAATATTGAATGTGATGTGGATGACTTAGTGGTGAAGTCAAAAAAGAGAGACGACCACTTAAAAGACCTAAGAATGGTATTGAAGTTGCTCCAAAGGTACCAACTTAGGATGAATCCATTGAAATGTGCCTCTGGAGTAACTTCTAGAAATTTCCTTGTCTTCATTGTACATCACAGAGGAATTAAAATTAATCAGGCCAAGGTCAATGCAATTTTGAAGATGCTCGAGCCTCAAAACATTCACGAGTTAAAAAGCCTTCAAGGAAGGTTAGCATATTTAAGGAGGTTTATCTCAAACCTAGCCGAAAAGGTCAACCATTTAGCCGTCTCATGAAGAAGGATGCTCCATTCGAATGGGACCAAGCTTGTAGCAAGGCGTTTGAGAGTATAAAATCATACTTGAATAAACCTCCAGTTTTTATGGCACCCATACCAGGAAAATCATTGATACTATATATCGCGGCACAAAAAAAGATCAGTTGGAGCACTATTGGATCAAGAAAATAGTGAAGGCAAAGAAAAATCTCTTTACTATCTAAGCAGAACGATTACACCAAATGAGTTTAAGTATTCTCCGATCAAAAAATTATGTTTGGCATTGACTTTCTCAATCCAAAAAATGAAACACTACTTTCAAGATCATGTCATTCATCTTGTGTCTAGGAAAATACCATCATGTTTGTAACGTTAAAATCAATCCTTAGTAATCGAATTGCAAGGTGGTACCTTCAATTTCAATAGTTTGAGATTGTGTGCATCCCTCAAAAGGTTATAAAACGACAAGCATTGGCCGACTTCTTGGCAGACTTCTTGGCAGACTACCCGATACTCGATGATTGGGAACTGACCGATGAACTTCCTTATGAAGATGCAATGGTTGTTGAAGTTAGATACCTATGGAAGATGTACTTTGACGGTGTCGCACATCGAGATAGAGATGGTGTTGGCATAGTGTTTGCCACTTCACAAGGAGAGGTCATCCCATACTCTTTTACCTTGACAAATCATCGCTCCATTAATATTGTTGAATATCAAGTAATAATACTCAGACTTGAGATAGATGTCAATATAAAACAACTAAAATTACAAGTCTTTGATGATTCCCAATTGGTGATCAAGAAACTTTTGGGAAGCTATGAAATTACAAAGCCTGCACAGAAGTTGATGGGACAGCTTAGATAAGTAACCCTCCAGTATTTTCCAAGGAAAGAAAATAAGTAAACTGATGCCCTAGCTGCTTTTGCCTCAACCTTTATGCTTCTGAATCAGACAAGAGTTACTATCCACCAAGAATGGGTAGTATCTCTACCGAATAAGGATGAGGACATAGAAAATAAAGTTGAATACCTCATTGCTCTGTCTGAAGATATAAAGAAAGATTGGCGATAACCCATCATTAATTACTTATGTTATGAGATAATTTCAGAGGATCCAAGAAGAAGGACTGACATCCACCGTCGTGCATCTCGCTTTGTTTTCTACAAAGATATGTTTTACAAAAGATCATTTGAAAGTGTACTCTGGAGAGCCTGGGAAAGGAAGAAGTAGTTCAAGAGTTTGTAGATCTCATCAATTTGGATCAAAGCTTCATTTTCACATTAAAAGGATGTGGTATTATTGGCCAACAATTGTGAAAGATTGCATGGATTATGCTAGAAGATCCAAAGCATGCCAAATCCATGTAAATGTCATACATCAACCACCTAAACTATTACACCCAACTATAGTATCCTAGCCATTCAACACTTGGGGATTGGATGTCGTTGGACCTTTGCTAAAATCTTTTGGAGGATACTTGTGCATCTTGACTACGACAGATTACTTCTCAAAATGGTCTGAAGCTATTGCTCTCAAGGAAGTAAAGAAAGAAAATATTGTAGACTTCAACCGTGTGAATATTATCTACCACTTCGAAATCCCTCAGTACATAATAAATGATAACAGTAATCTATTTGATAAAAAAATGGTGAACAAGAATTATGATCTCTTTGGTTTTAAGCAGCGTAAATCTTCATGTACCATGCTACTGCCAATGGACTAGCTGAAGCATTTAATAAAACTTTATGAAATCTGTTGAACAAAGTTGTCTTCAAGTACAAATAAGACTGGAATGAACAAATGGAAGAATCTTTATGGGCATATAGAACGGCTTACCACAAACCGACGCAAGCAACCCCATACGCGCTTGCTTTTGGAGTTAAAGCGGTCCTACCACTTGAGCGCCAAATACCTTCTTTAAGATCAATAATTTCTGAAGGGATCATCGATGAAGAAAATTCTAAGTTACATCTTGTGAAGTTAGAATCTCTTAATGAGAAGAGGCTGGAGACTCAGCAAAATCTTAAATGTTATCAAGCCTGTCTATGTCATTCTTTCAACAAAGAGCTCGGTTGAGGTACTTGCAAGTTGGAGATCAATTCCTTGCAGTAAAAAGTCTCATTATTACTTCTCGTAAGTCTGGGGGGAAATTCACCCCAAAATGAGATGAAACATATGTTGACAAAAAGTATATTCAAATGGTTCTTACAAGTTTTTCGATGCAAATGGCGTGAAAATTAGACCTATCAATGCCAAGTTCTTGAAGAAGTACTATCCTTAAAGGAATATCACTCCTTAAGGCACGGGTATAAACTACATGTTCACTCCTGACAGTAAGAGTATAAATTGTGTACGGCTAAAAAAAACTCGACTAGGTTGAAAACCTCAAAAGGGGAAACCTAGGAAAAAGTTAGGAAACAAAAAAAAAACTCACCCAGAACTACGTTGTGACTTGATCCTCTCCAGTGAGGTACGTAGGTGCTTGAAATTTCATTCTGAGTTTAGTTGCATGAGTGTAAAAAAAATACATTTTCCCGCGTGATCTGCCATATGAAAGTTAAGTCTGTAAATATTTTATTTAAATATTGAACTTACACCAAGTATTGGTGGCTCAGTGGGGGAAAACTCTAATGGAATATGAGCTTCGTTCACATAAGTTGAAATCTTCAGATTCATTAAGTGTTCATGTTGGAAATTTCAAATATACTATATTGAAGCCTGTATGCCCACGAGTTTATCCTTAAATGGATATCAAAATTTTCATGTCTTAAGGTGGACAAGACTTGTCCCTTTGCACCTTAAGCTGGCCTCTCACGGGTTTATCTTTACGAGGATATCAAAATTTCCATGCCTTAAGGTGGACAAGATTTGTCCCTTTTCACCTTAAGCTGGACTCTCATGGGTTTATCCTTAAATGGATCTCAAAACTTTCATGCCTTAAGGTGGACAAGACTTGTCCCTTTGCACCTTAAGGTGGAAAAGATGTCATGACCCGAACTAGGGTCTGATCATGATGGATACCTCAAGTACATCAAGGACTGGAGACCACCCCCTGAGCCTATTCCAAGACAGCCAAAAACACCTAGTAGCAGATGAATACCAATATAAAACAAAGTGCGAAAGATAAATTCAATAGTCTATATAAGATCAATATCTAAAAACCATCCACAATACTTATTTCCACAGTACCCATAAAGCCTCTAACAAATCGAGTACCAATAAAGTGTCGGGATATGCCCCTGACCATAGCCAAAACCAAAGTGAAACCAAGTCTAAGACATGAGAAACCAAACCATGAAATGAAGTCTTTCGAATGATGGAATCTCACTACTTCAACTTAACTCACGAACTAACCGCGAACACTTGATCACTGCACAGAAAAGGTAGACTTGCCTTTGGGCCCTGCATCGCAAGGGGATACAGCGTCTGAAGGCGGTTAGCGATTGGAGCGCTAGAATGTAACCCTGTCACCACTTTGTATCCAAATTGGTCGGTCTTAAGTTGTATGGAGGAAAAGTTAAACTATGTCACCCTAAGCCAATTATTGCATAAGTTCACCAGTGAAAGGGCTCGTACTTAAAGAAGACCATTACGTAAGTGCATCGGTGAAAGGGTGTGTAATTGCATCGGTGAAAGGGCTCGTACTTAAAGAAGATCATTGCATAAGTGCATCGATGAAAGCATCCATACTTAAAGAAGACCATTGCATAAGTGTGTCAGCGAAAGGGCCCATACTTAAGGAAAACCATTGAATAACTGCATCGGTGAAAGGACCCATACTTAAAGAAGACCATTGCATAAGTGCATCGGTGAAAAGTACCATACTTGAAGAGAATACACCAAACTTGAAGACAAATGGCCGGTCTTAAAGAGTATGGAGGCGAAGTTAAACTCTCTCACCTTAAGCCGATTGTTGCATAGTCACCAATCTTAAATCCAAATTGGTCGATATTAAGGTGCATGGAGACGAAATTAAACTCTCGCACCTTAAGCCGATTGTTTCACATTGTTATCTGCTTCAATTCTACAAAAGAAAAAAAGAGACAACATAAAGAAAACACAAGTATGAGAGAGATTGGTACCTGACAAGATGTTTCAAACTTGAAAGTCATGTATCACCAACATAGATTGAGATAAAATATTTTGGTGAGAATCAAACCCTCAAAATCTTATTTGAAAAAATCAAAATATCCTTTGATGGTGACATTTCTACATCAAGATATAAATTATTTGATGAGGCAACACAAATCTGAAATTCTCTGTCGAACAGAATCTAGGATCAACTTCAAAAAATAATTTAGAACAATTTTGAAGGTCATAAATTCCAAATCGTGTATATGTTATATATACATGTTTCTAACATCTATAAAATTAAGCGTATCATGATTTTGATACTCCCACATTGATATATAAATTTTTTGGTGTCATCGCGCAAATCTAAAATTGCTGGTGCATCAAATTCACTGTTGATTTTGGGATAACACCTGAAAAGATCACGAAGGCATTAAATTAAGAATTTTGAATATGTTATAGATATTTGTGTATAATTTAATATGAATCAATTGAATTGTGATTTCGTCCTTCCTACTTCAATCTATGAAAGTTTTAGCAAAGATGCACAGATCTGAATTTTTTAGCATGATAAAATTTATGGTTAACTTCAAAAACTTGTAGAAAATTATATTGAAGTATCTTAAATCTGAATTTTGGATATGTTATAGATCTCGAAGTCTAGTTTTTGGAATATTAGACGGTTCATAATTTTGATATTTCTATAATGACATATGAATTTTCTACCAGTAACATACTGGGCTGGAAAAAAGTGATGAAAAATTAAAAAATAGTAGAAAGAAAAGAAATTACCTCAACATTATTCATGGCTTGAAAACCTCAAAAATTGCTATGAAAATCGTGGGAAACCTAAATCCTTTTATAGAGTTTTAGGGTGACTGCTTCCTTCTCAATTATAAATTCAAATTGAAGAGTTTTCATCTCCAATATAATTTCAAATTGGAGGTTGTTTCCTTCTTCAATATAAATTCAAATTGAAGGTTGTTTCCTTCTCCAATATAAATTCAAATTGGAAGAGTTTTCTTTTTCAATATAAATTCAAAATGGAGGGTGTTTTCTTCTTCAATATAAATTTAAATTGAAGGTTGTTTCCATCTCCGATATAAATTCAAACTGGAAGGGTTTAATTCTTGATTAAGTAAGGCGGTGAAAAGTTTTTTAAAATCTATTTGAAATTAGACAAAGTCAAGATATCCTAGTAGAAGTAGACATCATTAAGAAATTCATTATTGGAGTTGGATATCATGTCTCACCAAGGGGTCTCACGTGTAGAAATTCATGAAATAAATCGAAATTAAAAAGAAGGGAACTTTTTAGAGACAATATCAATATGCAAATTGCATGGTTCAGCTTTAAAATTTCTCAACTAATGAAATGGGATGTTCATATGTATGAAAATCTTTGGAGCACGAAGGAAACATGTTTAAATAATCATACTTCAAGTCTAGTTTCTGAAGTATACGCTCGACCAGCCTTGAAGTAGGGGCATTATGTTGGCAACGAAATTTTATTAAATTAAAATTCGTACGAAATTAAGATTATATTAAATTTAAAATATATTAGTCTCAAATAAATATTGCAGATTAATATAATTAAATTAATTATTTAAGTCCAAACATGTATGGATTTTATTAAAGTTCAATTTTTATTGGGCTAACCCATTGATTTGGGCTACAAATGATGAGTCCACTTTGCTAAGCCCAAGATATTGTCATATTCTAGAGGCCTAAATAAGCACCACGTGTCAAATAACGTGGCATGTCAAGTCAAGCGAATGAGATAGTAAGAGCATGCCATGTAAAAAATGATGCAACATGCCTAGTGAAATCAAAAACCCATAAAAGGCGTCATGTCACTTGAATCTGACTGGTCAAAAGAAGTTTATATTCACCATGACTCTTGACTTCCTACAACTATAAATAGAGGTCTCATAATGCAGAAAAGGGACCAAGAATTCTAACAAGAAGCAAGAGTGAGCTCGTGGATCAAACACACCAGATTTTTCTACAAGCATTCAAGTTCATCAAAATTCAAGATCAAGACTACAAGATTCAAGAACAAGCTCTAAAGCCCTTATATGTAGGTACAAGTCAATATCAAATTTGTCAAATCCACAAATCAAGTCCAATTTCAAGATCAAGCTTCAAGCCCTTGAATTTATATTTAAAAAGGTGAATTAGAGGATTCATGGAGATTGTAACACTCACTTATTGAAATCAATAAAATAATTATTGCAATATTCTTCTCATCCCAATTATTAATTTTCTTGGTCTAGAAATGTATTGTGCAACAAATAGAGAATTGATTGCTTTCATCAAATTGTTGTTGTTGTTCGAATGTTCTCTCTTAATTTTCTCTCTGTTTTCCTCCTCATTTCTCTTATTTTTTTCGTCTCTTATTTCTCTTATTTTCTTCATCTCTCTATAAGTGTTGTTGATTGGTGTTGTTGTTTAGTGTTATTTATGAAGGTTGTTCATGAAGAAAAAGGGGGTGTTCATGGTTATTGTTGTTTAAAGTGACTATGAATATTGTTGTTGCTCTATATGGTGTGTTTATTTGTGAGAATGAGTGGTAGTCTGTTGACGGTAAATTGTGGAGAAGGTGAGGATCATGGTATGTGTACGTGAATTCTCTTAAGTGGAGGTGAGGAAAAACGTGAAAGGAAAGGGTGTGTGAGTGTGGGGTAAGGGGCACTTGTCAGGTGTTGGTAGGGTGAGAAAGTTTCAAGAAATTGGGAGAGAGTGGTCATTTATTTGGTGTGGATTGGTTTATGTTTATGTTAGTGTGGTAAGGTGGATGATAAGATTAGTATATTTATTTCTTTGACTTAGCAAAATATCATGTGATGGAAGTGTAATTTGATTAGAGTGTGTGTGCGGATAGTACAACGTATCAAATTTTGGTGGACAAGACAAGAATATAAATAAATCAAAATTAAAAATTATTTTTTGAATCAATATAACCGCACCAAATGATATAATTTAATTTGTCATTATTTTTTAAATTTTTGAATTTTCGTATAAAGAGAAGGCTAACTAAAATCAATATAATAAAACGAAGTATGAAGCACGAAAGCGTAAAAAATTATGTGTCTACGAATACTTTAAATTTAGATATAATATTTTTACTTGCTATGGAATACAAGGACTTAAATAAAAAAATTCATTTATTATTTTATAAAATACTTTTTTCATCCGGTATTGGAGATTCATATTGGAGTTCGACTAAATTTGAATTTGCGATGAAAAGTCTTGCATTGAATGATAAAGCGTTTCCTGACAAAAATAACTTTGTATCTAAAAAAACTCGAATCGGAGATCTCTAATTAAGAATAAACAATTGCTTACCACTATAAGCTATGTGCCATCTAACCTGACTTTCAGACTGAGACCAGATGTGCGAGTAGACAAGCAACAAATATACCTAATAGACAATCTATGGATATGTTATAATAAGGCACCCAGAGACGGTAGCTATTTTATTTCACTACTAAATGCTTTAAGTTTTTATTTCACAAAAAAGAATTCAACTAACAGATATAGATTCTATGTTGTTATTAGAGGGCAGACGCAAAGAGTATTCCAGATGTGGACAGAAGTGGTAGACTCTATTAAAAATCAAACAACACCTCTCTTTAAATATATATATATATATATTGAGTTCAAATGCTACACTAAATAAGATATTTATTTAAATAATAAAGATGAATACAATAATTAAATTTAACATCTTTTAGAAAATTTATTTAATTAAACCTAACCTTTACCAAAAAAAATTCTCAAAAAATCGATCGACATTCATTTACCACCTGTAAACTGCAACAAAACAATATGATGATGAGACATCAAAAACAATATAATTAATCTAACCTTTACACAAAAATTTCCTTAAAGTCGTCCGACATTCATCTACCACCTATAAACTATTACAAAATAATACGACAATAGAGATATCAAAATAATACAACTAAACTTTACCTTTACACTAAAAAATTCTCAAAATAGAGATAAAAAAATAATACAATTAAACCTAACATTTACCTAAAAAAAATCCTCAAAGCCGACAGACATTCATCTATCACCTGTAAATTCATCTACGGCATGTAAACTACAACAAAATAATATAATAGTGATCACAAAACTTCAGTTTTGATGAAAATGATTCTTGTCTGAGCGAAAATTTTGACGCTAAAGAATGACTTGGATGAAAACAAAGAAGATATATATATACACACACGTTGAATTCTATTATGTTACAAAATAGTTAAGAAGTTGAGGATTAGAAATTTAAGAATCCATCAATCTAGATATGCAACAGAATCAAGTTAGATGAGCATCAATCATATTTCTTTAATAAGTAAACCAGTTTCTTCTCTAGTTTAACGTGCATCTCAATATTTATAGAAGAATTTCCTTAATACAGTCCTATTTTAAGAGTATTTTTTTTATCCTATTTTAGGAGTATTTTTTTAATTGATCAGTACAAAGAAAAATATCAATTGATTCTCCTTACATAGATTTTAAGAGTTTTATATATTTTAGGAGTCTAGTTAATATAATAAAAAAATTAATAATAAATTGAAGAAAATAGTGAAAAGACGATTTTGTTTAAAAAAGAATCTTTTAATGAAGAAAAAAAGTTCAAATCACTTTTTTTTCACACTTTTAAGTTTTAATAATATATATATATATATATATATATCATTGTTGTTAAAATGTCAAAGCATAATCCATGATTAATGCTTGTTACTTAAAATTTACAAAAAGGGGGTGTGATTGTCGGCTCTGACATTAAGACATGAGCCTCATATTTAAACCCGACAAAAGGATTCAGTTGAGACCCCCACCATGTCGGCTTCTGTTCCAATAAATTCATTTTCTTTTTGTATTTATGATTTATCGTCCACCACCACCACATTGTATGAGTTACGAGTTCATCAAATTTAATAATTTTAATTTTAATATTATATATTTTTTTAAGAACTTAATAAGTACGTTTATGCTATTAATTAAATATTTAATAATTTAAAAAAAAAATTCAAACTCATTAATTTTAAATTATGATTCCGCTTTCACATGCTTGCAACATTTTTATTACTCGAGTAATTGTATTGTTATTTAACTATGATGTTTCTTTTTCCAACAAAATGCCCATTTGTCTCTTAAAATGTTTGAGTCAACATTCCCATGTCCTTTAAAAGAGTCAAGATCCCTCTCTTATGAAAGAGAAGAAGATTAATTTTCCTCTAACCTAGTCAAATTCGAATAGCTTTGCTCTTCTTCATTTTTTTTTTTCTCTATCAAAGAATTTTGTTTTTCCCGTTTACCACTAATTCTAAAGTAATTAATTAATTAATTGATTTACAGTCAAAAGTTGATCGATTTTGGTATGAATGCAGATAGAAATCAAAACTCACCAACCCATCTGTATTTTCAAAGCATATGAACATTACATTACAGACTTTTGCTAATCCAAAAGTCAAACAATAAAGTCTACTATTCAATTCCTCAATATCCTCCATCTCATACATTTGCAGCAAAAAGTACCACTAGTTTAACTTCGCGAATAATCATATATCTGCGGAGTTTAGTTTGTAACAACCAAAACTATTAACATGTTCATAATTAACTCCCGTAATATGAATATATCTCAATTACATGATTGCAGGACACTGAGGCAATAACTTGGAGTTTCGGTAAAGAAATAGATTTTGGACTAATAACTTAATCCGCAAAAACTAGTTCAAATTCGAGGGGATGATGGCCTAAAGCCATATATGGAGGACTACTCATACCTTTTTCATCCGTTATTGAACTTTTCAACTATTTCAGAATTAAAATACTACTTCGGGGAGTAAAATAAAGTGGTCAACCTGCTAGCTAAGTAGGTGCTTAATTAAAACTAAAAAATTAAGTTGCTGTTAATACCGTTTTGTTACTACCAAACCAGTCTACTACCCACCACCTATTATTTTGTCATCACCAAAGGATCTCTTCTGGATTACAAGTCCCGAGTATGAAAAGAAAATTCTTGATAAGGAGCGGTACTCACGATTTAGTTCTAGGCCAATAAAACTGGCATTAAACACCTAATGATAAACCAAAAAGAACCTATTATTTTGCCTCGTTTATACGTTGGATATTTATGGAATCATAAATCCTAGATATGTTTCTAATATTTTGGGCAATCTTGACTACTTTGATATCCTAGATCTATCTCTAGTGAAACTATTTAATTCTAATACTTTGACCAACGAAAAAACAAACATATCTTTCCTTCCGTGTTGTTAGACTTTAGCAAATTAAATCTTTTTCTACCGACCAGTACGTATACTTAAATATTTGTCAGCTTGGCACAATCTTAATTTAATTTATTTGGCCAAATTTCAATTGTTTCGAAAAGTTATTTCTGTCACAAGTGCTTTTTGACCAAAAGTATTTTGAGAAATTATAGTTTCGTATGTTTGGCTAAATAATTTGAAAAACGATTTTGTCAATATTAAAATAATAATTTATGATAAAAGGGAGATACTTTGCTTGCAGTTACTACCCTCCATAGTTTGTTTGATCCTTAAAATTCAATACCCGAAATTTAGAAATATCGAAAATAATTAATTCAAAACTGAACCTAGCCCAATGCAAACTTATTTAAATAGAACTCGAATTTAATTTCCTTAATTTGAAAATTGAAAATTATTCAAATCGAAATTTCATATTCATTTCAAATGTTCTGAACATCCACCCTTAAGTATACGGGTAAAGTGGAGGAAATAATTAATTCTACCTTAAATTTTCATATTGTTAAATATTTATTTATCAAAATATTTGTAATAACCAAGTAAACTTTAGCACAAATTCGACCTAACAGGAATAAGAGCAAGAAATAATTGAAATAAGAACCTTCTAGTACATATGCAATCAAAATACTAATTAATCAATATGGTAGTATCCTGTCCGTGTTACATACATCCACCTCGCTAATATAACAAAAAAATAATCCACTAAATGTGATTAATTCCACAAGAGTTATTTAGGCGGTGAGACAATTATTATAATAGCAATAAAATTAATCTCATGATTCTCCAATGGATTTGGAGATGCCCACGTTGCACTCATTAGTCAATGCACCAGTTACAAACATCAAAGAGACACGAGAAAGACTAACATATTTTTCCAAAACAAGCAACAAATTGTTTAAAGGGTATATCCTCATTTTTTGGAAATAAAATTCAAATACCAAACAAAAATTCACACGACAACCTTCCTTTTCAGATTCATTCTCTTACGTAATTTGGATGTCGTGTTAATCACATTTTCACCTTGTTATCCTCATTCCTCTTATACCTACTCCCCATTTCATGTTACTTGACCTCTATTGACTTGAAATACTCCTTACAAATATTTAAATTTGAGACGTGTTTTTATTAAACTAACCTTTTTATGATTCTTTGGACCTCTACTGCTACTACTTTGTAGGCGTTTGGTCATGAAAATTAAATTTTTTTAGAGTTGGAGTTAGAATTGAAGTTGGAGTTGGAGTTATGTTTAGACATGTCTTTTTGAAAATTATTTTTTAGACTTTTGAAAAGACTTTTTAAAATATAATTTTATGCCCTCAATTTTTTAAAACTATCAAAATCACCCAATTTAACTAATTTACCTTTTGAAGTCATTTATCAATGAAAGTAAGAAGAAATGAGCAATGTGGTAATTAGACGTTTAACTCTGGTTGTTGGATGAAATTAATAGGGTGTTTTTGTAAATAAAAAAAAATTGGGTCATTTGTAACAATAAATAAAGTTGAAATAAAAGTTAAAAAAAAGTGAAATCACCTTCCAAAAATAATTTGGAATTGGATTTGGAATTCTCGTGGCCAAACACTTCAATTTTCACTAAAGTGAAATAATTTTTCGAAAAAAAATTAAAAAAATTTATGATCAAATGGATCCTTTATATACTGATTGTTTAAAGCTAAAGATAGTGTGAAAAAAAAGTAATAAAACTTTGTTGATTTGCTAAAATAAACGTGTATTTTTGGGTATAGAGATCAAGTAACATGAAATGAAGAAAATATAACTCCACAAGCATTTAACTATTAGCCCACATGAAACTCTAATCTCTACCTCATAAGATAGGAGTAAGGGAGTAAGCATGTACACATTATTTTTTTCGGACCTTACTTATAAGAATTTAAGGATATATTATTTTGTTATTGTATTTTTATTTCAATAAAGTTTTGAAAAAGAGAGATTTTCAAAAACTGTGATATTGAATATGTATACTGTGACTAGAAGACTTTTAAAACTTGAAATTTTAAATATGTTATATCATTTACTTAGTTATAAAATTTTCTTATTAAAGGTTAAAAGGAAATTAAAGTTACATTATTTTCAAATATATTGTTTTCTTCGTCATAATTTATGCGGGTGTTTGATTAAATACGAAGTTTAAGAAAAAAAAAGACTTTAAAAATTTGTAGGTCGAATATAATAAGTTTGTATAATTTTTATGGCTATAAATCATTCCATTAAAAAAGTAAAATGAAAAGTTTAAAAGTAAATTGTTACCATACATAGAGATGACATTTCTTTTGAAACTGACTAAAAAGAAAATAGTATCACATAAATGAAAATAGAGGGAGTAATAAGGAAACAATATCACATAAACTAAAAAAAAAAAAAAAAAAAGAGAGAGAAAATACTCCCTCTTTCATTTTGTTTATTTGATTTAACTTGACACTGAATTTAAGAAAATAAAGAAAACTTTGAATTATTCATTCTTAAATTAAAGATATATATAATGTACCAAAATGTTATTTATTCATATAATCTTAAACTTGACATGTTGAAAGTTATAACTAAAGATTGGTAGTTAATAAAATGGAAGAAAAAATCTTTCTTGAAGGAACTAAAAAGAAAAGTAAAATAAACAAATTGAAACAACGAAAATACTAGTTAAACAATTTTTAAAATTTTATTCTCAAACACTCCAGCCTAATATTTCCAAGTCGTGGATTTGGATTTTGTTTCTAAACTAAATTGGGAATCTTCATCCTTAATATTCAGAGGAATTTATCCAAAATATAAAAAATAAAAATTTGTGGCTTGTTATAGTGTTTAGGACATTTCTTAATTTTCGTACACTCTCCTTCCCGATCATATATGGCATCATATGATCATACTGTAATAAGAAATTTAATAATTTAAAAGCTAGCTCGTAATACTGATAGACTAATATAGAATAAAATAATTAAAACCAACCTGCTAACTTTTTTTTTTCCTAATATTAAGGTCACATATATGTACAAATTAATTAGTAGGAAAAAATTATTTTATTCCAATGCATTTTATTAGGACTATGTCATCCGTGCTTCTTACTATTGAAAGGGAAAGTTCAAACTTGTAATTAGCATATACCCAAGTACAAAGAGCTAAAATGTCTGAATTAACAACGAATATATTTGTATATATCTTAGGCAATAAAGGGTAGCAAAAGTCATGCATGCATGCAATAATGGAAAAGTTGGACCCACATTAGTGAAGGTAGGATATTTTCCTAACCAAATTAAGACTAGAGCAAGCAGCTCATGATACACGTTCATAAACATAACATATTAGAGCACCAACAACTAGAAATAAAGCAAAAGATTGAAATGCAGAAAGGAAGACTATTTTTCTTTCTCACGTGTAAAAAGAAAAGGCTTAATACATAATCAAATCTAAGTCTTGTTTCAAGTTAATACCTCAATTCCTAACAAAGTATTTTAATTAGATATTTCGATTCTAATTTTAAAAATTTTATTTGCTGAGTGTTCTCATTTATCTACTAGATAGTTAAGTTAACCGCATAAAATATGTCATTTTCTTTAATTAGACATAATTTATGTAGTTAACTTAACTATCTAATAGACGAATAAAAACAAAAAGGATTTTCAAAATTTGAACGAAAAGTGTCTAATTAAAACATGGAGATGAGTTTGTTCAATTGAAACAAGATCACTTAGCTTGGAGATGAGTTTCTTCTCTTGAATATTTATTCTTTTTATCACTATAAATATATGATATCAAAAATTTAATTTGTTGATTCAACTGATTTAAATTCTTGCCGAGTAGAATCCTTATTAGGCAAAAGAGCTTCCTACAACAGTTGCTCGATTGAACCTGAAAGCTCTACTTAAAGATACCGAAATTTCATTTATCCCACCTTACTCTTGTTTCTAGTTTCCAAGCTTTTGATCGTTGAAATGGATACGCTTTCTATTTATTCATCGTGCGTATAGTCACCAAAATTCCACACTAGATTAATTAGTTTCCTATACATTTCACATTTCTTTAATTCCTCATATCTATAAATACCACTCATCACTTCTTCATTTTTCTACCCACACACTACTGATCACTTTTGTACATCAAAAGCTACTAAAATTCACAAAATTAGGATATAATATATATAATGGGTTCGGAGACAAGTGGAAATTCAAATAACAAATCAGTAGTAGTTTTGTCTAAGCTAGCTACTAACGAACAACATGGAGAAAATTCGCCATATTTTGATGGGTGGAAAGCATACGATAACGATTCTTTCCACCTCGTGAATAACCCAAATGGGGTTATTCAAATGGGTCTTGCTGAAAATCAGCTTTCTGTTGATTTGGTTGAAGAGTGGATTATGAGAAACCCAAATGCTTCCATTTGCACAAATGAAGGGATTGAATCTTTCAGGAGAATTGCCAACTTCCAAGATTATCATGGCTTGCCTGAATTCACAACTGTAAGTTTTGCTCTTTATTTTATTTTACTAGCCTCTCCGTTTCGATTAGTTTATTTCAATACGAATGTTTCTTACCTTTTCGGCAACTTTTTTAATTCCAACTTTTCAAGAGTAAATAGCATTTTGATACATTTCACGTATCTCTAAATTTAAAATCATAAGATTCTAAAAAAAATATATATATATTTTCTTAAACTCCATATCAAACTAGTTAAAATCATGACAAACAAATGAAAACTGAGGAATCACTATATATGAATATGCATAGTAGTATACTACATTCCATTGTAGTGGTGAAAGTTTACGAGTTTGTACCAAGAAAGGAAACACGGAGTATAAGTTTACATTTACTTGGAATAAATAAAGTTCTTGGCTTCTACGTACTTCAAACATTTATTTACTCCCCCCATTAACTATCAACACATAGTTATGATATTCGTAAAAGTTAAAGAGCTTATTTTATTTAGAGAAAATACATCAAACCATCTCTAAATTTGTCCTCTCAACTTATTTTATTCCTTTAACTTTACGGACAATTATTTATCGTTCTTAACAACTTTAAAATAAATTAAATATCACTCCAATTAAGAATATAATACCATTTTCATAGAGGAAGGTGCATTACACAAGTGCCACGTGAAATTGCTATGAGTATTGTGAAGTTAATGGTTGCGACGATAGTGTTAGTAGAGGTGGTGAGAACTTATAGAATTCGAAGGCGGCGATAATGAAGGGAATGAGGTGAATTCGACGTGGACGGTGTCGTGAAGCAAATAGAAAAGGGGTGGGGGTGGGGGTGGGGGTTTGAATTGGGAGGAGAAATGGGGCGGGGTTGGCAGAGGGAGGGGGAGGGGAAAGGGGGATTTTTTTATATTTTTTTCCTTTTTATGATATATATATATATATAATATATATATATATATATATATATATATATATATATAAGACAAGAATGACTCTTTTATATCTTTTTCTTTTTTTTTATGTCACGTCAGTGTCTTAGGGGTTGAAATAAATTCACTATAAAGTTGTTAAGGGAGGTAAGTAATTGTTTGTAAAGTTAAAAATTTAAAGTTAATTGAGAGGACAAATTTAGGAGTATTTTAATGTCTTTTTCTCTTTTATTTATGCAGGCAATAGCAAAATATTTGGGAAAAACAAGGCAGGGTAAGGTTAAGTTTGATCCAAAACGTGTAGTAATGGCTGGTGGAGCCACTGGAGCTAATGAGACTCTCATATTTTGTTTGGCTGATCCTGGTGATGCTTTTTTAGTCCCCCCACCTTATTACCCCGGGTATGTATTGTGTATATATTTTTATTGAATTTAACTTTACGTCAGTAGTATAAAAACAATTGACATTACAGTATAGCGAAGTTGTATTGCGGACAAGTGAAGTGTTCAAGTCTACTACATGTAATGCTCAAGTCTTATGGACTTTTGAAACTATTGGCGGCCCCTTTCCCTACTTGATCCTACTAGTTAAATTGTTGTGAAAGAGGCATAGCAATTTGTCAAAAAGTTCCGAACAATTCAACAAGCAGAACAGAATTCAAGGTTACTTTAGTCAAATACTGCTGCTGCATTTATTATTATTTCTCGACAAAATTAGTGATCTGACCTATACATACACAACATTTTTTTTTTTTTTTTTTTTTATTCAATTTATATATTCGCATTGAAGCGTCAATTAATTTGAATAGCATTTTCTTGTAATAGGTCATTTATCATGTTTTGCATGTTGCTACCTTCTCCATTTTTTTTTACTTGTTAACACTCCTTTAACGAAATTAATATTTATTAGCAGTTTATTTTATTAAAATTATCATAATTATTCTTTGAAAATTAGATACTTTTTTATAATCATACTTTATGTAATTACTTAATAATAAAAATAGAGAAATATTTATTAAAGTTTTTCAAAATGGTCTTTTGATTGACCTGAAAAAGTCTAGTTATCGACTTCCAAAAGCAACAAAAACATTCTATTGGTCGTACTTCTTAAGTGACCTATATTTAATTATTGAATTCGTTTGTCTTGAAAATGAAGAATAACGTATCATGGAAATTGATTAAATGCAGATTCATTAGGGACTTAAGGTGGAGAACTGGTATACAACTTCTACCCATTTCATGCACGAGCTCCAACAATTTCAAAATTACTATAGAAGCTGTCCAAGAGGCATACCAAAATGCCCAACAAACAAATATCAACGTCAAAGGCTTGATTTTGACAAATCCTTCTAATCCATTAGGCACCATATTGGACAGGGACACGTTGAAAAAACTCTTGACCTTCACCAGCCAACACAACATTCACCTTGTTTGCGATGAAATCTACGCGGCCACCGTGTTTGATGCTCCACAATTCATCAGCATCGCTGAAATTATTGATGACGATGAAATATGGAATCATTGTATTAATAAGGATTTGGTACATATTGTGTCTAGTCTTTCGAAAGACATGGGTTTTCCAGGATTTCGAGTGGGAATTGTATATTCGTTCAATGATGATGTCGTTAATTGTGCAAGAAAAATGTCGAGCTTCGGTCTTGTTTCCACTCAGACGCAGCATTTGCTAGCTTCCATGTTGTCTGACGGTGAATTCGTTGAAGAATTTCTCATTGAAAGCGTGAAGAGATTAAGGAAAAGGCATGAGAAATTCACCAACGGGCTTGAAGAAGTCGGAATAAAGTGCTTAAAGGGCAATGCGGGGCTTTATTGTTGGATGGATTTGCGGCCGATGCTGAAAGAACCAACATTTGATGCTGAGATGTCTCTATGGAAACTAATCATAAACGACGTTAAGCTCAATGTCTCGCCTGGATCTTCTTTTAATTGCCCGGAGGCAGGGTGGTTTCGAGTTTGTTTTGCAAATATCGATGATCAAACCGTGGAGATCGCGCTCGCTAGGATTCGAATGTTCGTGGATGCTAATAACAATGTTAATGAAAATGGAGTCGTGAAGAACAAGCAGCAATGGAAGAAGAACAATTTACGATTAAACTTCTCTAATGGGAAGTACGATGAAAATGCTATGAATATGAATATGATGTCTCCTAATTCTCCGATTCCTGTCTCGCCGCTTGTACGAGCGAGGAATTAAAAGAGAAAATTAGGAAAATAGGAGAGAGAATTGTTACTATATTAACAAATAAAGTTACAAGCCATATAAGATGAGAGTTGAAGGAGAAGAAATTGAAGTAATAGGATACTGCTATTCTTTTGTAATGAAGCCATATATTGTTCTTATATGATAGTATTGTTCTAGTATTGGACAATAAAATTCTCGATTGATAAAAATAATAAATAATCGAGCCAAGAAAATATTGCAACAATCAATTTATTGATTTCAGTATGTGAGTGTTACAATCTCTATGAATCCTCTGATTTTCCTTTTCAAATATAAATTCAAGAGCTTAAAGTTTGATCTTGAATTTGAACTTGATTTGTTGATTTGAGGGACTTGATCTTGACCTGTGCTTGAATTCGAAGGCTTTTGAGCTTGTTCTTGAATATTGCGGTCTTGATCTTGGATCTTGATGAACTTGATTTGAATGCTTGAGGTTTGTAGAAAAATTGTAGTGTTTGATCCACGATCTTTCTCTTACTTCTTGTTAGAGTTCTGGGGGTCTTGTTCTGAATTATGAGATCCCTATTTATAGTTGTGAAAAGGAAAGAGTCATGATGAAGATGGACTTCCTTTGACCAATCAAATTCAAGTGACATGACGCCTTTTATGGGCTTTTATTTCATTGGGTCTGCATCATTTTGACATGTGACATGGTCCCATTGACCCATTCACTTGACTTGGCATGCCACGTCATTTGACACATGACACTTATTTGGGCATGAATATGACAATATCTTGGGCTTAGTAAAGTGGACTCATCATTTGTATCCCAAATTAGTAGACCAACCCAATAAATATTGAACTTAATTCAAATCCATACATGTCTGGACTTAAATAATTAATCCAATTATATTAATCCTCAATATTTATTTAGGATTAATATATTTTGAATTTAATATAATTTAAATTTCATACGGAATAAATTTCATAGTCCACAAATGCCCCTGCTTCAAGGCTAGTCAAAATATTTAGATGTGTTATAGACTAGGTTTGAAGCATCAACTGACCATTACATTAAATTTGGTGTGAATAAAAATAGTACATTTAGCCATGCAATTTTTTTCATTTCACTTCCTTCATTTATATATATATATATATATATATATATATATAATATTAAAAATGTGAAGACCCTTAAAAAAGTGATTTGAACTTTTTGCCCTTCATTAAAAGATTGTCCTTTAGACAAAAGCGTCTTTTTTACTATTTACCTAATAACATTTAATTAATTTTAGGACTTCAAACCCAACTAAAATCAGATTCTCTCCCCCTCCCCCCCCCCCCTTTTTAGGACTACGTATATTTAAAAGAAAAAAAAAACATGAACTTTATTTTGTATTAAATAAAAGGAAAGCAAAAGTCTATCAAAAACTAAAAAGGGTTTAAAAAAAATCACTCTTATTTGTGCTAGTTTATTTTATTTGGAATTTAAAATATTCTATTATTGATAAATAATTAATGAAAAAAGTAAAAATCAATCATATTTATATAGTTTCTTTATTGAAGAAAAAAAGTTTTGAACTTCTATAAATTGAGAATTCTTTTAGAAAAATACAATAATATCTAATATGAACATATGGAACAAGATATATTTATTTTTGTTCTTAAATGATTCTTTATTATTTGATTTGAATTTTCTTCGTTTTTTGGTCGCCAAGATACGTCAAAGAAATATATTTTTGTAATATTTAATTTACTTAGATGCATTAATTTCGTAGTTTTCTTTATTTCAATTTTGTAGGTATCTTGAAGATGAATAATGATTATGATGATATAGACAATTAATGATCAAAATTTTGAGTCATATAAAATATTATGATTATTTTTTCTTTCTAAACATCAACCGTAATTTAAGGGGTTGTCAATATATTTTACATCTACTTCATTTGTATCTTTGATATTTACAACTACTATATATTTAATTAAATAAATTCTCTTACTATTTGAATAAATATTATATTAAATATGACATTTAAATTCATTATAGTGAGGTATATATATATATATATATATATATATATATATATATATATTAGAAGTAGTTAAAGCAATTCAATCCGTGTACAACCATTTATTGCCCATGAATTATGCTGCCAGGGATTCCATTTGCTATAAGTGATTTACCCCTTTATTTTATTTTTAACCAATAATGGCAAATGCTGCCAAGACCATGCCCTGTAGGCCCCATTCTCCCTTTCCTTTTTTCTTTTAAATAACAAGTCTCCAATTAGGGTTGGGATAATACTGCCTCCATTCCTTCGGAATTTGCCGCCACTCAATTCTTCTGTTTTGAGAAAAACTCTCCTTTATTATCCAATCCAATTAGAAGTCAATTAGTAGACACCTAACTTACCTATAATGTTGATTGGTCAACCGCCCTATGCTTGAGCTCAGCCTATTTTCTCATTAATTAATTTCATTCGGTGAGGCAGGCATCTTCAGAGTTCTCTTTTTGTTTTGGTGAGTATTTGATTATTATTTTTTACTGCAACATACGTTCTGGCAAAAAAAATCCTCACCATTTAATTTGTTTTCCTTCTTTCCAGTAGGTATATTAAATCAAGATAACAGCTTTCACGAATCTTTTGACAGTTAACATCTACCCATATCTAGGTAAATATCTTCTGTATCATGCTTTTGCTTTTTTTTTTTCCTTGTTCGTTTCTTTTTTTTTTCTTCATATTTTCGTAGGGTTAAAGCAAATAACAATATGCAATCATTGATTGAAGACGGTGGACATCGACTTAAGGTGCGAGGGGTTTAACTTTATCTCCGTCACTTCAAGACCCGACCAATTTTGCTTGAAGACGGTGGCCCGTCGGCTTAAGGTACGAGGGTTTAATTGCCTTCGTCACCTCAAGACCCGACAATTTTGCTTAAAGATGGTGGCCATCAGCTTAACGTGCGAGGGTTTAATTGCCTTGGTCACCTCAAGACCCGACAATTTTGCTTGAAGACGGTGGTCGTCGGCTTAAGGTGCGAGGGTTTAATTGCCTTCGTCACCTCAAGACCCGATAATTTTGCTTCAAGATGCATGGTTTTCTTTAAGTATGAGCCCTTTTACCGATGCATTTATGCAATGGTCTTCTCTAAGTATGAGCCTTTTTATTGATGCATTCATGCAACGGTATTCTCCAAGTATGGGCCCTTTTCAATGGAGCTTAAGGTGCAAGAGTTTAATTTCGCCTCCGTCACCTTAAGACCTGACGAGTTCGGTTTCAAGTATACATGACTATATTTCACCAAAGCCAAAACATGGAGGACCTTTTTTATTCTTTGGTATTTTTTTGCAAGTATTTTTTTCTGAATCTTGACTCTGTGTTTGACCAAGATTCCGTTGTTTATGCAGCTTGAAGAGATGGTTCACTTTAAAGACTACACATCTCCATTCTCTAAAAATAAGTATCTCCTAATTGAGGCCGATGATGGCACAGTTTTAACTAGGCTATTGACTGAAACTCCAATAGCAGGCACGTACGCAGACCTGTGGCCTCCCTTATAAAATTCTTCCATATGTCAGATTGGACTTCAGAACATGACATTGGTGCTAATCGATCGATTAAAGTATGGCTTCTTCGGACTCCCAACCAACGTCAATTGAATATTGCGAGCACCCTTCCTTGCTTAGGACGTCGGATACTCAAAGGAGATATTCATTGGGGAGATACTATGGAGATAACTGGTGAATATCGTCATACTCAAGGATATTGGGAATGGGCTGAGGACATATTGGCTGGAAGTGCGCAAACCTTGAAGGTAGCAAAAATATATGATGTCGTTTATGCTTCACTGTTTACTTATAATCGAAACTCGAGCATATTAGGCATTCTTTGAGGCTTGGTGTCCGACTACCAATACATTGCTTACTTTAGTTGGAGAGCTATTCATATCCCTTTGGGACTTATACAAGATTGGAGGCCTGCCCATCGGAGGTCTTACTTATGAAAAAGTAGTACCTGAAGCAAAGGAGCTTACAGGTGTTGATGAAAAGAATGAGAGATTTATCTTTTATTCTTGTGAATTCTTGTTTGTAGCTTTCCAACATCTTCAAGAAGGAGAGGCTTCTAATCCGAGAGTTCCTCTAAGCAAGTGGATAAGGTTTTGGTGCAAGAGGGTATTAAGATATGAGTCAGCTCCACTGAGGAAGGAGAAAAAGTTTGCTCGCTTGAAGTCAACCCATAACCCAACTGAGACTATTACGAAAACAGCAAAATGGTTAAGTGCAGATGATGCTACGTTTTTCAAACTTGGAGTAAAGTATGAACATAGGACTGATACATATATGGCAGCATTCCTATCATGTGGGTTGTGCACCTTTGTATTTCCCTCTAAGGATGGACATTTCATTCACCCAAAAACTTTTAGAGTTGCAGCTATGATGGTAGATAAGCAAACTTTCAGTCTTGCAGTTTCAGTCCTATCGAGCATTCATAATGGTCTCAACAAAATCAATAAATCTTTGCAACTTGAGCAGCTCAGAGTATCTTTTCCTATCCATTATGTGTATGGTTGGCTTGCTTACTGTTTTAAGACGCATTTTATACTTCCTAATGGACCATCTATTCCGTTGATGATGGCATATTTCCGGCAAAGGCGGAGCAAGGTACTTTGATGGAGAGCTTGCCAGAAAGCGCATCCATCAAGGAGATAGTGCTATTTGGACTTCCATTATGCTAAGCAAGTCCGATCCTTGTCATTTTGTGGATGATGATAAGGATGACGAATTAGAGATAAGTTATTTCATGAGCCTCCATTTTAACCTCCTCCATTTCAGATATGGAGGTTTATTCATACTTGAGTCATACACCGATTTAGCCGTCAGTTTGGATTTTATCAAGACCTTTCCGAAATCTTGGAAGATGATATTCGCAGTGGTTCACTAGATGAAGGCCTTAGATTTCATTGACTTTGTTTACTGCATGGTTCTATATCGAAAGCAACTTTTCCTAAAGTCATACCCAATGCACGAAGACATTCATCCACGTAGTATAAATCTTGGTGGGATAAAGTTCATGAAAAATTTCTCGAAGTTAACTTGCAATAACGTCGTAGGTCCTATTATTAACACTCCTTAAGAACATGGTGAGGAGGTACCAATTGTGTCTAAGCCTCCAGTTTTGAAAGCTAAGGTAGTCATTCCATCAAATTCAAGGGACCTCTACATGCAGAAACTCAGAAAGAGGAGTTGCATGTTCTGACTTAACCGGCTTTCAATAAATTACCATCTCAAGACAAAAGTGATAGTAGTCATAGAGACTGTTGTTGGAAGAAGGTAAAACCATCCTTGGAGAATCAAGGTGACTCCAACTCCCATGTGGAGATTCTTGCTAGTTCATCGAAGACTCCATCAACCATTGAGAAGGTAACGACTTAACTCTCTACTATTTCAAAGTATATGACTAGCCTTTATATATACCCCTCATATAATTTTTCTTTGTATGTGCAGCCAGACAATGTATAAATTTTGGAATATCCTCACCAAAGTAAGCCACAAGATGGTAGCGAGTTTGTAGTAGGTCTAGACTCAAGAGAGTTACTTTTGTCATCCAAAGAGGTCACTTATAACTCTTGCAATAAAGTCAAAGAAAAAGTAGAGTCAAACTTTCCCCGGCAACCAGTGGTAACCATATCTATTTTTTTATGGCAAGAAGGTAATTTCAGAGCTCAAAAAGGAATTTATCATGAAGGCTTGGGCTAGTATCCGTACCAAACTTGCAGGCCTTACTCCAAATCGTGCTTCTTATATCCAGGATGATGTCGAAGTCATACTCAATGACATGAGTGGGATGGGGGCAGATATTTCCCCTTTGTAAAATTTATTGGGGTCTTTCTTTAGGCTGGCAACTTCTTATGACCAAGCACAATCCGCCCTTGTTGATAAAACCATAGCAATTCAAGAGTCAGAGCCATATTTGAAAGCCAAAGAACATCTTGAGCTTGTATTGAGGGAGAGGGATGAGAAATATAAAGAAGTTTCTGCTGCCGGTAAATCTCTTGAGAAGGCGAGAAAGAAGGTAAAGAAGTTAAAAACTCATCGAGATATTTCCAAGCAAGAAGCTGCAGAGATGGAATCCAAAGTTTCAACTGCTGAAGAAGAGTTTTCCAAGTGTTCTGATGTCTCCCTTGCAACGGGAAATGCCTCAAAGTTCGTGGAGAATAAGAATCAAGTCTTAGAGGTTGCTTTACAAGATTTAGTCAATTATAAGCTATACTTAGATTAGCTTTAAGAGATGTCTTCCTACAGACCTTCTTGTTGCTTTCTTTTACCCTTTTATTGAGTAGTTCGATCTATTAGTTGTAATGGAAATTCTTTTCTTTATATTGCACATTTATTTTAATACTCCTTTTGAATTTCAACTCCAAGAATTGCTTGCTTATTTTGATGCATTGATGTTGTCATATTAAACTCTAGCTTGTCTCTCCCAAACTTGTTGCTCATTGGCTTCACGTCTTTGTCTCACAATCGAGTTGGACTTGCAACTTCAATTTGAAAGCCTTAAGAATGAAGGTTGGATATGTATTTTTTGACACTCATGTAACTGAACTCAGAATGAAATTCCAAGCGCCTACGTACCTCAGTAAAGAGGATCAAGTCACAATGTAGTTCGGGTGAGTGTTTCTTTTTGTGTCCTAACTTTTGCCTAGGCTGCCTCTTTCGAGGTTTTCAACCTAGCGGACTTTCATTTTTTTTTTGCCGTACATAGTTTATACTCTTGCGGGCCAGGAGTGAACATGCAGTTTATACTCGTGCCTTAAGGAGTATCATTTTCTTTTAAGGATAGTACTTCTTCAAGAACTTGGAGTTGATAGGGCCGATTTTCACGTCATCTGCATCAACAAACTTGTAAGCACCATTTGAACATGCCTCTTGTACGACATATGGTCCATCCTACTTTGGGGTGAATTTCCCCTAGACTTTTGAGAAGTAATAATGGGCCTTCTCACTGCAAGAACTTGATCTCCAACTTGGAAGCACCTCAATCGAACTCTTTTGTTGAAAGAATGAGATAGACGGGCTTGGTAACATTCAAGATTTTGTTGAGCCTCCAGCCTCTTCTCATCAAGAGCTTCTAACTCCGCAAGACGCAACTTAGCATTTTATTTATCGGTGAGCCCTTCTTGAATAGTTAGTCTCAAAGAAGGTATTTGATATTCAAGTGGTAGGACTGCTTTAACTCCAAAAGCAAGTGAGTATGGGGTTGTTTGCGTTGGTGTGCAGTAAGTCATTCTATATGCCCATAAAACTTCTTCCATTCGTTCATGCCAGTCTTGCTTGGACTTGGAGATGACTTTCTTCAATACATTACATAAAGTCTTATTAAACGCTTCGGCTAAACCATTGGCGGCAGCATGGTACATCGAAGACTTGCGTTTCTTGAAGCCAAAGAGATCACAAATCTTATTCATCATCTTGTTGTCAAACGACTTGCCATTGTCGGTTATTATATATTGAGGGATTCCAAAGAGGTATATGATATTCACTCGAATGAAATTCACAACATTCTCCTTCTTTACTTCCTTGAGAGCAACAACTTCGACCCATTTTGAGAAGTAATCTATTGCGGCCAAGATGTATAAGTATCCACTAGAAGATTTTGGTAGTGGACCAACAATATCCATTCCCCAAGCATTGAATGGCCAAGATGCTACAGTTGGGTGTAGTAATTTAGGAGGTTGATAAATGAAAATCGCATGGAATTGACAAGCTTTGCATCTTCTAGCATAGTCCAAGCAATATTTCACCATCGTTGGCCAATAGTATCTCATCCTTTTAATGTGAAAATGGAGCTTTGGTTCAGACTGATGCGATCCACAAACTCCCGAGTGTGCTTCTTGCAAATCTTGAATTGTTTTTCCTCTCCCAAACACCGTAAGAGTACTCTTTCAAATAATCTTCTGTACAGTGTGTATTTGTAGTAAAAGAAGCGAGGTGCACGACAACGAATGTCAGTATTTCTCCTTGGATCTTCTGGAATAATCCCATAATATAAGTAATCAATGATAGGTTGTCACCAATCTTCTTTTACAGATTCAGACAAGGAAATAAGGTACTCAACCTTGTTTTCTACATAACGGCGGTACTACCCATTCTTGGTGGATAGTAACTCGCGTCTGATTTGGAAGAGTCAGAGTTGAGGCCAAAACAGTTAGGGCATCAGCTTGCTTATTTTCTCTCCTTGGCACTTGTTGAAGGGTTACCACTCCAAGCCACCTTATTAATTTCTGTGCATAATCATGATATGGCCGTAGCTCAGGCTTTCTGACTTCATAACTTCCCAAAAGTTGTTTGATCACCAATTGAGAGTCACCGAAGACTTATAATTGTAGTTGTTTCATGTCAACTGTCATCTCAAGTTCAACTATTAACGCTTGATATTCAGAAACATTATTAGAGCAACGATTTGTTAGGGTAAATGAGTATAGGATGACCTCTTCTTGTGGAGTGATAAACACCACCCTAGCACCCGCTCCATCTCAATGTGTGACACCATCAAAGTACATCTTCCACGGGGGTTGGCTTAAATAACCATTGCATCTTCATTAGGAAATCCATCGCTCAGTTTCCAATCATCGGGTATAGGGTGTGATAACGCTCAATCTACAGCTCTCGTTTGAGTGTAAAGCAGTTGTTAGCAAATATAGAACCCAACCTGGGTTGGGTGTCGATCCCACAGGGAATAGCTTGGCCAACAAGTAAGTAAAATTACTAAACTTTTGGTGCAAGTCTCGTAAGAAGGGGGGATTCTTGTTTTGCAAGTAATGTAAACAAAAGCTGAAAATAATAAAGTAAAAAGAGAGAGATTGTTACGTTGGTTGTAAACAATGAGAATTGAAGCGTTGGGGTTATGTCCACCTTCTGAGGTATACGTCTCTATTGGCTATGAGTGTGTAGAATTCTGACATGCAATTGCTTATAGAGGATTGTAGTCGATGGTAAATCCAAGCGTCTCTCGACCTAAACAAGGACTATTTCACTTTAACTCTCTCGAGCTTAAAGCGTGTCTAACGGTACAAATTCTCCAAGAGGTTAGTCCAGTTACGGCACTAGCTTTTTAATAGGAAAGGGTGTCCTACTACCTTGACATTATCTCTTTTCCAGACCAATAACTTTGCTCTCGAACAAGTTAAATGTTAGACTGGCGTATTCTTGCGTTTGCAACCGCAAAGAATGTAGATTAAGATGAAGAGAATAATGATATAAGCAATATACGTGCCTCGAACTCACAAACTCACAGCAATAGATAGTACCTCATTCGGCTTCCATAACCCCAACAGAGAAGTTTAGTTACCCATGAATGCGAAGGAAATCACAATTGACATTGTTATTATATCACGATATTGATTAATGGCGTGTAGATCAAGTGATAGGCGTGAGGCGTGATTCCTTAGCAAGTAACGATTCTCTTGTTGTGGAGTTTAAGAATAGAAGAGTAGATTAGAAGTGTTTGTAGTGGAAGATGAGAGGGATGGAAGAAAATTAATTGTTGAATGATGAATGTAAGATTCGAAGTTCTAAAATCTCTAGCATGATAGGGTATTTATAATACCCATATCCTAATCCTACTAGATAAATAAAATATCTAACCAAATCCTACTAGGCTAATGTAATCCTTAACCCAATTGTACTAGGTTAATGTAACATTATCATAATCCAAATAAACTAATGAAATACATAACCCAATTGTACTGGGTTAATGTATCATTGTCCAAATCCAACTAAGTTACTGCAAATCCCCAAAGTCTTCAGAAATGTTGTTTTAGCCCGGGACAGATTTTCCATGCAGCAGTTTTGGTCCTTAGGCGTGTAAACTCCCTTCCCTTCCTTCGTGAGCTTTCTTTTGCGTCAAGTAAGCCATAAAAGGCTGAATTCTGCATCATTTATACCTGAAACTTTACTAGTCATGCTCGTTAGCTCATTTACGGGAAAAAAGACTAAAAGTGCATGAAATATATAATTTGTTCTCAAAACTAGGCTAAAATATGGGCAAAATATATTGATATAGGCGTGTAAATCCGTCTATCATCAACACCCCACACTTAGAGCTTTGTTCGTCCTCGAACAACATATCATGTCCTTCTAAGCATCAACTTAAGGTTTTTACAGCAACAACACAAAACATTTATTAAGACAAGCACAACGATTATCAACCAAGAGTAGCTTTACGATTATAAGTAGAAACAATTTAACCTCAAGTATAGACTCGTGATGGTGATCAACTCGCATGCAAATGTTAAAGTGCATAGAATCATATACAACTATCCAAAACTCATCAACCATGTGTGTCTCACCATATAGTACCCATAATCACTCACAAATATAGCATATTTTTCAAACATGGGTATCAAAATGTCCTTGCTCTCACTCTCACAAAGAATTCATATGTAGTGACTGATGACCATAGGCTTGCCCTTAATGTAATACTCTACTAAATGTTGGAATGTTAAGATTAGGATCAAGTAGGTCTTTTGATGGTTGTAATGTAGGCTAAGGGACGAGTAGGACTATTTTGGCCAAGAATAGTGACTATGTTCCTAAGCACTTTAATACATCACATTGTATCATTGACACTTTTTTCTTTCAACCTTTCTTCTTTCTTTTGTTCTACCACCCTTGTTCTCATCTTTTTAATTTTAAGCACAACTCACTTTTCAGCTTTCTTTTCCTTTTTCTTTTCACAACATACCTCTTATGCTAGCACTTTTTTTTTTGTAACACATTCAAGCACCTTTGCAATTTAAAGCATCATTCTTACCCAATTTCCTCTTATGTTGTCACCTGACTTTTTCACTTTAAAACACTTAGGAATTTGGATCAAATTGTGGTCTTGAAAGAAATGGATTAGGCTTACATACAAGGTTGTCAAAGAAATAGGCTAATGGCTCAAAAGGGTTTAACTAGGATGATGTCCATGGGTAGGTAAAATTGAAGGTAAACAAATATGGGTTGCCAAAGAAATGCCTAAATCATATCCTAAACTTACACTCCTTATTTTCGCTTTGCATACATACCAGGCAAGTTCTAGCATCAGCCACAATCATTGAATATACGATTATCTCACACACACAAGGCACATGGTCGACTTGATTGGGAGTAGTATAGACTCTCGACCCAACAAGTGAAGGAATTGAATCACAATATCACATAATGAGTCACAACTAGAGCCTAAACGTCTCAATAGTCACAATTGTAGCACATCCTCTTGTTATAATCTCATGCTGCCTATCAAAATAGTTTCATGCGAAGCTAGAAAAAATTTGACTCCTAAAAAAAACTTAAAAAAACGTCAAACGGAAGAAAAAAAAAACGAACTCAAATAAACAAAACAAACAATCATACAAACATAGGTGCAAACAGAGAAGTATAGCATGCGATACCGCCACCCCACATTTAGACGGGACACTGCCCTCAGTGGAAAATAAATTTGAAGAACCTGGTTAGTCGGACCCTTCATCAATGTCGGGGGTCATACCCCCTTCGTCTGAATCATCATAAGAGTCGTCGTCAGAGTTCTCTTCCTCGTCAGAATCAGGCAAGCGTCTATCATCATCAGTCGGCACATCATCATCTAGAGGTTCCTCAAAATATACGCCCACTCCACACATCTCCCGTGCATGCATGTTCATTATGTAGTCGTGGTCCAGCTGTTGGAGTTCTTCAGCAGTTGGAATACGTCCACCACTCATCATAGTAAATCGTGTCATCCCATAGAGATGACGGAAGAAACTCTCATCCCGAGCATGTCTCTCCGCAGTAGTAAGGTTGACACCATGAGTTGTTTCAGCATCTTTGACCTTGGTGAGGTTAACCTTCTTTGGGTTATGTGGGAGTGTGTGGTCAACTTGTTCCTCTTCGATATCCTCCTTCCGCAAGATTGCTGTCAACAAATTGCCAAATGTGAAATGGGACCTTTTGTGGAGTCTGGCCTTCCTCATGGTAGATCGAATGATTGCCCCAAAGTTGATAGGGACATTCGTCATCAAAGCATAGACCAAACACACTCTATCTCTCGATATCTTGGTGTATTGAGTCCCAGGAATAAGACATGAGTTGACAATGCGCATCCAGATTCTTGCTTCCTTATTTAGTGGAGCATAGGGGAAGGTGTTGTGTCGGACGGTTTCTTTATGTCTGCCCCACCTTGCCATTGATCTGCTTCCACAAAGCGTGTGTCGTATTGCTCTATAAGGAGGCCTGCTGTACAGCTCTTTGAATGGTGTTGTGTCGACCGAAGATAAGCCAAGAAAAGAGTTGATCCAGTCCGCGGTGAGCTGTAACACTTGGCCCCGAATTTTGACTTCATTGCCTGTTGTGTTCGG
The DNA here is from genome assembly GCA_030864215.1 of Capsicum pubescens. Classification (NCBI taxonomy): domain Eukaryota; kingdom Viridiplantae; phylum Streptophyta; class Magnoliopsida; order Solanales; family Solanaceae; genus Capsicum; species Capsicum pubescens. The sequence goes on along the minus strand of CM061542.1, from coordinate 218,548,512 downwards.
CGACTAGTTGGCATAAAACTCTCTTGTTAGATCAAGATTACACTCTCCCATGTCGCGGAAGATGAAATCCAACTTCAAAGCCATTATTTTTGCCAACATACGCTGCTCCTTCTTTGCTAAGGTATCCTTGTTGATCAAGTCGACGTGCACATATTTTCTTTCTTTGTTGCTGTTGTACCATGCTTTGGCTTCTTCCTCAAGAACCCATTTTATTCCGAACATTCTGTGTGGTAGTTGTGCTGAGGATGATTCTCCTTGGTCTTTTCGACTTCTCTTCTTGCCCTTTTGGGAAGTGGTCGCCTTCTCCTTGCCTCGCTTTAGGTGCCATTGTACCTGAGACTAGAAATAGTGTTAGTTGCAGCACAGTCTCACTTGATACAATCTATAAGCAAGCATTAGGGGTACCACCCCACACTTAGTTTTGTTAATACAAATCAGTGAGGTGAAAGTAGTCGATTTACTCAGATTTCGTCGAGATACGTTTTAGGATTGTATTCCGACAAGAAAATCAGCAATGCATCACTTACTTGCAGCCATTGGACTACTTTCATGGTAGATATAGCAACACTACTACATAGGGGTTACCACATGGAATCGTTATTCTTACAACAATCACAACCTCCTAAGTCGGTAGGCACTATAAGTCTTATCCCGATGGCCGGGATAGTCTAACATGTAAGTATCCAAACAACAATCTTAAGCAATATTCATAGCCATAGCAATTCCGCAAATATCATAACAATGCTATTAAAACCAAATTCAAGTCGGAAACAAGTCAAGATTTTCCTACGTATATGTTCACTCACATGATTTTGCAACAACAATCCAAACACATGAACATCACCAACAATCTTATATAATTTAGCAATTCATAATAGCCATAGCAAAGTAGTACTTACGAGAAATAAATGAAGAATAAGAGAGTACTTACTTGCTTGAAACTTGTGGAGATGGTTTTGTGAATTGGAAGAGCAAAAGAAGAAAATTTTGAGAAGATTTGGAAGAGTATGCGGCGCCTTTAGGGTATTTTCTATTGTGGTTGTGTTATAAAACTAAGTCCCCTTTATATAGGAAGAGTATGGGTCGGGTTATGACCCATTTACAATCGGTTTTGTAGACAAAAATCCTACATATGCGGCGCATAATACTCGGCATATCAATGACATATGCGGGGCATTGTCTATGGCATAATAGGACATATGCGCCTCATAGTCTATGGCATTTGTAGACATATGCGCCGCATAGTCTATGGCATATGAGATACTGAGACCAAATGCCATAGCATAGGCGGCGCATAGTCAAAAGCATACCTAGGAATAGGCGGCGCATAGTGTATAACACACTAGATTCCGAGACCTTAGGCTATAGGATAGGTTGTGCATCATTCGTGGCCTAGTTTTACCAAGGCCTAGCCTTCCTCGAAGCCTATTTTGGCGTGAGAAAGGCTCAATCCATAGCCTTATGCATCACCCTTCCTAACTTACCAACTTTACCATACAATGCGTCCAAATCGTCAATTGAAATCAATCTCCTCGTTGACTACTTCTTGCACCTATATTCGCTCAAACAAATGAAAACGATTAGTACGATGGGTTGCCTCCCACCAAGCGCCTTAGTTTTGGTCGTGGAACGACTCTTATTTTTGGATTTTTCATTTATCAAAATCAAAACAAGTACTAGAATAAAAGAAAAAAAACGATAAAATGATAAAACGATAAAACGATGGGTTGCCTCCCATCTAGCGCCTTATTTATTATCGTGGCTCGACGTAGTAATCTCGAGTACTTAGACTTCGTCGAGATAAGTGATGGCCATGTCATTCATCGAGTCAAGAGGACCGATATAAGGCTTAACACGTTGGCCATTCACTTTGAAGACAACACCCTTATTGCCTTCCAATTCGACTACTCCAGACGAGTAGACTTGGATAACTTTAAAAGGACCAGACCACTTAGATTTTAACTTACCTGGGAAGAGCTTAAATCTGGAATTGAAGAGTAGTACCATATCACCCTTTTGGAAGTTTCGTCGAACAATCCGCTGATCATGATACTTCTTCATCCGCTCCTTGTATAAATACGATCTTTCATATGCATGGAGACGGAACTCATCTAATTCGTTCAGCTGCTCCAACCTCAGATTCATCACATCATCCCAATTCAGATTCAAGTGCTTCAATGCCTTGTATTCAAGCTCGATGGGTAGATGACAAGCCTTCCCATAAACTAGTTGATAAGGAGACATGCCAATGGGTGTCTTGAATGCTGTCCTATATGCCCATAATGCATCATCTAGCTTTCGAGACCAATCCTTCCTATTTGCATTAACCGTCTTTACAAGGATTTGCTTAATCTCGCGATTGGAAACCTCTACTTGTCCACTAGTTTGGGGATGATAAGGCGTAGCTACCTTGTGTTGATTGACACCTTACTTGGCCAATACAGATTTGAATAGCTTGTTGTAAAAGTGAGATCCTTCATCACTTATGATAGTACGAGGTACTCTAAAGCGAGAGAAGATATTCTTCTTTAATAACGCTACAACACGCTTTCCTTCGTTGTCGGCCAATGCTACAGTTTCAACCCATTTCGAAACATAATCCACAGCAACCAAGATGTACTTCATTCCAAACGAATTCACGAATGGACCCATGAAATCAATACCCCACACATCAAAGAGTTCTACCTCCAGAATTTTGGACATGGGCATTTCATGGTGTTTTGAAATAGCACCTTGACGTTGGCATTGGTCACACCTTCTCACATAGTCGTATGTATCTCTGAATATCGAAGGCCAATAATAACCACTTTATAATACTTTTCTTGCCGTTCGATTGCCTGCATGATGTCCTCCAACTTGCGAAGTGTGGCATGCTTCCAATATAGTAGGCACTTCTTCATGGGATATACATCGTCGAATGATCCCATCCGCGCATGTTCGAAACAAATAAGGTTCATCCCAATAGTAGTGCTGAACGTCATGCATAAACTTCCTCCTTTGGTGGTAAGATAGATTGGCAGGTAACACATTACTCACCACGAAATTTGCAAAGTCAGCATACCATGGTAATTTCTCTATTTTTGTCGCTAATATCTCCTCGTCAGGGAATGCATCATCAATCTGAATTTCAGGTTGCGCCACATGTTCATTCTCAAGTCTAGATAGGTGATCAGCCACTTGGTTCTCGCAACCTCTTCTATCTTTGACTTCGAAATCAAACTCTTGCAGCAGCAATACCCATCGAATCAACCTTGGTTTTGCATCCTTCTTCGTCATTAGATACTTAAGAGCTGCATGGTCTGTATGGACGATCACCTTAGTACCCAATAGATAGGCACGAAACTTCTCAAACGCATACACAACCGCTAGGAGCTCTTGTTCAGTAACAGTGTAGTTCCTTTGGGCTTCATTTAGGACCTTACTCGCATAGTAGATAGGATGAAATAATTTCTCCTTTCTTTGTCCAAGAACAGCACCAACGGCTACACCACTAGCATCGCACATGACCTCAAACAGGACCGTCCAATCTGGTGCTACCATAATAGGGGCTTCAATGAGTTTTCCTTTAAGGCATTCGAATGCCTTTAAGCAATCGTCATTTAAGTCAAACTTCTCATCTTTCTCCAATAGTTTGCACAATGGACTAGAAATTTTGGAAAAGTCTTTGATGAATCTACGATAGAAACCAGCATGGCCAAGAAAACTACGAACTCCCTTCACCGAAATTGGAGGCGGTAGCTTCTCAATTACCTCTATTTTTGCTCGATCAACCTCTATTCCTCTTTCAGAGATCTTGTGCCCAAGAACGGTTCCTTCATTTACCATGAAGTGGCACTTCTCCCAATTCAGCATAAGGTTGAACTCTACACATCTTTGCAATGCCATGCTCAAGTTTGCCAAACATGTTTCAAAAGACTCACCGACAACTGAAAAGTCATCCATAAATACCTCCAAAGTGTCTTCAACCATATCAGAGAAAATAGACATCATACAACGTTGAAATGTGGCTGGTGCATTACACAACCCGAATGGCATGCGTTTGAAGGCAAACGTACCATATGGGCATGTAAACGTTGTCTTCTCTTGGTCTTCGGGAGCAATACAAATCTGATTATAACCTGAATAACCATCCAAGAAGCAAAACCATCCTTTCCCCGCTAATCGATCTAGCATTTGGTCCATAAATGGCATGGGGAAGTGATCCTTGAGTGTCCAAGAATTCAGCTTGCGGTAGTCCATGCATACTCTCCATCCAGTAACGGGCCTGAGTGGAATAAGCTCATTCTTTGCATTCGCGATCACCGTCATACCTCCTTTCTTGGGAACACATTGTACAGGACTTACCCATGTACTATCAGAGATAGGATATACAACTCCTGCGTCTAACCACTTGATAATCTCCTTCTTCACCACTTCTTGCATAGGTGGGTTTAAACGCCTTTGATGTTCAATGGTGGGTGTGCACTTTTCTTGAAGCTGAATTTTATGTGTGCAAATCCCAGGTGGAATACCAATAATATCCGCAATGGTCCATCCAATGGCTCTAATATACTTTCGTAAGATCGCAATAAGAGCTGCAACTTGTTGCTCACCCAAATCGGCTGCCACTATGACTGGAAGTGTGTTTCCGCTTCCTAAGAATGCGTACTTCAAATGACTTGGCAGCTCCTTCAATTCTAGTGTGGGTGGTTCTTCAATAGATGGCTTGGCTGGTGGTGTGGGTCGATTCTTGAGATCAAGATCCAGCTTCTTGGGAGTATAGCGATATGTCCCTAATCCCGATAGAGCACAAATAGCTTCTTCAGAAAATTCAGCATCCTCATTCTCTCCTTTCATGAGCAAAACCTCCAAAGGATCATCAAGAATTTGCTCTTCTTCAAGTCGTTCTTTCTCATCATCAAAGACAACATCAGCCACAGAAAATACACTCAGATCTTTGGGTTTCTTCATTTATTTGCAAACATCAAATCGAACCACTTCGTCATTTATTCGGAATGAAAGTTCATTAGCTCTCAAATCAATGAGCACACTTCCTGTAGCAAGGAAAGGGCGTCCCAAGATTATGGGAACCTCTGAATCTTCTTCACAATCCAAGATGACAAAGTCTTCTGGAAAGATAAATGAAGAAACCTTTACCAAGACATCGCATAGAATACCAACCGGTCGTTTTACCGACCTATCCGCCATAACAAGCCTCATATTAGTTGGTGTAGGATCTCCTAGCCCCAACTTCTTGTAGATCGATAATGGCATCAATTTGATGCTGGCTCCTAGGTCACATAATGCTTTGGCAAATTCAAAGATCCGACGGTGCAAGGAATAGTGAAAGCTCCGGGGTCGGCCTTCTTCTGAACTATCGATCGGGTAGCAATTGCACTACAATGATGCACATCATCCTTCAGCTCATAACTTGCTGCCCTCTTCTTAGTCAAAAGATCTTTCATAAACTTCGCATACCCAGGCATTTGTTCAAGTGCCTCTACCAATGGAACATTAATGGTCAGCTGCTTCAACATAGTCATAAATTTGCTGAACTTAGTGTCATCCGCCACCTTCTTCAATCTTTGGGGAAAATGTGGTGGTGGGTATGGAAGTGTTCTCTCCATGGCTTTCTTCTCCTCTTGCTTCTGTTTTTCCATTTTTTCAGGCTGCACGTCACTGGGCGTGACATCCTTGACGTCAGGACTGGTTGTTGCGGCATCTTCTCCTTTTGCGTTATCATCTATGTCCGCTACTTCGTCAAGAACTTGCTTGCCTTTTGCTGAAGGTTCCAGCACCTTACCGCTTCTGGTAGTGATGGCCATGCATGACCCATCATTCCTTGGGTTTTGCACAGTATCGCTAGGTAGAGTGCCAGCCTTTCTTTGATTGAGTGTTGCTGACAGTTGGCTCAATTGCTGCTCTATTTGCTTGATTGAAGTGGAATGAGAATCAACTAGTTGTTTCATGGAGGACAAATCATTAATTACCTCAGTAACTCCCGCGCTTGTTGCTTCCACTCCTTTCAATAATTTAGCCATCATGTCTTCCATACTTCCAGAATTAGATGTGGTGGTATCACGTCTACCAGGGGGAACATACAAACCACTCTTTTCATTCTTGTTCTTCCAACTACCTTGGTCCATGTTTCCAGATTTACCATAATAGTTCCGACCTTGGTTTCCTTGGGTATTCCCTCGGAAACCCCCCTGATTGTTCAAGTAGTTGGCCTCTTCTCCCGAATCAGATTCGTCTCTTCCTTTTAGCGCCACAACTTTCACTTTTTCGGTCTTCCCTGATAATAAATGCTTTGTAATAAGATCCATCTGTGTTTTCATGTGCGCCATATCTTGATCACGTTCTTCTTGTCTTCTTCTTTGGTCTGCAGTCATGCCTATAGATAAAGTGGGGCTTGCTACCTCAGAATCCCTGGTATGCCAAGCTCTACTTTGTTTCGTCATGCGATCTAACATATTGCTTGCTTGACCAAAGGTGAGGTCCATAAAAGATCCTCCAGCTACGTTGTCCACCACTGGCTTAGTTATTGAATTCAAGGCTCTATACAATATCTCCATGAGGTGAACATTAGTCATGTGATGGTTTGGGCATCTCGCTAGCTTTGTCTTGAACCTCTCCCATGTTTCATGAAGAGCTTCAGTGGGAAGCTGACGAAAGTTGCTGATTTCATCTCTCAATTGTGCCCTTTTGGAAGGCGGAAAAAATCTTTCTAGGAAAGCGTCTCTCAATTGCCTCCAATTTGTAATTGAATCAGGAGTAAGCCCATTCAACCATAGTGTTGCCTCCCCAGACAGAGACAATGGGAATAGACGTAATCGAATTGCATTCTGACCAACACCAGGATTGTCAAAAGACTTGCATGTAGAAATAAAGTTGATGAGATGCATATTCGGATCATCGCCTGCTAGTCCACCAAATAATCCCTTGAGTTGCAATAACTGAATCATGGTGCTTGTGATGTTGAACTTGGATCCGGGCGCTAATGGTGGTGGAATTATAGATCCAGTGGCTCCGGCACCATCAAGATCATCATCATCATCGTCGAAAGCTGGCTGCATAGGTTGGCGATCATGTCTATACAGAGCTTGTCGACCTCTTCTGTTGGCAGGTGTTACGATTTCAGCATCACTCCTAGGGTTTAGTAACTCGTCATCACCTAAATCCTCATCGTCAGGATTTAGTGCTCGTGCAGGGTTATCAATGTTCTGCTGTTGAACCTGGGTTGCGGCAAGGGCAGCCAATCTTGCTTGTTCTTGTTGAGCAGCCATCCTTGCGATTTCAGCTTGTGCTTCCATTCTACCAATGCGTTGTGGTTCAGGATTGATTGGTAATAACGGTTGACCAGAACTTCGAGTATGGGGCATGTACTAAAATAAAAACCTGCAGTAGACAAAAACAAAAACTAAAAGTAAAAGTACGAGAATCTTTGACCAAAGGGTCTAGTAATTTTCACGAACTTAATTGACACTTGTATTCCCCGGCAGCGGCGCCAATTTTTGATAACGCTCAATCTACAGCTCTCGTTTGAGTGTAAAGCGGTTGTTAGCAAATATAGAACCCAACCTGGGTTGGGTGTCGATCCCACAGGGAATAGCTTGGCCAACAAGTAAGTAAAATTACTAAACTTTTGGTGCAAGTCTCGTAAGAAGGAGGGATTCTTGTTTTGCAAGTAATGTAAACAAAAGCTGAAAATAATAAAGTAAAAAGAGAGAGATTGTTGCGTTGGTTGTAAACAATGAGAATTGAAGCGTTGGGGTTATGTCCACCTTCTGAGGTATACGTCTTTATTTTCTATGAGTGTGTAGAATTCTGACATACAATTGCTTATAGAGGATTGTAGTCGATGGTAAATCCAAGCGTCTCTCGACCTAAACAAGGACTATTTCACTTTAACTATATCGATCTTAAAGCGTGTCTAACGGTACGAATTCTCCAAGAGGTTAGTCCAGTTACGGCACTAGCTTTTTAATAGGAAAGGGTGTCCTACTACCTTGACATTATCTCTTTTCCAGACAAATAACTTTTCTCTCGAACAAGTTAAATGTTAGACTGGCGTATTCTTGCGTTTGCAACCGCAAAGAATGTAGATTAAGATGAAGAGAATAATGATATAAGCAATATACGTGCCTCGAACTCACAAACTCACAGCAATAGATAGTAACTCATTCGGCTTCTATAACCCCAACATAGAAGTTTAGTTACCCATGAATGCGAAGGAAATCACGATTGACATTGTTATTATATCACGATATTGAGTAATGGCGTGTAGATCAAGTGATAGGCGTGAGGCGTGATTCCTTAGCAAGTAACGATTCTCTTGTTGTGGAGTTTAAGAATAGAAGAGTAGATTAGAAGTGTTTGTAGTGGAAGATGAGAGGGATGGAAGAAAATTAATTGTTGAATGATGAATGTAAGATTCGAAGTTCTAAAATCTCTAGCATGATAGGGTATTTATAATACCCATATCCTAATCCTACTAGATAAATAAAATATCTAACCAAATCCTACTAGGCTAATGTAATCCTTAACTCAATTGTACTAGGTTAATGTAACATTATCATAATCCAAATAAACTAATGAAATACATAACCCAATTGTACTGGGATAATGTATCATTGTCCAAATCCAACTAAGTTACTGCAAATCCCCAAAGTCTTCAGAAATATTGTTTTAGCCCGGGACAGATTTTCCATGCAGCAGTTTTGGTCCTTAGGCGTGTAAACTCCCTTCCCTTCCTTCGTGAGCTTTCTTTTGCGTCAAGTAAGCCATAAAATGCTGAATTCTGCATCATTTATACCTGAAATTTTACTAGTCATGTTCGTTAGCTCATTTACGGGAAAAAGGACTAAAAGTGCATGAAATATATAATTTGTTCTCAAAACTAGGCTAAAATATGGGCAAAATATATTGATATAGGCGTGTAAATCCGCCTATCATCAGGGTGGTCTGCCAAAACGTCAGTCAATACTTGTCTCTTTACGGCCTTTTGGGGAATATACATAATCTCAAACTATTAAAATTGAAGGTACCATTTTGCAAGTCGGTCACTAAGGACTGGTTTCGACATTACAAACTTGATGGGATTTGCCCTAGACATAAGACGAACAACATGAGCCTGAAAGTAGTGCTTTATTTTTTGAATTGAGAAGGCTAATGCCAAACATAACTTTTTGATTGGAGAATACTTTAGCTCATTCAGCGTCATCATTCTTATCAGATAGTAAAGAGAGTTTTCTTTGCTTTCACTATTTTCTTGAGCCAATAGTGCTCCAACCGACCTCTCTTGTGCTGTCATGTAGAGTATTAATGATTTTCCAGGTATGAGTGCCTCAAGAACTGGTGGCTTCATTATGTATGATTTGATACTCTCAAAGGAATTACTACAAGCTTGGTGCCATTCTAAGAAAGTGTCCTTCTTCATGAGACGACTAAATGGTTGACATTTTCTAGCCAGGTTTGAAATGAACCTCCTTAAATATGCTAGCCTTCCTTGAAGGCTTTTTATCTCATGGATGTTTTGAGGCTCGGGCATCTTTAAAATTACATCGACCTTGGGTTGGTCAATTTCAATTCCTCGGTGTTGTACAATGAAGCCAAAAAACTTTCCAGAAGTAACTCCAAAGGCACACTTCAATGGATTCATCTTAAGTTAATATCTTCGAAGTAACTCGAACACCATTCTTAGGTCTTTTACGTGGTCATCTCTCTTTCTTGACTTTACCACTAGATCATCCACGTAGCATTCAACACTTTTATGGAGTAGACCATCAAAGATGTTTTGCATAGCCCTTTGATAAGTGGCTCCAGCATTTTTCAAACCAAAAGGCATCACCTTGTAGTAATAAATACCTTTGGGCGTACAAAATGCAGTGAGTTCTTCATTCTTTGGTGCCATACGAATTTGATTATAGCCGAATGTACCATCCATGCAGGAAATAACCTCATAAACAGTGGTGGCATCAATCATCAACTCTAGTATGGGGATTGGAAAGTCATCCTTGGGGAAGGCGATGTTGAGATCCCAAAAGTCGACACAAACTCAAATTTGGCCATTCTTCTTCCGTACTGGAACAATACTTGAAATCCATGTGGGATATTTGACTTCAAGAATAAATCCATCTTCAATGAGTTTGTTAACTTTATTTTCAATTAATGGAACCAACTCTGGCCTAAAACGCCTTTAGACTTGCTTAACAGGATGGGCACCATTCTTGATCGCCAACTAATGGACTGCTTCTTTTGGATCTAAGCCGAGCATTTCCTTATAGCTCCAAATGAAGATATCCATATATTCTTTGAGTATGTCCATATAAAAGATTTTCTCCTCCACTTCTAGAAACGCACTCAGGTAAGTTGGTCTTGGGTCTTCATCGGTTCCAAGATTAACTTTCTTCAAGGGATCTATTGTGGCCTTTACTTCTTCTTCAAGTTGCGACGGAGCATCTCCAGCATCTTTCTCCCCTTGAGGATCATCGTCGTTGATGGATATATGATAACACCAGAAAATATTTTCTATCTCTTCATCAAACTTCATTTGAGAAGAGACATCTTTCTCATTCTGGGTCGTAACATGATATGAGGAGCCAACACTCTCTTCATCTTCCTCATGTTGTTTGGTATAAACCATAGTATGATCTTTTTCTTTTAGCACCTCATTGCATGAAACTACCCGTTCCGTCTGCCGCCTCATTCTAGAAGTAATCAAACTTTGGAAATCCTTCTGGATCTTAGGCGAAGAGTGTATTATTGTACTTTGATGACTTCTCCTACTCTTGTTATTTTTCTTCTTATTTAGAGGACCCAACCTTTCGAACATAAAAGTTCTTGCGGTTGATTCTCCAAGTCGATCAAATACAAAAGGTCTCTTATTAGCAGCAGTGGATTCTTCTTCCATGGTTATGTAATTACTGACTGCCCTTCTTATGGAGATGTGAATTGAAGGTGGCTGCATGTATCCTAGGCCTTCACGTTCCTGCCTAGTTGTACCCTTCGATGGAAGTTTGCCCAGCCTTGATGGCTCATTAGGATTGTATCCAGCCTTTATAAATAGTTTGTATGTATTTGGGTCAAAGCCCTCTTTTGTATGCTTTTTAGGAAGTGTCATATCTTATGGCGAATTTTGAGCCACAACTTCTCTAGGTAGCCTTGAGGATGGATTTATTGTGTCAGTCTTCCTAATAGGTAAAGTTAGCCCCTTAAGCACATTATCTTGGGCATCAGATGGGTGATCTTTCTCCCATTTTACCTTTGGTACGTAGCGAAGAACAAGAGTTGCCTTTTTTTCGTAGGAGTGACACTTTATTTATTTGAAGTGGAGAGAGGCTTCTTGGTGAAGACTTTTTCAATAGTTACCACGGCCTTCTTAGCTGTAAGATCATCACACTTGGTCTTGGTGGCATCATCAACCTTTTTCTCATTTACGACATAGTTCTTCAAGTAGAATTTTGCATCGGCAAAGTGTGATTTAGCTTCAGTGAATGGCTTATCATCAGCTACTATCTTTCATTCCACTCCACCTTTGAGGTACTTTAAGTATTGATAGTAGAAGAACGAGATAATTTTGTTCCCGTACACTCAAGGCTTACTAAGCAATATATTATATGAAGTTTTGGCATCGATCACATGCATCAATGAATTTGATTGAAAATCATCCATACGAATCCCCAACTTGATAGATCCCATGGCCCTCTGGCCCCCTTGGTTGAAGCCTTGGATTATTATACGACTCTCTTCCAGTTCGTCAGTAGTGATGCCAAGTTTTTTCATCATGAGGATTGGCAGGATGTTGACTCTGAATCCCTCATCTATCAAGATTCTATTGATTTTCTTTCCTAGAATTTGACCCACCATGCATAAGGAACGGTTATGTAGGGCCTCACTAAGAAGAAAATCGTTATTTGTGAATGTGATTTTTGTATCACATACATGTGCCTCTTGGCCAAGAGGTTCAGCAAGCGGTTCAGAGGATGAAGGAACTTCTATAGGTATATTTTCACCCTTTGCCCCCTCTTTGGCAGTATTAAAACAAGATGCCTCAAGGTTGACTTGGGCAGTCTTCACACGGAACCAACTCGGTAAGAATTCCTCTAAAGTCACCGGATGCCGAGGTTTCTGTTGGTGAAGCTCCGCTACCCTCGTTTTCTTTGGAAGTTTAACCAACTTTTATTTCCTTGGTTTCTTTACCATTCTCCTTCTGGTTGGCTGCTCGTACGTCTCCTTTTGCAGACTCATCTTTTTGTATCTGCGCCTGGTCACCCGAGTCCAACCTTCATCATCGTCTTCGTCAACTGAAGACCTGTCAGGCTCTAATATTTTCTCATTATGCTCTTTGACACATATTTGGACTGGGTCGAGCGAGCCAAAAGTGATAGAGAGTTGATGAGAATTGGTCGTCTTATCATCAAATAAGATCTTCTTCTCATTTGTCAGTTGCATGACTTTGTCTTTAAAAACAAAGCACTTTTCGAGAGGGTGACTCATAAGCCTATGATATTTGCAATAATTAAGGTCATTGGTCCTTCCGACTTCGTTGGGTCACTTCATCTTTGGGAGTTCAATGAGCTTATACGCAAGGAGCTCATTAAAAATCTCAGCAACATCAGAATCAAGAAAGGTATATTTCTTTTCTTGGATCTCCTTAAAAGTTTTCTGATTTGGACGTGTTCCAGAAGTCATCTTTATACTTGTGAAGGTTACCTTTGTGGTAACCTTCACAAGAGACACATCAACATTCATGGACTCCTTGTTGTCATTTTGGGGACAAACTTGCCCCATTTTTTGGGTTCCTGCTTATCTTTTCTCCTTCGAGGGTCATGGATAGGTGCTACTCCCTTTCTAGTAGAAGACATGCTCAACTCCATATCGTGAGCACGGGTATCTAACTCTTCAAAGAATTTTGGCTAAATGCCTTGCAAGATGTAGAGAAGCTCCCAGTGCATTCCTTGGACGCACATCTCTATCTCAAAAGCTTCACTGAGCCTATCTTTGTAGTTTAGGCTAGCATTTCTCAATCGATTGATGAATTCAATGATTGGTTCGTCGTTTCTTTGTCGAGTATTTGTGAGCTCTACCATGCTCACTGTACGCCTTGTGCTATAAAAGTGATTTAGGAATTCGTGCTCCAATTTCTCCCAACTATCGATAGAATTAGACTCAAGGTCCGTATACCAATCAAAGGCATTTCCCTTTAGGGAACGAACAAACTACTGTTTGACAAGATAGTCACCGTAAGTATAATACCCCGTATTTCCCTAGCCTAGATTAACTCTCAATACATAAGTGATCAAATGTAAATTTTTCTAAATATACAGTATTTTTTAGTTTAGAGCCTTCCATTGTATAAGAAATTGAATTAGCTTTCCAACGATATAAAATTTGTCAAACTCCGATAATCGGGTAAGAAGTTATGGCTATTTTAAGTTTCAGTCGTTAAATACCGCCATTTAGGCCAGTAGCGCATTGACGGTATGTCTAAAAGACAATGGTCATTTTAAGTGAGCCAACGCGATACCACCGCATCACGCCACCAGCCAATTTCCGAATTGTCACTTTTCCAGTGTTGCTCCGCGATAATGGTGCATCACTCTAAGGCCCAATTTCCCATTCAGTGAGGCACCGTGATAGCGCCGTATCGCGCCATCAGCCCAGTTCCCAGTTGTCCACTTTCCAGTGAGCCGACGCGATTGTACCGTATCGCGCCGGGGTGAAAAATTGGGATTCCCACCTTCCATTATTTAATTTCAGGGGTTGTTTGGTCAATTCTCAACACCCCTAATCAGCCTAAACACGGGATTTATACCCTAAATAACCTAATATCTCATTATTCACTCACTTTTCTCAAGATTCAAAATATTTTCTCTCAAGAGGAAAAAACCCTAGCTTCAAGAATCAAGGTCAATCCTCCAAGAACCTTCAAGAACTCTTCTTCTCAGGTATGCTAGGTGTTCATTCATGGGTCTCTTTCACCCATGAAGTCCAAGAACCCTTTTTAAACATACAAGATCTCAAATTCATGATTTCCATGTTTGAATTAGTTTGAATTCATTATATTAGTTGGGTTTCAATACATGATTTAATAGCATGTTTCATGAAAATTAAATAGCATGTGTGATGAATATGTGATTATCTTAATAAATCCTTGAATTTACAAATTGATTAATGTATGATGATGATCATGTGTTGTCCATTATCATGTAAATAATCCATGCTCCCCAAGTAATTGTTAAATTGCCTATGTGATGTAAATAGTGGAATCATGACATGTTATTATGTGGTCCCAATCATGTACGATCTTATGATGAAATGCCAATGTGATTTGACTAGTGAAAGCATGACATGTTAATATGTGATTCCATTTATGCACAAGTTCATGTATATCAAGTGTTTGACAAAATATCTAAATGAGTGCATTGTTAGCAAGAAAGTATTGTTATGCCTTTATGATCATGTTATGTCTTTCTTTTTATGCTATCGAGTCCTGGGGGTATTTTATACCTGATAATTTAGTTGTGTACCTAGAGCCAGTTTCAGTTACAGAATAGTACCAGTCATGTCCCAATCAGTAGAATCCAGTCAGTTACAGAACTAAAAAAAACTTAGAAAACTTAGTATCAATCCAGTACAGTTCTGTATACTCAGTTTAGTCTCTTTCAGTTGGGAGTAGAATTTAGCACCGAGCGAGTGCAGGGATGATGGCTTCCCCATCAGAGAGGCAGAGTCGTTAGTAGCAGTACCTGTACTCTAGAACTGCGTAGCCAGCTGAGGATGAGAAGTCACCCATCAGACTAGGCTTGACTACCTCCCAGGAGTCACCCATTAGATTAGGCTTGGCTCCGCCCAGGTGTCACCCGTCAGTTAGGCTTGGCATCTTAGTTTTCTTGTGTTAGTACCCGTGGCATAATATTAGAACCCTTCCAACTGGGTAATAGGTTGGACCCCTATCAGCTCAGATTTGAGGCATGTTGATTAGATAATTACCTCCAACAGTCTCAGTCTAGAACTCAGTTCAGTTCTACAGATCAAGACTATCAGGTACAGTCAATCAATATCAGTAACTCATTATCAGAACTCAATACTTAGCTTCAGAAAAGCTCAGTTACAGTATATGTATATGCACAGTATTGCATACTAAGTATTTACAATAGTTTTAGTTATCCATGTACTCTCATGTTCAGTTACTCTATATCATTTCAGTCAGTTATTATTCATGCATTTGAACCCTTGTATTCAGCCTTATCTCATCTAACATACCAATATATTCCACATACTGATGCATACTCTTTCTTTGCGCTATGATGTCTCATATCATAAGTTCGTACGCTCAAGTTCCCGACTGCACTTAGACAGATCCAGTCAGCAGTCGCAGATTTAGTAGTGAGTCCTCATCTATCGAGGATATGCTTTTATTTCAGCAATTTAGTAGTTTCAGTATTGTATTAGTTGATGTTAGTTGGGGGCTTGTCCCATCAACTCCCTATTTAGACAGTTTAGTTAGAGGCTTTCAGACTAGACCAGTTCAGACAGTGTTTAGTTCTCTTATGTTTCTACCAGATGTTATTATTTATCAGTATTTAGATTTTTAACTTTATAGCAATTCAGCTTAATTCCACATTTATTTTAGTATTATTATTCAGTGCTTACAGCAGATATCAGTCATGGGTTAGCTTGTGGTCCCTCAGACTGTAAGCACCATGGACATCTCGAGGCATTACAAACTTGGTATCAGAGCCTAAGGTTCAACAGAGTCCTAGAGAGTCTGAAAGTCGCAATAAGTAGAGTCTTGTACATGGGTGTGTAGCGCGCCATACTTCTGCACAGGAGGCTATGAGATGTTTTAGGAAAAGTTTCCCTTTTTTCAGTATTCATGTCGTGCGAGTGAGCATTCTAATCTTTTTCTTCCTTTCGATTACAGAACATGCCTCCCAAAAAGATTAACGAAAGAAGAACTAGTAATCAGCCAGCCCTTCCACCCGTTCAGGTAGATCTCCTGAATGAGCATGTCTCCCATGCAGAATTTAGAGCAGCATTTACTACTCTAGCTAATTCCATCACAGTACAGAATAAACGGCCAGCTGTTATTCAGACCAACCCAGTGGCCAATACTGCTGCAACCAGGATTTGGGACTTCACCCAAACGAATCCTCTCCTATTCTCAGGATCTAAGTCAGAAGAGGATCCACAGGAGTTCCTCGATCAGGTTCAAAAAGTCGCAAATATTATAGGAGTAACTTCCAGTGAGAATGTTGAGTTAGCTGCCTATTATCTATAAGATATATCTCATACGTGGTTTAAGAAGTGAAAGATAGATAGGGGCACAGATGCAGAGCCCGTAGAGTGGGCAGAGTTTGCTACTACTTTTCTATATAGATTCTTTCCCTTAGAGCTGAGAGAAGCTAAGGTGTTAGAGTTCATCAATCTCAGGCAAGATAGTATGAGTGTAAAAGAGTATTCCCTTAAGTTTATCCAGTTAGCCAGGTATGCTCTCCATGTAATAGCAGACAGTAGGTCCAAAATAAGCAAGTTCATGTCTGGGTGTCAGATAGTGTGGTTAAGAAGTGCAGAACTGCGATGTTTATTAAGGAGATGGACATATCTAGACTTATGGCCCATGCTCAATAGATTGAGGAGTATAAGCTTAAGAGGAAGGAGAGAGAGAACAAGAGAGATAGAATGGGTAGTTTCAATTTTAATCAGCCTAAGTCAAAGGGCGGTAACCATTCTCAGTTTTGCCCAAAGTCTTCAGTTCCAGCTCCGTCCTCATCTAGTTCGCCAGTACCAAAGTTCAGGAATGATAGTCATGATGGGGCACCGGGCTTCAAAACCTAGGGCAATGTGAGCAGTGTTCGTACCTATCTGCTTTGTGAAGAATGTGGTAGACATCACCTAGGTGCATGTAAAGCTGGAAGTGATGTATATTTTAGATGTGGTAAGCTAGGCCACAGGATGCGGGAGTGTAGAGTAATGGCTCATAGGGGAAGGGATTTGCGCCAATAGGGTCAGTACAATCGTCCTTCAGCTCAGTCCGGTCGCCCGAATAAGCAGGGTGCCACTTCCAGTGTCGCCAGTGGGCAATGCCCAAACAGGCTTTATGCTCTTCAGTCCAGATAAGATCATGAAAGTTCTCCTGATG
The DNA here is from genome assembly GCA_030864215.1 of Capsicum pubescens. Lineage (NCBI taxonomy): Eukaryota > Viridiplantae > Streptophyta > Magnoliopsida > Solanales > Solanaceae > Capsicum > Capsicum pubescens. The sequence goes on along the minus strand of CM061542.1, from coordinate 218,531,387 downwards.
CGGTCACTGGTACATTATAGATCTTCCATTTACTTATTTATGCCTTATTAGACCCAAGAGCTTCTCTATTTCTTGTAACTCCTTGCATAGCAGTCAACTTTAGGTCAGACTAGAAATCTTAACAGAACCTTTCTTAGTTCTTACCTCAGTAGGTAAATCTATTCCAGCCAGATGAGTAAATAAAAATTGCTCGGTTACAGTATTTCAGAAAATCCCTTTAGTTAATTTCAGTAATAGAGTCATTCCATTTTAGTTTCTTGATGAACCAGTTCTTGAATGAAGGGATAGTACCTCAGTTTTAGTTGATTTAAGTTTGAATCTCTATATTGAACTAGAAGAAAAAGAAGTTGAGAATTCTAAGTTATTCAGTATTGAGGTTGCTATATGATGATTGTTGGGGCAATAGAAAGCTAAGATTCATGTATCAAAAGGAAGTACTAGAAGTGAACCTTACATTATCAGGAGTAGTCCTTCAGAATAAGTTTAGTGTTTATGAGCATTATCATATCTTAGACTCTAGAGTAAAGTGGTCTCAACTTGGTTTAGAGTTTAGTAAGGGGTTCACAGACTTAGAATAACGAATTTAAGCCAAGAGGGAGATGGTAGAACAAGTAACCAAGTCAGACTTTCATATTTTAGTAGTAATGTCAGTATGTGTAGAGAAGCAGTGGAAGATGTTGATGCCCAACCCGTCCTTACCTCAGTACAAAGTTGTGCACTTCAGCTATCACGATATCTACTCATGCCTTACATGTCATCTCTATGATCATAGTTCCTATTCGTGCACATTATAAAAAATTATGTACATTTACAGTTTCTAGTATAAGGAGTTCCAGTTTTCTCAGTATTACGAATATTGTTCCATGAATGCAGAAACTCCAAACTCAGGTCATGCAACTCATGACTCATGTACTCATGCCTTACAGTGTGCTCAGTTTCCATGACTTATGCTATACTCCTAATGACCAGTTAAATTTAGATTTATTTCATGTGTATCTTCAGTCTAAATTCTTGATAAATCCAGGATGTTGATATTCTATTCCTCAGGCCTCAGTTAAGTGTCAAGTTCAATATAGTGTCCATTCATGCTTCAGGTCTCCATGTTTTAACCTTCAGTGAACTCTCCTTCTTAGATGGTGTGGTGATGAACAGTTGCTTAGATGGGAGAGTGAAAATATTTCATGTTAAGGAAAGATTATTGCATGCTTGTTTTAAACGAAGCTTTCGTTATAAAGATGGGCTTGAATGTTTTGTTGATGTGTAAGAAGCTAGATACATTTCAGAGATTTGAGTAGATTTGAACTTAGTGGGATGATTCAATCCAGATCAGACCTCAGTAGGTAGAGTTAGCAGTGCCCATGTAAATATTTTTAGTAGCCCCAAGTGAAATGCAGAGTTGAAGTAGAAATTATAGTTGAGGAAATAGTTGAGAAATATGGCTAGGATGGCAAGTTAGTAGTTTCAGTACATGAGGCTTAGTAACTCTGTCTTAGATGATGTTTCATAGGCCTTGATCCATATTACAGAATCTTAGCCATGTTGTGATTCAGATATCTTATTCAAACCATGCCAAGATTTCGTTGCTCACTAAAGTCAGTAGAACCTTATAGAAAGAGTGTCAAGAAATATTCCAGTTGATTATAAGTTTTCAGTATGAGTTCGTTCGTAAAGCCAGGAATTCAGTTTAGCAGTCAGACAGACAAGTTCATATGGTTTCCCATCTTTTTACCCAATCTTACTATCCAAAGTTTCATGAATATGACTGTTCCAAGATAGAGCATCCTAGTAGTTATGAGTTCAACCCAGTTCATGCATCATGCCTCAGTTTCAGATCTCAAATATTCAGTCACGATTCAGTTCGTAGGTGTCCCGTGCATCATCTCAGCTTTTCCTCAGTATCTCAGCCAAGTCAGCATTCTTCGAGGGACATAATGTTCCAAGAGGGAGAAGCACTATAATCCCCGAACCTTCATGTCCTAAATCTTCCAGTTTCTCTTCACGTAACGAATCCATATTAGAGTAGTGGGTACTCATAAGTTGACCCTTAAGTTCCAATCTCAGCCGTAAGCCATGTATTCAGGGGCTCAGTTCAGTTCATATATCATGCTTCAAATTCAGTCATGTTCTCATGTTTTCGTTCATACATGTTCAGTAAATGATCTCAGGTTCGTCAGTACTCTCAGCTTAAGGTGACGATCTTTCTTTGTTTTACTCAGTTCCATGTTCAGTTACAGTTTTAAACTTGGTATCCCTTACCATTGCATAACCAGTCATGCATTCATGAATCAGTTTAGTCATGTATTCCATGCATCAGATATGCATTACCAGTGTGTAAACTCAGTATATCAGTGTTTCTCAGCTTAATCAATCTCATTCTAGGACGAATGCTCCCAAGGGGGAGATATTGTAATACCCCGTATTTCCCTAGCCTAGATTAACTCTCAGTACATGAGTGATCGAATGTAAATTTTTCTAAATACGTAGTATTTTTCAGTTTAGAGCCTTCCATTGTATAAGAAAGTGAATTAGTTTTCCAACGATATAAAATTCACCAAAATTTGATAATCGGGTAAGAAGTTATGTCTATTTTAAGTTTCAGTCGTTAAACACCGTCATTCAGGCCAGTAGCGCATTGCGGATATGTCTAAATGGAAATTTTCATTTTCCAGTGAGCCAACGCAATACCACCGCATCGCGCCACCAACTAATTTCCCAATTGTCACTTTTCCAGTATTGCTCCGCGATAATGGCGCGTCGCGCCAAGTCCCAGTTTCCCTTTTAGTGAGGCACCGCGATGGCACCGCGTCATGCCATTAACCCAGATCCCAATTGTCCACTTTTCATTAAGCCAACGCGATTGTACCGCATCGCGCGGGGGTGAAAAGTTGGGATTCTCATCTTCCGCTATTCAATTTCAGGGGTTGTTTAGTCAATTCTCAAAACCCCTAATCAGCCTAAACACGGGATTTATACCCTAAATAACCTAATATCTCATTATTCACTCACTTTTCTCACGATTTAAAACATTCTCTCTCAAAAGGCAAAAACCATAGCTTCAAGAATCAAGATCAATCCTCAAGAAATCCAACAAGAACCTTCAAGAACTCTTCTTCTCAGGTATGCTAGGTGTTCATTCATGGGTCCCTTTCACCCATGAAGTCCAAGAACCCTTTTTAAACATACAAGATCTCAAATTCATGATTTCCATATTTGAATTAGATTGAATTCATGTTCATGATATTAGTTGGGTTTCAATCCATGATTTAATAGAAAGTTTCATAAAAATTGAATAACATGTGTGATGAATATGTGATTATCATGATAAACCCTTGAATTTACAAATTGATTAATGTATGATGATGATCATGTGTTGGACATTATTATGTAAATAATCCATGCTCCCCAAGTGTTTGTTAAATTGCCTATGTGATGAAAATAGTGGAATCTTGACATGTTATTATGTGGTCCCAATTATGTACAAGCTTATGCCCTACAAGTGTTTGATGAAATGCTTATGTGATTTGACTAGTGAAAGAATGACATGTTAATATGTGATCCCATTCATGCACAAGTTCATGTATATCACGTGTTTGACAAAATGTCTAAATGAGTGCATTGTTAGCAAGCAAGTATTGTTATGCCTTTATGATCATGTTATGTCTTTCTTTTTATGTTTCGAGTCCTGGAGGTATTTTATACCCGATAATTTAGCTGTGTACCTACAGCCAGTGTCAGTTACAAAATAGTATCAGTCATGTCCCAATCAGTAGAATCCAGTCAGTTACAGAACTGAGGAAAACTCAGAAAACTCAGTATCAGTCCAGTCCAGTTTCGTATACTCAGTTTAGTGTCTTTTAGTTGGGAGTAGAATTTAGCACCGAGCGAGTGCAGGGATGACGGCTTCCCCATCAGAGAGGCAGAATCATTAGTAGAAGTCCCTGTACTCCAGAACTGCGTAGCCAGCGCAGGATGAGGAGTCACCCATCAGACTAGGCTTGACTACCTCCCAAGGGTCACCCATTAGATTAGGCTTGGCTCCGCCAAAGTGTCACCCGTCAGTTAGGCTTGGCATCCTAGTTTTTTTGTGTTAGTACCCGTTGCACGGTATTAGAACCCTTCAAACTGGGTAACAGGTTAGACCCCTATCAGCTCAGATTTGAGGCATGTCGGTTAGATGATTGCCTCTCACAGTCTCAGTCTAGAACTCAGTTCAGTTCTACAGAATCAGGACTGTCAGATACAGTCAATCAGTATCAGTAACTTAGTTATCAGAACTCAGTACTTAGCTTCCAAAAAGCTCAGTTACAGTATATATATATGCACAGTATTGCATACTCAATTTTACAGCAGTTTTAGTTATCCATGTACTCTCATGTTCCGTTACTCTATATCATTTCAGTCAGTTATTGTTCATGCATTTGAACCCTTGCATTCAGCCTTACCTCATCTAGCATACCAGCACATTTCACGTCCTGATGCATAGGGGTGTGCATCGATCGATTCGGTTCGGTTTTACGTGTTATTGGTTCGGTTTATCGGTTTTCAATTTTTAAATATGTAAAACCAATAACCAACCAATAAGATATTTTCTTATCGGTTTCGGTTTATCGATTTTTGATTCTTAACGGTTCGGTTTTCGATTTAACCAATAAGAAAATACTTATAAATAGAAATAGTAACAACTAACCTAAAAAAAATGAAATCTTAGTTACCGTCAAAATCCTATGCAATGCATTTTAGTTTATAAGAATCTTCAAACTTGAACTGAATGTTAGTTAGAAAAAAAATTAAATCCTAATTGTTGGAAGCTATAAATGCTTCAAGCTTTTCAATACGAGAATAGCCGAGCTTTATATTGTGCCGTTGTTGCCCTGATAGGTTAATACTTTGTGAATCACTGAATTATGAATAAGTAGTGCATATAATATATATATGCATACACATATATAGATAGACAGACAGACAGATAGACAGACAGACAGACAGACAGATAGATAGAGATTTAGATATATAACATAAATAGGGATAAAATAATAACTTAGTGTATCCTTATTAGGTTATCGGTTTAACCGATAATCCAATAAGCTAAAACCAAAACCGAACCGTTTACCCAATAAATTTTTTTATAAAACCAATAAAAAACTATTTACCCAATAACCCAATAACATTTTTATCTGTTCGGTTTATCGGTCGGTTCAGTTTTTCCACACCCCTATGATGCATGCTCTTTTTTTGCGCTATGATGTCTCATATCATAGGTTCGGATGCTCAGGTTCCCGACCACACTTAGACAGATCCAGTCAGCAGTCACAGATTTAGTAGTAAGTCCTTATCTATCGAGGATATGCTTTTATTTTAGCAATTCAGTAGTTTCAGTATTGTATTAGTTGAAGTTAGTAGGGCTTTGTCCCATCAACTCCCTATTCATACAGTTCAGTTAGAGGCTTTCATACTAGACCAGTTCAGACAGTGTTTAGTTTTTAGATGTTTCTACCAGATGTTATTATTTATCAGTATTTAGATTTTAAACCTTATGGTAATTCAGCTTAATTCCGCATTTATTTCAGTATTATTATTTAGTGCTCACAGCAGATATCAGTCATGGTTAGCTTATGGTCCTTCAGGACTGTAAGCACTGTGTGACACCTAGGGTGTACTCTCGGGGCATTACAGTAAGTTCCAGCATTATTACATGTCTCAACAAAGTGTGCGACATGCTGTTTTGGGTTTTCTTTGCCTTTAAATTGTTGAAATTTAGGGGGGTGATAGCCGGCAGACATTTTGAGGCTATCAATCATTGTCGTGTAAGGCTTGGCATAATCAAGGGAAGACTTAGCAACAATAACATACTTGTCTTTGAGGGTCCCTTCAATGAATTCCTTCAATTGCTCAATCAGGATCATCCCCTCAAAAGAAACTTGTACCTCTTTAGTTGGTGGTGTTTGTTTCACAGGATTTTCTGTCTCATGAACATCTGGAGATTTTTCAGGTGCATAGCTAGAATCTTCTTCTATCATACCTTCCACCCTATCCACTATCTTATCAATTCGAGCATCTTAATTCTGAACATATTTGGTCAGGCCCTCAATTGCCTTTGCCAGATTCACATGTTGCTCCTTCATAAATGAGGCATCAGTCACCATCGCTTGTATAATCACTGGAGATGTTGGAGATTAACATGGATTATCGCATAAGTTGATCTTTGAAGTGCTTAGCTTATGCAGTGTAAGTGGAGATGACGCATTTATTGAACAACCATCGCTCTTTGCGCCAGAGTATTTGGAACCAGAATGCTCAAGTAGAGCTAGAGTCTTCTAAAGCAATTCCACCACATTATTTGCTCCTTCTAAATTACTTGCATTGGACTTCGTTCCTTTTGGGGTTGAAGATCCAAAAACTACAGTTGGCGCGGATGACACTGGATGTGTTTGGTGTCCTAGCAAGCCTGCCCTGCACCTTGTGACAGCTCCCAAGCTTCTGAAAGTAACACCAAGGATGTTTTCTACCTCAGCAGAGAACTTTGAATCAACAGCCTTGGAAGTAGTTGATTAAGAGTTGACCTTCTTGAAAGTCATTTTGTTGTTCTTAAACTTTGAAGTATGAAAAGTTAAAATAAGAGGTAGAGATTGACCCACTGTACGTTCCAGAATTTGTAGGACAGTAAAATTTTTGATTGGTGTAAATAATAAATAATCGATCCAAGAAGGTATTGCAACAATCAATTTATTGATTTTAGTATATGAGTGTTACAATCTCTATGAATCCTCTGATTCGCCTTCTCAAATATAAATTCAAGGGCTTAAAGCTTCATCTTGAATTTGAACTTGATTTGTTGATTTTACCGACTTGATCTTGACTTGTTCTTGAATTCAAGGGCTTTTGAGCTTGTTCTTGAATATTGTGGTCTTGATCTTGGATCTTGATGAACTTGATTTGAATGCTTGAGCTTTGTAAAGAAATTGTGGCGTTTGATCCACGATCTTTCTCTTGCTTTTTGTTAGAGTTCTGGGGGTCTTGTTCTGAATTATGAGACCCCTATTTATAGTTGTGGAAAGGGAAGAGTCATGATGGAGATGGACTTCCTTTGACCAATCAAACTCAAGTGACGTGGCGCCTTTTATGGGCTTTTATTTCATTAGGCCTGCTACATCATTTTTACATGTGGCATGGTCCTATTGGCTCATTCACTTGACTTGGCATGCCACATTATTTGACACGTGACGCTTATTTGGGCCTCTAGAATATGACAATATCTTGGGCTTAGTAAAATGGACTCATCATTTGTAGCCCAAAAATGGACTAACCCAATAAATATTGGACTTAGTTCAAATTCGTACATGTCTGGACTTAAGTAATTAATCCAATTATATTAATCCTCAATATTTATTTGGGATTAATAAATTTTGAATTTAATAGAATCCGAATTTCATGCGGAATAAATTTCATAGTCCATATCTGGTTGAACAGTGAAAATACTTATTTCCCCTGAAAAATGAAACAATGGATGTTGTCACTCGTCATTTCATTTTTCTGGCAATTAATTTTGTACTTGCAAGTTGTAGTGACTTTGTAATACTGCCTATTTTACTTTTGAAAACTCTATTGTGAAACATTTTTCACTCAGGTTGGTTTTGAAGTGCCAACTTATACAAATAATAGTAAAGGCATAGAAATGGTGTTTTGCTGATATTTTGATATTAAAAGTTCACAAGTGTATCTTTAATTGGTTGGAAACAGTAATGCAAAACAAGAATTTAGATAGTTGCGAAGAAAATGACTTATGCCAATGAAGGCATTAAGGATCTTATGTAACAATTTGCACCTCAAATATGCTGCTATTACTTGAAAATGGGACTGAATCACAACTGACTCTGTATTAGAAAATGCAATAAAGGAAACAACACTACAAGACTAAAATTCAAAGGGATAGAGAAGAAGTAGGGATGAGAAGCTCAGATTTCTCATAATTGGGGATGAGTGACTCAGAGAATTTTCAATAAAAAACAACCTACTTTTTGCTATTGCTACCACTTCCTTTATAACAAACTTCTGAAGCTCACATGCTCTCAGATTCCTTCACACGTTCTACCCACCCGTTAATTGAAATCAACTAATTTTTTTTGGACTTCTCTTCACACGAGTGTTTAGCCTAGCTGGCACAATTGGTTCGGCCATGTTAGCCTCCACCTCAACATTTTCATTCATAAAAATACTCCCGTCCTCAATGAGAACCTTGTCCACATGTTTCGAAACAGGAGAAGCACTGTTGGATAAGTTCAAATGAGTAATTTGTTGCGTTGGTTTGCCTACACAACGTCTGAGTACAAAAACATGAAAAACAGAGTGAATCCGGGAAGCCTCTGGCAATTCCAACTTGTAAGAAACTTCCCCAACTCGTTTAAGAATCTAGAAAGGTCCAAAAAATTGCCTATCCAACTTGTGAGAAGGTAGCTCCCTAATAGAAGTCTAACGATACGATTTTAATTTGACATATACCCAATCCCCAATTGAAAAGGTGATCTCCGTGCGCTTGTTATCAGCTAACTTCTTCATGCGAGCTTGAGCTTTACTAAGATTCTGCTTGAGAAAAATTAGAACCTCATCATGCTAGACCAAATAAGCTTCGACCAGGTTACTAGAAGTATTTCCCAAGAGGTAGTATGCAATTGTAGGTGGTTCACGCCCATACAAGTCATGAAAAAGGGGTCATGCCAGCGGAAGACTGGTAGGAGGTGTTGCACCAATACTCTGCCCATGGTAGTATCGCAACCCAGTAAGTAGGGACATCATCAACAAAACATCACAAATATTGCTCAACACACTTATTAAGAACCTCAGATTGCCCATCTGTTTAAGGATGATAGGTAGTGCTCATAGCAAGTGAAGTTCCCTGCAACCTATTGATTTCTTGCCAAAAAGAATATAAAAATTGAGGGTCCCTATCAGTGACGATACTGCGATGGGGACCATGAAGATGAATAATTTGAGTCACAAAAGCTTCTGCAACTGTATGAGTGGTAAAAGTCGAAGGTAATGGAACGAAATGCCCATACTTAGACAAACTATCCACAATGGTAAAAGTCGAAGGTAATGGAACGAAATGCCCATACTTAGACAAACTATCCACAATTGTCATAATTGTGGATTTTTCTTTTGAATTGGGCAAGCAGGTAATGAAGTCCATGGCGATGTCCTCAAATACCAAATCAGGAATGGGAAGGGGTTGTAAGAGGCCAGCAGGAAGCTCGTGAGAGCTTTTCATATGATGACAAACTTGGCAAGAAGCTACATAAGTCTGAACATCCTTGCGCATATGTTTCCAAAAGAAATTTGATGTTAAATGATGGTAGGTACGATCTATTCCAGCATGTCCACCTATGGTAGTAGAATGAAACTCATATAACAACCGTTGGCGTAAAGAAGAGTCATCCCGAATAACCAATCTGCCATGGTAAAAGAAAAGTCACATAACCAGTTGAATCAGAGAACTGTGTAGTGAGGGCTTGTTGAATGGCTAAGATGTCTGGATGGGAGCGATTCAAAGCTTTCAATTCCTGTTCCAAGGCAAAAGTTTAGACCGACAAGGCCAAGAGACTAGCATCTGGCTATCGAGATAAAGCATCGGTAGCCTAGTTTTGCTTTCTAGGTTTATACAAAATGCAAAAATCATAGCCTACCAGCTTGGTAAGCCACTTTTGCTGCTCCGAAGTTTCGACGGCCTGGTTAGTCAAATTCTTGAGTAACTGCTGATCCATGAGTATAGTAAATCGGCGGCCCAAAAGGTATTGCCTCTATTTGCCCGCTGCCTGAGCAATAACAAATATTTTTCGATGATACGTGGATGCTCACTACATTCTAGAGCTTAATTTTTTACTAAAGTATGCAATGAGATAACCCCGTTGGGATAATACAGCCCTTATGCCTTACCCTGAAGCATCAGTTTCCACCTGAAACTCTTGAGTAAAATCCAAAAGGGTCTAGACAGGTGTACTACTTAATTTCTCCTTAAGTGTGTCAAACGTTGCCTGAGTGGTCTATGTCCAGTAGAACAACTCCTTTTGGAGAAAATCAGTCAAAGGCCCCGCTAAACTGGCGTAGTGATGAATGAAACGCCGATAGTAACCCGTAAGCCCTAAAAAACCTCACATATCCGTCATAGACTTAGGGACGGGCCACTGTTGGATGGTAGTGATTTTAGCGGGATCAACAGAAAGTCCTTTGCTAGAGATCACATGGCCCAAATAGTCAATGGTCGTTTGGCCAAACAAATATTTAGACCTTTTGGCCACTAATTTTTGAGACCGAAGAAGCTCTAGGATAGTGATGAGATACTCTAAATGGGACTCCCATTGAGCACTATAAATGAGGATGTCGTCAAGGAAGACCAATACAAAACTCCAAAGAAAAGGCCGAAATACCTCATTCATAGTAGACTGGAAAGTAGAGGGTGCATTGGATAATCCAAAGGGCATTACTAAGAACTCATAGTGCCCCTCATGAGTTTGGAATGCAGTTTTGCTAATGTCTTCAGGCCTGACGCGAATCTGATGGTATCCGAATAATAAGTCAAGCTTTGAAAGAAAAATTGCACCATGAAGCTCGTCAAATAATTCATCAATGGTGGGGATAGGAAAATAATCCCGTATAGTAATAGCATTCAGAGCCGATAGTCTAGACAAAAAGGTCATGTACCATCCTTCTTCTGGACAAGAAGCACAGGTGATGAGAAAGGGCTGGTACTTGCCCGAATGACCCCTTCCTTGAGCATCTCTGCAACAAGCTGCTCCATAATTTTCTTTTGAAAATAAGGATAGCGATATGGTTTGACATTAACAGTCTCATCCCCCGGTGTTAAATGAATAGCATGATCTCGAAATCTCACAGGTGGTAAGCCATGGAGGTTTTCGAAAGCATCAATGAAGGAGTCCAGTAGAAGGGTTAAAAGAGGAGGCTTATCAGTTGTCTTTCTATCATTAGCTACCGTCAAACAATAAAGAGAAGCAATGGTATCTGTGGTGGCCAAACGCCACAAACTATGCAATTGTACTGGTTGCAACTTAGTTGGGGAATCCCCTACCCAACAAACAGGGGAACCATTCAACGAGAATTCAAAGATACGGGTTGCATAATCAGTAACAACCAGCCCCAATATTGCTAACCAAGAGACACCCAAAACCACGTCCACTCCGTGGAGGGATAAAACATATAATTCTATAGGCAAATCACACCCCTGAATATGCAAAGGAACTTCACACACAATCCTATCATAATTAAGACGCTAGCCACTGCCAACCACCACTCCAAAACTCAGAATTGGTTTAACCACCAAGTGCAAGTATTTGGCTGCTCTGGATTGTATAAAATTATGAGTACTTCGCCATCCATAAGAATTTGGATTTGGAAACCATTAATAACGCTAATAAAATACAAAGTAGTTGGTAAATCACCACCTGATAAAGCTTGATAAGAAATGAGGAATGGTTTTGTACCTCCATAAGTTGCAAATCCTCAGTTAAAACTCCATCAGACTCTAATAACCCTGTCCATTCCGATGAAAATTCTAGATCCTCAGTAAGCAACCATAATGGGGGTAACGCCTTACACTTATGCGAAAGAGAGAATTTCTCATTACAGTTGTAGCATAAGCCTTTCTCACGACGGCTTTGTAACTCAGTAGGGGGAAAACGTTTGAAGGGTATGTGGTTGAAAGGCGCAGGTGGCAGAGCAGTAGGGACTAATACCGATGACGATGGTTTCAAGGTATGGTTCATCTAGGTAGGGCTGGCTATAATAGGATTTGATTTCACAAAAGCAGGTTGGGGCTACCCTTTACTAGAGAATAATCGTTGTTCATGTACATGGACTAGAGACATTGTCTGATCCAATTTAGTAGGCTCATGGGCTACTACTGCAGACTTAATTTCAGAAAAAAGCCCAGAAATCCAAAATGGACTAACCGGTGCTCAGCAATAGAAGTAGTCTCATTGAGAATAGCTTCAAATCTGCTTTGGTATTCCGCCACCATCGTAATTTTCTTTATCTTAGCAAGACGACCCTCTAGGGCTTCCAACTCTAATTTTTGAAGTCGTTAAATTAATTTCTCAACAAAGTGATCCCAATCAATCAACTTCTTATTCCGATACAACCAACGATGTCACTCAAGAGCATCACCGTCAAGATAGAAAAAAGCAAGTGACAATTTATGGTTATCGACAATATGATACAATTCAAAATACCTTTCCACTTGAAAGATCCAAACCTCTTGATTCATGCCATAAAAACGACCCAATTCCACCGAAGCTGGTTTGTGGCGTAGAGTTGGGGGGCAGGCGGTGGTTCAGGGCGGTTCAACCACGGTACCGGCTCACGATAACGATCTGGGTCAACTGCGGGGACACGAATAGGTGGAACCAAGGAAGCCATGGACGCCACCAACTGTTGTATAGAGGATCGTAAATCCGCAATTTCTCGAGCAACTGATATGTCGTCTGTACCCTTCAAGTGTTGGTCTGCCATTAGACACTCTAAGATGAAAGCACCAATGTAACAATTTGCACCTCAAATATGCTGCTATTACTTGAAAATGGGACTGAATTACAACTGACTCTGCATTAGAAAATACAATAAAGGAAACAACACTACAAGACTAAAATTCAAATGGATAGAGAAGAAGTGGGGATGAGAAGCTCAAATTTCTCAGAATTGGGGATGAGACTTAGAGAATTTTCAATAACAAACAGCCTACTTTTTGCTATTGCTACCACTTCCTTTATAACAAACTTCGGCAGCTCACATGCTCTCAGATTCCTTCACACGTTTTACCCACCCTTTAATTGAAATCAACTAATTTTTTTGGCCTTCTCTTCGCACAAGTGCTTCAGCCATGTTAGTCTCCACCTCAGCATTTTCATTCATAACATCTTCCATTGGACAAAAATAATTCTTTTGAAGAAAATGCTCAAGATGGAATGATCAATTGTTGAACAGCTATATTCAAAACCCTGTTGCATACATAGATACATACTGGCAAAAATTCTACTCCAAATAATCTCATCAATGTCATCGACAAGATACTATAGACAAAGAAAGTGAACGTCTATGCACTCATTTCTCCCAGAGAAGGGTGCCTAATTATGTTCATACACATCCAACCCCTATTTTATGTCAAACATCATTACTCCTTGCATATTGACCAAAAAGTCGAGGCCGCCTCCTCAACGTATATCCATGTTAGAGTGCAAAAAGTGCAACCCGGACCATGTATCGGAGATCGCAATCTGTCATGCTGCAGTAAGTGAAGTGTTAGCGCCTAGGAGTGTGCCTTGATCAGTTTGATTGTCGATATTCTTTTTTTAAATATGCTAAAATAATAAGATATTTTATATTTATTTTTGAATTACTAATTTTTAGTCCTTAACGGTTCAATTTTCAATTTAACCAATAAGAAAATATCCAAAATAGAAATAGTAACAACATAAAAAGAAATTGAATCTTAATTGTAGCCAAAATCCTATATAATGTGTTTTAATTTACAAAAATCTTCAAGCTTGAATAGGTTTGCAGGAATTAAAGATAAATTAAAAGAAATATATATATATATATATATATATATATATATATATATATATATATATATATATATAATTGTAGCCAAAATTCTATATAATGTGTTTTAATTTACAAAAACCTTCGAGCTCGGATAGGTTTGCAGCAATTAAAGATAAATTAAAAGATATATAGGGGAAAGTAGTAATTTAGTATAGTCTTATTGGGTTATCGATTTACCCAAAAAAAACCAATAAGACCACTGAAACCGAACCAATAACCTAAAAGAAAAAATTTATAAAACCATTAAAAATCCATTAACCCAATAATAATAAATCAATAGCATTTTTATCTATTCAATTTTTTCACACCCCTAGATGAGCTGGTCAATTGCATTAGGTAGGAGATGCCACACCTACTTTACGAATAAGAGGCAAACTTGGCACTAAAAGTCGGCTACCAAAACACCATTAATGCGTATGCAAAACCATTCAGGGCATTAGCACAAGCAGAAAATACACCAAGCATCACCTTCCCCTATAGTAAGCAACTAGAAAAATGAAGTGCATGCTTGCATAGAAAACTATTTCACTACCGTCAAAACCACACGCACGCACTTTCAATATGTACTGATCAAGCAAACATAACTAATCAATCAAATGTCAGTATAACTAGACTGCTAAAACACAACCCTAAACACTGTACAAGGAATGGATTCTCTACATCTTTGATGGATAGTTTACAGGTGGAAATCCACAAGCACCATGAATACAGGTACTCACCGACACTTCTGAAGAAGTTATCTACTTGCAAGAATCTGCTAGGCTGGGAACTACTTTACTTGGTGTGGCACATGTATCTGTTGAATGATGGCAAATTCTCATTATTGTCATGCTGCAAAAGTATGCAAATAAACTTCCACCTCTAGCTCTTTCTAAAACAATTTTCATAATGAAATAGCAATCACGTAGGTATACCATACACGTGGAATTAAGTTGTTGCACAAACTACTATACAAGTTTCTTGCATTTATTGTCCTTCGTAGCTCAGCGTAAAATACATAAGCATTCTTGAGTAAAGGGATCACTTTTACTTTTAAAACATTGCCCAAATCATTTTTTTCATATTTTTTTCTTTTCCACTTCAGCCGAGGTTTATCACCTAGTAGCCCCAATGGAAGTAGGCAGGAAAAATCAAATAGCTGTGTCCTATTTTGAGCGAACTTCAATGATCAAAAAGGTCCTCAATGTATAGGGATAGACCCTTTTTTTGACAAAGTAAATAGATATCATTAAATAAAGAGCATCAACCATCAGCAAAAGTGTATAAGAGAGTTAGCTCCAGTACAAGGTCCTAAGCTAGAATCACAGAGCTTAAAAATCCAAAAAAATGTCAACATTATCTACAGGAGAAAATTTTCCAGCTAAATAAGTTAACTAGGCAGCTAGAGAGTGATTCAAAGTTAACACCCCACCAAAACATTTGCGATTCTTTTATTCCAGATACACCAAAAAATTACTGCTGGAATCATTCTCAAAATCCTCTAGATGACTTTATCAACTTTCCAAAAGATCCAGCTAGAATAGGCTTCCTTGATGGACTGTGGGAAGACCCAATGTCGTAGAACTTATTGTGGTCCATATAAAGAATGGTGAAATATATGTTGGGCTAATACAAAAAATCTGAATTTTCAATTGTATACTTTAACTCTGTGGGGCCCTTATGAACCCTATATTGTTTGAAGTGGTAGAATTACCGTTTTACAAGACAACAGAGTTTGTGTGTAATGGTGAAAAACATATCACTTTATTTTTTCTCATTTTCCCCCTGTTTCTTCCTCTTCTTCTTTCTCTATTCTTTTTTTTAATCTTTTTTTTTTAAAATTTGTTTTTTGAATCTTTCTTCTTTCTCCATTCTTTATTTCTTTCTCTATTCTTTATTTCTTTTTTATTACCGAACACTATAACCACCACCCTATCACCAAAAATCTCACCATGGCACCGTTTCTCTGATCCCATTCTCTCAACCACCGCTCAAGAGAAGCTTTGTTGCTGGAAGGATGAAGGTTACCATTAGTGGTTGTAGGATCTTCTTGAATCTAATGGTTGCCCCGAGAGAATTGGCAGGAAATATGATCTATGATTATTGGGTCTTTCAAAATGGGATAGAGATGAGACTTTTAAATTCGAGGTGGGTAACGGACTTTTGCAATAAATGGTTAGGACTTAAGATGGGTCTTTCTTCTTGAACTTGAAAGGGGCAAGAGGAAGGGGAGAAATCATAGAACAAGTTCAACCTAAGAAACTGAATGAAGGGTTTTATGTAAAGTGGGTGCAGTGAAATGCCTGTTGGGTTGACGAAGATAAAAAATAATGGTTCTTGCAGGGTATAGAAGCGCCGAGATGGTTTTAACTGGTGGTGTTACAGCAATGTCCTTTGCTTGGATGGTAAAGATGGTGGAATTGGTTAGCTGAAATGACATCGCCTGAATCACCATTTTTCTAGGTGAGAATATTGTTAAGGGAAAAAAGAAAATAAGGAAGAAAAGAAAACGAAGTAAAAGATTAAAAAGAAAATGAAAAGAAAAGCAGAATAGTAATACATTTTCTATTCTCCACTGAGGTTTGCTATAGTTGTCAGAATCAGCAGTTTTTCAAGAAGAAATGTCCCAAGGAAAGAAGAAAAACATAAAAAAGAAGAAGAGAAGGAAAAGATAAGGAAAAACAAGTAGAGGAATCTTAGTAGCTCAATTGGTTGGCTATCTGAACTTCTACCTTGTTGGTGAGTCAATTCCTCACATTGTAATCCCCCTCCCCATTTCCCCTTCCCCTACCCCCAAGTTTAAAGAAAAAAAAGGAAAAAAAGTAAAGCAAAATAGAAAGTACATTTCATAAAAAAATGTTTCAAAAGATTCAATTGCTACACCACGTACCAAGACACGTACCAAGAAAAGATGGTATTACTCCCACTACAAACAAATATAGGGGTTCAGAGGACCCTGCAAAGTTTATGTGTTCTAAAGAAAAGGATAAGTCCTCTGTGTGTGTGTGCGTGGGGGGGAAGGGGATCTTTGTGTTATCAAGTGATATTTTTATCGGGGGAGTAAAATATGTAATATACTCTTTTTCGTTTAGCCACAATTTTGTCTCATAGGATTTCCCATTATGATTTTTAAAGAGACAGCTAGAGATGTGTAGTACCAGACATATGTACTCTTTTTCTTTCAGTAAGATTTTTCACCACTGCGTCTTTTCCTAGCAATGTTTAAACGAGGCACATAATCAATTGATGAACATCCAGTGTGAAAGTTATGAACATATTTATTTATGCGGATGTCCATACATTCCATCTAATGAACCACTTGAATACATGCATCTATGTAAGTTGCCACTTCATTATTGTGACTTTTTGGGTTGTATTCTTGTGACCTTTGAGATGTACTTTGTAAGTTTGTATCCTATATATAGGACATTCTTAGCCCCATGGAAGATACATTTAAGAAATAAGAAAATCTCTCTCCCTCTCGACATTTATTATCAACATCTTATTCCATATTACTCTTATTTTACAATATAATGTGAGATTTTATGAGTCTGTTAGTTAAGGGTTTCGGACTAAAAGTGTCCACTTTTCGGGAACATTAAGGATCATTTGTGTTATCTTTTTTAGATAAGGAACTAAGGATCATTTGGGTTAAGAGTAGATATGAGGGATCAAAACAATTATACCCCTATACATTAAGGACCATTTGGATCTTTTTTCTCATCTGTGACATGTAATACATGGAAGAATTGGTGTTATGGCAAAAGAACCTTGAACAACCTAGTAACAGCATCACTCCATGGACATCAAATGTGAAAAGTTCTGATGCCTCGACTCTAGGGGATATAACAGGAAGTAGGAAGGCAAAAACTGATATTATGGTTTGCCATGAGGAGAATAGAGAAGTGTCTTTAATAGAAGATTTTAAAATGAACAAATAAAGAACAACGAATTTCAGTAATTTTCCTGGAGGAATTCAATTGCAGAATTCATTTATTGCATGAGAAGGTTGTAGGAAAGATGTTCACATCATGCTCAAGGATCAAGCAGCGTTAACAATAAAAACGAGCGTTATTCAAAGAGTATTGATGCTAACCTAAAACTGAAGTTTAAGGAAGATCACAAGTAATTGACTTTGGAAATGTAACAGAAAAGCAGGAGAAGTAACTGAACATGTAACATTTATAGGCAAATAAAGAAATTAAGACCCACCAATGATGTCGGATTTATGGATTGAGGAACTTTGATACGACCACCTCTACCATCCGCTCTTACAGCAACCAAATACTCAGTACTCGCACCTGATCCTTGCATTCTTCAAGCCAGCGATCCAGATCCCAAGTCCCTTACCTTTTCTTACACCATTTTCCCAAGTGCCAGTAAGTCCCATCAGGACCTAACAATCCACCAGAAAAACAGCTGTCTCCTGGGATATTGATGCAGTGTCAGAGGAAACAAATACTTGTTAAGTGATTTCCGTTTTCCTAAGTGAACTTAAACTCCCCCAAGGAAAGTAAAAATTAAGAAAATGAATTATTATGTAATTCTTTTGCCTAAAGGTTACATCAAGTTTAAGAACTCATCGGTGAATAAGATCATCTGATACAAGTAAATCATAATCACCCAAACAACGAGACAGCACTTTAACATCAAGATGAGACAGATGGAGACCTGGTTGGGAAAGTACAACTGGTGAAGAAGTTTCTTTCCGGATGTGAAATGAGGGCTGCTGCTGTGTAATGTCATCTAAAGGCGGAAGATCAGTATCATCATCAAGAATAATCACAGGGAGCATGTTTTCGGTACTGTTCTTACTACAATTCTTTGAACCTGACATTCCATCCTTATTTCCTGATCCGTGCACTAGATTTCTACCAACTGCTTCCGGCCTTGACAAGAAACTATCATGCACAGCCTTCTTATAGTCAAAAGGTTGGTGCAAGTTTTGATATGAATGCACATGAGTGGAATTCTCTGAAGTGGCTTCATCTTTGTTTCTTATGGAAGAGTCTTTCTCATGATTATTTTTGAGAAGACTTCTAGCTATAACATCTTCTGTCATGCTTGGTATACTCTTATCCTTAAATTTATACTTTCTTTTTCTCCTTGGTCTAGATAAATCATCAGATGAGCCAGTGAGGATGCATAAATCTACTTCTGTCTCAGCAGGTGCCTTATGCTGATTCTCACATGAACATCTGTCAATTTTGGGTTCTTTACTTCCTTGATAGCTTTTCTTGGAGGCTCTCGAAATTCTCAAAATTTCATTATCTTTTCCTTCAAGTGCCATCTCAAGTTCATGGACCCTGGCCTATAAATAGCCACACAGTGAACCACTTCCAAGGCTCAAATTGCAATATATCATATTTCATTTTAGCACATCAAACACTTACCTTCAAGTTATTTTTCTTCTCTTTAGCTTTATGAAGTTTCCTGAGAAAACGAGCCTCTTGCCTGTCTAGAGTGTTGCATTTGGCCATCAGTTCTTCATAATTCCTGCCAGATAAATGCAATAAAATTGTCCATCAAACTTACAGCTAAACAATCAAGATTGCTTCTCTGCTTGATAAAACTAGATCAAGAAAATAAAGATTACTTTTGAGCTTTTGAGAAAACGAGATCATTGTAAATGACAAACTATAACTACCTTCACCAGGTGAAAATACCACAGGAGGGTACAAGGAAAAAGATCTTACAGAAGGAAAAGGATTTCTTTCGTACAACCAAATCTAACGTTTTTACAAGCATCACAATAATGCCATTCCATAGACGAATCAACAATATTATTCCATCAACATGTAGCTACGTAATAGCCAACCTTTTTACAAGAAAACAATAAAGCTCATTACTTCACTAATCTGCATAGAAAAGATTACCCATCTATTACTACCTATAAGGCCATTTCTTTTGAAACAGAACTCCTTTTGGAGCTTTATATGTAAGCATATAGCAAAACGTACAAGAACTATTTTTAAATTTTCGCTTTTGCATTTAGAAGCTTCAGTACAATAACTTCAATGTGCTTTCAGAATTAACAGTTACTTTTCATAAAGAAGAACTAGGAAGTCTGGCTTTTAGCAGAGTTGCTTGGCTTATGAAGCTTATGTTTTACCGAATGGACTTTCTATCTACATGGCCTATCCCCGATATCAGATCAGAAAATCATTTGCCCTAGCTTGAGAGGAAACTCAGTGTAATATATCGAAGTATTTAACATTCAGATTTCCCACAGAAATGAACCTCCAATGATCATATCCACAACATAAAAAAAGGTTAAAATATTCTCTAAAGCTAAAGAAGAGCATTAGTAGATATAGAGTTTAATGCTGAATACTATAACTTCCTAAATGAAAGTAAAAACTTACTTATTACGGATGACCAATGATTTTTTCAAGACATCAATTGTCTCTTTGCTATTGACACCATCTCCTAATGAAGCAAGTTTCAAGACCTCTTCTTCATCCAACTTCAAATCACTGACTCTGAAGTAATAAACCATGAAGGAAAAGTGAAAAGAACTATTGTAAATCTAATAAAAGGATGCAATTCTTGTTGCCCTCAATATGATTGACTTACAACTTGAGGGTTGCAAGCTCCTTAGCTAGAGCCATATTTCTATCTTGTAGCCTTACGCACTCCAAAGTTGATCGATCTAGCTCCTAATACACAAATTTGCCCCAAAAATAGTAATTAATAACTTGCATATATGCCAACAGGAAGAATTATGCGCAAGCATGCATGAAAGATGCACTAGCATAATGAGGCAAAAACATCTACCTTGGATTTAAGATGTAGCAACTGCTGAACGGCTGCCTCCTGTTTCACAGCTTCAATCTTTAGAGTCACTTCCATTTCCAACTGCTCCTTGCATGTGAACAGCTGAAACAAAAAAAATATCCATCACTATGACAATTAGTTGAGATGAAAGTGTGATGACATGAAGTCTCACACAGATCAAGTCTGAGCAAATTGCTCACATAACTATCTCTAGTTTTACTTACTGGTACCAGATACTTCTTAACCATACAAGAACCATGCTTATTCCACCGCTGAACATGTCATTTGGTTCAGAGCAAATATGTGGCTCTTCAATCATTAGCCAAACAATAAACTGAAACCTACATCTGCAAAAGATGTTTGTTTCACTAAGTTGCACGGACTCTTCACTTTTGGTGCCGCACCCGTGCCGATAAGACATGGGTGTGGGTGTGGGATCCATACCCAATCTGGTCAATCAATTTTGGGTATTTTGACCAAAATCGACGGAGAAATTTCGGACAGGTTCAATATTTTTGTAATCAAAACAAAAGCTAAAGTGAAATTGAAGAAAATGAAATATATTGTATATAAAAATTTCTACACCGCGCCTTTTCCTTTTATCAACTTCCAGGAAAGTACTCTTGATCATTATTTTCTCCTCAATTTTTCCACATAATATCTCATAATTTAGGTTTTAAGACTATATTTTTAGAAATTTGAATTATTTTTAGCCAAATCGCGCACCCGTATCCATACCTGGATTCGTATCCCCGAATATTAAAATTTAGATCAGGAAGGATCCAACCTCTAGATCCGCACCCGTATCAAACACCTACACCCAAGTCCGAGAAACTTAGTAATTTCATTCATCACATGAGACATGTGGACATTAGAACTCTTCATGGAACTCACAAATTTTTATATCTATCAAATTTATATCATTTTCATTTGGCCAACAGTGGGCAAAGAGAAATGAAAATTTTAACTTACACATCTAAGTGATGGATGATGTCATGAAACAAGTACTCAGCTGTTAGGTGCTTGAAGGAAGAGATCACCATACTTGGATTCTAAATCAAGTAGAAAATCTGGTTTTGAATCTTTCTATATGCAATAGCATTTGATTGCCCCAGCTCAAGGCTTTTTGAGGATGGAGAACTGGAAGCCAATGATTTCCAAATGTGAAGACTATTAGGGCTAAACGGAAGTATGGTGAGCTCTTTGCAAACTTATATTTTCTCTAGCTGCCAACTTTGTACTATATTTACAATGTAGTTGTATCTGTCACATGAAGGAAAGGTCGACGTATCAGACTAGTAGTCCTCATAACCTGTGATTAGATTAGGGTACATCCTTTAACTACCACAGTGAACAAGAACATCCTTTCGTATCAAAAACTTAGCAAGTTTTATCCTTTGACCAGAATGGTAGAAAAGCCAACAGACCCGCCCACATGCAAGTAGGGCTCTCTCATAGGTATCCATTTTTATTTCATCAAATTGAGAAAATACTATGAATAGAATAAGCATGATGCAATTGCACAGCATTCGACAGCTTTACATTCTGTAAATTCATGGAAGCCAAAGATATAGCAAGATGAACCATTTACCTCTGCATCGACTTGTTTGAAATCTTTCTGCTGTTTTTCCAGAGTGGAAGTCAGTCGTAAAACTTTCCTCTCCAACCTTTTAACCTCATTTGTCAATTCCCGATGATCCTCTTCATAATCACGAGGTTTCTGGGTAAGACTTTTGTCATCTGGATCACTAATAGATTGGAAATAAAGCCTATTTGCATTTTCTTCTGAACAAGCCTGTTTGCAAACTGGGCAATTCTTCTTTCTTCCCTTTGCGCAATATTCAAACCATTGTTGAAGACTGGTTTTTGCAACCATAACATAATCACAAACAGAAACAACCTTAACATATCAGATAAGGACAACAATTATCTCAATCAAATAGCCAAGCACGAATATAGAATTGTTACATGCCTAACCAGCAACAACTTAAAGTAGGAGTAATGATTCATTTTCTCATAAGAAGCAAACATAAAGGTATGTTTCGTTTAAAGGAAAATATTTTACCTTCGGAAATTATTTCCCTGATCATCTATTGTGTTTACTAGACTGTAAAAGCAACTAACATAAAGTAATTGTACAAGGTGTGGAATAGTGGTGCGGGAGAATGATTTGGTGATAATGTTTAGTATTAAAGGTTAACAATAATACATGAATGTTGATTAAAACAAATTATATAAAATAAGAGGTTATTGATTGGTTTGTAAATATAAGGACTGCAGCTCATAAGTGGCAGAAAGAAATATATTTTAGATAAAAATGGAGAAAACCATTTTCACAATACAATGTAACTACAATACTTTCTTGAGAAAAGCTTCTTTTTTTAATAATCGTGATGTACGGGTCAGCTTGTGTGCACCTCGACTAGTTTTAGGGGATACTTGTCACCTCTCACCAACGTGTACCAGGCAACTGTGTCCATCAAGGGCATAACAGATGGAAGAAATAACCTAGGGGTAGTTTGGTACAAGGATGGGATAGACAAAGTTATTCCATAGATTGGGTTATACTACCATGTATGTGGGATAACTTATTCCGTAGTACAAATGGTGGAATAAATAATATTGAAATTAACTAATACCCCTAACCAAACACATGCTACAATGATTCTACATTTTATCCCGGAAATAATACCCTTTATCCCTCATACCAAATGATCCCCAGCTCACTTGTTGACCACTAGGCGGTACATCTTTAAAAAAATCATCCTGTACCATAACTAAACAAAGAAAATTCAGATGTTCATGTAATTGCAAATGAAAATTGATGAATCTGTATAATGGAACTAAGGAACTCATGGGCACAAGGGTAACAAATACCAATTCTGGGTAAGAAAAAAAAAGAGGGATTTTTAATCAAGTGGAATCCCCAAGCAAGAAAACCCAACAACAGACAAGAGGAGTTGCTGGAATTGTAAACACCCTCCCACCTCTAATCCTAACATTGTGTGTCTGAGTCACCAAGAAGCAAAAAAGACGGGGTAAACTAATCCTAAAGTTGTGTGTTCAGAGTCCCCCGGAGAAAAAAAGGTGGAAGCTCGGGGTGAAAAAAAAAACAATAAAATTCTTACTGTCAATTCAAATCAAGATTTAGCCAAACACATTTAGAAAGGGAGGGTTCTAACCATAGTTCGTGAAAAACGTGACCACAAATAGTAACGGATTGAAGATCTTCGATGATAGGGTTTAAATCTTCATAGCAGATTGAGCAAATCGTCTTCCCAAAACTATTATTCACTCCAACCATTTCCTATGTCTCCTCCTTTTTTTTCTCTTTCTGGAGGAGAGAAAAGAAAATCGAATCAGCGGGGCGGGGAGAAGAGGGAAAATTCAGGAAATCCAGAGGAATTTATACTGCCGGAACCCTATTAAGAAAAGGCCCAACTCATCGAATCGGAGTTGTTTTAAAAAATTTAAATACACACCTCAATTAAAAAAAAAATAGTACCTATAAATAGGGGTGCGCGTTTGATCGGTTCGGTCTGATTATTTAATATCAGTTTGATTTATCGATTTTTGAATTGACAAATTCGATTCGATTATTTCGGATTTTTATTTCGATTTAAAATATTAAAGTAGTTAGCCTCTCTTTTTCATAACTGAGCATTTAAAATTGATGGATTTTTTTAGAAAAAATAATTTTTTCTAACTTGTTTTTCAATCCGAAATATAAATAATTATAAATAACTCAAAATGGATGAAACGAAATGAAATAATCATAAGCTTAACATAATACATAACGTCATTAATCATTACATATAATATAACCTTGCATAAATACTCTACAAAACAACACAAAACTCATAAAAATAGTTCATGAAACAACATACTTTCTGCATAAATAGTCCATAAAACAGTCCAAAGTCACCAAAATAGTCCATAAAATATTTGAGTCACTAAAACAATCCATAAACAGCCTGCGACGTATGCGAATTTGCTGTTAAATGTTAATTGTGAATGTGAATCACTAAATATATATATATATATAATATAATATAATATAATATATATATATATAATAAAATATATATATTATTTATTTATTTATAAAATTTCGTTTTTTCGGTTAAACCGGTTTTATTTTTTTAAATCAAAAACCGAACCGAAAAATCAAAATTCTAAAATTACAAACCAAATCCGATCCGAAAAACCGAAACCAAAAATAAATTTCGGTTTGATTTTTCATTTTTTCGGTTTAAACCAAAATATGCCTACCCTTACCTATAAATGCTTCTTTCGTGAGTTAAGGTATAACAATTGCGAGATATTTAAAAAAACTAGTACCTACTAAATGCTTCTTTCCTGAGTTGTAAGGTATAATAATTGCGAGGTATTAGTTAGTTCAAGATTATTTATTTTACTATTTATATTATAATGATGAAATAAGTTTGTTTGTTTTTTAGAAGGAGAAAAAATAACTTATTTTATATACATGATACGATAACTAGTTCCAAGATTAATTAGTCTGTAATAACTTTTTTCTAATGAAACGATTCCTTTAATTGTCCAAATATGTGCCTTTCAAACGCAAAATACTGATGTGACAAAAAAATATCACTCATTTTACTGATTATCAGAAAATGTCTAACAGGAATAATTTTTTTTAGATAGTCAAGGTGTTTAGTAGGTACTATTTCTCATTAAGGGGTCGTTTGGTAGAGTGTATAGGAATAATATTGAATAAAATGTATTAGTAATGTCTGTATTATTAATGCAAGTATTAGTAATGTTGGTACTTACTTATACAAACAACATTTCTTACATAGTGTTTGGTTTAATATATTAAAATAATATATATTTACATATTTATCAAAAGATGTTTGTTTACCAAAATACCCTTCTTTGTACCTTCTCTTTCAAGAATAGTAGTAGTAGTAGCTACTGTTGGAAAATCCGAGGACGCACCCATGGATTTCGGGATTATAGTCGGTTGGATCTCTTTTCTAGTTGAATTGCATAGCACCATCTCATTCATTTCTTTTGCACAACTTATTGTGGATTCATACGTCAATTTTATAAACATACTCGTGGCACGCGCGGGAGTCGAAGATATTCATGGAGGTAGCTACAAACCAGCTACAAATCAGCAGCAGCTACAAAACAGAGCAAAAAAATGGAGGTAGCAGCTAATCAGAGCAAAAAAAAATGCTGAAAATGAGGGATAAATTTGTCATTTAACAAATTAATGTGTGTGTTAGAGTCTTTCTATTACTAATACATAAAAAATAGTGGGTATTATTAATACGCAGTGTGTATTAATCAATACACAATAGAGTGTATAACTAATGCTTGCATTAGTTATACATAGGCTAAAAGTTGTACCAAACAAGATACTTATAATACACATTAACTAATGCGTGCACTGTTTTTTTTCAATACGCTCTACCAAACGACCCCTAAGATTTCTAAGTGAATTTTTCGAATAACTTTAGGAGACCGTAGATAACTTAAGTCTTGAGAAAACTAGCACATAAATAAATAATTTTGAATTTTTTATTTTTGCAACCCTAATTTGTGTTTTTATTTGCAATTTGTATTTTATTTTATTGATTTCGATGAATTGTACCCTAACTTGTTCCCTTTTTGACGAAAGAAAAAAATCTTGAATTACCATGTGGGTAAAACAGGAAAACACAAGAAACTAGAGAAAATTGAAGGAAATATGTCATTTAAGTCTTGAATGAAGGATTGGTAACATTGACCAACTTAAAGAGTCAAACATAATTAGGAAACTTAATTAAGTTAATTGTAGACTTGATTAATATTTTTAAAACTTTCTAATCTTTTCAGAAATACAAATCAACCCACACCCCTCTCCTCTCCAAATCAACTATTTTTTCTCCCTCTCAATAGTTTCTCCCAATCAATAGTTCTGAAAATTTCTCCTTTCAATCCCCAGCGACTTCAACCTCCGGCGACAAATAGTTGACTTTGAGTTTTTTTTTGACTTTCAACCGTCAATCGACGTGACAGCCTTGCTCTCCGACCACAACAACTTTGAATTCTTCATCGTTTCTTTTCTTTCACGGATAAAAAATTATGGCCTTTTACTTTTGAAGAAAATGAGGAACTTGAGTCAACTTCTATTCTAGTATTGGTTAACAATTTCAATATTTGTTGCTTTAATTTGAAATGCAGTCTCAATAAAATCCTAATTTCTGGTATTTTCTCTCTTCTCTTTTCAGAGTGAATTATGATTTTTTATTATTTGTTGCATTTTTTTGAAGTTTGATTTTTGTTGTTTGTGTTTATACAAATAAAACAACGATGTTGGTGTTTTTCGTGTTGTGCCCGTTGCTGGATTGGTTTGTTCTTGTTCTTGGTAAAACTTGTGATATTTTTGTTGTTCTATTAAACAAAATCATGCTACTATTTTTTTCTGCAACAGATTAAACATCCGATGCAATAGATTAACCATTTGATGCAACAGATTTAACATATGATGCAATAGAGGAACCATCGGATTAAGAATTTGATGCAATAAATTAACCATCTAATGTAATAGATTAACCATATATTGCAACAGATTAACCATCTAATGCAACAGATTTACCGTTGGATGCAATAGACGAACCATCAGATTAAAAATCAGATACAATAGATTAACCATCTGATGCAACGGAGGAACCATCAGATTAAAAATCTGATGCAACAGATGAACCTTATGTTGGATAAAATCCTACCAACTATTCCAACAAGACATGTCCAAGACTTGATTTTTCCAACTAATAATTCATCTGTCGCGATAGATGACCCTTCTAGTAGAAGAAATCTAAATAATATTGATCGTTGATAACTGTTCTAATAGATCGCTCATATATTACAAAAGATGTGTGATCTGTTGCATAGACCATTCATTTGTCTCAACAGATGAGTGATATATTTTGTATTATTACAATAGGTTAGTTAACTGTTCCAACAAATCACTCATATGTTGCAACGGATGTGTGATCTGTTGCACAGACCAGTCATATGTTTCAATAGATAAGTGATCTACTTTTATTATTACAATAGATTACTCATCCGTTGCAACAGGTTAGTTATTTTGTGCAACAGATAACCTACCTGGTGCAACAGATGTGTGATCTGTTGGAACTATTATTTTTCTGTTTTGCATGTTAGATTTACTGTTATCCTTTTTTAATGATGCATTAATCAATTATAATCTAATTTATGTTCCTGTTTATTTTAGATAATATGGCTCTCAAAAGAACAGAAACCGAATCAAGTCCAAGTAAAGGAACAAGTGAAGCAGCTAGGCTACATCCACCACTCTATGAGCTTACTTTACAAACGTTATCTCAATCAGGAGCAAAATATGATGAACATAGGGAGGAGGAATGTTTCAAAAGAGATGATCCAAATGTTAATAGCCCTTCCACCGAAGAGTTGGTCAAAACCTTCAGCATTGATCGTTATCCTGTGAGAATGCAGTGCAATAGTGCTACCGATTTAACAAGTGATTTCGTGGTTAAGTCAGTCATGGAAAAATCTTTCGACACCTTCAAAAAAATATTTTGAGAATAAAAATTGGATGCTTATTTCAGGGACAGTTGCTTTAGGCAATATCTTAATTTGCCAAAGGAAAATAGTGCTCGTTTCCAAATGAAAATGATATATGATCTTCTCAAGCGTAGATTTATGTATGAAAACAAAGATAAGATGGATGAGGTGTGGATAAATTACTGTGGCATGCCTGTTTGTTTTGGTTGGAAGGAGTTTGCCATAGTTACTGGACTAAAATATTATCCTCCTTCTCCTTCTCAAGTTATACCTATTCTAACCCCAAAAAACACTCCGCACACCTAAAAAGACAAAGGCAAGTTGAGTGATCGTGATGACCTGGTGTCCATTGTTGGTCCAAGCTTCAAAAATAAAAATTTGATAGAAGCATTGAAAGGTAAAAGAATTTCACGGAAGCACAAACAATCATTGTGCTTAGTTTGGTTTGTACATAATATTCTTTGGGCGAGAAACGTTAACAACAACATAAACGTTGGTTTAATAAAGCTCTCTGAGGAACTTGAGGCATTTAACAACTATCCTTGGGGTTGTGAAAGCTTCAAAATGACCGTCAAATATCTGTTGACTCTGTTAACGGCAAAGACAGTCAACTTATATGACTTTTCATGGGCTTTCATGGTAAATGTTTCTTTTATTATGATATGATTCATTTTTTATTCAATAATAGTTTTGATTTATTAACATTATTTTATAGGATTGGGCATTTGAAGTCATTCCTTATATGAGACAACAAGTGAACTACCAGGAATAAATTTTCTGTCCAAGAATCTTGAGATGGTTGTCGACCAAAATTGATAAAAATGCAAAAAAAAAATTATCTTTTCAACCCCCCGAAGGAGGCAGTAAATATAAATATAATTAAGTTTTTATTTTAATTAATAATTTTTTTTGAATAATCTAATCATCATTCTAATATATGTAATGATTTATGTTATATTGTGCATCCACCACTTATTCCGACCAATCGAGAGTTGAAGATATCATTTTTTCTTACTTTACGATCTGTGCAAACTTTATCGGACCCTAAGGTCATTGACAGAATAAAAATGGAATTATTTTGAGCAACAACCATCACAAGAAAAATAATTTTGGAGGGTGGGCATTTTGTTGTTAATGGTCTTAGTGGTAATGGAGCCAGTGGTGGTGATAGTGGTGCTGCTGTTGGTGCTAATGATGCTCCTCTTACAGTTTTTAAAATAAACCATTATGAGTATGATCATACTAGTTATACATATTTTGTCTCTCCTTACAAATGTTCTGCATGCAAATATCAAGACTACAAGGGGAAACATGATATAGTGATTAATGTTATTAATGCATTAACTGCTTCTGTAAAGGAATTGATATCTAAGAGGGGTGTCATTTTATCAAAGAAGATTTTATATCCATCCACTCCATGAGAGATTAAAGCTAAGAGGAGAAGGAAAGTAACTTCCAAGAAATTATCAAACATCCAAAAAAGTGAAATTGCAACTCCTCTATCCGTGTGTTGCACTATTGAGCAATGTACAATGTCCACAGGAGAGCAACACAAGCTGAAGAAGGTGAATATATATCGTCTGATCCAACTAACAAACAAACACACATCTGTTGCCACAGATACGTCACCTGTTGCAACAGATGACTCATCTGTTGAATAGATGGGGAATATGTTGTATTAGATGGGTTATCTGTTGATACATTGAATTTTATGTTACCTTTTTGTAATTTTCTTCTTTTATTTGACATCAAATATTTTTCTCTTATTTGCAGATAAAAGAAAGTGAAACTGGATCAACTTTTGCCAGACCAGTATTAAAGGCTAGAGTAAAGATGGGTTTGGAGGAATAAACTACTTGCAGATGGAACCTTTTCATATGTGGGAGGTATATATTACTGATCAACCTATCGTGAAAACACACATCCAGTACACTGATTTTGTGAATGTTGGTTCTTCACCTATTATGCGTTAATCTTTCAAACAAGATATGGCATTTTACATTTAAGATTGTTAGGTTCAAACTGGTAAGGCTAAGGGACCAAGTAGGTGGTGTATATACCCTGTTACGGTTTAATGAAGATTTTGTTAATGTTTATGTGTCAAGTTTTGAGAAGGGTTCAAGTTTTTTGTGGCAGTATAAATATTCAAATAGTGATTGGACTGATTTTAAGGGTTCAATGGATTTTTTAAAGGCCTCCAAAGCCTCGCACAACTGCAAGCAAGAATGAAAATAAATATAGTTATTGCTCTAGTCCAAATTTATATAGATGGGTTGCTCGATGAGACTATTATACAACATAAGGTGATTGGAAGAATATATGTGCAGGAAAGGGGTGGTGGAGAAGACCATATATCAACTCAGACCTTATTAAAGAAGAAATACAGGGTAGGAAGGAAAGTGTAGCAAAACTGGCTAATGAAATTGACATGAAAAATGGAAAAATTGAATGAGTTGTAAATGTGAAAGTGTATCCAAAAATAAAAAACCACCAGTCCAATTTTGAAAAGAAAATGCTGAAGTGGATTGGAGCTATGCACTTTGTTAGGGGCTGCAACTAGCTAGCATGGAATGAATGAAGACCCACAAAATGCAGGACCAGAACTCTAAGGTTTCATCTTTGTGAGCATCGATGGTGGTAATATTATCGGTTAGGAATGAAACTTGAACCAATAACTCCTGAAGTAAAAATAAGGGATCAAGCCAAGGTGAAAATTTCTCAAGTTAAACTTGCATCCCATGCCTCCTATTTATGACTCTGGTCTGGTCAAAGGCAGTGAAAACAACAAGGCATAGGATTTCAGCCCAACTTTAGACCTTTTTGTTTCTACTGCCATTGACCTGATCAAAATAACAAACAACAGGTATGGATGCAAGTTAGACTTCAGAAATTGATGCCTTGGCCTCCCTTATTTTTACTTTCGGAGTTATTGGTTCAGGTTTCACTCTTGACTAAAAATCTTACCAATCCTTTGTTGATACGAGTACGATCGCGTAGATGGACTTATGAGGGCGTATGTTAGACCCGAGACTTGGTGTGTGTAAATAAAGTGAAAAAAAACACCTAAATGGACATCAAAATCGTCCATACATAGCACTCCAAGGGCGCCTATTGAAGCATTTGACTAAGGGGTCATTTTGGATATTTCATACTTTATTTTGTAACCTACTATATATAGAACCTTTTAGGGTTTCATTCATTAGTTTTTGATTGAATATTGAAAGTTGTAACATTTGAAACACACACTCTCATGTGAGAATAGCCCATGGCCGAAACTTGGAACTAGGTAACAACAAGAGGGTGGAATCACTTTTGTTATTTGTTTTCTTGGAAACTTAGGTCTTGAGGTTCATGAGTCCCTCTTGGTTCAAGTAAGAACTTGATGTTGCTATTCATTTTTCTTAGGGTCCTTTCTCATTGTTAGGGTTCTTAGATTTGTGAATATTGTATGTCAAGTTACTATCCTTTACTTTCTTGCAAATCGTGTATGTGTTGTGTAGTGGACTGTTTTGGGCCTTTCGTTGAATCCAAAACTTGTATTATTGTTGTTCATCTTGTTCATCACGTTTTGTAGCTGTTTTGGTGTTAAAATACACTCTTATATCTTGTATTCTTGTTGTATTTGTTGAATCCGAGAGTTGGTTTTCAAAAGGGTCCTCAGATCTTTGATCTTGTGGATTGATTTTGAAGTGTGTTTCGTGTTGTCCTTGTTTTTCCCCATATCATTTGTGCTCCCCAAGCTTCTTTCTTAGAGTTCTAGTCCTACACTTTGTAGGTCTTCATTGAGGCCACGCTCGCTAGTCGCAGTCCCTAGCTAAGTATGCAGCTCCAGTCCTTTTGAGCATTTTTTTAAAGAATGAATGGTGGATTTTAACATTTAGATACATTTCCACATTTGAAGCTTATTCAGGTTTTTCATCTCTTAAGTCAATTTTATTGACTAGATTTGCTAAAAGTTCCTTACTTGCTTTTCCGTGTTTTCTTCTTAAACAAGGTCTGAGATAATATATAATCTTCTCCACCTCCCCCTTCCCGCACATGTATTCTCCCAAGCACCTTCTATTGTTTAATAGTGTCCTCGAGTTACCCATCCATATAAATTTGGACCAGGGGAATTTCTATTGTTTTTTCATTCTTGTTTGTTGCAGTGTGAGGCTTCGGAGGCCTTTCAAAAGTCCATTGCACCATTAAAATCGGTCCAATCACTATTGGATATTTACACTGCTGCCAAAAACTTGAACCTTTCTACAAACTTGACATATAAACACGAGCAAAACCATCATTAAATTGTAACAGGGTACCGACACCACCGTCTTAGAACCCTTCAGCCTTATCAGTTCGCACCTATCAAACTAAAATATAAAATGCAGGATCTTGTTTGAAGAATCAATGTCTAATCGATAAAAAACTGTATTCACAAAATCATTGTACTTTATGTGTGTCTATCACCATCGCCTGATCAATAGTACATAACTTCCACGCATGAAAGTGGATCCATTCAACTTCACGCACCTTATTCTTCCTACCCATTAATGTCAGATGGTGTTTATTCTTCACTTCCCATCGTTAAGTAGTGTACATGACTACGAAGTCTCAAAGGGTAACCATCTTTAATGTCAGATGACTACTTGACCATTAAGAAAAAACAAGTGCTACAAGTCGTGAATTTTCACCTTTTTTGTTTTTAGATATGTTTATATAATAAGTCACCAATTTGAATTAATTAAGGTATGTGATGACTATTAAAGAAGAGATGAACAGTCGTGACTTTTTGTCTAACACTTTTAAAACAGCTGATGAATCAAATTCCCCATCTGTTGTAACTGATAAATCAGCTGTTAGAAGAAATATAAACATCTTCTCCAACAGATGGTCCATCTGTCGTAACAGATAATCCATATATTATAACAGATGTTTCATCTGTTGCACATATAGACCATCCGCTGTAACAGATGGTAAATTTATTGCGACAGTGGGTTATCTATTGTGACAGATGGATGATCTATTGCAATAACTCAATAATAACTGTTGTTATTAAGTCTCAAACCATTTTGAAAAGGTGATAAGTTTGAATGTAAAAGAAAAAGTCTTGACTTTTCTCAGAAAACAAAAAGACAGCAGTTTGAATGTAAAAGGCAGCAGTCGTGCCTTTTTGCCTAACATATTTAGATTCAATCCTCTATAAATAGGTCCCTTCTTAATCTTCATTCTACTCCACTTTTATTTATTTCTTGCATTTTGTCTTTTCGTATTACATCTTCAACCAATTCTATTCAAAGAGCATATTTCTTTCTCGTTGAGGTGAGTTTTTTTCTATGAAAATCTACCAGTTGGTAGTATACGTTGTATTACATTCAAACTCTTTTCTTTGCTTTTGTGTTTACATTTTTGTCAATTCATGCGTGTTTTAGATATGGCTGATCCTGTTTGGGATATTGCTATTCTATGTGACACCGTACGAGAACTTCAGAGGCAGGTTAAATACCTGCAGAAGGAGTTGGTTGCCGTGAGAGCAAGGATGTTCATAGAGATGCAGAGGCTGGTGAGGGTCATGCTGTTGCCGGTTGATAATTAATCGGCTGGCAATAATAATGTTGATGATGTTGATAATAATAATTAGAATATATTTTTTTAAGCGTATGTATATTAATTTTTTTATATCGTATCTATACCTAATGTATTTTATTTTTCGTTTAATGAAACAATTATTTTTGATCGACTTTGGCTTTTTAATTCTTGTTTAATTTTTATTCTATCTATTTTTTCTTCTAAACATGTTAACATGTCGACGGTTGGAGGTAAGGAGCAATTTTGAATCCAGTAGCAAGCAATAACAATTTTGTCTTTTGAGTTCTTTCAATAGATGGACCATGTGTTAGAAAAGATTGGTCATTGATTGGGTTTCTGTCAATAGATTATCCATCTGTTGTGATAAATTTGTCATTTGTTGGAGAAAAACATTTCAACTTGATGAACTGTATTATGTTCTTCCAGCTAATGTCCATCTGTTGCAAAAGATCGGTAATCTATTGAAAATAATTTTGTGGTTTGCTGCATTTAGTTCATGTTTTGCCTTTTTTTTATTGATGCACAAGTTATTAAAAAAGATAATTATATAATAAATGATAAAATTTACGTCCACAACAATGAGTTAAATATATAAAAGTCCACAACAAACAACAACATACGTTTTTGCAATTTCAACGATCATAGTGGATTACGATCCGGGCATGTAGTTCTTTTGTGGTCAGCGCTCTTACATACAGAGCACTTGTTTCTTCTTGATAGAAATGATTCTCCGGCTCCACGCCTCCTCTTATATGAACTTCTTTCCGATTTGATAGTGCTTGGGTCAATATATGGAGGAGGTTTTAATCTCCCCAAAAGCTCTGCAGGAATAACCTAAGATTCTTCGGGAGGCATATGAGTAATATGCCTACTATATGCCATTGTATATTTTTCCACCGAATAACATGGAGAGGAGTACTCATAAATTTTAGTTCTATATTTTGCATCGTATTGAGCTCGAAGTTCTGCCATAGTATGTGAACATGGTATTTGGTCCAAGTCATAAACTCTGCATGTACAAGATCTTGTTTGAAGATCGACCATGACAACATCACCATGACCGTTAATACTGAACTTTTAATCTGGTATTTGATGAGATAATAACCTATTCCCCAGATTGATGTTTGTTGATATTATTTTTTCCGCTTCTAGAACAAATGGGGTTCCTGCGTCCTCAAACTCCGTACGTCTTTTATTAAAAATTGGCCATACTTCTTGTTTATTATTTCAAAAAGAGTCACGATGGAAAATTCTCTTTCATCACCAAACAATGAATTCACCAATTCAACTATGTTTGATGTTATAATACTGTACCTATACAAATGAATCACTTAGTACAACATCATACTAAACTTGTAACTCAAATAAGACATTAATTTCATATGAATGTACCTATTTGCCAGACAAAATGCCCAGCTCCATCTCTCGAAACCGACACATATGAGATGTTCTGCTGCCTTGGGATGCATATCCGCTATTTGATTAAAATGATCTAAAAACTCCTCTCTACTATATGCTTTAGCTGATCTATAAAAAAGAGTCACGACCCTTTCGTTGTGAAAGTTGGTCTGAATGTTCTCTCCAAGATGTTCGATGTAACAACCAAAGTGAGCTGAAGTGAAGAAAATTGAACCCATCTTTGGAATACTTGGATGCCTATCCGAAACAAAACACAACTCTTCGGTATCTTCGA
Source organism: Capsicum pubescens (assembly GCA_030864215.1). Classification (NCBI taxonomy): domain Eukaryota; kingdom Viridiplantae; phylum Streptophyta; class Magnoliopsida; order Solanales; family Solanaceae; genus Capsicum; species Capsicum pubescens. The sequence continues at coordinate 218,496,202 of CM061542.1, read as the reverse complement.
TGCAGCTTTACAGTTGTTCAAAAAAATATCCATATGAGGTATCACATTCCTTGTCCGCTACACAAAAAGCGACAGGAAAGATATGATTCTCCGCATCCTGTGCCACCGCCGCTAGCAAAACTCTCTTATACCTGCTCCTCAAGAAGGTACCATCGATGGCTAGGACTTTTTTTAAATGTCGAAAACCTTGAATCCAAGCACCATAGGATACAAAAAAGTACTTGAACCTTCCATTTTTATCAACATGCAATGTCGTCATACTTTCAAAATTTATGGACTCAAGCATGTAACGGTAGGCATGGAGGACAACATACCCATGCTCGTGTGTCCCCCTAACTAAGTCCTTGTCAATCCCCATGGCCATATGTATCTTCCAATAACTGACCAGGATACCCAATTCCATAAAGAATTGATTTGCCATAACCCTTGTAAAAGGGCCTTTGCCATCGAGAAATATGTTCTTGAGATATTCACCGAGGACCTTTGACATGGTGTGAGGATTTTGGCCCGAAATATGCTCCAAACTGAATATGTGATACTTTTCATGTTTATGAATGATGAATCTGTCAGAACTTAAGTACTTTACTGCTCTCAACCACCACTTACAATTTGGATTAGCATATTTGTAGCAAAAGACTTTGCTCGAATTAATCACCTTCATTATTCTGAAATATTTTTTCAAGCAAGAAATAAACAAAGTAGTAGATAGCTCTTTCTTGTCCTTGAATGACATTTCCTTGTAAAAGATAGTCTTGTCATCTTGACGATTGCCAGACTGTGTCGATCGAGAAGAACTGCCCACCGTATTGGTTACATCAACGGGCGTGGTGTTTGATTATCATCTAGAATGTTCATGTTTATATCATCCAACCTATTATAAAAGACGTCTTGTTGTTGTTCTTATTTTATATTTTGGTTCTCATTCTCTCTCATCTTTTAAACTATATACACCCTTAACACCGGCCTGGATGACTCACTAAGATAAGCATGCAACCGAACCTGATCGGTTATCTTGAAAGGTAGTACCCTCTAATTTTCAAAGTAGTTGTGTATGTAGCAGATGGCGAGTTCTTTCGATTGACAATTTAGTCCACAATAGATGATGATTAAGTTTTCAAAATCATCATACGAAACATCACTTTGGATCGTCATAGCTATCGTCTCTAGTATTTTACCCTTCTTCCAATGACATACATATCGATTGCTCTTCTCGATCCATTGACCATGACAATCCACCCCTATTGTTATTGATTCCTCCATTAGTGGTACCTAAATAAAGTCAATTGTTAAGAAAAGCTAATAGTAATTTCATAGTTCCGTAACATGAATCCCAATAGATGTGTAATCTGTTACAACAGGTAAGTGATCAGTCACAATAGATTACTTACCTATTGGGATTCATGTTACGCTCCTGGAGTTGATTTTAATAGATGAGTCATCTGTTGTAACAGGTGAATCATATATTGCAACAGACGACACGTCTGTTGGAATTGAGTTCAGGTTTTGTTACAGCAAGTTATTAATCCATTGCAATAGATATTTTCCCTGTTGCAATAGTCGACACATCTGTTGGAATCGAGTTAAGGTTCTGTTGCAATAGGTTACTAATATTTTACAATAGATATTTACCTTATTGCAACAGATAACTAGTCTATTGCAATAGATGGGTCATATGTTGCAATAGATGACCCATCTTTTCAATTCATGTTACGACACTATAGAACTATAAACATGAATCCAACATATGTATTTTGTTACAAAAGATGGCTCATCTATCATAATAGATTAGATTTATTTAAATAGATGTCTCTTATGTTGCTCTCATGTTTGCGTGCTATCTATTGTTGAAAAACCAGCACAATAATAGTTACCCAGATGACAAATTCGACTAAAAATCATAATTTGACTTACCAAAGTCTCTTGTGAAGAATTTCCAAAGTGAAAAGTGATGTATGAAACAAAATTTGATCTAAGAAATTGAACAAATAGCAGCACTAGCGGTAACAACAACAACAACAATGGTCAACAAGAAGAAGATGAAGATGATAATGAAGTAAAAGATAATGATAATGAAGCAGAAGATGATGCATAAAGCAACAACAATAATGAACAACAAAAATCGCTAAGAAAGAGAAAATAACAATGGATGAGAAGAGTGAGAAACATGCCTTTTCCCATCCGTTTTCCATTGTATTAGGTAAACATTTGGATCAAAGTATAAATTTTAAAACATATGGGCTATTCTCAAACTTACCCAACTTTCTTAATCCATAATAAAGTAATTGTCACCTACACTCAATTATTAAGACTTGAGTCACCTACACCTCATTTTCAAACTCTCTTATCACTTTTAGCTTAAAGCCCGAAGAAACTATACATTTGGAATAAAAGATCAATTTACATCTGCTTCTTTTTATGGCCATTTTCTTCGAAGTAATTTAGCAATAAGAATAGTCCCTTTAAGCAAAGGTGATTCTAGACTTTAAAAACTACAAGTGTTGCGATTTTTTATATAAAATATACTTACCACTAGCAATAAAGATCAAATAGGAATACAATGGATCAGTCAGTTAAGTTGTAATTATAATTAGGTCTTTTGTTCATAAAGAAACCAATGAGTTAGGTTTTAAATCTATTTTATTTTTTAAAATCTTAAATTGAATTACATTCTTAAATTAAATGGAAACAAAAAATCATAAAAGAGCACCCTAATACAAGATTTGCTTAAAAAGTAGATTAATTATCGGGTTTTTTTATTTGATTATTTTGTTTTACTCTAAATATTCTTAAATTGATGTTTTCCATATTAATTGTTTTTCAAATAGAAAATTCAAATTTTCAATTAATGAAGACAATTCATAATGTCAATGAATGTTAGGGCTTTGAGCTAGAAGTGATAAAAGAGTTTGAAAATGAGGTGTAGGTGACTCAAGCCTTAATAATTGAGTGGAGGTGACAATTAATTTATTATAGATTCAGAAAGTTGGGATAGTTTGAGAATAGCCCACAAGTTTTTAAATTTATACTTTGATCCAAATATTAACCTAATATAACAGAAAATGGAGGGGAGGAAGGCGCGTTTCTATCTCTTCTCATCCATTGTTGTTTTCTCTCTCTTAGTGATTTTTGTTATTCATTATTGCTGCTGCTTTATTCATCATCTTCTTCTTCATTATCATCTTCTACTTCATTATCCTCTTCATCTCCTTCTTGTTGACCATTGTTGTTGTTGTTACCGCTACTGCTGCTATCTGACTAATTTCTTAGGTCAAATTTTGTTTCGTACATCACTTTCCACTTTGGCATTACTTCATAAGAGACTTTGGTAAATCAAATTATGATTTTTAGTTGAATTTGTCATTTGGGTAATTGTTATTGTGTTGTTTTTTCCATAATATACAGCATGTGAATATTAATGTAACATAAGATCCATCTGTTTAAACAAAACACTAATCTGTTGTGATAGATGAGCCATCTGTTGCAATGAAAGATTTATATATTAGATCCATATTTATGGTTCTATAGTGTCGTAATATGAATCGAACAGATAAGCCATCTGTTGCAATATATGATCGATCTGTTGCAACAGATTAGATTTTTGTTGCAACAGACTAGTTATCTGTTGCAACAGGGTAAATATCTGTCGTAATAGATTGGTAACCTATTACAGCAGAACCTGAACTAGATTCCAACAGACGCGTGATCTATTGCAACAGAGTAAATATTTGTCGCAACAGATTAGTAACCTGTTGCAACAGAATTTGAACTCAATTTCACCAAATGCATTATCTATTACAACAGAGTAACCATCTATCACAATAAGTTAGTTATCTGTTGTATCATATTACTCATCTGTTGGAATCAACTTCAAAGGTTCCTTAGTACTATAATATTTATCCCAATAGGTACTTCATATGTTAGAACAAATGTATAGTCTATTACAACATATGATTCACCTATTACAATAGATGACTGTTTGTTAAAATCAGCTTCAGAAGCATAACATGAATCCCAACATGTAAGTAATCTGTTGTAACTGATCACTTATCTATTGCAACATATTTTTCACATGTTGCAAAAGATTACACATCTTATGGGGTTCATGTTACGGCACTATGAAATCACTATTAATTTTATTATGATATCATTATTAAGCTTTTTTAACAAATAACTGTATTTAGGTACCACTAATGGATAGATCAATAACAATAGGGGTGGATTGTCATAGTCAATAGATCGAGAAGAGCAATCGATATGTATGACATTGGAAGGGGGTAAAATGCTAGAGACAATAGCTATGATAGTCTAAAGTAATGTTTCGTATCATGATTTTGTGAACTTAATCATCAGCTATTATGGACTGAATTATCAATCAAAAGAACTCGTCATCAGCTACATGCATAACTCCTTAAAAATCAGACGGTACTACCTTTCAAGATAACCGATAAAGTTTGATTGCGTGCTTATCTTAGTGATTCATCCAGGCCGGTGTTAAGGGTGTATGTGGTTGAAAAAACAAAAGAGAATGAGAACCATATTGTAGAAGAACAACAACAACAAGACATCTTTGATGATAGGTTGTATGATTTGGACATGAATATTTCAGATAATGATCAAATACCTACGCCCGTTGCTGCGAGCAATACAATGGGCAATTCATCTCAATCGACATAGTTTGGCAATCATTTAGATGACGAGACCGACTTTTACATTGTAATGTTATTCAAGGAAAAGAAAGAACTATCTAATACTTTGTTTATTTCTTGCTAGAAAAAAGATTTCAGAATAATGAAGGTGATTAATTCGAACAAAGTCGTTTGCTACAGATGTGCTAATATGAACTGCAAGTGGTAGTTGAGAGCAGTGAAGTACTTAAGTTTTGACAGATTCGTCATTCATAAACAAAAAGTATCATACATGTGGTTCGGAGCATATTTCGGTCCAAAATCCTCACGCCACTGCAAAGGTCCTCGGTGAATTTTTCTAGAATAGATTCTTCAATGACAAAGGCCATTCTACAAGGGATATGTCCAATCAACTACTTATAGAATTGGGTGTCATGGTCAGTTATTGGAAGATATATACGACCATGGGGATTCCAAGGACTTGGTTAGGGGGACACACGAGCACGGGTATGCAGTCCTGATGCCTACCATTACATACTTGAGTCCAAAAATCCTGAAAGCAAGACAGCATTGTGTGTTGGTGAAAATGGAAGGTTAAAGTACTTTTTTGTATCCTATGGTGCTTGGATTCAAGGTTTTTGACATTTGTGAAAAGGCATAGCCATCGGCGGGACCTTCTTGAGGAGCAGGTATAATGGAGTTCTGCTCGCGGCGGTGGCGTAGGATGCGGAGAATCACATCTTTCCTATTGCTTTTTTGTAACGAATAAGGAATGTGATGCCTCTTACTGATATATTTTTGAACAACTGCGAAGCTGCATCAAGGATACCAAAGAGTTGTGTTTTGTTTCAGATAGGCATCCAAGTATTCCAAAGATAGTTTTAATTTTCTTTACTTCAGCTCACTTTGGTTATTGTATCAGGTATCTTGGAGAGAACATTCGGACCAACTTTCACAACAAAAAGGTTGTGACCCTTTTTTATAGAGCAGCTAAAGCATATAGTAGAGAGAAGTTTTTATACCATTTCAATCAAATAGCGAATATGTATCCCAAGGCAGCAGAACATCTCATACGTGTCAGTTTCGAGAGATGGAGCCGGGCGTACTGTCCGATAAATAGGTACATTCTTATGACTTTAATGTCTTATTTGAGGTACAAGATTAGTATGATGTCGTACTAAGTGATTCTTTTGTATAGGTACAATATTATGATGTCAAACATAGCTGAGTCGGTGAATTCATTATTTGGCGATGAAAGAGAATTTCCTATTGCGACTCTGTTTGATATAATAAATGAGAAGTATGGAAAATTTTTCCACGAAAGACATGTAGAGTTCGACAACGCAGGAACCTAATTTATTCTAAAAGAGAAAAAAATAATATCAATGAACATCAGTCTGGGGAATATGTTATTTTCTCATCCAATAGCAGATTACAAGTTAAGTATCAACTGTCATGGTGATGTTGCCACGATCGATCTTCAAACAAGATCTTGTACGTCTATAGTTTTTGACTTGGACAAAATACCCTATCCATATGCTATGGAAGCGCTTCAAGTTCAATACAGTGCAAAATATGGAAGTAAAACTTATAAGTACTCCTCTCCATATTATTCGATGGAAAAATATAAAATTACATATAGTGGGCATATTACTTCGGTGCCTCCCGAAGAATCTTGGGTTGTTCCTGCAGAGCTTTGGGGGAGATTAATACCTCCTCTATATATTGACCCAAGCACTATTAAACTGGGAAGAAGGCTATATAAAAGGAGGAGTGGAATCGAAGAATCATTTCTATCTAGAAGAAACAAGTGCTATGTATGTAAGAAGGCTGGCCACAAAAAAACTACATGCCCGGATCGTAATCCACCATGATCGTTGTAATTGCAAAAACTTGTGTTGTTGTTTGTTATGGACTTCTATCTATTTAACTCATTGTTGTGAATGTAAATGTTATCATTTATTATATAAAATATCCTTTTTAATAACTTGTGCATCAATAAAAAGAGGCAAAATAGGAACTAAATACAATAGACCATAAAATTATTTTCAACAGATTACCTATCTATTGTAATAGATGGACATTAGCTAGAAGAATGGAATATTTTTCTCCAACATATGACAAATCTATTGCAACAAATTGATAATCTGTTGACAGATACCCATCTGATGACCAATCTATTTCAACAGATGGTCCTTCTGTTGAAAGAATTCAAAACTCTTGCTATTGCTACTGGATTTAAAATTGCTCCTTTCCTCCAACCGTCGACATGTTTATTGAGAAGAAAAACTAGACAAAATAAAAATTAAATAAGAATTAAAAAGCCAAAGTCGATCAAAAATAATTTTTTCACTAAACGATTAGAAAAATTAAATACATACGCTAAAAGAAAAAACACATTTTAATTAGTATTATCATCATCATCATTATTATTGCCAGCCAACCAATGACCAACTGTCAGTAGCAGGGACCTCATCAGACTCTGTATCTCTTTGAACATACTTGCTCTCATGGCGACCAACTCCCTCTGCAGGGGCGTTAACCTGCCTCTGAAATTCCCGCACGGTTTCGCGCAGAATATCAATGTCCCAAATAGGATTATCCATATCTAGAACACGCATGAAATAACAAAAATAGTAAGCATAAAAGTAAAGAAAATTATTTGAATGTAATACAACGTATACTACCAATTGGTAGATTTACACACAAAAAAAACTTACCTCAATGAGAACGGAATATGCTCTTTGAAAAGAAGTGGTTGAAGATGTAATACGAAAAGACAAAATACAAGAAATAATAAATAAAGTTGAGCATAATGAAGATTAAGGAGGGACCTATTTATAGAAGATTGAATCTAAATGTGTTAGGCAAAAAAGTACGACTATTCAACTCCATTGTATTAATTCTATTCAAACTGTTGACTTTTTGTTTTCTGTGAAAAGTTATGATTTTTTCTTTTATATTCAAACTTCTCACCTTTTCAAAATGGTTTCTCTCTCAATAACAACCGTTATTATTGAGTTGTTGCAACATATGGTCCATCTGTCGCAACAAATAACCCATCTGTTGTAATATATGGATTATCTATCGCGATAGATGGGCCATCCGTTGGAGAAGATTTTTTATTTCTTCTAACAGATGATTCATCAGTTTCAACAGATGGGTAATTTGATTCATCAGTTGTTCTGAATGTGTTAGACAAAAACTCACTACTGTTCACCTCTTTTTTAGTAGTCAATCTCATACCTTAATTAATCCAAATTGGTGACTGTTTTATTGTATATTAAAAAATAGATTTAAAAATAAAAAAAAGGTAAAAAAGTCACGACTTGTAGCTCTTGTTTTTTCTTGATAGGCATGTAGTCCTCTGACACTGAAGATGGTTAACCTCTGAGCCTCCGTAGTCTTGTGCACTACTTAAACATGAGAAGAGAAGAATAAATATTGTTTGATATTGATAGGGTAGGAAGAATAAGGTGCGTGCAGATGAATGGATCTACTTTCACATGTGGGGGTTATGTATTATTGATTAGGTTGTTGTGACATACACACATAAAGTACAATGATTTTGTGAATGCAATTTTTTACTGATTAGACATTGATCCTTCAAACAAGATCCTGCATTTTATAGTTTAGTTTGATAGGTGAAAACTGGTAAGGCCGAAGGGTTCCAAGAAGGTGGTGTAGATACCCTATTACAATTTAATGATGGTTTTTCTCATGTTTATGCGTCAAGGTCTGAGAAGAGATCAATATTTGATGGCATTGTAGATATTTAAATAGTGATTGAACCGATTTTAATGATGTAATGGACTTTTGAAAGGACTTCGAAGCCTTAGCACTACAACAAACAAGAATAGAAAACCAATAGAAATTCCTCTTATCCAAATTTATAGAGAGGGGTTGCTCGAAGAGACTATTATACTGCAGAAGGTGTTTTGTAGAATACATGTGCGGGAAAGGGGAGGCAGAAAAGACTATATATCATCTCAAACCTTGTTTAAGAGAAAACACAGGGAAGCAAGTAAGGAACTTCTAGCGAATCTGACCAATGAAATTTACTTGAGAGATGAAAAAACTGAATGAGCTTCAAATATGAAAGTGTATCCAAATATTAAAATCCACCAGTCGTTCTTGAAAAAGAAAAATGCTCAAGAGGACTGGAGCTGGACATTTTTCTAGGGATTGCGACTAGCGAGCGTGGCCTAAATGAAGACCCACAATGTACAGGACCAGAACTCTAAGGAAGCAACTCGGCGAGCATAGAGGATTGGTAAGATTTTCAGTCAAGAATAAAACCTAAACTAACAACTCCAAAAGTAAAAATAAAGGAAGCCAAAGTGTTAATTTCTTAAGTCTAACTTGCATCTCATGCCTTCTATTTGTGGTTCTGATCAGGTCAATGGCAGTAGAAATAAAAAGGTCTGAAGTTGGGCAGAAATCCCATGCCTTGTTTTTTCTATTGCCTTTGACCAGATCAAAACCATAAACAGGAGGCATGGGATACAAGTTTAACTTAAGAAATTGCCACTTTGGCTTGATCCCTTATTTTTACTTCAGGAGTTGTTGGTTCAGGTTTTGTTCCTAACCGACAATCTTACCACCATTGGTTCTCACAAAGCTGAAACCTTAGAGTTCTGGTTCTGCATTTTATGGGTCTTCATTCAGGCCACGCTAGCTAGTTGCAGTCCCCTAACAAAGTGCACAACTCTAATCCACTTCAACATTTTTCTTTTCAAAATGAACCGATGGATTTTCATTTTTGGATACACTTTCACATTTGCGGCTTATTCAATTTTTTCATTTTTAATGTCAATTTCATTAGCCAGATTTGCTACACGTTCCTTCCTACCTTGTGTTTATTTCTTAATAAGGTCTAAGTTGATATATGGCCTTCTCCACCTCCCCTTTCCCGCATGGGTATTCTCCTAATCACCTTCTGTTGTATAATAGTCTCCTCGAGCAACCAATCCATATAAATTTGGACCAATAGAATTTCTATTGGTTTTTCATTCCGGTTTGCAGTAGTGCGAAGCTTTGGAGGCCTTTCAAAAATCCATTGAACCCTTAAAATCAGTCCAATCACTATTTGAATGTTTACACTACCACCAAAAACTTGAACCCTTCTCCAAACTTGACACATAAACATTAGCAAAATATTCATTAAATCGTAACAAGGTATCGATACATCCTACTAGATCCCTCAGCCTTACCTGTTTAAACCTAACAATCTTAACTATAAAATGTCATATCTTGTTTGAATGATTAACAACGAATAGGTAAAGAACCAATATTTACAAAATTAATGTACTGGATGTGTGTTTTCACGATAGGTTGATCAGTAATACATACCTCCCACGTATGAAATGGTTCTATCTGCAAACAGCTTATTCCGTTTAACCCATCTTTACTCTAGACTTTAATGCTGGTCGGGCTAAAATTCAATCCATTTTCACTTCTTTTTATCTGCAAACAAGAGAGGAACAAAAAGAATATTACAAAAGGGTAACACAAAATTAAATTAATAAAACACATTGCAACAGGTGTGCAACGGATGACCCATCTGGTGCATCAGATTCCCCATCTGTTCAATAGATGAGTCATCTATTGCAATAGGCGATGCATCTGTGGCAACAGATAGCTGGCATGTTGCAACAGATAGGTCATCTATTGGAATAAATCAAACTAGCCTTGCTACTGGTTTGATTTCTTCCAATAGTTGCTCTGTCTGTTGCAATAACTGATTCGTCAATTGCAATAGTTAAGAAAATTATTGCAACACCACCAACAATATCAACAACAACATCAACAACAAAGAAACAACACCATATGTTCCAATACCATCAACAACACAAACACCGCATATTCCAACAACACCAACACCCCCAACACCACCACCACTAACAAAGTAACAAAGTATTGTGATTTATAATACTTTTTCTTCTGTTTCAATTTAAGCGACACTGATATAATTTTGAGAGTCAATCAAATATTTTATATCTTTTATATTTTTTAAGTTGTTAAAACATCAAGAGTAGTTAATTTATCATTTGTCTAATTTATTTTTTTATTAAATATTATTTATTTTCTAATACTTAGATGACTTATAATAATTAATTAGAGATGATATAGTAAAATTACGATTGAAACAGATGAAGAAGGTAGCACAAAACATCAAGAGTTAATTTATTATTTTATTTCTGTTTTATCTTTTTTTATTAAATATTATTAATTTCTTAATACTTAAATAACTTATACTAATTAATTAGGGATGATATAGTAAAATTACGGTTGAAGCAACTAAAGCAAGCAGCACAAGCAAACACGCCAAAGACATGCCTGCTTATTGCCCTTTTTATTAGTAGAAATTAATTTTTTTAATACTTAAATGACTTATACTAATTAATTAGGGATGATATAATAAAATTACGATTGAAGCAGCTAAAGCAAGCAGTACAAAGACATACCTGCTTATTGCCCTTTATTATTAGTAGAAATGTAGAAGTGTATAGATGTGCATTGTTTTGAAAGCAAATAATTTGAATCAACTAAACAAGACCTTTCTCTTTTTTTAAAACAAAAATGATATGTTGAAGAGATGAATTGGATCAATCTTCACAAGGCTACACATTCGACGTTCCTGCTTATTGTCCTTTATTATTAGTAGAAATGTAGAAGTGTACAAATGTGCATTGTTTTGAAAGCAAATGATTTGAATCAAGTAAACAAGACCTTTTTCTTTTTTAAAGGAAAAAATAATATGCTGCAGAGCTGAATTGGATCAACCTTCATAAGGCTATACAGTCAAAATCTCAGGAATTTTATGACTTTAAAAGTGTGTTTGGTAAGAAGGAAAATATTTTCTATGAAATATTATTTTTGAATATAAATAATTTTTTATTTATTTTCTTGTCAGATCTAATTTATGAGTCATGATGGCACCTATTTTATTCCACGAGTAAGTAAGTTGAATTGTAGCCCGGAGCTAGAAGCAATGGTCTATATTTGGTGAAAAAAAGCATAAAAATCTGCAAGTAAAGACTTAAAATAATAATTCAAGCAATAATAACAGTCTGAAAGACAGATAAACATCACTAATCAACCTACGACCTAATACTATCGGTACAAGATTCACTAGCAAAAAGAAATACAAGTACTGAAATAGTCAAATACACCAGATCGAATAATAAAAGACTAAATAAAAGTAGATGAAGGAAAAAAGGGCAACTCTAGCTCCGAGAGCTCACATTGCCTCCAAAACTCTAAACAACACGATTGTAACATCAGCGATGGCCACTAATACTTGGATCTACCCCAAAAAGGTACAGAAGTGTATTATGAGTATCAAAGCCACGGGTACTCAATAGGCATCATTGGCCGGCAGAGCTAAAATATAATATAAGTACAATAAAGGTGCAAGATAAATAAGCTAAGTCAAGGCAAAAGGCAAACCTGAAAATAATACTCCAATACTGTAAATAAATCACCACAATAGATATAATATGAAGAAAGCATAATTAAATACTACAAGACTGGCCTCCATAAGCTAGTAAGTGTGAAAAAAGTAAATAAACCCACGCAACCCCCATGAGCTCGGAGAGTGCAATCAAGAAAGTAAATAACCAAAATTTCATAAATTTACCAAATATCAAGTCATAACTATGAATCCATCTGTGCCATAACATATCATAAACAACCTGTAACGCCCCGGAAAATGGGTCCCGGAGAGTCACACGGTGCTTGAGGCTACGAGTAGCCCCAAGCTAACCCTTTGAGCCATTTTTATTCAGTTAAACACAAATCAACGGGGTTTCCATAAATAAACCTCAAATATCAACAGAGTAATCATCATCCAAGAATAAAAGAATTTCAGAAAGATAACAAAATACGACTTATTAGTCAACTCCCAACATCTATACTAGTCTGACAAGCCTCTAAGAAAATCAATAAAACCAGCGAGCCATTGAGACATGCCCCAACTGACTCATACTCAGTTATCAAATGTAAACAATTTCGTGAAACCAACATCAGACATTATGTCCTCGGAACGTGAGGACTCACCACAACAGAGGATGTAGAACAGCGTGCCCGAAGAATCACTGTCGAACCTGGAACTGAGCACCTGAACCTACATTCTGAGAAAATGCAGACCACATCCGAAGATGTGGGTCAGTACCATGGAAAGGAACCGAGTATCTGAGGGTGTATGCAGTTGTATAAATATCATCATCATAAATATTTATAAGAAATATACAGAATGTATGAAAGACTCACATAGCCCGAAGAAAATCATCATAATCATGAGAGGATGAAATAAGTACAATAACACATGTGAGTCATCATATAATTTGTCAATCATTTTCAGTTCATCAAGAATATCAATTCTCATAATGTAAACATCATTTAAATCTTTCGAAAGAATAACTTTCACAATTCCACTTTCAAATCACTTCACCATTCACCATAGACATAAGGAAACACACACACATTGGGAGATCCTATAACCGACATAAACCATGAGAGCTACATGGAGTCCAACGTACAACCCATGTTGGGGAGAGCCGTCCTATCCTTACCATCGGAGTAGGACTATCGATATCAAATCCACACAAACTAGTGATCACTATATAAATCAGCCTCAGGCTCACTCCTACGGGGGCACGTAGTTCTAGGGAAGTAAGGTCGCTTTATACCTCCCACTCGGTGCTAAATATTTCTCCCGAACTTAGCTCAGATTATTTCAAAGACAATTCACAACAAAACAATTTCAGTAATATATAAATATACATCGGGAGCCATCATGCTTCCCATCTATCAAAATCAACCACATTGTGGATTTCTTTCACACTCGAGTTTAAAACAACTCCATTAAGACCAAAACATCAAATCATTCAAAATATCTCAAATATTCAACATCAACGTTCTTATAACACACACTTTCTCAAAAAAATACAATTCCAATGGGGATTCACGACCCAAATATCAAAATCATGATAAATATCATTCAAGATGCATGCTTTATATCTCCACACATGTAAATTCATCTTTCAAAATCATAAACATCAAGATTTCATAATAATCATCATAAGATATGGGTTCATGCTTCAAATTCGTAAAAATCAAATAAAAATCACGCCTTTATAAAGAAAATTACTTTTGGGCATAAGAACGAAAGAGAGTTCTTGTTGAAAAATTCTAAATACCTTGAATGATGAACTTTAGATCGATACTCATTTTTGAGATGTTAATAGTGCCTTTGAATGATGGTTCTTGGAGTCTTGAACTAGGAACTTGGAATCTTGAATAAATTTACAGAATTAATGGTGAACTTTGGAGGTTCTTGAAGTTCTTGAACTAGGAACTTGGAATCTTGAATAAATTTACAGAATTAATGGTGAACTTTGGAGGTTCTTGAAGTTGGATGTAGGAGCTTAGGGTTTTCTTTTTGAGGAAATTTGATGAAATATAATATATAATGCTTCTAATAGGCTTTAATATAGGGTTTGGATGGATTTTGGGTGAGGGGGAATGGCCAAAACGCCCCTAAAAATTAAATAATTCTCGAATCTGTCCTTTGGTGGACTGTTTTGATAGTTTGAAGTAGATCAACCATAACGTTTTACTCCGATATCCAAATTGGATGAAAATAATTTCATTAGAAAGAGGACTCTCATATCTTTCCGTTGATTTATAGTATCTCACCCAGATCATTGTGTACGAGGATTTATGATCGTTTGAAGTTGACCCAAAAATTCACTTTTGATAGGCTGAAGTAGTCGACCATAACTTTTTGCTCCGATAGACAAATTGGATGAAACCAATTTCCTTGGAAAGAGGACTCGCAGAGCTTTCTGTTGATATATAGTAGATCACCCAGATCATTATGTACACAGAGTTATGATCGTTTAAAGTTGGATCAAAAGTACACCAAGCCTCAGTACTTTTTCCTACACGTTTTACTGTTCACTACTATTCACGGTTCGATCGGAATGTTCATAACTCGTCGCTCGGGTGTCCGTTTTTTATGATCCACATATTGTTGGAAATCTTATTCAATACTTTATGCAATGGTGTGTCATAATCTAAGATATTCCACATGAAAAATTTATAATTCATTCTAGAAGATAGAACCTAACACGTTTACGCACAAAATTTCAACAAAAAATTTCCTGGGGTATTACACAACCTCTCAATGGTAGACTCAAACTAGAACTCATATCATGATCATCATTACCATTTTTCAGACTCAAATCGAAACTCATGTCAAGAAGTGCCAGAATTGAATCGAAACTCAATATCAATAAATCACCGAACTTAGTTTGGGAGTAGAACCAGCTCCCAAGTACCAATAAAGCAAAAACATCAAGAATCTAGTCTCTTCAGCTCTAAAATATGCAATTTAAAGATATAACACGTCCAATAAGTCTACAATGAGCTAGCAAGAGTCTTGGCCAAATGTGGGTTAAAGAGGCCACTTCTAATCTCAGAAATTCATTCTAAGGTAAATTATACTCCGGAATAGGCTAAGGTATCTAAGTTTACTTATATATGATAAATTAAGCCACAATTATCCCTAAGTTAGCAATTCTACGTAAACATGAATAACTAAGTCAATTATGCCTAATTTTATGTTTTCATAAAAGCCTAAACAGTTCAAATCATACTAATTATATGAATTATACCTCTAAGACCTAATTCTCATCCCATATCTAGCATAATATCACAAATATACTATGAATTAGCTCAATCTATGAAGAAGGTAAACCTAGCCTACCTGGACGCCAAAGAAAAGTCCAAAGAAATTCGCTAAACCATCAACTTTTCTTTTCAAGAAGCTTTCGCAAGATGTCACGTGGTTAAAATCATAATCTACTCATTAATACGAGAACAACGATACCCATATTGCATTTTCATGCTTTAGATCTAAAATTACGTAAAAATTTCATGTGGGGTCCGCTTGCAAAATCACACTTTTGAACTAACAACACATCCCTTTAAACTCAAGGAACATTTACCCTCAAGGATGGGAAAATTTTGAGCTCAAATGATGCTACAATCTACCCACTAATATTCTAGGATTTTTGAAAAATAATGGAAAAATTAACCATGAAATTGATGGAACTTACCAAGAATTCAGAGAAAAAATGAATAATCCAAGCTTACGAACTCTCAAAAGTCACCTACTAATTTCTCTCCCAAGTTTTCACACGTTTTAGGGTTCTTCACTCTTTAATTTATGTGAAAATGGGAGAGAATTCGGGCAATAGGGACATTTAAAGGATGCCCATGTATCACTTAAGTGGACACTAGGCCTCTTAAATGATCAATACTTTTGTAGCCAAGTGTCTCTTTAGAGGTATAAGTTGCTTGTACGCTTAGCGCCTAAGCGGTCTCCTTGCCGTGTAAGCGGTATTCACTTAAGCGGTGAGGGCTATGCTTAAGTGTCCCACAACTGGGCAAGCCTGGTCGTTTAAGTGTTTAGCTGGCTGCTTTAGTGCCCCATTGCTTAAGTGATCCAAAAATCACTTAAGCGGGAGCACCAGCTAGGGACTTGGAATTTTTTTGAGTCTCCATCAATCCCTCGAGATTCGTTTAAAATTTGTATACGTAAATAAACTATGCTACCCTATCAAATTTGATGTTTCGGACTTAATGACGTAGTCAAAATTTTCATATGGGGTCGTTTCAATTAAAAGTGGGTTCCACACCTAAGTGTCATTTTCCTTATATTCCAATCAATAGCCCTGAATGAGTCCAGGAGTCTTGGGACCGAACCAAAGATCTACCCATCCTTAAATCAATGTTTTAAAGTTGTTGAAACTGTCAGAATTGGCATATGAGGCCGGTTGACTGAAGTTTTTGTCTGATAGCTAGTTCTAACTAGCGAAGATTTTAAAATAGGGAATTGACTTTAAAAATCAAACAAACTGCTCGATAACTGAACTGTCAGCTTCAGCAAGTCATAAATGACTTGGGGCAACTCTAGAAAAGCTCTAAATGGTGAAAATAAATGGAAATTCAGAAAATAACCTAGAAGGTCATTATATTTCTGGTGTTTAGTTTGTAAGAAGAAAGATATTGTTTGAAGAGCATTCAGATGTAATTCGAGACAAATACTATGACTATTTCCAACATAATTTAATTCATGTAAAATAAACTTCAACCACAAATAAAAATATGAAGAAACAACAATTTATTGATAAACGAGGTAGTTACAAATCTGTTCCTCCCTTGATTCTTCTCTCGATTTTCTCCATAATTCAAGGGCCGTTAGTGGCGTATTTCTTGAATATAGGATGATCTCTTTATGAATATCTCATGATTTTATGGGATATTAGAGATCCCGATATTTTTACTAATACCCATCAGTTTATGGGATATTCAAGATGCCTATTTTGGGAATATGTTACCCTTTAAATAGGCGAGATTTAGGGTAAAGTAGCCCGTAAAACTCTAACAGAACTTGGATTCTTCTTGAAGTGTCCTACAAATTTTAGATGTCTACAAATGCCCCCTACTTCAAGGCTTGTCAAAGTGTAGATTTGATGACTAGTCTTGAAGTACCAATAGAGCTTCCATCTTTATGCGACAGCTACGGATTTGCAGATCTGATTTATGAGAGAAGAGATAAAGGGCAGATTTGGTCCCACTGGGCGTGCCAATTTGTTTCCAACATAATTTAATTCATGGAAAGTAAACTTCAACCACAAATAAAACTATGAAGAAACAATAATTTTATTGATAAACGATGTGGTTACGAATCTATTCCTCCCTTGGTTCTTCTCTAGATTTTCTCCTTAATTCGAGGGCCTTTAGTGGCGTATTTCTCAAACATAGGATGATCTCTTTATAAATATCCCATAATTTTGTGGGATATTGGAGATTTTGATCTTTTTACGAATACCCATCAGTTTATGGAATGTTCAAGATGCTTGTTTCAGAGAATATGTTACCCTTTAAATAAGCCGGATTTAGGGTAAAGTAGCCTACAAAATTTGGATTCTTCTTGAAGAGTCCCACAAATTTTAGATGTATACAAATGCCCCCTACTTCAAGGCTTGTCGGGGTGTAGATTTGATGTCGAGTCTTGAAGTACTAGTAGAGCTTTCATCTTTATGTGGCAGCTACAGATTTGCAGATTGATTTATGAGAGAAGAGATGAAGGGCAGATTTGGTCCCATTGGGAGTGCCAATTTGTTTCCAACATAATTTAATACATGAAAAATAAACTTCAACCACAAATAAAAATATGAAGAAATAACAATTTTATTGATAAACGAGGTGGTTACAAATTTGTTGCTCCCTTGATTCTTCTCTCGATTTTCTTCGTTATTCAAGGGTCGTTAGTGGCGTATTTCTCGAACGTAGGATGATCTCGTTATGAATATCCCATGATTTTGTGGGATATTAGAGATCCCAATCTTTTTACGAATACCCATCATTTTATGGGATATTCAAGATGCCTGTTTCGGGAATATGTTACCCTTTAAATAGGCGAGATTTAGGGTAAAATAGATCCTAGAACTCTAATAGAATTCAGATTTTTCTTGAAGAGTCCCACAAATTTTAGATGTCTACAATGACATCGGATCCAATTCGAGACCTTAACTCTAGGCCCGACACGAAACCCGACTCTGTACCCTGACACGAGACTATACTCCTAATCACGACCCAAGATTCGACTCTCGACCCCCACTCAAGACCTAACAATAAACTCCAAGACCTAACTTCTGACTTCGACCATGACCCAAGACCAGACTCTCGATCGCAACCTTTAACTCGAAACCAAACTCCTAACCCGACCCAGAACTCGACTTCTGAGATTTTACATTTTCCTTTTTTGATAAATTAAGTCTAGTCCGGAATTGAATTCTGAAGGATGCCTAACACTTTTCATTCGAAATAATTTGAACCCTTAATGGCATACGAGGTTGGTTGGATAAAGTTTTCATTCGATAACCAGTTCTAACCAACGAAGACTTCAAGATAGGGAATTGACTCTAAATACCAAATGAACTTCCTGATAACTGAATTGTCAGCTTCAACAAGGCATTTGGCAATTCTAGAAAAGCTCTAAATGGTGAAAATAAGTGGAAATACAGAAAATAACATAAAGGGTCATTACATTTCTAGTGTGTAGTTAGTAAGAAGAAAAATATTGGTCGAAGAGAATTCATGTATATTCCAGACAAATAATATGACATCGGATCCAATTCGAGACCCTAGCTCTTGGCCCGACACGAAACCCGACCTGTACCTTGACACGAGACTAAACTCCTAATCCCGACCCAAGACTCGACTCTCAACCCCAACTCAAGACTTAACAACCAACTCTAAGACCTAACTTTTGACTTCGACCACAACCTAAGACTAGACCCTTGATCACAACCCTCAACTCCACCTTTGATTCAAGACTAAGCTCCTAACCCAACCTAGAACTCGACTCTTAAGATTTTACATATTCTTTTTTTGATAAATTAAGTCCATACTGGAATTGAATTCTGAAGAATGCCTGACATTTTTCATTCGAAATAATTCTAACCCTTAATTATAATTTAGACCGATTTTATGTATACTAATTGTGAGTTATGTATGTTAGTAAGTAATAGATTTCCTATTTTTTCTTATAAAATTAGGTGACGAGTTTGTACAATAATTAAATCCTTTTAGATTCCAGAAATTGTGCTTTATCTAATCTTGGTAATTATAGGGGGCAACAGTTATCAGGAGAGAAATCTTCCTAGGGCTAGGATTAAAGTCTTGTTCTCATCTTCTCTCCAACTATTTGGTAGGATTGAGGATGACTGTTAGTAAGCTTAACCGGTCACTAGCCAGCTGGATCTCAAACTGGAGAAAGAGAACTCCCCATGTCTGGGAACTCACAATCGATTATTGTGGGATGCAATGGACTCTATTCAGAGGACTGTCCTCGCACGTGTAAGATTAGATCGGGGTTTCACTCCCTTACTACTCCTTTACAATAATTCTCCTACTATCATTAACTCTAAATATCAAAGTGTTGCCGACATTCTTGATAGTCAAATACATCATAAGTAAATCTAAATCATTCTACATTCCAAAAATATATTATTACTGATTCTTGAGTTAAGAAGAAGTGGGGGGAGAATTAAGGGAATATTGGTATTTGTACTCACAAACTTGATAAATAATTTTTTTTTTTTTATTTTGTAATTACAGTTTATTTTCCATACTTAAATAAAATCTATTAAAAACAAAATTGTCGCACTTAATGGGGATAAATCTGTCATTCATCTATTTATAGACATCAAAACTTACTATGTTTAAGTTGAGCCTTTGCAAGATGAGTCTAATCAATATTTTTCAATCCCTATAATCTATTAGGATTTCATGGAGACTACTTTATCCATAAATCCAGCTCACACATATAAAATGAACAGAAATTTCCTTAGTAGGCATCTCGAATATCTCATAAAATCATATGAATTCACAAAAAGACCAAGACATTAAGAATTTTCTTTCTCAAAGGTGAAGTGATCAAGAGGCCATCTTATTCAATATCAACTCAAAATATTAAAGGGGTACACGACAATACATCACAAAAAAGTTTAAATTATCTACATTCGAGAAATACACTAATCATAGAAAAAAATTATGAGAAAAAATCATATAAATCCATAAAATCATACTCACAATCTTAATAAATAAAATCACCTCTTTTTCTTTATTTTGTTATTACAATCTATTTTTCGTACTTGAAATCTTTTATGACAATCGAACTGCTTTCACTATTATAGTAGTTATAAGTCCAGATTTAGGAAATAGTGGTCATTCACATGAAATGATGCGTGAATCTTACCATTGTTCATCTAAACGAAATTTCCTAATTGTTCACTTTAAATATCCATTTGGAGACAAGAAAGGACATCGAATATGTACTCCCCAGAAAAACAAACATAAATAAGAAATGGACTCCGTTAATAGAGTGTTTCGTCGAACTTATTTTTCTCAAAAAAAAAAAAGATTATTTTTAAAAGTGAGGTGTTTAATCAAGTTTTTGAGGAAAAATGAGTTCTTTTATGGAGTAGCACAAGTCATTTTTCAGAAGCTAAAAAATTTAAATTTTCCCCCAAAATACTTATTTGAAAAATATTTTAAAAAAAATACACTTAAAAACACTTCTAAAATTTTGACCAAATATTAATTACAACTCAAAAGTATTTTTTAAAATTCAAATTTATTAATTAAACACAAATTACTTTTAAAAGAAAGTTATTTACTTGGAGGCATATAAAATAATCTCTATACACATACTGACTATTATTTTGATAGACGAGGACAATAATGTATAAGAATTCTTATAAATTAAGATGTGATTACTGGTTGGGCCTACAACCCCCTTTCCTCCACTTTTCCTTCACTTCTGGTTTCTTCCCAACGGACACTTCAACTCTTAACTGATTCGTTTAAATCGTTTACTCCACAAGGTCCCTTTTTTGGGGGGTGGGGGGATTCATTCATGGGTTCTTGTAATGACAAGTTTTGCTTGAGGTGTTGTTTTTCTACTAAAAAAGAGGCTTTCCTTTTTGTTTTTTATCTTTTTCTTCAAAAAGAACTTTTGATAGATATAAATATATCAGGAAATTGAATTCCAGATCATAACTTTCTTGGATTTAAATTACATTCAGTGATGTTGAAAAATAACTACAATATCATCGCGCTTTTAATTGAGTATAGCAGGTTAATTGCTTATAATTTTAGGTTATTGGTCAATTTCATTATAGTTGAATTACCACGTTTCACCGTGCATTATGACATAAGTTCAACCACCAATTCTTTTCAAGTGACTGATTTTTAAAGAATTACATAGAATTTTAAACTCTTAAAAAATTAGCAAATTGTCAGTCATTTAATTATGGCAGTTCATGATAATATTGATTACTGGATCTTGTCCTCTTAGGCCGTATTTGTTTTTATTTGGACGCTGAATTTGAATGCACATCTGAATAATTAAGATCTTATCTCGGAATTTGAAAACTCAATGATTAAAATTATTTGTTTTTCAACATATATATGATGTGCAAAATTTATTCATTTGTATATACAATAAAAATATAATTATATATTAAAAATTTTAATTTAATACAATAAAATTATTATTTAACTAGGGAATGTGGCCGCACTTCGTGCGAACATTTAGATATATGTGGTTAATAAAGTTACTATCAATAATTTATCTTTATAATTTTTTCAAACTAATTTGATGTTCATGATCAATTTATTTTAGTCTATTATAGTATCCTGCATAAGTGTTTGCCAAATTCAAAATATTAGAAAAACTAACCCTAATCAAGCACTATGTCCAGATAATGAGTATGAAGATAAATGCTCTATCTCGCTGCTATGGATTTGTACGTAGTATTTATATAACTTTTCCCTTTTCTTGATTGTGCTCAATATTCAATTCTTATAAATAATGAGTTAAATTTTTGAATTGGTTAAATTTTTGTAAAAGATAAGTGTCAAAATTTTGAAAGACAATAGAAGGATTAAGGGATTAATGTTGTTATTTATTTACAAGATCCAACACACAGAGTTCAAAATATACAAGTTCACAAAATAATGTTAATCAGACCGTATAATCGTGAAAATGCAACATGTACTTTCGCTGTTACAAATCAAGCAAGAAAAAAGAGTTGGTACAGAAGTCTCTGTAAATATGTGCTGAAATTCTGATTGAGAACAAAGCAAATTTTTGAAACATTTCTAATTTACCTGATATAGGTGATGGAGAGAGAATGAACTTAGCTTTTTTTATTTTTGATGTCGCCTTCATTCAGTGGGTTGCTTCCAACTTCCTCTGTGGCTGGAGGCAAAACATCATCTTCATGTTATATTCCCTTGTATGAGAAACATCGGCATTCTCTTCCTCTTCCTCTTCCTTTTCCTCTTTCTCTTCCGCTTCCTCTCCCTCTTCCTCTTCTTCGACTGTTTCTATACCATAGCCAAATTTATCATCTGTGGTTATGGTTATCAGAGTTAGTTGTTCTTCCGCTGAGACTTCCTTCCCATTCAAGACATTATAGACTTCTCAGTCGAAAGAACCTGGTAGCCTTTTCTCTCGCCTGAGATCGTTGCTAATAATCCAATAAGATTCGTTGCTTTCATTTGTCTGTGACTTTCATGTTTTAATTTTCTTGAAATCACTAATCATGTTGCTCCAGCATTTTCTGCATTAAACAGGTCCTCTATCTGCTTCATGTTGTATGCAGTAAGAGGAGACCGAGTCCCATTTGGGTTTCGGCTTGTCTGAACTAAAAATGGAATTGGATCTACGCCCCCTATGAGCTCCTTCCTCTGCAATCTTTTTCCCTTGTATGAGAATAAGTGTTTCTTACCTGGTCCATCACGAGTGCCTCGGTGTTTTACATTTTCCATTTTTAGTCGGTTTTTTATATCCATTAGCTAACGATGTGGTGTTACGATTCATCTCTGTTGATCCTAATATCATTGAATTTTATTTTAGAAGTGAATCAGGTTGAGTTAACATTGTACAAAAAGGGAAAATATAAAAAGCTTTGTGAATGAGTGTATTGATGAAAACAATATTATGGCCTATTATGGCTCTATAAATTAGGTCTTCTACATTGTTGGAGGATATTTACTTGTTCAGGAGACTTAACAAGTTAATTGGTGATTGACTTCCAAAGAAAGGCATAAATTCTTTCTGTAGGCATTGAATTTTTAAAGGCTTTCTTATTCTAGCCAAAAATAAATAAATGTTAATCAGACCATTTGACACACAAGTATAGCATATGATCAACAATTAAATAAAAGCAAAAGCAAATAGAACTCTCCATACCAATAAATCCGTTGGAAGAGACTCAAGCCTTGACTCTGCTGTGCACTCAAATGCACCAGGTTTCTTTGGTGTCCTTTGCAATTTATTCTGCTTAGATACATCAATGAGTGTATTCCCAGAATCATAACAAAATTTCATGGGTGATAAAAATATGGGACTTTCATCAATAACACCATTTTGAAGTGCAGCTTGATCCTTTGTTTCATATGAAGTTATTACAACCACCCTTTTCTTCCCAAGATCCGTACAAGATTTAACAACAGCTACCTTAGTGTAACGTAGTTGTGCCAAAGCACCTGATCTCAAATACTTTTCTTTTGTACTCCTCGACTGCTTTTTCTGTTTTGGAATCTTGGATTGACCATCATTAGGTGACACTTTACGCATATAATTTTGATTTTTACTTTCTATTTTTCAATCAGTTGAATTAATTCATCACCTAACTTCTTAAGGTCTCGAATTCAACCATTTTCCTTGCTTATTGGTTACTTTCTACTTTTCAAATAGTTGAATAAATTCATTACCTAACTTCTCAAGGTCTCGACTTTAACTATTTTCCTTGCTTATTTACCAAATCTGACTCAGATTATCCTTCAGCGTTGACAAAATAGAAAAGATCCAACTTTAAAGAGATCAACTGACACAACTAAAAAAAATCAGAAACAATAACAAATTTATGATATAATTAACTACTTCAGAGTTACAACAACAGCATTAGGGTGAAATATAACATCCAATCCGAAAACAGAAACCAAGAAAACATCCAATTACTTAAGCATACATCATATAGCACATGACAAACACACATAAAGAACTTCAAAAATCGTCCGTACAAAGACATTCAAATCTCAAACATCAATTTTCATTGCTTATTTATCAAACCAAGACCAAATCTAGCCCATCTTACCCTTCGATGTTGCCCTAAAAAGTAGAAAATTTCTACAAAATACCCATCAAAACTGGAAAGACTCCAGCTTTTAATAAACCAACAAACAACACAACACATAAAAATTAGAAACCACAATAAATTTATGATATAATTAACTGCTTCTGAGTTACAACAACAGGATCAAGGCAAAACAGAACATTTAATCCAAAAGTATAAACCAAAACTCACAGCTAAACCCAATCGAACAACTAATACTTACGCATACATCATTTCACACATGACAAAAACATACATACATGCAAATCTCAAACATCAATTTCTCTTGATTATTTATCAAATCAAGACCAAATCTAACTCATATTATCCTTTAACTTTGACCTTAAAAGTAAAAAAACATCCACGAGATACCCATCAAAACTGAAAAGATTCCAGCTTTTAATAAACCAACTAACAATAAAAAGCACTAAAAGTACTAAAATTATAATTTTTCTCATATCAATATAATAAAAAAATAGTTAAATTAACATATTTTGATGCTTGAAAAAACACATAAAAACTAACTTGAAATAGGATGATGTATTGCTATTGGAGAAGGTTGACTCACTCAACAATCAAATTCTCCATTCGGTCATTTAGTCTAATTTACTGATTTGTGAAGTTGCTAATCCAATCTTTAACTCTTTATCGTTATATAACATGAACAATTTCTGAGGATTAATGGTTGTTGGTGAGAGAAGAAGATGAACAAGAAGTAGTTTTTTCAAAACGGCAAAAATTGTGTACGCTATTTCTGTGTGGTTCAAATGTTATTTGCGATAACAATAAATGACACTTAAATGGTTTATTAAAGAAAAACCAACGAAAATTTAAAGAAAATAATTAAAGTGAAACAAAAGCTTTAAAAAATCAGAAAAAAGATAAATATGAATTGTGGCTTTAGAGGCATGCCACATCAGCAACCGTGTGTTCTTCCTTTATATGTATATATATAGATTGAAAAAAATATTTATTTTTGATAGTGATAGTGAAAATGGTTTGTATTGGTGGTGTTGATGGTAATGATTGATATTAGTGAGTAGTATTGTTGTTGGTGATAGTTGTGATGGTAGAGATGGTTGGTATTGTAGTAACTGTTATGACAATTGTGATTCGTTGAGGTGATGGTGGTTGTGATGTGAAGTTGGTTGATGTTAGTTATTGGAGGAGTTGATTGTAATGACTAAAAAATGAATTCATGATGTTTGATGATGTGTCGGTGGTAGTTGGAGATGCTGTTAGCCGTGATAGTGTAGATGGTTGTTAGTATAGATAGATTGTGATGACAGTGGTTGAAGTGGTGGTAGAGGTGGCGATATTAGTGACAATGAAAGTGGTAGTAGCCGAAGAATGTGTGGAGGTTGATGATGTGTTAGTGGAAGTTAGCGGTGGTGTTAGTCGTGATAAACGAGTTGGTCAGTAATAGGAATTGATCAGTAGTGATTGATGATGGTGGTGGCGTTGAAATTGGTGTTAGCATTCGCAGTGACGGTGGCGATGTCGGTAGATATAATTAGAATAATAGAGATGATAAGTTTTGTAGCGGTTGGTAGCGATATTACTTGTCAATGGTGGGTGTGATAGTGAAAGTGGTTAGTGATGGCTATTGATAATGGTGGTTGTTGGTGGTAGGTGATGGTAGACAATGGTGAAGTGGCAGAGGTGGTAGTGGTGGTGACTGGTTATTGTGGATAGAGTCTTGGTGAATATTCTCCAACACAAAAATAATCCTTAATTAGGGTTGTGCAAAAATCGAACCGACCGATAAACCGAACCGATAAAAATATTATTGGGTTATTGATATTGGGTTATCGATTTAACGATTTTTTATTGGTTTTATAAAAAAATTTATTGGGTAAACGGTTCGGTATCGGTTTTAGCTTACTGGGTTATCGGTTAAATCGATAACTCAATAAAGATATACTAAGTTATTGTTTTATCCCTATTTATGTTATATATTTAAATATCTCTCTCTCTCTCTCTATCTATCTATCTATCTATCTTTATATATATATATATAGGGAGAGAGAGAGAGATGTGTATGTATATAGATTATATGCACTACTAATTCATAATTCAGTGATTCACAAAGTATTAACCTATTCATGGCAACAAAGGCACAATATAAAGTTCGACTATTATTGTAATAAAAAGCTTGAAGCATTTATAGCTTCCAACTATTAGGATTCAATTTTTTTCCTAACTAACATTCAGTTCAAGTTTGAAGATTCTTGTAAACTAAAATGTATTGCATAGGTTTTGGCGGTAATTAAGATTTCATTTTTTATGTTAGTTGTTACTATTTCTATTTTATAAGTATTTTCTTATTGGTTAAACCGAAAATCGAATCGTTAAAGACCAAAAACCGATAAACCGAAACCGATAAGAATATATCCTATTGGTTGGTTATTGATTTTACATATTTAAAAATCGAAAACCGATAAACCAAACCAATAACACGTAAAACCGAACCGACCGATGCACACCTCTACCCTTAATGACATTAAAACTTGGTTCCAGATTTGAATGATTAAGATCTAAAATCTTAATAAAAAATAAATGCACTTAATAGTCTGAAATCTGAACCATTCAAATTCAGATTTTCATTAAGAGCAAACAAATGAGAGCTTAAAGTCGATACGCTAAGCGTTAGACATGCATATAACAATTTTCACCACGTAGTTGGACCAAATTATGAGATTTAATTACATATTAAAATGATTCTAAATTAATTTGATTTGTTATAATAATGAGTAACAATAAATGAAAGTGACCAATGAATCATCACATGTTGCTGTCTTACAACATGTGTTATTACTTTGAATTAAAACATCAGCATACTAACTTTACGAAAGTTTTAAGATTTCCAACTTTTACCTAAGTTTGTTTATTTATATATGTAGTGTGATTTTGAGATTTTTTGTTTGCTCCGCAAAGTGATTTTTTAACATTCAATTTTTCCATAAGAGAGATGATAATCTTCATCTGTACAAAATTTGAGATGACCGTTCATCTTCACGAAGCCTGTAACAAACTAATATCTATATAACATGTGTATTTTAAATAAATAAATATCATCTTATTATAGTTAAATAAATATCATATATATTTGCTTTAATGTGTAATGTTGAAATTATAATATCTTATTTATGATTTATTAAGAATTTTTAAACAAAAGAAATAGCTTTTTCAGATTTCTTATGTGTAAAAATGAACACCACTTACGTATGAAAATGAAATCTCTCGTAAAAATGACATACAATTAAAAGAAATTTGTTAAAGGATAAAAACCAACACACCAATAAATTAAAGAATAATCTAAATATATTACCAAGAAAAAAGTATGTAATACACTTATATTATTTATATATATATATATATATATATATATATATATATATATATAAAATAAGATAATAGAATTATGCTAAAGTAAGATCTAACATAACAATGTGATCAAACCAAATAGTCATTAGGGGCTTTGGACTGTAGGTGACAAAAGAATTAACTCTTTTTGCTCTTACTTTTTGTTTACATGGTGTTGTAAACCACCAGTCTGTTCTAGTTATTATATGTGGGTATAATTTATCTAGAAACGGCATTCCTAAAAGTATATCTTTTGATGTTAGTTCATAATTATAAATTTCTTCTATTGTTAGTATTTTATCCCATACTTGTGTTTTTACATTCTTAGCTTTATAAGTAATTAAGCTTCCTTCGTTATTAAATCCTTTAACTATTATTGGTGTTTTTAATTTATCCCATTTACTTTCTGGTAAACAATTATATCTACATAAATTAGCTTCTGCTCCTGTATCTATCATAGGCGTATAATATCTACTGTAATATCCTTCTACTACTATCTTCATTAATACATATATTTTCATTTTATGTTAATGCTGAAAATACAAGTAATAATTTATTTAATACATACGAAAAATTATTTAATACAGATGGAAAATTAGTTATACATGAACAACAAATACTAATTAGTCAGATAAAAAATATAAACCTACGCATTGAATATAGCGAAGTTAGAATAAAATACTACACAGAAATTGCTAAAATTTCAATAGGATAAAATAAATTAATGGATACATCTTACGAAAAGAATAAGTAATTTTTCTTCTAGTTGTTTTTTCTCTATTTCAAGTTGATTTCTGTAATTAACTTCTTCATATATCCAATTTTGCCTTTCTCTGATTTTCTTTATATATTCTAACATCCACAGTCTTGATCTGAATAATATCCTTCTGGGCATATATTATTGTCGGTTTTTATTTCTTCATTTTTTACTAGATATTTTGCTATATAATTTTCTTCTTGTCCTGTATTTAAGAGTATTAAATATTCTTTTTCATTTACCTTTCCTGTTATGTAATAATGGTTTGGATTATCCATTGAACTTGTTTCATAACTTATTCTTTTTGATGAGCTTGATGATTCCGGTTTATCATAAGCTGTTCTTTTTGTTGTACTTATTCTATCATTTATTATTTCTAGATTTTCTTCTACATCTATGTCTCTATAGCTATAATCATTATAGTCTATTGTTTTTACAAATTGTTCAAATGGGCTATCTATTTGTATCTTATTAATCTTATTTTTTCCCGTTATTTTATGTTTTGTTGTTAATACATATAAATTTTTACATCTTGCTGTAAATATTTTACTTCCTGGGGTTAATTCTATTCCTGATATCTTCCAATATAATACTAGTGATTTATCTATATTTCTATCTGTTACTGCTACTGAGTAATTTGCACTTATTATAAATTTAAATTTTTGGTATATTAAATTTCCTTTTATGGCAGTTATTATACTTTTTTCTATAGGTTTTATAATTCTATCATCTGCTAAATATAATTCTATTGGTGTATCTATTCCTTCTCTAAAACATGCTTTTATTAATATTTCTGTACCTCCAAGGTGTACATATTTTATTGGGTCTCTACTTTTTATATCGTTTATTTCTTTATTAATTATTCTTTTTGTTACTAGTGGTATGCTGGCTTTTCCTTTTGCATATCTACAGTCTATTACGTGCTCTTTTTGACTTACTACATAATATTCTTCCTTTTTTCTAGTAAATATATTTTTTATTGTTGGTATTTTAAATATTTTTTCTACACTTAAGTCTAACTCTTTTCCTTTTATTTCATCAAATACATTGTTATCAAATATTATTTTTTGATCTGTTCCTTCTTCATTTAAATATTCTTCTTTTGTTAATATTTTTATGTCTTCTTCAGTCATTTAATTCATCTAATTCACTATCTATTTCATTATCTGTTTCATTTTCTGAAATTTCATATATACTGTCTTCACTTTCTAATTCGTAATCTATGTAATCTATTTGCATATATTCTGTATCTTCTATTTTTATTTCTGATATTTGTTTATTTTTTGGGTTTTTAGGTAATTTACAATCTCTAGCTAAGTGTCCTAACTTCCCACAATTATAACAAGTACATTCTTTTATAGATTTTTTCTTTCTATATGGTCTTTTGTTTTTATAATTTTTTACATAATATCTTTTTCTTGGTTTTTTGTATTTATATTTTGATTTTTTGTATTTCTTATATTTCTTATGCCTTTTTTTTTTCTTATAATATCTTTCTTCGCATCCAAATTGAGGTGTTATTTTATCTTTGCAACATGCTAAATTTCTTATTAATGTTTTTTCCATTTTTATTTCTTCTCTGTATTTTTCACATAAGTTTCTATACCATTGTTGTAAAAATTTTATTCTTGCTCCTAAAGTATCTACTATTTTTGTTTCATCCCAACTTTTTATTATTTTTGAACTAAATGGTTCAGGTAATTTATTAAAATATAATTTTCTTATTTCTTTACTTTCTTCTATATTATATGCTCCTTTATAATAATATTCTTTAAATGCGCAAGTATATTCATCTATGTAACACATATTACATATTGCTAATTTTAACATTAAATTTCTATTTATGTCTTTCTCTTCATTTTGTTCTTCTTCTGTTGTTGTCATGCTACTGAATTCGTCTTTTATAGCTATTTCATATTTTTTAAATAATTCTATAGGTGTTAATTTCATTATTCCTTCTGTGGGTTTGTCAGTTAGATTTTTTTACTTCTTAAATTATGGATGCATAACTTCAATATCTAGTATTGAAGCAAAATTAATAATCCATTTAAAATCTAGAAGAATGAGACATATACCATCTAATTATGATAAAATTAGATTTAGATATCCACCAAAATACTATAAATATTGTTTGGATGAATAAGATACAAAAATACAAAGAACTAAAACAGACTATATCTGAAAAACGTAAAGAATTAAAAATAAGAACAAAAAGATTAAATTATAATATATTTGCCGGAGTTAGTAAAAACTCAATAAATGCACAAAAAAATGAAATATCAAATTTAGAATCACAAATAGATAGTTTAGAATATATATATCAACATGAACTATTTACAATAAAATGAACAAAGAAGAATTTATAATAGACGAAAAAATATATGAAAATCACGAAGGATTAAAAATAAGAATAGTATTTTCTAATTTAGGAAGAAGATATAAGAAAATAGGTGAACATTTATATTTAATGTTAGAAAAAGAAGAATTAAAATTAGAAGATAAATTGACAGCTATGGTTAGAATAGAAAGAGAAAACGAAGAAATAGATAGAAAAAAGGAAATAGAAAAAATAAAACAACAAACTACAGAAGAAATACGAAAAATAGAAGAAACTAAAAATAATAGGATTGCTGAATTAGAAAAAGAATTACAAATGTTAAAAGATCTGTATGAAAAAAGACAGAAAAAAAAAGAAGAAAAAGATAAAGAACAAAAATTATTAAACGAAATAAATCAATTTAAAGAAAAATTAGAAATAGACAATAAGGAATTAGAAATAAATAATATAGATGTTGAAGAAACAGACAATTATGATTCAGAAGATAGTGAAACATATACAGAAATATTAACAAATACAAAAAATTTAGAAATCAATGAAAAACAAGAAGCAATTAATGAAAAAAATTTAGAAAATATCAACACAGAAATAAATACTCTTGATAAAAAAGAAGATCAAAATATAATACCTAGTACATCAGAAATAAGGAAACCTGCATATTATAAAAATAAGTTTAAAAGATATAATCTAAAGAACGAATATGACAAATGGACACCAAAACAAATAGTTAATAAAAATTATAACTTTCTAGACTTAGATTGTGTAATAGATACAGAAAAAACAATACAATTATGGATAGGATATATGACAAAGCAATTATTAGATAATAATATAAGTGTAACGGATGCACCAGAATATATAGAAAGAACATTAATAGCAACAGTAAAATTATGGTTTTTAAATCTAACTGAAAATAGTAAAAAAATATTAAGAACTGACAAACCCACAGAAGGAATAATGAAATTAACACCTATCGAATTATTAAAAAAATATGAAACAGCTATAAAAGACGAATTCAGTAGCATGACAACAACAGAAGAAGAACAAAATGAAGAGAAAGACATAAATAGAAATTTAATGTTAAAATTAGCAATATGTAATATGTGTTACATAGATGAATATACTTGCGCATTTAAAGAATATTATTATAAAGGAGCATATAATATAGAAGAAAGTAAAGAAATAAGAAAATTATATTTTAATAAATTACCTGAACCATTTAGTTCAAAAATAATAAAAAGTTGGGATGAAACAAAAATAGTAGATACTTTAGGAGCAAGAATAAAATTTTTACAACAATGGTATAGAAACTTATGTGAAAAATACAGAGAAGAAATAAAAATGGAAAAAACATTAATAAGAAATTTAGCATGTTGCAAAGATAAAATAGCACCTCAATTTGGATGCGAAGAAAGATATTATAAGAAAAAAAAAGGCATAAGAAATATAAGAAATACAAAAAATCAAAATATAAATACAAAAAACCAAGAAAAAGATATTATGTAAAAAATTATAAAAACAAAAGACCATATAGAAAGAAAAAATCTATAAAAGAATGTACTTGTTATAATTGTGGGAAGTTAGGACACTTAGCTAGAGATTGTAAATTACCTAAAAACCCAAAAAATAAACAAATATCAGAAATAAAAATAGAAGATACAGAATATATGCAAATAGATTACATAGATTACGAATTAGAAAGTGAAGACAGTATATATGAAATTTCAGAAAATGAAACAGATAATGAAATAGATAGTGAATTAGATGAATTAAATGACTGAAGAAGACATAAAAATATTAACAAAAGAAGAATATTTAAATGAAGAAGGAACAGATCAAAAAATAATATTTGATAACAATGTATTTGATGAAATAAAAGGAAAAGAGTTAGACTTAAGTGTAGAAAAAATATTTAAAATACCAACAATAAAAAATATATTTACTAGAAAAAAGGAAGAATATTATGTAGTAAGTCAAAAAGAGCACGTAATAGACTGTAGATATGCAAAAGGAAAAGCCAGCATACCACTAGTAACAAAAAGAATAATTAATAAAGAAATAAACGATATAAAAAGTAGAGACCCAATAAAATATGTACACCTTGGAGGTACAGAAATATTAATAAAAGCATGTTTTAGAGAAGGAATAGATACACCAATAGAATTATATTTAGCAGATGATAGAATTATAAAACCTATAGAAAAAAGTATAATAACTGCCATAAAAGGAAATTTAATATACCAAAAATTTAAATTTATAATAAGTGCAAATTACTCAGTAGCAGTAACAGATAGAAATATAGATAAATCACTAGTATTATATTGGAAGATATCAGGAATAGAATTAACCCCAGGAAGTAAAATATTTACAGCAAGATGTAAAAATTTATATGTATTAACAACAAAACATAAAATAACGAAAAAATAAGATTAATAAGATACAAATAGATAGCCCATTTGAACAATTTGTAAAAACAATAGACTATAATGATTATAGCTATAGAGACATAGATGTAGAAGAAAATCTAGAAATAATAAATGATAGAATAAGTACAACAAAAACAACAGCTTATGATAAACCGGAATCATCAAGCTCATCAAAAAGAATAAGTTATGAAACAAGTTCAATGGATAATTCAAACCATTATTACATAACAGGAAAGGTAAATGAAAAAGAATATTTAATACTCTTAAATACAGGACAAGAAGAAAATTATATAGCAAAATATCTAGTAAAAAATGAAGAAATAAAAACCGACAATAATATATGCCCAGATCTACCAAGAAGCTTAATAAATACTAAAAATATAGCAGAAAAAGACATAGTAATAGGAATAAGAAAAATAAAAATAGAATTTGAAGTAAAAGAAGAAATGCAAAAAACAGACATAATATTAGGAATAAAATGGCTAGAACAAGTAAAACCATATAATATAGAACATACACAATTAACTATAACATATAACAGAGAGAAATTATTCTTAAGAAGAGCATTAACATAAAATGAAAATATATGTATTAATGAAGATAGTAGTAGAAGGATATTACAGTAGATATTATACGCCTATGATAGATACAGGAGCAGAAGCTAATTTATGTAGATATAATTGTTTACCAGAAAGTAAATGGGATAAATTAAAAACACCAATAATAGTTAAAGGATTTAATAACGAAGGAAGCTTAATTACTTATAAAGCTAAGAATGTAAAAACACAAGTATGGGATAAAATACTAACAATAGAAGAAATTTATAATTATGAACTAACATCAAAAGATATACTTTTAGGAATGCCGTTTCTAGATAAATTATACCCACATATAATAACTAGAACAGACTGGTGGTTTACAACACCATGTAAACAAAAAGTAAGAGCAAAAAGAGTTAATAATAAAATAAGAAAGAAAACGGATTGGATAAAAGGAAGTGAAAAAATTACACAAAAGTTAGAAAATATAAAAAATACTGAAGATACAATAGAATTAGTTGTATTTTCGATAAATAAAACAGAAATAACTATATTTTCAATAAATAAGATAGAAATAATTAAGAAAAAATTAGAACAATTATATAGTGAAGATCCATTAAAAGGATGGGAAAAACATAAAACTACTATAAAAATTGAATTAATAGATAAAAATAGCATAATAACCCAAAAACCATTAACATATAATTTTGATGATTTAAAAGAATTTAAAATGCATATAGATGAATTATTAGAGAAACAATATATACAAAAAAGTAATAGTAAACATAATAGCCCAGCATTTATAGTAAATAAACATAGTGAACAAAAAAGAGGAAAAAGTAGAATGGTTATTGATTATAGAAATTTAAATGCAAAAACAATAACTTATAATTACCCAATACCAAATAAGATATTAAAAATAAGACACATACAAGGATATAATTATTTTAGTAAATTTGATTGCAAATCAGGATTTTACCATCTAAAGTTAGAAGAAGAATCTAAGGAATTAACCGCATTTACGGTACCACAAGGATTTTATGAATGGAATGTACTACCATTTGGATATAAAAATGCACCAGGTAGATATCAACATTTTATGGATAGTTATTTTAAACAACTACCTAATTGTATAGTATATATAGACGATATACTATTATATACAAAGACCAAAGAAGAACATTTAAAATTATTAGAACAATTTACGGATATAATAGAAAATTCGGGAATAAGTTTAAGTAAAAAGAAAGCTGAAATTATGAAAAATCAAATAGAATTTTTAGGAATACAAATAGATAAAAGTGGAGTAAAAATGCAACAACATATAGTACAAAAAATAGTAAATTCGAAAGAGGAATTGGATACGAAAAAGAAATTACAATCATTTTTAGGATTAGTAAACCAAGTAAGAGAATATATTCCAAAATTAGCAGAAAACTTAAAACCACTACAGAAAAAATTAAAAAAGGATATAAAATATAACTATAATGAAGAAGATAAAAAACAAGTTCAAAAAATAAAAATACTTTGTAAAGAATTACCAAAATTACAATTTCCTGATGAAAATAGAAAATTTATATATATAGTAGAAGCAGATGCTAGTGAATATAGTTACGGAGGAGTACTTAAATATAAATATGAAGCAGAAAAAATAGAACACCATTGTAGATATTACTCAGGTACGTTCAACGAGACAGAAATAAAATGGGAAATAAATAGAAAAGAATTATGTTCATTATATAAATGTTTGTTAGCATTTTTTGCCATATATTGTATATAACAAATTTATTGTGCGAACAGATAATACACAAGTACGCTGGTGGCTAACAAAGAAAATACAAAATTCAGTTACAACAAAAGAAATTCGGAGACTAGTATTGAATATATTAAATTTTACATTTACAATTGAAGTAATCAGTACTAACAAAAATGTTATTGCAGATTACATATCAAGACAAAGCTACACAGACTGATATTATAGAAGAAGATACTCTAGAAAAGATACTTAACACCCTAACTACGCTTTCAGTGAAAGTGGACAGTATGGGTAATGAGATAGAAAAGCTAAAGACTAATGAAGGTAAACTGAAGTCTATAGCTACAAATCAGCTAACTCAGCAGTGTGCAGAGCTATGTCGATCGGAAGACATTAAAATTCCAGAGCTAGAAGGAGACGTTGGGATACTCCATAAAACCCATAACGTTTATCTATCTACTTCCGCAGGTACAAGCAAAGGAGCTAGTCGACCAAGATACCAGAACATGAATATGAATAAAATATTTGAAAAACCATATACCCCAAATACACCAAAAGACCCCATGTTTATACCCCCACAAATTACCACATACCGAGATAGTCTGAACCAAGATAAAAAAGTTTATAACTACACATCCCAAAAATACATAGAAAATATCTACAATATACAAACCTTTTTAAATAGCAACCCAAAAGCTACAAATGTCCAAGAACCAGATACAAACTATATAACCCAGAGATTGACCGGATATAATAAACTAATTGCCTTACCTAAAACCAAACCAAATATAGTTAAAACTTGCTACGAATATGGACTACTTAGTACTGTATATACCACGGATGGAACTGAGATATCCACTATACCAGAAATATATGAAGCATTTATCATTTTTAAAAGAATAACCAAAGGTACCCTGTTCTTTATAAAAATTTACGCGGCACCAGCAGAAATATTATTTGATGAAGTTAAAAAACCTATACAAGTTGTGAAGATAGGAATGACACGAGATATGATTATACCACAAGATATTATTTCACAACCAGAGATACCTAGAATCGAGATACCAAAATTTTATGCAAACAAGAGGATTATCGGATTATCTACAATTTTACAAGAGCTAGCAAATACATATTGCAAACAAAATCCCATATGGAACTACTATTCAAGAGATCATGTATTAATATATTCAAATTCAAAAGAGTTACGAGAAACAGATATGGAAACTATTAGGCAATGGATTATCACATTGCTTAAACCGGAAACAGAACCTATTGCCAGAGCTATCAGGGAAAAATTTATTTCAGAAGAATTATTGACCAGATACTGCAAAACTATTGGACACAAATATCCAGATCACAGATGTTCAAAATGTAATGGAGGAGATAATGATGTCCCAGCAGTTCAGCTAGAATAAGAGATAAAGACGCCAGCTGGAAAGATAAGATCAGAACAATAATGGAGATACAGCAGATATGACAAAATAAACGGAAGACTTATTGTATAAATTTTTTACGTAAAGATAAGGTAGTTTCAAAAGTAGTTGATAGCATTTAATGTAAATATTAATATAGTTTGAAATTTTACTTTATAGCCTTAGGATAGACTTATAGGTTGGAAGACTTTTTTAATAGTTTTTGATTAACCTAGCTTTTCAAACTTTTGCAAATACGTGTAAAGATTCATTCATCTATAAATAGAGAAGGCAGGAGGCATTGCAAAGCAAGCCTTCATGCGTTGAAGCAAACATTCTCTCAAAGTCCACAATAAATATTTTTTGCTTAGTTAATTAAAAAACAGGTATATATGGAAAAATCTATGGAGGAACAAAGCACAGAAATATCAAACCTACCAGAACAGGTATATTTATTTATAATTATGAATAGCTAAATTCATAATTCCCAACAATCATGATATGATAAAATAAATTCATGTTAGTTACTTTATAGTAGAATTATTCGAAGAATAATATGTTAAGAAGTTTATTAGCAAAGTGGAAACGGAGAAAGATCCCTAAGAACTATGCCATCCTAAAGGTGAAACCAATAAGGCAAGAAGCCGTGGTGGGGAGTAACCAGAGTAGAGGCGCTGTTTAAGGGAAAAATATCCAGATTACCATGCTAATAGTGACCGAAGAACATGTTATTTAAGAATAATCTAGTATATAGTAATCTAAGATGACTATATTTTGTTATGTACATGGTTGAAGGGAATATTTTGAAAAAAGCAATTTTATGAAAATGAATAATTATTTATCTGATGTGATGGTAGATAAATTTAAAATACTTATTTTATATGCACTTAAAGATATAACTGTAGTAGATATAAGAAAAATCATATTAGAAAAAGCATTTGGTAAATATTACATGACTAGAGTAAATTATATACCACACATACCTAACTACTCTTACAAATACTTAGGATGATAAATTACATAGAATTTTTAGAAAAAGATATGAGAAACATACAACTACTAGAAAAACAGATGAAAAATATAGACAAATACATGGAAAATAAAGATATAAAATATCAATTTTAGAAAATAGACCATTTAGACTACCTTAAAGTTTTAATCTTACATATACTTAAAGACATAGAAATTAAAGATATTAAGAAAATAATATTAGAAGAAGTAATAAACTACGAAATTGAAACAATAAATGCGTTGGAACAGATATACGAAGACATTTACCCAGAAGGATATTATTCAGATCAAGACTGTGGATGTTAGAATATATAAAGAAAATCAGAGAAAGGCAAAATTGGATATATGAAGAAGTTAATTACAGAAATCAACTTGAAATAGAGAAAAAACAACTAGAAGAAAAATTACTTAAAATAAATTTAACCTTAGAAAAGGAAAATACAAGTAATAATTTATTTAATACATACGAAAAATTATTTAATACAGATGGAAAATTAGTTATACATGAACAACAAATACTAATTAGTCAGATAAAAAATATAAATCTACGCATTGAATATAGCAAAGTTAGAATAAAATACTACACAGAAATTGCTAAAATTTCAATAGGATAAAATAAATTAATGGATACATCTTACGAAAAGAATAAATCATTAAAAGAAATAGAAACTCAACTATATAGTTTATACCTAGAGTACAAAAGATTACATATTACTAACGAGGACCCTAAAACACTAGATAATTTAATCACGATAATATCTAATTTAGAATATGAATTAATAAAACATCTTAAGTCAAGAAGATAAAAATGAAAATTATTCCAATCAATAATAATCATTATAAAAATAAATACCTACGTATTTATTATCTAGTTGAATCTACGCGCCTAATCCGCACCCCCCTACAACAGTTATCAGAGCCCAGTTATTTAAAAACTAATAATTTAATTATTTTTTATGATTTGGGACTTTGACACCTACTAAACTATAAATTAGTTTTTACCTTATTATAAATATAGATTTAGGAGTCCTTATAGTTTGTTAAATAACTGCTACCAAATAATATTTTAATGTTAATTAAAGTTGAGGGTAAAATATGAAAAAAAATAATTATTTTTTCTTCATATGTAAAAAATAACAAGTATTCCTTTGTCCAATAATATTTTTTCACTATACTAAAGGTAAATATCTAATAATACTTGTTTAGTTTAAAAAAATAATGGACAATTTAGTATTTTCTACCCATTTTTTTCTTACTATTAAATATTATATTCATTACTCAATGCATTTTTCAACGCAATAAATTTATTATATTCAAAGGGCGATATAATGAAATTGTTCCTATTATTTATTATTTTTTAACATTACACCTTATTTATCTACTTTCAATGCTTCTATCGTTTTATCTTGACATTTTTTTTATTGCACTAAATATGACAATAAAGGACATGTAATTTACACTTTTAAAGCCATATATATATATATATATATATATATATATTTTTTTTTTTTTTATTTTTTTTATTTTTTTTTTCATTTTTAAATACTTGTCCTTTTTGTTATGTATATTTTTTAAGTAAAATTTTAACTAGAAATCGAGTAATTCGATTAAATTATCCTATTTATTATTCATTTCAATTTAATGTAGTGCTTGTCGCTTTTGCACCACATTAATGTCCCTCCATATTTTATGATGAAGGGCAAAGGTAAAAAAACTAATGATATCTTAGCTTTCTAAAATGACAAGTGCTTCTATATTCTTTTTTAGTTGACATGATACAACTTCGTACAATCATTAAAAAAAATAAATTAAAAGTGTAATTTGACTCATATACTCCTTATTAATCTTTGCCTATTTATATGTCTATTAATTAGAAAATAATTAATATTAAGGTCAAACTTGAAAAAAATTAATTCTTTCTTGATTTTTTAAATTGATCAGTATTTGAAAACAACTATTTTCAGTATACATGACAACTAAAAAGAAACAGAATAGGTATTATGAATCATCTTTTTTTAGTAATGAAGACAATATTTAGGAATAAAAGGAGTATTAAATGACACGAAGGTCCTTAGCAAATTAAAGGTGCTAGAAAAACTGTGATATTTAGTTGACAAAGAGGTGATAATTCTTTTTTATTCATATTATCTTTTGCGTTATATTTTAAAAGTGTTATACTTAATAATATAACGAACACATGTCAATTTATTTTTTATGTATTTATTATTATTAATGTTATATACACGTGCAACGCACGTATACTAAACTACTTACTTTATTAAGGATTAAGAAAGTAAGAGAAGTTTGAAAATAACCCATAAGTTTTTTAATTTACACTTTGATCCAATATAAAACCTAATATAACTAGAAATGGAGGGAAAAAGACACATTTCTCTTTCTTCTAATTTATTGGAGTTTTCTCTTTCTTCGCAATTTTTGTTGTTCATTGTTGTTGTTGTTTTATTCATCATCTTCTTCATTATCATCATCTTGTTTTTCATTATCATCTCTTCTTGTTCAGCATCATCATCTTCTTGTTCAGCATCATCATCTTCTTGTTGTTGAACATTGTTGTTGTTACTGCTATTGTTGCTACTTGATCAAATTTTTTTAGATCAAATTTTATTCGTATATTACTTGGACATTACTTATTAGGTGATTTTAGTAAGTAAAATTATAATTTTTAGTTGAATTTCTCATCTGGGTGTATCTGCTACTGATATTTTTCAACAATGGATAAAACATGTAACGTGAATTCAATAGATGAGTAATCTGTTGCACAAATGAGTAATCTGTTGCAACATATATAACTAATCTGTTGCAACAGATTACTCATCTGTTGGATTTATATTATAGTGTTGTAACATGAATCCAATATATGGATCATCTGTTGCAATAGATTAGTCATATATTGCAACAAATGACTCATATGTTGGATTCATGTTGCAAGTTTTATCCATTGTAGCAGTAACAGATATACCAAATAAAAAATTCAACAAAAATCATAATTATACTTACAAAATCACCTATGCAGTAATGTCCAAAGTGATATACGAATAAAATTTAACCTAAAAAAATTCCAAAAATTTCAACAGGGGCATAATGAATAAGTGAAACACATGAAAAATTTTATGAAATAGGTAAAGAAGAAAAAAATAGTATATCATACATCAAATGCAAAAGGATCAAGAGGACAAACGTTTGAGTTCTCCTTAAAACGTTTTAAGTTCCCTAGTATTTTAATTGCTTTCTAATGGATGACCCATTTGTTATAACAGATTTTCTATCTGTTTGATAATTTCCAATAGATGAATCATCTCTTGCGATATATTAGTTATCTATTGATTCAAATTAAGCAATTATTAGTAATAACTAAATTGATTTACCTAAAATTAAAGACAAGTCTTTAAGACAATGGGACAAACATTTGAGTTCTCCTAAAAATATTTGAGTTCCCTAGTATTTTAATTATTTTCCAATAGATGACCTATTTGTTGCAACAAGTTAGTCATCTATTGCAACAAACGCTTATAACAGGTTAGTAATTTGTTGATTCAAATTAAGAATTTATTATTAATAATTAAATTGGTTTAATTAAAATTGAACACAAGACATTAGACAAGGGGGAAAACGTTTGAGTTCTCCTAAAAAACGTTTGAGCTTTAGTAGTTTAAATCATTTTTCAACACATATTTTGTTTATTTAATAATTTTCAATAGATGAGTCATATGTTGCAACAACTTAGTTATCTGTTGCAATAGATGTCTATATCTGTTTGATAATTTTCAATAGATGAATTAGTTGTTGCAATAAGTGAGTCATCTGTTGCAACAGATGTCTATATCTGTTTGGTTAATTTCAACAGATATTTTTATTTGTTTGGTCATTTCCAACAGATTACTCATCTGTTGTAACATGTTAGTCATCTATTGATTCAAATTAAGTCATTATTAGTAATAACTAAATTGATTACTAAAGTAAAATATGAATTAATAAGTTCAATTACAGTTTCAATTAATATCATGGTAATTACACGATCAACTAAGCATGTTCGTCCTGAGTAGAGTGATCAATTAACCAGTTTTATTTGAAATGATTCAAACTAAGTCATCATTAGAAATAACAATATTGATTTAACTAAAATTAAAGTTGAATTGGTAAGTTCAATTACTATTTCAATTAATCTCATAGTAATTACATGATCAATTAAGTATTTCGTTCTAAGTAGAATGATTAATTGACCAATTTTATTTGAAATAATTCAAATTAAATCATTATTAGAAATAACTATATTGATTTAACTAAAATTAAGATGAATTAGTTACGATTTCAATTAATCTCATAGTAATTACATGATCAATTAAGTGTTTCATCCTTAGCAGAATAATTAATTGCTCAATTTTATTTGAAATGATTCAAATTAAGCCATTTTTGGTAATAACTATATTGATTTCACTAAAATTAAACGTGAATTGATTAGTTCACTTACAGATTCAATTAATCTCATAGTAATTACATGATTAACTAAGTGTATTCATCCCGAGTAGAGTGATCAATCACCAATTTTATTTGAAATGATTCAAATTAAGTCATTATTAGTAATAACTAAACTGATTTAACAAAAATTAAAGATAAACTTACAATTTCAATCAATCTCATAGTAATTAAATGATCAACTAAGTGTTTCGTCATGAGTAGAGTGATCAATTGACCAATTTTATTTGAAATGAATCAAATTAGGCCATTATTCATAATAACTAAATTGATATAACTAAAATTAAAGATGAATTGATAAGTTCACTTACAATTTCAATTAATCTCATAGTAATTACATGATCAATTATGTGTATTCGTCTCGAGGAGAGTGATCAATCGACCAATTTTATTTGAAATTATTCAAATTAAGTCATTATTAGTAATAACTAAATTGATTTTAACTAAATTAAATATGAATTGATAAGTCCACTTACAATTTCAATTAATTCATCCTTAATAGAATGATCAATTGATAAATTTTATTTGAAATAATTCAAATTAAGTAATTATTAGTAATAATTAAATTGATTTAACTAAAATTAAAGACAAGACCTTACACAAGGGACAAGCATTTGAATTCTCTTAAAAATATTTGAGCTTTAGTATTTTAAATTATTTTCCAACATATATCCTATATGTTTGATAATTTTCAACTGATGAGTCATATATTGGAACAACTTAGTCATCTGTTGCAACAGATGTCTATATTTGTTTGATAATTTTCAATAGATGAGTCATTTATTGCAACAGGTTAGTCATCTGTTGCAACATGTGTCTATATTTATTTGGTTATTTCCAACAGATGTCTTTATCTGTTTGGTCATTTCCAACAGATGTCTTTATCTGTTTGGTCATTTCCAACAGATGTCTTTATCTGTTTGGTCATTTTTAATAGATTACTCATCTTTTACAACATGTTAGTCATCTATTGATTCATATTAAGTCATTATATTAGTAATAATTAAATTGATTTAACTAGAATTAAACATGAATTAATGTAACGCCCCGATTTTCTGAACCGAAATGCTACACGGTGATCATGATCCCGAGGGACCACAAGCTAACCTATGACTGATATCTATACCTATACACTACATAATATATGAATATAAATGCGGAAACATGAACTCAAGGCCATAAGATTCAATACTGAACATAATCTGAGTAATGAAAATATCTGAATAAAGAGGTATCACAATACCAAAATAGAATTGAAATACTGAAGTATGAATCTAGTCTATAATCTAGTCTGCGTCTAGTCTGAAAGCCTTTACTGTCTGAATAATCTGAATAAGGAGTTGATGGGACATATCCCCAACTAACTTCGACTAATGAACTAATCAATGAGAAGATAAAGAAATAATCATGACCTCAAAGGATGAGGACTCACTTCTAACTCTGACTGCTAAAATCTGCAATGCTACTGCTGCACTGGAACTCGTGCCTCTGAACCTGTGGTGTAAAATAAAACACCATAGTGCGAATGCGTCAGTACGTCTGAATGTACTGAGTATACAAGTGAGGTAGGCTAAATGCAAAGGGTTTATATGCATGAACAATGTTGACTGATATGAACGTGAGAATACAAACATGCATAAGTAACTATAACTGAACTCGTGGTGATACTGACTACTGAGTCTGAATGCTGATAACATGAGTTTACTAATACTGAGATACTAAATACATGAACAACTATTTCTGACAGTTTGAATTATGAAGAACTGGTCTGATTGACTGTGTCTAATAGTCCTGAGACTGAATACTGATAACGTAAGCTATGACGACTGATCTAACCGATATAACCGTGATGATTGTCCTAGCCGATGTAACTAATACTGAGCGACTGTATCTGACAGTCTAAATCTTCTAATAATGATTAAGAGTGACTAAGTTTGATATCAGG
This sequence comes from Capsicum pubescens, assembly GCA_030864215.1. Classification (NCBI taxonomy): domain Eukaryota; kingdom Viridiplantae; phylum Streptophyta; class Magnoliopsida; order Solanales; family Solanaceae; genus Capsicum; species Capsicum pubescens. Next base: position 218,451,767 of record CM061542.1, on the reverse strand, counting down.
CCTAACTAACGGGTGATCTCTGGAACTGATATTGAGAATACTCAACTGAATCTGAGACTGAGATCAAGCCTATCTGATGGGTGACCTCTGTAAGTACTGATACTGAATAACTTTATGTTAGACCAAGCCTATCTAGCGGGTAGTCTATGAATCTGTGGAACTATCTGAGTTCCTTACTGAGATTAATAACTGTATCTGACAGTCCTGATTTCTGAGTTCTACTCTAAAGACTGCTACTAAAACTATAATTGTAGGAGTTCTCACTTAACCGACATGCCTCGAGTCTGAACTAGTGGGGTACAACCTGTAACCATGGCTGGAAGGGTATCAATACCGTGCCATGAGTAAATACCTCTATGGTCAAGCCTATCTGACGGGTGACCCTCATAGGAAGTCAAGCCTAAGGCAGTATAATAGTCTAGCCTCTCTAATGGATGACAAGCCTTTTTATGACGGGTGGCTCCTACATCCTGCGATGGCTACACAGTTCTGGAGTTCAGGTATTGCTCCTAACGACTCTGTCTCTCTGACGGGGAGCCGCCATCCCTGCACTCGCTCGGTGCTAGCTCCTACTTCCAACTGAAAGACTCTGAACTGATTCTTAGAACTTGTACTTGAACTGAATTGAAGCTGTTACTGAGTTTCTTACTTGACTGAGCTGACTGAGTTCACTTGGTTCCGTTATCTGAAGGAATACTACTGAATTTATTATTTGACTGAATGATACTAAGTTCTGAATTGATTTCTTGAATGCTACTGAGATCTAAGTTGAGTACTGAACTGAAGCTGGAATGATAACGATACTTAGATTACTGAGATTTCTTAAGTTCTATAACTGTCTGAGAGTTCTGAATTCTGTAACTGACTGAGTTTTACTGATCATGGCATGACGAATATTATCTTGATATTGACTCGGTTCTAGGCACACAGCTATATTTTTCGGGTGCAAGTACCCCCAGGACTCGATGGAAGGAAACTGACACACGTGATACTTCTTGATCATAGGAATAACATCCACAATTCATAATACCATAAGTAGGGGATTTCATACTACACATGGTTCTCAACACCATATACATGCAAGGGAATCGTATAACATGTAAATACTTGCATAACTTTAATTTCATGAGCATTCCATAGCACAACAACAATACACAACAATTAGTATGGAATTCATGTAGAGTCATAAGGAATAGAGCATAGATAGGTCATTTAAGTTCTATTTAGCTATAATACATTATTTCTAGTCTCTTAGGTATTTTATCAAACACCTTGCATGCACACTTTGTGGCATAGACATATTCATCACATTAATGATTCAAACCACCCAAAATTCATATATTTCAATTTGCATGTCATCCTAATTTCATAATATCACATAAAGATTCAAACTTGGGAGTTGCATAACAATCAATCACACAAACATAATCAACCCACAACATAACTTCATGATTCATATTTTAAAATAGGGTTCTTGAACTCCACGGATGAAAGAAATGTTGGATGAACACTACGCATACCTTAGTGATTGAATCTTGAAAGAGATCTAATATTTCTTGAAGGTTCTTGAAGAAATCCTTAGGCTTGCTTTTGATTTTTTCTTGACTAGGGTTTAACCCCTTTGGGAGAGAATGCTCTTGTTCTTGAGGAGATGATCTTGAGAAGAAACCCTAATCTTGTGGTTGAGAGTGTATGAGATAATTTTTAAGATGTTTAAATGAAGAAAAATAGGAGAAAGTTACGTCCCTTGAGGGTTTTAAGTCGTGGGAAGTGGAGGAAAAAGACCAAAATACCTTTACTAAATCGTTTCCCAATTGCTGAAAATCTAAGGCTGATGACATTTGTGATAAGCCGTCAGACTTGTGATAAGTCATCACAAATGTCATCACTGGGGGGCTGGAATTGATGGATTTCTGCCTAAGGCTGACGACATATGTGATAAGTCATCACACTTGTGATAACTTATCACAAAATGTCGTCAGTCAGCTTTCCAGTCTGACATGCTAGAGTAAAATAGGCATAACTCTTTGCTCCGATATAGGATTTGGGCGAAATTGGTATCATTGGAAATATAATTCAAATATATTTCAGTTGACATATAGTAGATTCTCTAATTTGATATATACAAGGAGTTATGATCGATTAAAGTTGACCTAAGTTTTGACGCTCACTAAAACTTAAACGATAGGAAAGCTTTCAACTTGTCCTTGAGTTAGGGGACATTTGTGATCTAAATTCATGCTCAAATAGATTCCCACACTACATAACTGATTAACACATTAAATTTACATAGGATTCGAGGCTTTTACAACATCTACGCATATGAATGATGGATTTTCATTCTAGTCCGAAATGTAGGGTGACATTATCTCCCCTTTGGAATCATTCGTCCTCGAATGTCGATTGATAAGTTACGAGTACTGATCAACTGAACTTACTTAAGGGACGTGAATATCTAAAACATGACTATATGACGGAAATTACTGACACACTGAATTTTTCACTAGAGTATGCATGCATATATGATGCATAGAATACCCGGATGAGACTATTGATAAGCTGAATCCTCATGATGGACATGCATATCTGATGCATGGATACTTGACTGATTTTTCTCATGAACGTATGACTGAATACACCGATAAGCTAAACTTTCTCTACTGAACATGCATATCTAATGCATGGAGGTCTGACTGAACTTACTCTTGAAAACATGATTGACTGTGCAATGATAACTGATGCTAACTCGTAATAGGAATCTATGCATAAAACTGAATGCGTTTACGAAATTGATAACTTCGGGGAGTTATAGAGCATCTCCCCCTTGGGACACTATGTCCCTCTAAAAACACTTACATCACTGGAATACTTGAGGACTACTAAGGCGGTGCATAAAGCATCTATGAATTGGATCATATCTAAACATCTGAGAGTTGAAGATAATTCATAATGCATGAACTGAGTTATACTCGTAACTACTAAGTTACTCTATCTTGGAATAGTTACCTTACTGAGATTTCTGATAGTATGACTAGATGGAAAGATGTGAAAACAAACTATACGAATCAGATTGTCTGACTGCTAAACTGAATTGTTGGCTTTACTGACTAACTCATGCTGAGAACTTAAGCTTAACTGAAGCACTGCTTCTGTATTCTTTCAACTAAACCTTCTACCTTAGCCTCAAGTCATCATCATAAGTCTGGGAACACTTCACTAAACTCTGAACTGAACTACAATTATTCTACTCAAGGGTCTGCGGTACAATAATGTACCTAAATGATAACTCATCCTGAAAGAATGCACCTGAAAGTATAAAGCTCACTGCTAATACTATCCCGAAACTATCTACGGGGACTACCTGAGAAAGCTCTATCAGTAGGACTTTGGGCTTCACTACTTCTGCTACCTTAAGAGTAAGGTAAAACTGACATGAATGGAACATGATGAGAATCCATATAAGTTTCTTAGAGAACCTTTTTATAGCACGATCAGAGATATGAAAGAAGGGGAACTGTTCCTAAAATATCTTATAGCCTCTTGCACATAAATATGGCGCGCAATACACCCATGTACATGACTTTACTAGATGCGGCTTTCAGATTTCCTAGGACTCTATTGAACCTTAGGCTCTGATACCAAGTTTGTAACACCTCGATTTTCTGAACCAGAATGCTACACGGTGCTCATGACCCCGAGGGACCACAAGCTAACCCATGACTGATATCTGTACCTGTAAACTACATAATATATGAAGATAAATGCGGAAACATGAACTCAAGGCCATAAGGTTCAATACTGAACATAATCTGAGTAATGAAAATATCTGAATAAAGTGGTATCACAATACCAAAACAGAACTAAAATACTAAAGTCTGAATCTAGTCTGTAATCTAGTCTGCGTCTAGTCTTAAAGCCTCTACTGTCTGAATAATCTGAAAAAGGAGATGATGGGATATGTCCCCAACTAACTCCGACTAATGAACTAATCAATGAGAAGATAGAAAAATAATCATGTCCTCGAAGGATGAGGACTCACTTCTAACTCTGACTGCTGAAATCTACAATGCTACTGCTACTCTGGAACTCATGCCTCTAAATCTATGGCGTAAAATAAAACACCATAGCGCGAATATGTCAGTACATCTGAATGTACTGAGTATACGAGTGAGGTAGGCTAAATGAAAAGAGTTTATATGCATGAACAATGCTGACTGATATGAATGTGAGAATACATACATGCATAAGTAACTATAATTGAAATCGTGGTGATATTGACTACTGAGTTTGAATGCTGACAACATGAGTTTAATGATACTGAGATACTGAATAGATGAATGACTATTTCTGATAGTTTGAATTATGAAGAACTGGTTTGATTAACTGTGTCTAACAGTCCTGAGACTGAATACTGATAACGTAATCTATGACAACTGATCTAACTGATATAACTTTGATAATCGGCCTAACCGAAGTAACTGATACTGAGCGACTGTATCTGACAATCTAAATCTTCTAATAATGATTAAAAGTGACTAAGCTTAAGATTAGGCCTAACTAACGAGTGATCTTTGGAACTGATATTGAGAATACTCAACTAAATCTGAGACTGAGATCAAGCCTATCTGATGGGTGACCTCTGTAAGTACTGATATAGAATAAATTTATGTTAGACCAAGCCTATCTAGTGGGTGGTCTATGAATCTGTGGAACTATCTGAGTTCCTTACTGAGATTAATGATTGTATCTGACAGTCTTGATTTCTAAGTTCTACTCTGAAGACTGATACTAAAACTGTAACTGTGGGAGTTCTCACTTAACCGACATGCCCCGAGTCTGAACTAGTGGGGTCCAACCTATAACCCTAGCTGGAAGGGTGTCAATACCATGCCACGGGTAAAGACCTCTCTGGTCAAACCTATCTGACGGGTAACCCTCGTAGGAAGTCAGGCCTAAGGCAGTATAATAGTCAAGCCTCTCTGACGGATGACAAGCCTTTTTCTGATGGGTGAATCCTACATTCTGCACTGGCTACGCAGTTCTGGAGTTCAGGGATTGCTCCTAACAACTCTGCCTTTCTGACGGAGAGCCACCATCCCGGCACTCACTCGGTACTAGCTCCTACTTCTAACTGAAAGACTCTGAACTGATTCTTAGAACTTGTACTTGAACTGAACTGAAGCTGTTACTGAGTTTCTTACTTGACTGAGCTGACTGAGTTCACTTGGTTTTGTTATCTGATGGAATACTACTGAATCTATTATTTGACTGAATGATACTAAGTTCTGAATTGATTTCTTGAATGCTACTGAGATCTAAGTTGAGTACTGAACTGAAGCTGGAATGATAACGATACTTAGATTACTGAGATTTCTTAAGTTCTATAACTTTCTGAGAGTTCTGAATTCTGTAACTGACTGAGTTTTACTGATCATGGTATGACTAATATTATCTTGATATTGACTCAGTTCTAGGCATACAGCTATATTTTTTGGGTGCAAGTACCCCCAGGACTCGATGGAAGGAAACTGACACACATGATACTTCTTGATCATAGGAATAACATCCACAATTCATAATACCATAAGTAGGGGATTTCATACTACACATGGTTCTCAACACCATATACATGCAAGGGAATCGTATAACATGTAAATACTTGCATAACTTTAATTTCATGAGCATTCCATAGCACAACAACAATACACAACAATTAGTATGGAATTCATGTAGAGTCATAAGGAATAGAGCATAGACAGGTCATTTAAGTTCTATTTAGCTATAATACATTATTTCTAGTCTCTTAGGTATTTTATCAAACACCTTGCATGCACACTTTGTGGCATAGACATATTCATCACATTAATGATTCAAACCACCCAAAATTCATATATTTCAATTTGCATGTCATCCTAATTTCATAAAATCACATAAAGATTCAAACTTGGGAGTTGCATAACAATCAATCACACAAACATAATCAACCCACAACATAACTTCATGATTCATAGTTTAAAAGAGGGTTCTTGAACTCCACGGATGAAAGGAATCCGTGGATGAACACTACGCATACCTTAGTGATTGAATCTTGAAAGAGATCTAATGTTTCTTGAAGGTTCTTGAAGAAATCCTAAGGCTTGCTCTTGATTTTTTCTTGACTAGGGTTTAACCCCTTTGGGAGAGAATGTTCTTGTTCTTGAGGAGATGATCTTGAGAGAAAACCCTAATCTTGTGGTTGAAAGTGTATGAGAGAGTTTTTGAGATGTTTAACTAAAGAAAAATAGGAGAAAGTTACGTCCCTTGTGGGTTTTAAGTCGTGGGAAGTGGAGGAAAAAGACGAAAATACCCTTACTAAACCGCTTCCCAATTTCTGAAAATCTAAGGCTGACGACATTTATGATAAGCCGTCAGACTTGTGATAAGTCACCACAAATGTCATCACTGTGGGGCTGGAATTGATGAATTTATGCCTATGGCTGACGACATATGTGATAAGTCGTCACACTTGTGATAACTTATCACAAAATGTCGTCAGTCAGTTTTCCAGGTTGACATGTTGGAGTAAAATAGGCATAACTCTTTGCTCCGATATCAGATATGGGAAAAATTTGTATCGTTGGAAATCTAATTAAAAGATCTTTCATTTGATATATAGTAGATCCTCTAATTCGATATATACAAGGAATTATGGTCGATTGAAGTTGACCTAAGTTTTGACGCTCACTAAAACTTGAACGATAGGAAAACTTTCAACTTGTCCTTGAGTTAGGGGACCTCTATGATCTAAATTCATGCTCAAATAGATTTCCACACTACATAATTGATTAAACACTAAATTTACATAGAATTCGAGGCTTTTGGAACATCTACGCATATGAATGACGGATTTTCATTCTAGTCCTAAATGTGGGGTGTTACAATTAATAAGTTCAATAACAGTTTCAGTTAATCTCATGATAATTACGCGATCAACTAAGTGTGTTCGTCCTGAGTAGAGTGATCAATTGACCAATTTTATTTGAAATGATTCAAACCAAGCCATAATTAGAAATAACTATATTGATTTAACTATATTAAAGATGAATTAGTAAATTCACTTATAATTTCAATTAATTTTATAGTAATTACATGATCAACTAAGTGTTTAGTCTTAAGTAGAATGATCAATTGACCAATTTTAGTTGAAATAATCAAAATTAAGCAATTATTAGTAATAATTAAATTGATTGAACTAAAATTAAAGATGAATTGATAATTTTAATTACGATTTCAATTAATCTTATAGTAATTACATGATCATCTAAGTATATTCATCTTGAGTAAAGTGTTAATTGACCAATTTTATTTGAAATGATTCAAATTAAGACATTATTAGTAATAACTACATTGATTTAACTAAAACTAAAGATGAATTGATAAGTTCAGTTACAATTTCAATTATTCTCATTTTAATTACACGATTATCTTAGTATGTTCGTTCTGAGTAGAGTGATCAGTTGACTAATTTTATTTGAAATGATTCAAATTAAGCCATTATTAGTAATAACTAAATTGATTTACTAATTACAATTATAATTAATCTCATAGTAATTACATGATCATTTGAGTGTATAACCTATTGTAACAGATTTAACCCGTTGCAATAGATGAGTCATCTGTTGAAAATTATCAAACGTATATACATATATGTTGCAACAGATCGATCATCAGTTGTAACAAATATCTTTATCTGTTGGTCATTTTCAATAAATGACCAATCTGTTGCAACATATGACTTTATCTATTTGTTTTTTTCAATAGATTACTAATCTGTTGCAATAGATGACTAATCTGTTACAATAAATGTCTTTATCGGTTTGATCATTTTCAACAGATTACTAATCTTTTGCAACATGTTAGTCATCTATTGAATCATATTAAGCCATTATATTAGTATTAATTAAATTGATTTAACTATAATTAAACATGAATTAATAAGTTCAATTACAGTTTCAATTAATCTCATGGTAATTACGCGATCAACTAAGTGTGTTCGTCCTGAGTAGAGTGATCAATTGACCAATTTTATTTGAAATGATTCAAACCAAGCCATAATTAGAAATAACTATATTGATTTAACTAAAATTAAAGATGAATTAGTAAGTTCACTTACAATTTCAATTAATTTTATAGTAATTACATGATCAACTAAGTGTTTAGTCTTAAGTAGAATGATCAATTGACCAATTTTAGTTGAAATAATCAAAATTAAGCAATTATTAGTAATAATTAAATTGATTGAACTAAAATTAAAGATGAATTGATAATTTTAATTACGATTTCAATTAATCTCATAGTAATTACATGATCATCTAAGTAAATTCGTCTTGAGTAAAGTGTTAATTGACCAATTTTATTTGAAATGATTCAAATTAAGACATTATTAGTAATAACTACTTTGATTTAACTAAAATTAAAGATGAATTAATAAGTTCAATTATGATTTTAATTATTCTCATATTAATTACACGATCATCTTAGTGTGTTCGTTCTGAGTAGAGTGATCAATTGACTAATTTTATTTGAAATGATTCAAATTAAGCTATTATTAGTAATAACTAAATTGATTTAATAATTACAATTTCAATTAATCTCATAGTAATTACATGATCATTTAAGTATATAACGTATTGCAACAGATTTAACCTGTTACAACAGATGAGTCATCCGTTGAAAATGATCAAATAGATATACACATATGTTGCAACAAATTGATCATCTGTTGTAATAAATATCTTTATCTGTTGGTCATTTTCTACAGATGATCAATCTGTTGCAATATATGACTTTATCTGTTTGTCATTTTTAACAGATTAGAAATCTGTTGCAATAGATGACTAATCTGTGGCAACAGATGTCTTTATCTGTTTGGTCATTTTCAACAGATTACTCATCTTCTGCAATATGTTATTCATCTATTGATTCATATTAAGCCATTATATTAGTAATAACTAAATTGATTTAACTAGAATTAAACATGAATTAATAAGTTCAATTACAGTTTCAATTAATCTCATGGTAATTACGCGATCAACTAAGTGTGTTGTCCTGAGTAGAGTGATCAATTGACTAATTTTATTTGAAATGATTCAAACCAAGCCATAATTAGAAATAACTATATTGATTTAACTAAAATTAAAGATGAATTAGTAAGTTCACTTATAATTTCAATTAATTTTATAGTAATTACATGATCAACTAAGTGTTTAGTCTTAAGTAGAATGATCAATTGACCAATTTTATTTGAAATAATTAAAATTACGCAATTATTAGTAATAACTAAATTGATTTAACTAAAATTAAAGATGAATTGATAATTTTAATTACGATTTCAATTAATCTCATAGTAATTGCATGATCATCTAAGTATATTCGTCTTGAGTAAAGTGTTAATTGATCAATTTTATTTGAAATGATTCAAATTAAGACATTATTAGTAATGACTACATTGATTTAATTAAAATTAAAGATGAATTTATAAGTTCAATTACAATTTCAATTATTCTCATATTAATTACACGATCATCTTAGTGTGTTCGTTCTGAGTAGAGTGATCAATTGACTAATTTTATTTAAAATGATTCAAATTAAGCCATTATTCATAATAGCTAAATTGATTTAATAATTACAATTTCAATTAATCTCATAGTAATTACATGATCATTTAAGTGTACAACCTATTGCAACAGATTTAACCTGTTGCAACAGATGAGTCATCTGTTGAAAATGATCAAACAGATATACACATATGTTGCAACAGATTGGTCATCTGTTGTAACAAATGTCTTTATCTGTTGGTCATTTCCAACAGATGACCAATCTGTTACAATATATGACTTTATTTGTTTGTCATTTCCAACAGATTACTAATCTATTGCAATAGATGACTAATCCATTGCAACAGATGTCTTTATCTGTTTGGTTATTTTCAATATATTACTAATTTGTTGTGATAGACAATCAATCTGTTGCAATAGATGTCTTTATCTACTTGGTCATTTCCAATAGATACTCATCTGTTGCAACAGATGGGTCATCTGTTGCAATAGATAGGCCATCTGTTATCAATCTATCTTTATTTTTGTTGTAATAGTAAATAATCTTGTGTTGTTAATTAATTTTAGTCTATGACCTTGCTCTCAACCAAACACATTCTTTCTTGTAATTGATTCTTTCCACTCCCGAACGCTCAAAGACCTACACACCACAACATCTTAAAGAAAATAGGCAGAATGAAAAAAAATAAGAATAAACTCAGTCAATCAAATATAGATTTTCTCATTTATTACGTAAAAAATATTTACAACATTAGGCAGATCCGATAAAATAAACTACATATGATAAAAAAAAAAATATAACCTAATTATTATTATTATTATTATTATTATTATTATTATTATTATTATTATTATTATTATTATTATTTTCAATCGGAAATCCATTGGGCAGCAGACCCCTCAGCCTTCAAATCCCACGAAGCACCCTTACTCTCGCGGCGCCCAACTCTCACTCAAGTTCATGAACCAGCCTTTCAAGTTCCTACATGGTGTCAAGTAGAATCGTCATGTACTAAATCAGATCAGTCATATCTAGAACATGCATGAACAAATAACCTAAAACACTAAACCACATATACTACCAGCTGGTAGTTTAACAAAAAAAAATGTGAAACTTAACTAGAAAATAGATGCAATAATTTTCATATTAGAATAAGAAAATAAAACACACCTTAACTGACGAACAAGAAATTTATTTTTAAAAGAGAAGTGATTGAAGTTATAATAACGGTTTTATGCAAGACAAGATGCAAGAGATAGAGCTGATGAGACCTATTTATAAAAGATTGAATGAGTGAGTAGTGAAGTGTGTTAGGCAAAAAAACACGACCGTTCACCTCTTTTTTAATAATTATATCTCTTAATTAAATCAAACTTGGTGACTTTTCGATTATTTAAATTAAAAAATAGATTTAAATACAAAAAAGGTGAAAAGTCATAACTTTTCACCTTTTTGGTATTTTAGTTATTTAAATTAAATAGCTACAAAATTGTGTTTATCATATTTTTTTCATATTATTTATTTATGAATTATTTTTTTAATTAAATGATCGAAAAGTCATGACCCTTGAGTTCTTCCAACAAATGATCTATTTGTTGCAACATATGATCCATCTGTTACAATAGATGACCCTTCTGTTGAAACACATGACTCATCTGTTGGAGTAATTGATTCTTTTTGCAACATATGGTCCATCAGTTGCAACAAATTATTCATTTGTTGCAACATATTGTTCATTTGTTGAAAAAATAAATGAATAGCAAGATTTATTCAATGAAATAATAATAAATCATCATTTATGAATACACCATTTTTACCATGAGATTAATTGAAATCGTAATTGAACTTACTAATTCATCTTTAATTTTAGTTAAATCAATATAGTTATTTCTAATGATGGCTTAATTTGAATTATTTCAAATAAAATTGGTCAATTGATCACTCTACTCAGGACGAACATACTTAGCTGATCGTGTAATTACCATGAGATTGATTGAAACTGTAATTGAACTTATTAATTCATATTTTATTTTAGTTAAATCAATTTAGTTATTACTAATAATGACTTAATTTAAATCAAAAGAGGACTAACATGTTGCAATAGATGAGTAATCTGTTGAAAAAGATCAAACAGTTAAAGACATCTGTTGAAAATGATCAAACAGATATAGACATCTGTTGCAACAGATGACTAACCTGTTGCAATAACTAACTTATCTATGGAAAATTATCAAACAAATATAGATGACTAAATTGTTACAACATATGACTCATCTGTTGGAAATTATTAAATAGACAAGATATATGTTGAAAAATAATTTAAAATACTAAAGCTCAAATATTTTTAGGAGAACTCAAACATTTGTCCCCTTATCTAAGGTCTTGTATTAAAGACTTGTCTTTAATTTTAATTAAATTAATTTAGTTATTACTAATAATTACTTAATTTGAATCAACAAATGACTAACTTGTTATAAACATCTGTTGCAACAGATGACTAACTTGTTGCAACAAATAGGTCATCTGTTGGAAAATAATTAAAATACTAGGAAACTCAAATATTTTTAGGAAAACTCAAATGTTTGTCCCATTGTCTTAGAGACGTCTTTAATTTTAGTTAAATCAATTTAGTTATTACTAATAATTGCTTAATTTGAATCAACAGATGACTAACATGTTGCATCAGATGATTCATCTGTTGAAAATGATCAAACAGATAGAAAATCTGTTGTAACAGATGGGTCAACTATTAGAAAGCAATTAAAATACTAGAGAACTTAAACGTTTTTAGGAGAACTCAAACGTTTGTCCCCTTGATCCTTTTGCATTTGATGTTTGATATATTATCTTTGTCTTCTTTACCTGTTTCATGAAATTTTTCATGTGTTTTACTTATTCGTTGTGCTCCTGTTGAAATTTTTGGAATTATTTTAGATTAAATTTTATTCGTATATCACTTGAACATTACTTCATAGGTGATTTTGTATGTAAAATTATGATTTTTTTTGAATTTCTTATTTGGTGTATCTACTACTGCTACAATTAGAACCTGCAACATGAATTCAACATATGAGTCATCTATTGCAATAAGTAAGTAATATGTTGCAACATATGACTAATTTATTACAACAGATGACCCATATGTTGGATTCATGTTACAACACTATAATACAAATCCAACAAATGAGTAATCTATTGTAACATATGACGCATTTGTTGCAATAGATTACTCACATGTTGTATTAATGACTCATCTGTTGCAACAGATTACTCATATATGTTGCAACAGATTACTCATCTGTTGCAAACGATTAGTCATACATGTTGCAATAGATTACTAATTTGCGGAACAGATTAGTCATATATATTGCAACAGATTACTAATCTGCACAATAGATTAGTCATATATTTTGCAACAGATTAGTCATATATATTGCAACAAATTACTAATCTGCGCAACAAATTAATCATATATGTTTCAACAGATTACTCATCTGTTGGATTCACGTTACATGTTTTATCCATTGTTGAAAAAACAGTAGTAGCAGATACATCCAGATGAGAAATTCAACTAAAAAATAACGAACATAAAAATAACAAACACCAACAAATCAAGTTTCTCGTTTTCTTCATAACTAAAAAACCCTAATTTTTTACCTGTGAAAATAAAAAAGAAATGATCAAGAGCTCGAAGTTGTTGTCGTCGTAATATTGCAACGGATTACTCATCTGTTGCAACGGATTAGTCATATATATTGCAATAAATTACTAATCTGCGCAATAAATTAGTCATATATATTGCAACAGATTACTAATCTGCGCAACAGATAAGTCATATATGTTGCAGCAGATTACTAATCTGCGCAACAGATTAGTCATATATGTTGCAATATATTACTCATCTATTGGATTCACGTTACATATTTTATCCATTGTTGAAAAAACAACAGTAGCAGATACATCCAGATGAGAAATTCAACAAAAAATAACAAACATAAAAAAATAGCAAACACCAACAAATCAAGTTCCTCATTTTCGTCATAACTAAAAAGCCCTAAATTTTTACCTGTGAAAATTGAAAAGAAACGATGAAAAACTCGAAGTTGTTGTTGCCAGAGAATGTTGTCACCTCGACTAACGGTTGAAAGTCAAAAAGGAATGGGCAAGAACTCAAAACTATTTTTCACCAGAGGTTGAAGTTGCACAAGATTGAAGGGAGAAATTTGGAAAGTTGTTGGTTGGGAGAAGTTAGAGAGAGAAACTATCGAGAGAAAGAGAGAAGAGAGATTGATTTTCAGAGAGAAGGAAGTTTTGTGGGTATGGGTTGATTTGTATTTTTGAAAAGATTAAAAAGTTTGGAAAATATTAATCAAGTCCACAATTAGCCTAATCAAGTTTCTTAATTATGTTTGACCCTTTAAGTTGGTCAATGTCAGCAATCCTTCATTCAATGCTTAAAAGTCACCTTTCCTTCAAATTTTTCTAGTCATTACATAAAATGATACTTCTCATTATTGCCAAGAATAAATCTAGAAAACACAAATAACAATAAAAATAAATATTATATTTAAAGTGACAAAATGCGATATTTTTTAAAGTAACAGCCATCCAATCAAAATAAATGCATGCTATTTATCTATAATCTATATCTATATATCTATATAATCTATATATCTATATAATATATTAAAAGTGTGAAGACCCTTATAAAAGTGAATTAAACTTTTTGTTCTTTATTAAAAGAACCCTTCTTTAGACAAAATTATCTTTTCACTATTTTCTTTAATTATTGTTTAATTATTTTTCTTATATTAACTAGACTACTAAAATATATGGAAGAAGAATCAATTAATATTTTTTCTTGTACTGATCAATTAGAAATACTTCTAAAATATGACTCTATTAAGGAAATGTTTCATAAATATTGAGATGCATGTTAAACTACTGAAGAAATCAATTTACTTATTGGGAAAATATGATTGATGCTCATCTAACTTAATTCGGTTGCATGTCTAGATTGGTGTATGCTTAATTTTCTAACCCTCAACTTCTTCACTATTTTTGTCAACTTAATAGAATTCAACGTGTATATCTATATATCTTCTTTATTTTCATTCAAGTCATTCTGTAGGATAAAAATTTTCACTCACACAAGAATTATTTTTATCAAAATTGATGCTTTGTGATCACTATTATGTTATTTTGTTGTAGTTTACAGGTTGTAGATGAATTTATATGTGGTAGATGAATGTCGGTGATTTTTTTAGGTAAAAATTAGGTTTAATTGTATTGTTTGTATATCTCTGTTTTGAGAATTTTTATGAGGAAAACAAATCAAAGTAATTTTTGAGTCCTGATAAAACTCAAAAACCTTTTCATTTTATTTTTTTGGGAATTTGGTTGAAACAATTTTTTGCAAAATCAAAATATTCTTTTGGAAATACTGTTTTCCAATTTTTTTCTTAATCCACACCACTCGTGTGATACAATCTACTTAAAAATTCCCAGATTACATACGTCGCTAACAAGGCACCAAGACTGCCAGATTAGATACGTCGCTAACGACGCACCAAGTAGGTGAACTTGCATTGTTGCTTGTTTACCATCTAAGCAATTATTTTCAATGCTACCCATTTACGGAGAGCAGGCTGGACCCGGTTTTAAGTTACGGTTCAACAGAATTCAATAGTTGTAACTTAAATCATGTATTTATATCTAAATTATGTTATACTATTCTATATAATAATAACATAAATAATCTATCCAGAGTCCAATAACAAAAAGAAATGTATTTCCAGAACCCTTGTACAAATGGAAAGTACTAAATGGCCACAATTTTTTGGCCCAAATTTGACCACAATTGTGAAAAGACTTTCATAGCCTTTCTTTTTCAAAATAATTTAATTTGTTTTAAAAAAATTAATTAAAGGGAGTTAAAGTTTTGTTATTTCCTAAACTTAATAAAGTCAAAAGTTTATATTGGATGAATCATAGTTATAACTATCATTAATTATGCAAGAAAGCATTTAATTGATTTTATAAAGTGGATTCCACCATATCATTCCACTTCACCTTCTTCTATTTTTCCTCAACTAACTAATTTTGTTTCCATTGTTTTTAGCTCGTTCGTTTTCATCTATTTTTATCAAATTTAAGGCTAACTTTATTATATAAAACATAATAATTCATTAAGATGTTTTTGATTTAGCTATCTAATTTTAAATTTATAATATAATTTTTTAGCTATCTAATTTTAAATTTATAATATAATTTTTAAAATTATTATCTATACTTCATCCAATTATAAAGTTTATAGTTTTTATTATTATTATTATTATTATTATTATTATTATTATTTTTATTATTATTATTATTTTAGTTTGTTTACATAGAAGTCATTCAAATTTAAAAATTTGTGACGTAAAAGTAATTTTTTCTTAATTTTTTTGTCACTTAAAAGCCATTCAACTTTGATCAAGTTAATTAAAAAGTAAATTTCTTCTGAATTTTGATATATCATATAGAAAATATGACATGAGTCCAAAATAAATTAATTACATTCATGATGATATTAGAATCATCTCTAATATTTTGCTTTTTAACACAACTTTTTGGGGGTATACAATATTATACTTGCTTTTCTTAGTTTGATTTCTTTATAATAATTTTAATCTAATATTAGTAATATCGAAGAAAATGTAATTTGACTATTTTTCACCCTAATATATGCATTTGTATAGTAAATTTTGTAAACACCTTTATGAAAAAATAAATAAAATAATTTGTACTAAATTTTAAAGATAGGATACTTTTATGTCACAAAATAGAAAAGTATTTTTTGTATATCAATTTTTAAAGTTAAATGACTTTTATGTTACAAAAATTGAAACCAATATTTTTGTATGACCGACTAAATGTTAGGTGATCGCCGATAACTTTGACCTATCTTTGATTTCAGTTATTTGTTTTTCAATTCTTCTGATTTTCACCTACAACATGCTCAGTGTAGTTCCACAATTTTCACATTCCTCAATTATTTTGTTAAAATATGAAAAAAGAATTCATTGCTCATCAAAAATATTAATTTAATTTCATAATAGTTTTAAAAAAGAAAGACATAGGAGGAGTAGAAGTGGTAGAGAAAAATTATATATGTGAATCATTAACTATTTGAAAAGTGAAATCAACTCTTATCTTTTTTCAGTAAAAGGATGCTCTCGCATAAGTATAACTTGACATATTTCTGACATAAAAAAATTACTTCAACAATACTAAATCTTTAGGTACAATAAATTACCTCAAGCAAAATATTGTAACTAAATGAGTACTTTTTGTTTCAAATTCTAAAAAATTATGGCAATTGTTAAGTTTTTGCTTCAAGTTCCATAACTATTTGTTATGGTGAAATGAATTTTGACAGAATTTGTAGCTAATAATCATTTTGTATCATGAATGAAAATTTGTTATAGCAATACTAAACTAAAAAAGGTTACATTTGAGAGCGAGATATTATATCTTGTCTATATAGTGACTGGACAATCTTTATTATAAAATCTAACACCATCGATCTAAGATAATTAGATGTGTTAATCACTTGATTTGATTCGATCTTATCGAATTTTACTAGTGCATTACGAATATAGTTTAGATAAATAAGTGATTAAATATAATTTGATTTGATACAGGCTTAACAGGTCTTACTAGAAAATTTGAGATATAATTTAAATAAATAAGTAATTATAATGTATTTACTTTCAATTTTCTATTTATAACAATATAAACAAAATTTATTATGTCTCACTCAAGTTTTACCTTGATCAAGTGTTATGACAGTCGTTATTTTATTTGAAGTCTTGAACCTCATCTTTCTGAACAATATTTTTATGGTCTACTATTAAATTATTAATTAATAATTATTATAAATGTAGTTATAATTAGTTGAACAAATGATTAATAATTGGACATAGTTATCACAAAAGTGTATTTGTACAATAATTTATATCTAAATAAATAAGTGATTAAGTTTAATTATTTTTTATTAACTAATTATAACAAATTTAAACAAATTAACTTTACTAAATTTTACTTTAGACCTGTTTCATCAGAATAATCTATTTATCGATTTAGTGTAATTAGTGTTGTCAATGATGCGATTCAATTTTATAACTTGTAAGTTAATATATATATATATATATATATATATATATATATATATATATATTTAAAAATAAATGATTAAAAATAAATGATTATATTAACTTCAATTAACTAATTATAAAGAATTTAAACAAAATTTTAATATGTTTCACTCAAGCTTCATCATGATCAAGTGTTTTAAGAATTATCATTTGATTGGAGGTGTTTATTATTAGACTCAATTCAAATTTATAGGATCTTATTTATAAGTTTCAAATATAATTTGAATAAATAAGTTATTATATCTAAATATTTTATTAATTAATATACTTAATCCATTTTTTCTACAAATTCTCGCTAATTATATGAAGATAGATACAAATTATTTGTCGTGGATAAAATCACTTACTATACATATATATCTTGTAAAATATTTTTTTTATAACTACAGTCTGCAACATAATAAAGTTTCGTAGCAATAATTACATATTCTTAATCATGGACCATATAAAATATGTAATTAAATTTTAGCCACACTTATTGCTACAAATGTTACGAAAAAAAATATTGTGGTTAGATTATTTAGCAAAATAATTTTTTACATTTAACCACGACACATTTTGTTAGTATATCTATCTATAGGAAGTGTAAAATAACAAAATTTTAAGCATGTCAAAAGATGTTATTATTAAAACTCTAAGTGAATTCCCTAAATAGTCACTCAAGTTTTGAGATTTTTTTCAAATATCACTTATATTTTATTTAGAACCACAGTATTACTCAACTATCACTCTTTTTCTTAAAAAATACTAAGGCTGCATTTTTTTTTTTTTAACATTTAGATGTCTGAATCTGAATGCACATCTGAATGAGTAAGATGTTGTCTCTAGATCTGAAAACTGAATGATTAAGACTGTTTGTTTGTCAATATCCGAATGTGCAAAAAAAAAATTATTTGTATATATAATAAAATAAAAAATACAATTCAAATAAAAAACTAATTATATATCAGAAAAGTATGTAATTTAATATTTATTAGTTGAAAAAATTATTATTTGATTGAAAAAAATATTTATGTTCGTTAGTGATAGTGGAGATGTTTTATAATAGTGGTTGCGGTGGCAATGATTGATGTTAGTGATTGATAATGTTAGTGGTAATAGTTGTGATGGTTGATTGTAGCAACTGTTATGATGGTGGCGGTTGATAGTGGTGGTGGTGTTTGTGCTGTGACGTTGCTTGATGTTAGTAGTTAGAGGTGTTGATTGTGATGGCTGAAAAATGAATGCATGATAGTTGATGATATGTTGGTACTGGTTGGAGATCTTGTTAGTTGTGATGGTGGAGATGGTTGTTAGTAGAGATAAATTCTAGAGATGATAGTGATTGAAGTGATGGTAGAGATAGCGTTACTAGTGACAATGGTGGTGGCCGCCGAAGAATGTGTGAAGGTTGTGATGTATTAGTGGTAGTTAGCGGTGGTGTTAGTTGTGATATATGAGTTGGTCGATAGTAGGAATTGGCCGGTAGTCGTTAATTGATGATGGTGATGTTGTCGACGGTGGTGGCGGCGGTAAATATAATTAGAATAATAGAGAGGTAGTAGGTGTGGTAGCGGTTGACAATAGTGGTTGATAGCAATATTTGTTATAGATGGTGGTTGTGATAGTGGAGGTGGTTGTTGTTGGTGGGTGGTGGTTGACAATGATGGTGGTGACTGGTGGTGTCACGCCTCAAATCCTATTGGGGTGGACTGGCACCCGTAACCGAGGAGGCCTTGGAGAACCAGCTCATAACCGTATACTTCCCATGCATACCTCTATGACAACCTGAAATTCGGCCAACATCATGTCGCATATAAAAAGAAATAATCACCTGTATAAGCTCGAGCACACATATATATGTATATACAATACTTGGTCGTTGGAGCCATCACGTCTATTAACAAAACACCACCTTGATTATACATTAGGTCTACAAAGCCTCTAGACAATACACAGAGTTTAACTAAGGTCGGGACATACCCCGCCATATAACTAACTTCTATACAATACCAAAAGTGACTGGATATGACACGAAAAGCCCCGAAGCAAACTGGAGCTCACCAAAAGCAGCTGGATATCTTGGCTCCTACTTGTACAGTGTATGAGCTGAAGTACCTGTTCCTGCAGCATGAAATGCAGGTCCCCCGTGGGGGACGTCAGTACGAAATATGTACTGAGTATGTAAAGATGTAGATAATCACATATGATATAGGAGCTCAATAGAAATCAGAAACAAGTGAATAAATCATAATAGGAGTGGACCACACTTACTAGAACTTGTGACAACCTGTACATTGTATTTATTCAATCACTTTATCTTCGTTCTTATCATCTTTGTAATCATTACTGTACTGTACTGTGACCATTAGGCTGCCTCCAGTACATATCAACTGGGATCGACCCATGATAGGCTTATGCCCCTGGGATACCACCCATACACACATAAATAGGGATCGACCCATGATAGGCTTATGCCCCTGGGATACCACCCGATAAGAGAGAACTTCCATCACTTAGTTTAATTAATGAGATTGTTATTTCGGTCTCCACCGCATTTTTGATACCTTGAAACAATGATACATCAATAAGAGACATATAAATAGACCATCAATGCAATAACAATGAAGTAAGAACTCATTGGCACATCAATGAAGTGTTTTGGAGTCATCAATGCAATAACAATGAAGTAGGAACTTATTGGTATATCAATGAAATATTTTGGAGTCATTAATAGCACATGGATCTTGTTTGAGTAACCGGATACCTTCTGACATTCATTAGTGCAATAAACATGTAAGATTTGGAAAACAAGTAAGTATTGGAATGTCTTGACATCTTGTAGGGTGGAAACAAGTTCATTGGTAATGTAGGACATCATACAAAACCATTATGGATCACATGTTATTGAATAACTTTGGAAACTTTCTTAATAGAACAGTTGTTCACTTTCATGCCAAAGATATGGTATAGAGTATGCTTTACATACCTGACTGTCAACCTTCAATACTAGTCCCTAATGGACTTCCCATCTTTTCGGATTACTTATCTACAATGAACATATGTAGCAATCTAGTATTAGCAACCAAACGTCACAATTCAATTATTTGAATTCACCAAACTAGTGGTTAAGTAGTAAGCCTTAATTACACCATAAAGGGTGTCACTTTAACCCTCTTATACTCCAATTACATTCATATGTCATGCATATTCATACAACATCCTCCAATATCAAGTTTGGATTCATTTGTCCTTCCAACCAATCCATTAAACCAAATTGAGCCATAGAAATAAATAATCATCAATTCAATAGTATATCACTATAGCCACCTTCCATAACTCAATTACCATATCCACCTTCCACAATTCAATACAACCAAACCATGCAAAATAGTCCATAACCCAATTTTCATCTCCTTTCAATAACAACCAATACATATAATCCTCTATCACATATATACATATGGAAAAGAACAAAGGAAAATAATATTCATACCTTAGAATTCAACTCTTGATTATGCAATCCTGTTTGCACAAATAATAGGTGCCGTTCGATGCTCTCGAGATGACAAACGTAGTTATCGGATTACTTTGGAATTTCTACGGTTGAATCAAAAGTAATTTAAAGGTCAAATTTGTCTAGGGTTTGTTCTTTCTCAATGATTGATGATGAAAATGAGTTTTTGAACTCATATATATGTATATATACACATATTCCCGTCCATAATATAATAGAAAATGACCAAAATGCCTTTAAAATTTAAATAATGTCAAATTTGTCCTTTGGTGGACTGTTTTGATAAGCTAAAGTAGATCGACCATAACTCTTTTCTCCGCTATCGTATTTGGTTAAAATTGGTATCGTTGGAAAGATAATTCAAAGAGCTTTCATTTCATATAAAGTAGGTCACCCAGTTCATCCTGTACAAGGAGTTATGGTCGTTTGAAGTTGACCCTAAAAATCTGTTTTGATAGGCTGAAGTAAAACGGGTATAACTCCTTACTCAGACGTTGGATTTGGATGAAAAAATTGCATTGGAAAGAAGACTAAAAGATTTTTCTTTTCATAGGTCTCATCTCTCCCATTTCATTATATTAAGGGAGTTATGATCTTTTGAAGTTGACCCAAAAATTCGGCTGGCCTCAGTAGTTTGTGTGCAGGAAATTTTCCTGCACATTTACTATTCCCAAATATCCCAGCCACCGTTCTATAGTTTCGAACGTGCTCGATTATATCCGAAACCTATCCATTTTTGGAAATCTTTATATCGTTGGAAAAATTATTCAATAACCTTCGCATGGAACCATCGACGGGCAAATTTCGGTATAAATAAAATAAAAAATTAATTCCATATAAATAAGACCAATACACGTACTTGAATACGGGGTGTTACATCCTTCCCCCTTTAGGACATTCGTCCTCGAATGTTAGCGTAGTTATTCAACCGAAACAAGTTCAAGTCCATCATTAATATTCACATCATCACATAAATACTATGCACATATAAAAAAAACTTACTTGTTAATGTTCTAACTCCGTTTCTTGAACTTCCTCTTCATCTTTGAACAAATGAGGGTACTTAGATTTCATTGCTTCCTCAGCTTCCCATGTAATCTCTTCCCTTTGACGATTTCTCCAACGTACTTTCACAGATGCTATCTCTTTATTTCTCATTTTCTTAACTTGGCGATCTAGAATAGCAATAGGCACTTCCTCATAGGTAAGATCTTCTGAAACTTGCACATCCTCAGTAGAAGTGATATGTGATGGATCTCCGATGCACTTTCGAAGCATTGACACATGAAATACCGGATGTGCTGATGAGAGCTCTTGGGGTAGCTCTAATTCATATGCAACTTGTCCAAACCTTCGAGTGATCTTATACGGGCCTATATAACGTGGACTCAACTTTCCTTTTTTTCCAAATCTCATTACCCCTTTCATTGGTGATACCTTCAAAAATACCCAATCACCTATAGAAAACTCTAGCCCTCTGCTTCTACTGTCCACATATGACTTGTGTCGACTTTGAGCCGTTTTCAGTCGTTGCTGAATTACTTTAACCTTCTCTATGGCTTGATAAACAAGATCCGGTACGAACAAAAGAGTTTCACCCACTTCAAACCATCCTATTGGTGATCTACACTTCCTTCCATATAAAGCTATATATGGTGCCATTTTGATACTTGAATGATAGCTATTATTGTAGGCAAACTCAATAAGAAGTAATGATCATCCCAGTTGCCCTGAAAATCTATTACACAAGCTCGTAGCATAGCTTCAAGTGTTTGGATGGTACGTTCTTCTTGTCCATCTGTTTGAGGGTGAAAAGTTGTACTCAACTTCACTTGTGTTCCCAAACACCTCTGAAAAGACTTCCAAAAGTTTGCGGTAAATTGGGTTCCCCGATCTGATATAATAGAGATTGGCACTCCATGTAATTGGACTATCTCTTTAATGTACAGCTTCACATACTCTTCAACTGTGTAAGTGGTCCTAACTGGTAGGAAATGTGTGGATTTGGTAAGCCTATCAACAATCACCCATATAGAATCAAACTTTCGGGATATACGAGGCAAACCAATAACGAAATCCATGTTGATCATGCCCCACTTCCAGTTTGGAAGATCAATGCATTGCATATAACCTCCGGGTTTTTGGTGCTCAACTTTAACTCTTTGACAATTTGGACATTCAGCTACAAATTCTGCAATGCTCTTCTTTATGTCATTCCACCAATACGTATATTTCAAATCTTGATACATTTTGGTTGATCCTGGATGAATAGAATACCTTGAACAATGTGCCTCTGTCATAATCTTCTTTCTTTTCCCGTCTACATCTGGCACACACAATCGATTTTGGCACTGAAGTACTTCTTCTCGCGTAAGCTCAAATGCCTTGGTCGCACCACTCTGAACGTTCTCCTTAAGCTGTAATAAAATAGGATCTGTATATTGCTTCTCTTTCACTTCAGCTACTAATGAAGATTCCGCAGCATTATGTACGATAAGCTCTTTATCCGAAGTTTCAAGAAGGCGAACTCCCAAACTAGCTAATTGATGAAGATCTTTAATCATCCCTTGCCTTTCTATAGGCGCCATCATAGCCTTACGACTTAACGCATCAACTACCATATTTGCTTTCCCTGGATGGTACAAGATATCAACATCATAGTCCTTTAATAGTTCAAGCCATCTCCGCTGCCTTAAATTTAGATCCTTCTGATTAAAAATATATTGCAAGCTCTTATGGTCAGTATATATATCAACATGAATCCCATATAAGTAGAGGCGCCATATCTTTAAAGTAAAAATAACTGCTGCCAGCTCAAGATCGTGTGTAGGATAATTTTTCTCATATGGTCGCAATTGTCTAGAAACATATGCTATTACCTTACCATGCTGCATCAATACATATCCTAAACCAATTCTACAAGCATCACAATACACTGTATACCCTTTGGTACCTTCTGGAAGTACCAATACGGGTGTAGAAATCAACTTGTTCTTTAAATCTTGAAAACTCTTCTCACAGGCATCATTCCATTGAAATTTGGATGCTTTATGGGTTAGCTTGGTTAAGGGTGCTGAAATGGAAGAAACACCTTCAACAAACTTTCTATAATAACCGGTCAACCCAAGAAAACTACGAATCTCCATAGGCGTTGTGGGCCTTGGCCAGTTCTTCACAGCTTCTATCTTTTGAGCATCAACCTTTATCCCTTCACTAGATACAATATGACCCAAAAATGCCACCGACTTTAACCAAAACTCACATTTAGAGAACTTTGCATAAAGTTTACAATCACGAAGAGTCTGCAATGCCTGTCGTAAGTGATTGGCATGGTCCTCTTCTGATCTAGAATAAACTAGAATATCATCTATAAAAACTATTACAAATACATCCAGGAATGGCTTAAACACCCTATTCATCAAATCC
The DNA here is from genome assembly GCA_030864215.1 of Capsicum pubescens. Taxonomy (NCBI): domain Eukaryota; kingdom Viridiplantae; phylum Streptophyta; class Magnoliopsida; order Solanales; family Solanaceae; genus Capsicum; species Capsicum pubescens. The sequence goes on along the minus strand of CM061542.1, from coordinate 218,427,050 downwards.
ATAAAAGTTGCGGATGCATTTGTTAGCCCAAATGACATAACTAGAAACTCATAATGACCATACCATATTCGGAAAGTTGTCTTGGGTATATCCTTCTCTTTGACCCTCACTTGGTGGTAACCTGATCTCAAATCAATCTTAGAAAAGCACTTGGCACCCTGTAACTGATCAAATAAATCATCAATTCTTGGGAGAGGATATTTATTCTTAATAGTCACCTTATTCAATTGCCGATAATCAATACACATCCTCAGCGAGCCATCCTTTTTGCGCACAAATAACACTGGTGCTCCCCAGGAGGACATACTAGGCCTTATGAATCCCTTCTCTAGCAAATCTTTCAATTGCTTTTTCAATTCTCGTAATTCTCCTGGGGCCATTCTATACGGAGGAATGGAGATTAGTTGGGTGCCTGGTATAACATCAATACCAAACTCTACTTCTCGTTCAGGAGGCAAACCTGAAAGATCTTTAGGAAATACATCAAAAAATTCATTTACCACCGGAACAACGTGAAGAGTTGGTGGCTCCGCTTCTGTATCCCTTACTCTAACTAAATGATATATGTATCCCTTGGAAATCATTCTTCTTGCCTTAAAATAAGAAATAAATCTACCTCTTGGCGCGCCAATTTCACCTTTCCATTCAAGGACTGATTCATTTGGAAAATGGAAATATACCTTTTTCGTGCAACAATCAATTATGGCATAACAAGATGCCAACCAGTCCATACCTATTATAACATCAAAATCTACCATTTCTAACTCCACAAGATCAGCCATCGTATCACGACCACAAACAGTTACTATGCAGTTTTGGTAAACCCTTCTAGCTATAATAGATTCCCCAACCGGTGTGGACACTTCAAATGGCTTAACTAACAATTCGGGTATTCTTTTGAACTTTCTAGCAACCAATGGAGTAACATAAGATAATGTAGAACCGGGATCAATTAAGGCATATACATCAAATGAAAAGATAGACAACGTACCCGTAACCACATTTGGGGAAATCTCTAAATTCTGTCGATCCGCTAGAGCATACGTACGATTTTGAGCCCTTCTAGAACTCGTGGGTCCTCTATCACTTCTAACACGACCCATTGGTTGTACACCCCTTCCTGAATAAGGCATCGATGATGATGATGCAACAAATAACCCCGTAAGTCATGCCATACCCCCTATGCCCCTTCGTGGGCATTCTCTCATCATATGCCCCGACATACCACACCAAAAGCAAACATTGTTCCCCAGCCGACATGCGCCCAAATGATACCTTCCACATTTATTGAATGGCTCTCGAGGAGGTCTCGATTGGCTCATATTCCCTTGCCCTTGGTACCCCACTGTCTGCGAACTCTGACTCTCACTTCTGTGCCTAAATTAATTTCCTCTGGGCCCTTGGAACTGTGGTGGGGCACTAGCTGCAGAATAAGAAGATAATGGCCTAGGTGGTCTAGCAGAAAACTGTGGTCTGAACCCTCCTTGGGATGCCATGAACTGTCCTGTATATCTGCCCCTCTTGGAATATCCTCTTTCTAATTCCTGTGTTCTTTTACTCTGCCTCCGATCTTCCATTTTCTATGCAAAAGCTTGGATCCTCTCTATGTCCATATCTTTGTTCAAAGCGGCAATAGTTCAATCTCTAACCAGATATGGATCCAGCCTATCCATATATTGATGAAATCTGTCATCCATAGTAGCTACAACATTAGGAGCATATCTCGACAAGGAATTAAATCGGAGACTGTACTCTCTCGCGCTCATATTCCCCTGATGAAGATTTTAAAACTGATCTGCACGGGCCTGATGAATCTCGAATGGAAGATAATGATCAAGAAATGCCTCTTTGAACTCTTTCCAAGTAGTTGGGGGTGCATCAATACCCCTAGATCGTTTTCAGTCCTCGTACCAATATATAGCCTACCCTTTGAATTTATACGCCGCTAACTCCACTGTCTCTCTACCCGTTACATGCATAACATCTAAGGTCCTTTGAATTTGATCAATAAAGTTCTGTGGGTCCTCGTTAAGATCTGATCCAGTAAAAGTGGGAGGATCCATCTTAAGAAAATCTTGTGTTCGAAGGTTAGCCTCCCTATCTGTACCACTAGGACCCATGGTAAGAATGGCTTTCCCTTGAGCTTGCCCAACAACTATATGAGTCAAAAGTTGCACTGTATTTCTAAGATTTTGATCAACAACATTAATAGGTTGCTCTGGGGATATAGTTCTCCTCCCCCTTATTTCTTCCAGAGTGGAAGAAGTTTTTGATGCATGCTCAGCTGGAGCCTCATTTTGATTAGCTGGTATAGTGGGTGACTTACTAGTCCCTTCTCTGGCAGCCACATCTACTTGCTTACCGGTATTCTTGCTTCTGGTAACCGACATCATTACTATAATAAGAGAAACAAATGGATTCAGTGGTCAACTATGACTTCATATATAATATAGGCTCTATCGCACGATCTAAGACATGAAGAAAAGAGACAATTCCTAAATGTCCATACTCCTGTTTATAGATGCGGTGCATGACACACCGATAGACAAGACTCTACGTAGATACGGCTTTGTAGAATCACTAGGACAAACTTCTCTGATACCACTTTTGTCATGCCTCAAATCCTATTGGGGCGGACTGACACCCGTAACCGAGGAGGCCCGGGAGAACCAGCTCATAACCTTATACTTCCCATGCATATCTCTATGACAACCCAAAATTCAGACAACATCATGTCGTATATAAAAGGAAATAATCACCTGTATAAGCTCGAGCACACATATATATGTATATACAATACTTGGACGTTGGAGTCATCACGTCTATTAACAAAACACCACCTTGACTGTACATTAGGTCTACAAAGCCTCTAGACAATACACAGAGTTTAACTAAGGTCGAGACACACCCCGCTATATAACTAACTTCTATACAATACCAAAAGTGACTGGATATTACACGGAAATCCCCGAAGTAAACTGGAGCTCACCAAAAGCAGCTGGATATCCTAGCTCCTACTTGTGCGGTGTATGGGCTGAGGTACATGTGCCTGCAACATGAAATGCAGGTCCCCCATGGGGGACGTCAGTACGAAATATGTACTGAGTATGTAAAGCTGTAGATAATCACATATGATATAGGAGCTCAATAAAAATCAGAAACAAGTGAATAAATCGTAATAGGAGTGGACCACACTTACTAGAACTTGTGACAACCTGTACATTGTATTTATTCAATCACTTTATCTTTGTTCTTATCATCTTTGTAATCATTACTGTACTGTACTGTGACCATTAGGCTGCCTCCAGTACATATCAACTGGGATCGACCCATGATAGGCTTATGCCCCTGGGATACCACCCATACACACATAAATAGGGATCGACCCATGATAGGCTTATGCCCCTGGGATACCACCCGATAAGAGAGAACTTCCATCACTTAGTTTAATTAATGAGATTGTTATTTCGGTCGCCACCGTATTTTTGATACCTTGAAACAATGATACATCAATAAGAGACATATAAATAGACCATCAATGCAATAACAATGAAGTAAGAACTCATTGGCACATCAATAAAGTGTTTTGGAGTCATCAATGCCATAACAATGAAGTAGGAACTTATTGGTATATCAATGAAATGTTTTGGTGTCATTAATAGCACATGGATCTTGTTTGAGTAATCGGATACCTTCTGACATTCATTAGTGCAATAAACATGTAAGATTTGGAAAACAAGTAAGTATTGGAATGTCTTGACATCTTGTAGGGTGGAAACAAGTTCATTGGTAATGTAGGACATCATACAAAACCATTATGGATCACATGTTATTGAATAACTTTGGAAACTTTCTTAATAGAAAAGTTGTTCACTTTCATGCCAAAGATATGGTATAGAGTATGCTTTACATACCTAACTGTCAACCTTCAATACTAGTCCCAAATGGACTTCCTATCTTTTCGGATTACTTATCTACAATGAACATATGTAGCAATCTAGTATTAGCAACCAAACGTCACAATTCAATTATTTGAATTCACCAAACTAGTGGTTAAGTAGTAAGCCTTAATTACACCATAAAGGGTGTCACTTTAACCCTCTTATACTCCAATTACATTCACATGCCATGCATATTCATACAACATCCTCCAATATCAAGTTTGGATTCATTTATCCTTCCAACCAATCCATTAAACCAAATTGAGCCATAGACATAAATAATCATCAATTCAATAGTATATAACCATATCCACCTTCCATAACTCAATTACCATATCCACCTTCCACAATTCAATACAACCAAACCATGCAAAATAGTCCATAACCCTATTTCCATCACCTTTCAATAACAACCAATACATATAATCCTCTATCACATATATACATATGGAAAAGAACAAAGGAAAATAATATTCATACCTTAGAATTCAACTCTTGATTATGCAATCCTGTTTGCACAAATAATAGGTGCCGTTCGATGCTCTCGAGATGACAAACGTAGTTATCGGATTACTTTGGAATTTCTACGGTTGAATCAAAAGTAATTTAAAGGTCAAATTTGTCTAGGGTTTGTTCTTTCTCAATGATTGATGATGAAAATGAGTTTTTGAACTCATATATATGTATATATACACATATTCCCGTCCATAATATAATAGAAAATGACCAAAATGCCTTTAAAATTTAAATAATGTCAAATTTGTCCTTTGGTGGACTGTTTTGATAAGCTAAAGTAGATCGACCATAACTCTTTTCTCCGCTATCGGATTTGGGTAAAATTGGTATCGTTGGAAAGATAATTCAAAGAGCTTTCATTTCATATAAAGTAGGTCACCCAGTTCATCCTGTACAAGGAGTTATGGTCATTTGAAGTTGACCCTAAAAATCTGTTTTGATAGGCTGAAGTAAAACGGGTATAACTCCTTACTCAGACGTTGGATTTGGATGAAAAAATTGCATTGGAAAGAAGACTAAAAGATTTTTCTTTTCATAGGTCTCATCTCTCCCAGTTCATTATATTAAGGGAGTTATGATCGTTTGAAGTTGACCCAAAAATTCGGCTGGCCTCAGTAGTTTGTGTGCGGGAAATTTTCCTGCACATTTACTATTCCCAAATATCCCGGTCACCATTTTATAGTTTCGAACATGCTCGATTATACCGAAATCTATCCATTTTTGGAAATCTTTATATCGTTGGAAAGCTTATTCAATAACCTTCGCATGGAACCATCGACGGGCAAATTTCGGTATAAATAAAATAAAAAATTAATTCCATATAAATAAGACCAATACACGTACTTGAATACGCCAATACACGTACTTGAATACGGGGTGTTACAGGTGGTTAATTGATGATGGTGGTGGCGGTAGTAAATATAATTAGAATAATAGAAAGGTAGTAGGTGTGGTTGCAGTTGACAATAGTGGTTGGTAGCAATATTTGTTATAGATGGTGGTTGTGATGATGGAGGTGGTTGTTGGTGGTGGGTGGCGGTTGACAATGATGGTGGTGGCAGAGGTGGTGATTGATGATTATGAATAAAGTGGCGGTGAATATTATCCAACATCAAAATACCTTTTCAGACCTATTAAAACTTGATTCTAGATCTGAATGATTAAGACCTATTCAGACCTATTAAGAGCTAAAATCTTAATAAAAAATAAATGCACTTAATGATCTGAAGTCTGAACCATTCAGATTCAGACCTCTATTAAGTGCAAACAAATGAGCCTAAACACTTCAAAAGTATTCTTCTCTCTTAGTTGGCATGCCATACCATTAAAATCACATTTTTTAAATAATAAATCATTTAATTCATCAAACTCATTTACTCAAAATTATAACTTTTTTTTTTTTTTGAAAAAAATGCATTAGTTTAATTTTCCTGTTTAGGAATTCTTTACCAAAACTTAATCTTTACCATATTATTTTACATGCAAATTAAAATCTCTAGATAACTCATTTATTTTAGTGATATTATTTTCTTTAGAAAACGACTGATCTTTGTAGGCAATTATATATAAAAACACGAATGATCATCTAGGAAAATAGTATGAGAATTTTTTCTTAATAAATTAATATATTTTTTTAAAAAAATAAAATTATTATTTTGGTTACATGAGTTTGCTGAGTTAATATGTTTATTATTTTTTTTAAAATGATGGTTTACTGGTATGACATGCTAATTAGAAGAGGAGAGAACTTTTGAGGTATTCAGTGATTTTTTGAGAAAAATATTAATAACTGAGTGACATTATTGTCTTAGTAAAAGCAAAAAGTGATTTTTATAAGCTACTCCAAAAACATTGATAACAATCCAAGAAAATAACTTTAGAAAAAACTGAAAGTTTAAGTAATGATAAAAGATTTCTAAGCATGAAATTTTTTTCTTAATAAATTAATATATTTCTTTTAAAGAAAAGAATAAGAATATAATTTTGACTAAATAAGTTTGATGATTTAAACAGGTCTATTATTTAATAACGTGTCCTATCAATTAGAAGAGAAAGAGACGTGTGAGATATTTGATTTTTTTTTTTTAGGATAATAATGATAGTTGAGTCATATTATTATCTCTAGAAAGATAAAAATAATTTTTTAGGGAATTCAAAAAATATGAGTGACCATTCAGAAAAATAACCTTTGAAAAAATATATGTCAAGTTTTAATACCGATAAAGTTTTTGTAAGTATAGAATTTCTTTTTAATAAATTAATGCATTTTTTTCAGAAAAAAATAGAATTATAATTTGATCAAATGAGTTTGATGAGTTAAATAGGTTTAGTATTTTTTTTTTAAAAAAGTTTTAATGACATGACATGCCAACTAAGATTTTTTAGGTGTTTAGTATTTTTTTTAGGAAAAAAGTGATATTGTGATCTTAAATGAAACATAAGTGATATTTTAAGGAAATTTTCAAAACTTGGGTGACTATTTAGGGAATTCACTTTTAAAACTCTATTTTCATACACGAATTTTCATATTCATTAAAAAAAAAAATTCATAAAATTGAACTAGATAAAAAAAAAACAAATAAAACAACTTAATTAAATTTCTCAAAATATGTACAAAGTATAAACTATACATAATTAAAAGTTGAACCAAAACTAAATAACTTCAAACATAAAAAAAATAAAAAATAACTAACAATTAATAAATAAATTTATACTAATTAATTTTTATTTTCCTAATTACATACTACTACATTTGACAATTATTTAATTATATAATTGCTAATTAAAAAATTAAATAATTAAAATAGAATAAATAAATTGTCCATTCCCATGTGTTGATAGTTTTCAATGTATTGAAAAATGGTCATTAAATAAAGTAATGTTAGAAATTCAAATTTATGATGTAAAGGGCAAAAATATCTAAAAACTAACTAATTTATAGTGTGAATAAGACTTTTTTCTATTATGGCTGATTTTAAATTAATTTTTTGTGGCCAAAATAATTTTTCCTCCACATATATATTTATGATATCTTCTCTTTTTAATTAATCATAAGACAGAGAGGACTTCAATTAGTCCCAACGTGGAGAGTGGATTGCAATTTTGCGAGACGTGAAAGTTAGTGAGTCACATGTCATGATTAAGGACCCACTTGGGGTGTGTTTGGTACGATGGAAAATATTTTCCTGGAAAATAAGTTAGTTTTTTATTTATTTTCTCATGTTTAGTTGGTGAGTGAAAAATATTTTCCGAAAAATATTTTATGGCGTTTGGTTGGTGAGTAGAGACTATTCTTTAGAAAAATATTTTCTAGTGTTTGATTGGTGAGTGAAAAAATATTTTTTTAGAAAATACTACTAACTGTTAACTAATATATCAGTACCTCTAGCAACTCAACAATTTGTAAGAACTAATTTAAGCATAACAAATAATATCAATATCGAATACTAAAATATTACAATTTCTAAATTTAAGCAACTATTAATTAGCAAATATAGGAGACACTTTTCAATATTTTGTCAGGACAATCTCAAGATACTACAATCAATAGAAATAAAACGGAACGACAAACTTATTCAACCTCGTGAAACAAGTTACATCGATGACAAAATGAAATATGTAATTAGCAAAAGTAACATAGGTAAGTCTTCCTCTATGCATATGAAAATAACAATACATTCAACGAACATTGAAAATGGAAAAAATTCGAGCCTCACTATTTTTTATTTCAAGCAGTGAAAAATTGAAGCAAAGCACAGTGAAAAATATTTTCGAGTAATGTAAATTTTTGAGAAATGTGAATTTTTTGAGTCATATGAATATGAGTGTTGTTGGGGTGGGGAAGAGGGATGAGAGTGGGGTCATAAGTCACATTTGTCATTTTCTGGAAAATGACTTCCCTTGACCCATGAGGGAAGTCATTTTCCCTCAAATTGAGAAAAATGAGTTGTTGTGAAAAATGTTTTCCAAACATTTTATTGCAACCAAACAAGGAAAAATAGGAAAACATTTTTCATCATACCAAACACACCCTTGATCAAAGTAGTTTTTGAAAAAAAAAAAATAATTAGCAAATGGAATTTAACCATATAGTTTGTCAAAAATTATTTTGACAAATAATTTAAATTTTAAAATACTACAAGTAACTATTTTTTGGGCCAAATTTCTTTTATTTTAAAAAAACTTTTTAAGATGAAACTTCACTCAAAATAACTTGCCAAAAATATTTGGTAATACGCTAGATAAAGCTAGCTAAAAATAACATTAATAGTTTGAGAGAATAAGCTATTTATTCACTCAAAATAACTTGCCAATTTTTTTTCATATTTTACCCTTTGCATTAAGTACTTTTTCTTCAAACTAAAATGTAAATATTATTTAATAGGATAATAGGTGTACTATGGTAAACTAACTATATTATTAATTATTTTTCTTAATTAATATGTCATCTCGGATAATTTGGGACGGAGGGAGTACTTAATTTTTATAAAAAAATAAACTACTCCCTCCGTCCCATTTTACCCATCTCAAATTGGGATGACACAGCTATTAAGAAAATAATGATTAATAATGTAACTTTATCATTTTACCCCTCTTGAGTCTTGTTATTAGTTTCAATATTGATGAGTGACTAATACCAAAACACCGTTTATATTTTTAATGGTGTATTCTTATTGTTATTAGTTCAAAAAATCTTTGCAATTTTTTTAAGAATGCTAATAACAAACAAAGAGTAATCAATTACACTAAGGATATAATTGAGAAAAAAATTGTCTTTATCATAAAATGGGACATTAAATTAAAAAGTCTGGGACGATAAAATGGGACGGAGAGAGTATCATTTTAGACGTTCCCCTTTCCGTACTTATCTCTCTAATCACAAATCCTCTCTCCATGTCAAAACTAACTCAGAAAGCCTTTTAAAAGGATATAACAATACATATATTAAAGTTCAAGAATCCTTTTTTCTTTATTTACTCTTCTTCATTCATAAAACGAAAAAAAAAAAAAAACCATCCTTGAAGTAGTTACAAACATCTTTAGGGTTGTTCTGATCAGCCCGCCCCCCTCTCCCCCCCCCCAAAAAAAAAAGAAAAAAAAAAAAGAAGAAGAAACCACCCCTTTTGTCCTTCGTTACACTTTTGTTTATAAAGATTAAAGGGGGTGGTTTTTGTTCTTGATGATCAGATCTTTTTAAATTTTATCTAATACATTCATATCTGATTGATAAATTGTTTTTGTTTAATTTATTCATCATGAGTGATGATAAGAAGTACATTACGGCTGAGGAATTGAAGAAACATAACAAGCAAGATGATTTATGGATTTCAATACAAGGGAAATGTTACAATGTTACAGATTGGGTGAAGGAACATCCAGGTGGCGATATTCCTATACGTAGTTTGGCTGGACAAGAAGCAACTGATGCATTCATTGCTTTTCACCCAGGTATACGTAGTTTTATGAGTTCAATTGAACTTATTATATTTGATTCAATTATGTGTACGTATGCAAAAAAAAGTCAAAATATTCATTCTGAATCTGCTGACACTAGATATTTGAGTTTTGTTGATCTATGCAGGTACTGCCTGGAAATATCTTGACAATTTTTTTACCGGATATCATCTTAAAGATTACGAGGTTTCTGAGGTGTCTAAGGATTTCAGGAAACTTTGTACTGAATTTGCAAAAGCCGGGATGTTCGAAAAAAAAGGGCATGGGGTGATTTATTCATTATGCTTTGTGACATTGTTGCTATCATTGAGTTTCTGTGGTGTTTTGTTGAGTAACAGTTTCTTGGTTCACATGCTCTCTGGTGGACTATTGGGATTCTCTTGGATGCAAATCTCTTATTTGGGTCATGATTCTGGACATTACTTGATCATGACGACTCGTGGATTCAACAAAATGGCACAGATTCTTACAGGAAATTGCCTTACAGGGATCAGCATTGCTTGGTGGAAATGGACACATAACGCTCACCATGTCGCATGCAATAGCCTAGATCATGACCCTGATCTGCAGCACTTGCCAGTTTTCGCTGTCTCTTCCAAGTTTTTCAAATCATTGCAATCTAGCTTTTATGGAAGGGAGCTTACATTTGATTCCATATCCAAATTCTTTGTGAGTTATCAACATTTCACGTACTATCCTATAATGTGTGTCGCGAGGGTAAATCTATTTGTGCAGACATTCTTGTTATTGTTCTCAACGAGAAAAGTGCCAGACAGGGCTTTTAACATATTGGGAATTCTTGTTTTCTGGACTTGGTTTCCTCTTCTTGTTAGCACATTGCCTAATTGGACAGAAAGGGTGTTATTTGTTCTGATAAGTTTCTGTGTCACATCACTCCAACACATTCAATTCACTCTTAACCATTTCGCGGCTGATGTCTACGTTGGACAGCCAGAGGGGAATGATTGGTTTGAGAAACAAACAAGTGGTACTATCGATATTGCCTGTTTTTCTTGGATGGATTGGTTCTACGGAGGATTACAATTCCAACTTGAACATCATTTGTTCCCAAGGCTGCCTAGATGCCATCTGAGGAAAATATCTCCAATTGTTCAAGATTTGTGCAAAAAACATAACTTGCCATATAGGAGTTTGTCCTTTTATGAGGCTAATGTTTGGACAATTAGGACTCTAAAAACAGCAGCAATGCAAGCCAGGGGTCTGCTCTGGGAAGCTGTTAATACTCATGGTTAATATTTGGACTTGAGAATTTTCACAAATAAGTACTAAAAGTACTCTAGTATGTTTATAAGCAATGTTTCTATTTTAATTTATGTTGGGTCTATTTTGCTGTGTGGATATGGGATTTTGTTTCAAGCAACACCTTGGATCTGCTGCAGCATATATTTATGCAAAAAATATGGATTTGGTTCGTTTGTTTTTATTATTTGGCACATGTAGTCTGGCTTCTTTTGTTGGTTTCTATTGGAGCCTGGCTAATTGGAATTCGCATGGGTAAGTCCCGTTAAAGGGGGAAGCACGCTCCCTAACAAGATTTTTCCACATCAGAGCTCAAACTCTAAAGCTCTTGTTAATGATGGAGGGATACTATCCATTTCACTGCAACCCTCGTTGGTGGACATATAACTTGTTATAATGATATAGTTTCCATTTCTTAAGTTTTGTTTTATCTTTTCTTGTTCATATATCAGAATTCAGAAGTTACTCATACTATCTTTTCTCTTTGGTAATATAAGGGAATGCTCTAGGTTATAGCGCCAGCGATTCATTAGAAATTCCTTTGTGATGCAAAGTTGGATACGATCTCTTTTGGTTATTTTTTTTCATAGTACAAGCAGGGCGGCAACATTTATCAAATGTTTACATTGTTCATGACTTTTTTTTTTTTCTTTCTAATACCTAGATGTTCCTCTCCCAAAATTTGGGTCACAGAAAACAACTTCATTAAATATTTTTGATATATATATATATATACATACTGATTTAATATACGTGCGTTGCACGTGTATTATGCATTTTCACTAAGCATCGAAAGAAGTCTAAATTGACACAAATCCTATTGTTTTTTGCTATTTTGTGTGTTCTATGTTTTTTTTTTTTTTTGAAACATCTATCTGTATATATCTACTAGTAGGAGTAAATAGCAAGAAAGTCTTGCATAGATTGTAGTCAAGTGGCAGAATAGGAGACTGTCATGTGTTATTTTTTAGGACAAATTAGCTAGGCTAGTTAAAATTAGTTATTGTTAAATTTAAAATTAGAAATAATTAAACCTTTTCTATTAAAAAAAATGGGAAGTTACATTTTAAGAAAAACATGCAATTGTTATGATATTAATGTATATCAGAATGTCTATCAAGATCTAGTTGATATCTATTAGAATTTGAAGTATCTGTCTTTTACTCAGAAACTAGGAGTAAATTTCTCCTATAAATAAAAGAGTTTATCATCCCTCAAGAAAAATAACAATTACTTTCTCTTTTCTCTCTCTTCTCTTGTTCTTTGTTCTTAGTTATTTTATAACACGTTATCAGCACGAGACTCTAACGTCTCAAATTTGAAGGCTAAGATATTATTTTTTTTTTTTATGGCTAACAATCTTACGAAATGTGAGTTCGTTGCCCTTCAAAGTTCAGACAAAAACTACATTTCATGGGTGCTGGATGCTGAAATCCACTTAGATTCTATGGGTCTTGAAGACGCAATAAAGAAAGAAAATACAACATCTAGCCAAAATCATGCTAAGGCTATGATTTTTTTGCGTTATCATTATGATTTTCTTGCGTTATCATCTTGACGAAATTCTGAAAATTGAATACCTTACTACAAGGATCCACTCGTATTGTGGAATAACCTAAAAGAAAGGTTTGACCACTTAAAGATGGTCATCCTCCCGAAAGCGCGATATGAGTGGATGCATCTGAGGTTTCAAGACTATAAGTCTGTACATGAGTACAATTCTGCCATGTTCAGAATTTCTTCTCAATTGAAACTATGTGGAGAGACGGTCAATGATGACGACATGATGGAAAAGACGCTCTCCACTTTTCATGCCTCAAATGTGCTCTTACAACAACAATATCGAGAGAAAGGTTTCAAGAATTATACTGAACTGAGTTCTCATCTTCTCGTGGCTGAACAAAATTTTGAGTTGTTGATGAAAAATCACGAGAATCGACCTACTAGATCTACACCATTCCCCAAGGTGAATGATGTGCATGCTCACCATGTTAGGCGTGGAAAAGGTCACGGCCCTAGAAGTGGTCGTGGACGTGGTCGCGGTCATGATGACCAAGAAAGAAACCCTGTTCCGGGTGTTAATCATTCATCGAATAAAAAGAGAAAAGATGAGAAACGTGAAGCAATTACTTGTTTTCGATGTGGTGGAAAAGGACATTATTCACGTGATTGTCGTGCTCTCAAGCACTTGATTGATCTTTATCAAGCATCACTAAAGAAGAAAGAGAGAAATTTCGAGGCTAACTTTCTCTCTGAAAATAATGTTGACATCGCATGCTTGGATGTAGCAGATTTTTTTGAGCACCCTGAAGGAAAGAGTGATCGGTGATGATTCCGTAAACATGGAAGAATGAATGATTTTTTTTTTTATTGTTGATAAGAGTTAGTGAATAAAAATCAGGTATAAGTAGTTGTTTGCATGAGTATTAGTTTTTGATTAATATTAACTAGTTTAAATTATATTATTGTTGTTTATTATTGAATTGAATTAAATTTCAATTGTCATTATTTATTGAAAAGGAAAAAAAAAAGGGGGGTACGATTAATATTCTTCAAAGACACCTAATAACAACTGTTCTCAATATCAATTCTCTCTTTATAATATAATATACAATTAAATTACATATTGATTTATTAGTTACACGGACTCATTCTAATATTCATATAGGTCGAAAGAAAAGGTTGAAATATTCTCTGCTGCTTTCATTTTTTTTCTAGTTATATTATTATGATTATGGATTTAGCTAATTATATATACTGTCATTGTAAAATACTACGTCTATTAGGTAACTAATTACTTAATAAAAGGTAATTATTAATTTATTAGTGATTTTCACTTTATGCAATGATATATTTATTTTATTTTGTGTATATTTTTTATTTGAAGATATGGATAATTTTCAAAGTAAGTTGTCCAATTGTGAAGATATTTGTTTGATTGATTCTGGCACTACACATATGATATTCAAAGATGAGAAATATTTCCCTCATCTAAACATGGGCAAGGTTAATGTTACTACAATTTCTGGTAGTGCTAATTTGATTGAAGGCTTTGGAAAAGCTATTATAATCTTGCCTAAGGGAACTAAACTCATCATACATAATGCTATGTTTTCTCCTAAGTTTCGGAGAAACTTGATGAGTTTTAAAGATATCCGTGAAAATGGTTATCATATCAAGACAATTGATGAGATGAATCTTGAATATCTTGGTATCACCAAGAATGTCTCTGGGCAGACATGTATTATAGAAAAGTTTCCTGGTTTATCTTCTGGCCTGTATTGGACAAAGATTTGTGCAATTGAGGCACATTCTATAGTAAACAAGAAGTTTACTAATTCCAATACTTTCGTACTTTGGCATGATAGACTGGGACATCCTGGATCTATAGTGATGAGACAAATCATAGAAAATTCAAATGGGCATCCATTAAAGAACTTGAAGGTTCTTTCGAATGATGAATTTTCATGTAATGCTTGTTATCAAGGCAAGCTGATTGTGAGTCCATCGCCAACAATGTTGGGATTGAGTCCCCCGCGTTCTTGGAATGCATACATGGGGATATTTGTGAACCCGTTCACCCACCTAGTGGGTCATTTAGATACTTTATGTTCCTAATAGATGCTTCCTCTAGATGGTCTCATGTGTGCCTTTTGTCATCTCGCAACTTGACATTTGCAAAATTGTTGTTACAAATAATACGATTACGGATACATTTTTTCGATAATCAAATAAAGTCTATTCGCCTTGATAATGCTGCAGAATTTTCATCCCAAGCATTTAATGACTATTGCTTATCGATTGGGATAAGAGTGGAACATCCTGTACCCCATGTTCACACTCAAAATGGCCTTGTCGAGTCATTAATTAAACGTCTGCAGTTGATAGCAAGACCATTGCTTATGAAAACTAAGTTACTCACTTCTATTTGGGGTCATGCAATTTTGCATGCTGCAACACTTTTTCGTCTTAGACTGACAAATCATCATAAATTTTCTCCGTTGCAATTGATTTTGGGTCAAGAGCCTAATATATCTCTGTTGACACCTAATTTTTGCCCTCCCCGACTAAATTTAATCCTGAGTTTTTTCGATTTTTAATAAAGGGCAAAATTCAGAAATAGCATACTTAAACCCTTTAATTATGTGATTCATAGAAACACTTTCATAATTGCATATTATAGCAACTTTTGATATGTATTTTTGCAAAGTGTTGCTATAAAAATACAAATACAATTATTTTTACTGCATTAATTATCTGATCTAAATATGGTAATAATTTCATAAATTAACAATTAAAGATTACAATCCCATTAAAAGCTCACTAATCACCCTTTTTCCGTTACCTTCCAACAACCTTATTCAAATTCAAAAAAGAAAATTGTATTATCCACTCGCTATATGCGTGATTCTTCTTCTTCTTCTTCTTCTTAAAAAAAAAAATTTCAATTCTATTTTCCAGTCGCTAAACGCATGATCCTTAAAAAAAAAATCAATTCAAATTTTTGTTGAAGCTTCAAATTCGCTGTAATTGAACAATCAAATTCAATTGTACTTGTTGATGTTCAAAAAAAATTTCGTAAAGTTCAACTATCAACATTACCTTGTTCTCGATAACTCTTTGGAATTCAATTATCTTCTACGAATTAGTGCTTAAGTGCTGTTTCAGGTATTACCATATTTTTTTTGAGTATATTTTATTTTTGCCGATCGTTTTTTTCAATTACTCAATTTGTGATGCATCGTAGATTTATTTACTGATGCTCCTATCTAGTTTTTTGTTGTCCCCGTTAAATTTTGTATGAATAATTTCTAAACGAATTTGAAGTTATAAGAAATGAAGGAGTAAATTCAACATATATAACAAAAACCTTCAGAATTCAACTATTTGTTGCCAAATTTCAATTTAGAAGTTGTTTCAGGTATTAAAATTTCACTGTTCGACTATTTATTTGATGATCGTTTGTTGTTATTTTGATCGGTTTAACAATTGAACAAATTATGAAGCTTTCTAGAATTTCGATTATGAACATAATTTAAACAAATTTTGATTTGAATTTTATTCAATTATTTTCTTAAATCCTAGATCAATGAATGATCGAATTCAGCTGTTGAATGTGATGAAATTCTATTGACACATATCAAAATACAAATTAGGTATGCTCCCAGATGTATTTTTTTGTGTTTAATGTTAAAACTGCATATGTATATTTGCTATGCTTAGTGTTAACACTGCATATGTATTTTTGGTTTGTTTGTCGGAATTTCAGAATATAACTGTATATGTGAAAATATATGTTATACGTGTTTTACTTCTGTTCGATTCAGTAGTTTCTATATTTGGTTGAAAACTTTTGTTGTGTTTGTATTTTATTTTAAACAAATTTTATTTTAATATATTTTTTGAACAAATTGTGAAGCTTTGTAGAATTTCAATTATGAACATAATTTAAACAAATTTCTATTTGAATTTTATTCAATTATTTTTTGAAATCCTAGATCAATGAATGATCGAATTCAGTTGTTGAATGTGATGAAATTCTATTGACCTATATCAAAATACAAATTAGGTATGCTCCCAGATGAATGAGACGTCTATAACAATTGTACTGCCACCAAAGTACAAACGCCCTCCTGGAAGACCTCCTGCAAAGAAGGATCGTGGAAAATCAGATCGAGATATGTTTGGAAAAAAGAACATCAACTCATGCACTGGATGTGGGGCTAAGGGTCACAACAGACATTCTTGTAGGAAATATCATAAATGATACATTTTTTCTTCTGTATTATTTTTTAATACTTTCTTCTGCACTTTTTATAATAATGAACTCATTTTTATGGTTCTAAATATTTATTTAGCATTTGCGATCTAAGCACTGTTTAATATGAATGTTGCATTTGTATATAATGCAAAATCTGAACACTGCTTATGTATTTTGAATCTACATATCATATGTATTTGGAACACTGTATATGTATTTTTAGTACAAATTTAGTAACTTTGGTTAACCTCATATGAATGTTAGCTTTAGAATGAAGAAAAATTAAAATAAATATGATGTATATTGCATATGTATTTTTAATGCAGTTTCATATGATTTTAATAAAATTTTAAAATAAATTAATTTCATGCATTTTTCTAAATTAGTTAGTTTGAATCACCTCATATTTATTTTGAAACGATTGAACAAAGGATAAATACATATGATATATTCTGCATATGTATTTATTTATGCAAAATCTGAATAGTGTATATGTATTTTTGATCTCTAAATCTCACAGCAAAAAAAAATAAAACTACATAAAATACTTAAATGAATTTCTTTCATTCAATTCACAAACTTAAAGTTGAATTCATCTCATATGTATTTTGAAAGTAAATGAACAGAAATTAGAATATATATGAAGGTAAGTGCATATGTATTTTTATTGAAAATTTCAAGACTGCATATGTATTTCAGAGGTCAATCGCACTGCAACCAATATTATTGAACACTGGAGTAAAACACATAGTACAAAATTATTGAAAACATATTCAACTTATACAACAGAAATGAATTACTTTCATTCACTTCAAAATAAGTAACATTTAAACACTTCAAAACATGAAATAAGTTTGTACAAAAAAAATAACATCCATACACCAGTTTGTCGACTATCCAATGTAATAAATTCAACAATCATCATATTTCTAAAACTTCAGTGACACTAGTTATTCGACTTTGCCTGCCAGGCCTCAAGGGTGCTTCGACATCGCTATGAGCATTTGCTTCTTGTTTTCTCATGCCATATATAGTCCCACAATAGTGCAACATAACATGTACGAAGTGTGTTGGGGTTGAACTCAATCAAAGGAACTCTTTACCATAAGAAAGACACTCTGCGTATGTTACCATATACAGACCACAGTCCCTACAAAAAAAATTGAATAATAAAATTTAATTTCTACAAACGATATTGGTAAATGTATATTAAAGTACTTACAAGCTTTCACTTGATTGTTGAACCAATTCATCTACAAATAACACATCAAAAAGATCTGACAAGTTTTTATCTTTGTATATTGGATGGTTATGAAGATCAATACCTTTCTTTTCGTAGAAATTACAAGCTTGGGGCACAATGGGATAATCTCAGCTAATTTTTGTATCTCAGCCAGAACAACTGCATAGTGACCAGAGAATTCATATGAATTATATAAGAATATGCACCTCTCGGAGAATGATAAAACTGCGAGAACCCAATGATGTTTCTCAAATTTAACAAAAAAATAAATCTTGTAAAACTGTAAAAAACAACAAAATACATTAAAACTATACCTTAAACTGTATAAATCAACAAAATTCAACCAACACATCAAAAAATACATATAACATGCATATGTATTTTTAACAGAACAAATCACCTCACTGCAATTCCTAAATACATATCAGGAGAAACATAAAATACATATTAACTCACTGAAAAAATACATATTACCCCAATTGATAAAGCTTTACAGAAATCCCTAAATATATAACAGTAAATAAAAATACATATACTACGAAAAATACCTCTTCCTCCATGTCTTCTTCAGATTCATTAGCACAAAGAGTTCTCAACATCGTCATCAACATTGTTTGACTTTTCAATTTCTTTTGCTTTTCTTTTCTTCTCATATTTTTTTTAATTTGTTCGTCTTTTGGAGAAGAAACTTTTTTCAACCACTTTTTTCTTCAAAATATCAGCTATCTTCGAAAAAATTCAACCAACAACAACAACAAATCAACCCAAAATCATCTACAATATTCATTCAAGTCCGATTATCCTCCATTTATCTCAACAAAACAAAATCCAGTTCCAATTCTCATCCAAAATTTAATTTTTTCAACTATATCATCTCATAAAACATCAAATTTAACTGAAAAACAAACAAAACAAAATTCAGCAAATTCGATGACCTTGATTCTCCGTTAACAACTACAAAAATCAAAATCTTAAAGATGAAATGGAGAAATTGTTTACAGTACAAAATTACAAAAAAAATATATTGAGAAATTGATAACATGTAATAATTGAATTAATTATTTACCTGAAATTGTGGAACAATAATCGTGGAAAAGACGTTAAGAAGGAAATTTTTTGAAAGAGAAAATCTGATAAGAAGCATGAAAAATGGTAAAGTATAAAGCAATTAAAGGAAAGAGAAAGTTTTAAGCGTAAATAATGGAACCTGCTTTTATGATACGGTAATTGTGGTCCCCCACTTAAAATAATGCTACAAATGCTACACATGGTAATTAGGAAAAAGTGTTGCTATTTTTTGTAATTTAGTACTTAGGTATGCTAACATATGTATTTTTACCTTTAATAAAATCAAAATATTTATTTCATTCGAATAATTTTTTTTTTAAATATATTTGTACGTGATTTTGTCATTTTAAGTAGAGATTATATATTATCATGTTCAATTATACGAGATTATATAATTTGATTACTTAAATATCTATTTTATGGAATATCAAATTTTAATTAAAGATTATTTTGAAAATAAATTTAAATGATTAAAATCTTGATTTAAATATAATTTATTCTTGAAAATAATTTATTTGAAAAATATTTATTTGATTTTATTAAATTAAGAAGCTTGAGATTAAATCCGGTAGTAATTCATTTTGAATTTTTGATTTAATTCGGCCAATCTATTAAATTTGGCTATAATCGAAATTAAATTGGTTATAATTACAATGCAATTGGCCAGTTGATTTTAATTTGGGAAAAATTAAAATAGATTTAGCTAATTCCTAATTTAATTGGGGTTATTTTTTAAAATAACCCCAAAATTGACCTAATATACCCTTTATTAATCCCAAAACCTTAACAATTTTTTTTATTACCCAATTAACCCAATAACTGCAAACAATACCAGCTCAACAAAACACCCACCAGCAGCCCATTCTTGTTTCTATTTTATTAATTGCCCAACACCAATCCAATTAACCCCTTACCAGCCCACTTATCCTCGACCCGACCCAATCCCCACTTTTCTTTCTCTCTTATTTGTATCAACGACAATAGTGAACAATAACAGCGACAACAAATGCGACCAGAACAACAAACAACAATCCGATCCTCGACCCGATATTATCCCGGTGACGCAATGCCGGTACCCGAAACAGTCAATAACATCGATTAACAACAATAATTTCCAACAAAACCCAATAATAACAAAATAATAAAATGACCCGGTTTCAATCCGTTTCGACCCGCGACCCTCTCCTCCATACAATCCCACGTGCTAGTCATGTTCTTCTTTAAACCCCCCCAAAAATTATGGATTATTCTATAAGTTGACACCCAACGTGCTCTTATTTGTCGATGGTACGAAAAAGGACGACACTTCTTTCATCACCATTCATCATCATCGAGATTTAATTAGAGACAACTGATTCAATCATTTTCCCTATGGAAAATTCCAAAGATGCCTTTGAAAAATTATCTCCCACATCGGTGGAATGAGAATTGAAGCCCTATTTGATTCTTTATAAAAGGCTCACCATGGAGCATGAAGGGAGGAAGCCTTGAAG
Source organism: Capsicum pubescens (assembly GCA_030864215.1). NCBI lineage: Eukaryota > Viridiplantae > Streptophyta > Magnoliopsida > Solanales > Solanaceae > Capsicum > Capsicum pubescens. The sequence continues at coordinate 218,406,314 of CM061542.1, read as the reverse complement.
GATTGAAAAAGATCTTTTGATCAAACCACAGTCTATTTTTAAAAGTATAAATTTTTTCGTGAAGTTCGTCGTCTAGTTGGAGTTTCCAAGTTGACGACGATGTCGTTTTCGGGTGGTGGCAATCCTGACGGAAGCCCGGTCCTATTTTGTTGCCTAATATCTGGTTAGTCATCGATTCCTTTTATTATTTTTGTTGTTATTGGCATCGCGATAATGGTAGTAAGTAGTAATTTTGCTTATTGCTTTGTACGCTGTAGAATGCCTTATCCTCTTCGTTGTTTTCTTTTCATCTTCGCTACTGCTACTGTAGAGATTTGATTAATTTGTTTATGATGTTAAGTATTGTGCTGCTGCTGTAGAGATTTGATTAATTTTCTCATTAGGTTTAAGTGTGGTGCTGTTGCCGTTTATTTTTTTTTAAGTGGTTGTTTTATCGATTAAATTTACAACTAGTAGATGAATGGGTCTGGTTTCGCTCTTTTCGGGTCTGTCCTTTTTAAACAAAAGGATATTAACCATGTTGTGTTCTTTGTTGCCCGTCGATCTTGAAAAACTCTTCTGCTCTTTATTTGAGATATGTTAACAGTGTATTCTGTCTAAATTTTCAAATTTCCAAAATCCTATCTTTAACTTGTCTAGTTGTGTTTCCCTTTTGATTGGTGTTAAAGCAAATTAACTCAAAAAGGTTGCCGCTTATTAGTTGACAATCATTGTGGGTATATTTTGCTCGATTGGGGGAACTGTTGCTTGTCAAAATAAGCTCCTAACAGTCTTCTCATGTGTTACTATCTCATCATCTTGAACTGCCATTTGTATTTTTATTTATATCTTTTGATAAGTTCTGTATCTCTTACCCTATTCGATCTTCTAATATCGGGTGCTTTTGAAATTTATTAAAATTCGTAGCTTTCACTAGATTAGTTTTGGGTGTTGACAAAATTGCTTAAAGGCGACGGTAGATGATTACTAATAGGCCATCTGAAGTTGATTTGTTGAAGCTGCTTTCTTTTTAATCTTCTAGTTCGTAGTTTCCTAGGAGGACTATTTTGATTGTGAAATTTTAATGAATTTGTGAGGTGCTTTCATACAATTTCAATATTAAATATTGTATTTCAAGTCAAATGCTAAGATTCATACTCAATCTCCTGTGAAAAATGAGTTGATTCACAAATTGTGTTTTGATGGTTTATGATGAATTATTTCCACTAACTTTCATGTCTAGCTTCATCTCTTGCTCTCTTCCTATATTTCGTCTTTTCAATTTCCTGGAAACCCCTTGTTGAGCTATGAAATACTTCAAGTAGTATAGTAGATTAGTAAAAGATGAAACTTGTTTTTGATTACTTGAAAATATGAAAAGTTAAACATGTGTTTGCTTAATGAGATACCTTTTGTCAAATTTTGTTCACTTTGTCTTAATTTTTTTTTATTTCATAACATTATCATTAGATTGATGAATGCCAAATGTGTTTAATGCTCTGCCAAACACTGCATCTAGATGGTTTCTGCCTGTTGAATGTAATTAATATTATTTTGATATTGATTGAACTATTGGTTGCTATGTTGCAGTGTTCATGTATCGATTAAAACTCTTTTCTAAATTATTTATAATTGAATTAATTCCTAATCCTTATCTTCATTTTTTCTTTGCATGAACTCGCTTAGGAGTCCGATTGTGCTATTTTTCCTTGTATTACACAATGGGCCATTAAGGCCCGCCCTTTTAAAAGACTTTGAACGCTGATTACATAGAATGGATACAAGAAATTGAAAGAAGAAAAATGGGTTAAAGTCCCATATTTGAAGCGGCAAAGAAACTCGAGAGTCTCATTTTTCTTTATTCATTCATTGTTGTCTTTTTATTATTATTTATTTATTTCTTTATTTCATTATTTATTCATTTGGGCCTCGAAGCCAAAGTTGTAAATTTAATATAGGTGAAGCAGATTTTGGGCCCACAGGCCTAAAAATATAGTTTAGGACAGGTTATGGGTCAAGGCCCAACATTTAGATTAGGACTGGTGCAAGTGGGCCAAAAGCCCGTCTATTGATTTGGGCTCAATGGCCTAAGTCTTTTATTTTCTCCCCTTTCTTTTTATGAGCTTATTTGCTTTTTCATTTGCTTAGACTTGATTAAATCCCTACTAAGTCGAACAAATCTATTTTACACAAGTCTTTTTCCCCAAATCAATCACTTTTTCAACAATCAGTCTTTTTCAAAGTTAGTCAAAAGTTGTTTTCAAACAGTCCAGATAACTGCAAGTTAGTAGATGTTTTAGGTGCCTAAAACCTTCCTAAAACGTTAATAGGAACCGCTTACTTAGAATCTTTAAATTTAAATGATTTTTTTATTTTGGATCGTTTAAAGTATCGTAGAAAGGTTTTCTTAATTCCTTTTAAAAATTAAGTGGCAACTCTTCAAAAGTCAAAATTTTCGCCAAATAGAAATGACGACTCTGCTGGGGATTTTTAACTAGGTTCTAACCAAATGTTTGATTTCATCTTTTGACTAACTGTTTAAATTGCTTATGTGTTTATATGTTTCGATTTTGCAGAATTTAATTATTGCATCTCATAGCATAATCCCGCATTGATTATTAAATTGTTTGGGGTTTCGTGGATGTCCCGACCCCTGTTGTTCAACTCCAAATAAAGTGTTGGAGATACGTCGGTTTATTAGCACATGAGACGTCTGATAGCTGTTCGTATTTCCAAACCCAAGTCGTCCGCTTGGGAACCTAGTTCAAACCCACTCTAGACACCTAGGGTAGAGCGAAACCAAAACCCTATTTTAGGCATGAGCCTAGGATGACCCAATATCCGAGGGGGTATTGAGCCCATTAGAAAACTTGCCTTGCGTCTATTGACCCCGAGTCAATTACAGACGAATCATATTTATGTGTTGAAGAAATATATGTTTGTTTAATATAATCCAATATCTTTTGGGGGTCGGGAGAAGGCTTGCTTTGCTTACTTTCGTGTAAGGATGCCTAAATCATACACCAATTGAGAGAGAAGTTGAAGCAAGACAAGTAAGAATTTAATCGATTCGGACGGTTGCATCTAGGGCACAACTATACGGAAATTAGTTGATCATCAACGGATGTCGCTAATGCCAAGAAGTGGACAAAGCTAAGAGGGCGAAGGCCGATAGAAGAGCATTTAGGAGCTAGTATTTCCTATCCCCTGCGCAGGACATTATTCTTTTTCTCATGTTATTTTCCTTTTCCCTAAAGATTGTATCCCTTTTGTGCAAATTTTGTAGGCATTTATGCCATTTATGTACACATATAAAGGTTTTTAGGGGATAATGGATTGGTTTTAAAAAACATATATTTCCTTCAAATACGTTAGGCTAACCCTTAACTCAAAAAGGTTACCCAATTAGGATGCACGTTTATTACAATATGTTTGTATGATATAACTGCTTATGTGCTTATACGTGCTATGTTGATTCGAATCAAAGACGAATTGATCCAATATCATTTTTCACAAAACATCTCTAGGCAGAAATATACCCCACTATACAAAAATCCGACCAAACATACTCCAAGTCTCCTGAGTTTCTCAGAAAAGTCTGCAGTCATTCTTAAAACTTCCAAAATGATCGCTACCATTTTAGGAAAGTTGAATTTATAATTAGAAAAAGCCATTATAGTTTCGAACTACGTAGGACCTGATTTCTCCTCCGTGAGATACGTAGGCAACTTTTCGGCCCGGCCCCCATCTTAAAAAACTCTGTTGTCCTCCACTTTCTTGAAAAAAGTAATAAGATCGAAAAGAAGAAAAGTTGAGCCTTCCTGATAAATTTTACTTATCCATATCATTTAGCAAAATCCCGTTTATTGAAATTCTTGAGTCATCGTTACTTCATCGATCAATTCGCATGAGATGAGAAACAACTCTATGTGTTTATTTTCTACCTTATCATCTTGCTTTGCTTATTACTAACGAAATCTAACACGTCAGCCTTTGAATTATTTTTACTTTGCAGGTAATAGAAACTACTCTGTGTTGGCACAAAATGACCCTACTTCACCAGATCAAAATTAATGAGAGATCCCCTTCTTGATTATAGCTTTGTTACAGGAAAAGAAAAATGACTAGTAGTAAAACTAGACTTTACCAATCATTTTTTAAACCTGTAAGCGATGGTCTGGAGGATGGAATAAGAAAAAATGTGATGGAAGAATTTTTCAAGACAACCGGGATCATGGAAGATTAATTGGAGGAAACATTGTTGAATTGGACCTCCACTCCACTCATAACTTATTCGATCGTAGTATAACAATAACTTAAAACCTGCCATTGTCATGTCATGTCAAGAAGTAAGATAATGATAGCCCTAGAACAATCAACCGAAGAGTCAAAGAATTCGAGAATCAAATAAGCCTAATCTAGAGGAATCCGAGGTGGTTAACTAGGAAGGGGATGACTAAGGGAATTAGACTTTTGATCCTTCGTTCTATCAAGAAAAATGCAATGCAAACGCCATGTCATCCATATATTTGCTTATTTCTATCCTAGTAAGATGGATAAGAGTATTTTAAGGCCATTATGAGTTTATGTACGAACTACGTTTGACTTGAATTCCCCAGAAAGGGATACGTAGGTAGCCTATGTCAGCTTCGGTCAACCCCTTAGGATAATTTATCCCTTTCTTTTATGTATGAACTGCGTGATGACCTGAATTCCCAAGAAAGGGATACGTAGGCGGCCTATGTAGGTTTCGGTCAACCCATTAAAATTTTATATACATCCTTAGCGTAGTCTTGAACTAAGTTTGACCTGATTCTTGCTTCAACAGGGATACGTAGGCGCCCCAATGGCTCGGTCATATAACCGTAGAAAATGGAAACTGGGGAAGAATTTTCGAGAAGGAATCTAAAAATTTTACAAGAGGAAGATCATCATCCAACCAAGAGAATGGAGACCAACAAAGACTTCGGATCCTCTCGCGTTGAGATCATCTCAAACAACTTTAAACTGGGGCAGAAATTTAGAGGAACTCCTCAAAATTTCTACTAATATATTTTAATATATTTCAAATTCCCCCGCACCAGAGGTCTCAAAGTCAAGCTTTAGAAGTCACCATCTGCGACAAAGTCTAGTTTGACTAAATCTTCGGCTATGACAAAACTTTTGATAGAAAGCCTTAACAATGATAAATCCTTGGAATTCCTCCATCAAACATTGGAATACAGTCAGAACCAAGAGAAATATGTTCGTCGGGCTTGTACATAACATGACTGGCAGAGATTTTCCAAAGCTTTTACAAGAATTTTTTGAAACTAGTACTACTTTTGAAAATCTGTGCAAATCTTTTTATTTAGTGATTGTCTAGGCATCTATTGGAACGGGGAGTCAGAGTGGAGGTCCCAACACGATGGAGCACCCGAAAGATGGTGAGACCAAACCAAGGATCGAACGACGCCACCACGGAGTAGTTTTATTCAAAACTAACTATTTTTCTGTGGATGCAGGGATCAATACACAAGGATGAAAATCTTTTTCAGAAAACCCCAACCGAGTTGAGAGCCACACCAAAGCATATAATGCTCAAGAACGGTATTTTTAGGTAACCCCTAAGACGGGTTTAATACCCATTTATTGAGGACCTTTTGAATTGTCTATCTTATTTCTTGAAACCATGAAGGACAAACAAAGGCGCCTTATCTACTTTATGAATATTGGATTTAGAATTCTTTATATAAAAAGATTCTCTAGCATAAGCGACTTTATGTCTATTAAATATTTACTTTGAGTGTAGGTGCATTCACGGAAGTCAGCACAATAAATACAACAATCAAAGGATTACTCAATATGAGAAAGAGCCGAAAGTCATCCTCAAAATTTGCCTTAAAGCAAAGCAAACGGTATTTGAGTAGTCCACAAATAAGGGTTTTGCCCCATGCACTTGCATTCGGTAGATCTGCTATTTAATTATTTCTTTAAAAAGAGAAGATTAATAGCAGAATAAGTCATTCAAATTGTGATGCTCAGTATTTGTCATTAAACTTTCATAAAGCTTGACTGTGGTCGCCAGTGAGAGCGACATTGTGTCTACTAACTGTCTACCTTGAGTACAGGTACATGTAGAAAGCAAAACGTAGACAAACTGACTCAGGTGAAGCTATTTTTAAATCACCGAAAAAACCATTTTATCTCATTACTGAGAGGGCCATCTCATGCCACTGTCGAGAGGGCCATTTTATATCATCGTCGAGAGGGCCATTTCATGCCATTGCCAAGAGGGCCATTTCATATCATTTCATTGCCGAGAGTTCCATTGTATTTAATATCTGTTGACATGCGAGATAGAATACGCTGGCGTCGATGATATCATTAGCATTTAATATCTGTTGACACGCGAGACACAAATGCTGGCATCAAGGATATCATCAGCAATCAATAACTGTTGACACGCAAGACACAAACGTTGACATCGAGGATATAATAAACATCTAATATCTGTTAACACGCGAGACACAAACGCTGGCGTCGAGGATATCATCAGCATCTAATATCTATTGACATACGAGACACAAACGTTGGTATCGAGGATATCATCAGTATCTAATATCTATTGATACGCGAGACACAAATGCTGACATCGAGGATATCATTAGTATCTAATATCTGTTGACACGCGAGACACAAACGGTGGTGTCGAGGATATCATCAGCATCTAATATCTGTTGACATGCGAGACACAAATACTGGCGTTGAGGATATCATCAACATCTAATATCTGTTGACATGTGAGACACAAATACTGGCGTTGAGGTTATCATCAGCATTTAATATCTTTTGACACGCGAGACACAAACACTGGCATCGAAAATATCATCAGTATCTAATATCTGTTGACACGTAAGACATAAATGCTAGCATTGAGGATATCATCAGCATCTAATATCTGTTGCACACAAGACATAAATGCTGGCACCGAGGATATCATCAGCATCTAATATCTGTTGACACACGAGACACAAATACTGGCATCGAGAATATCATCAGCATCTAACATCTGTTGACACGCGAGACACAAATATTGGTGTCGAGGATATCATCAACATCTAATATTTGTTGGCACGCGAGATAGCATACGCTGGCGTCGAGGATATCTTCAGCATCTAATATCTATTAACATGCGAGATAGCATACACAGACATCGAGAATATCTCATCATTTTTTGAATCAACATCCAAATGCATCAAAAGCACGTGATTCAAAAAGACTTCTTTAAGTTGCTATCTGAAAGCAAACGACATATGAGACTTCCTAGAAATTGACAATTTGATGGTCATCTATAAGTCATATTATTTAAACTAGGATAGTGTGCAAGATTACCTATGAGTTGATAGACCATAGGTCATTCGTAAGCTGCAATAACATCCTAACCAGATAGTGTGCAAGGTTACCCAAAAATTGATAGTCCAAAGGTTATCCGTAAGTTGCAACTAAATCCTTACTGGATAATATGCGAGATTGTCAAATTGATAAGTCCAAGGGTTCTCTATAAGACGCGTCATATCCAAGATCGATTATATGTAGGATTACCCAAAGACTAGCAATTTGAGACATATCTATAAGTCATATTGTATCTAAGGTCGAATGATGTGCAGGAATACCTGAGAACTATTAGTTGGAGGGATATCTGTAAGCCATATCTTATCCAAGGTCGGATAATGTCCAGGATTACGTAAAGGCTAGCAATTCAAAGAATATCTGTAAGTCGCCTCGTATCCAACATCAAATAATGCGTAAGATTATTCAAAAATTGACAATTTAAGAAGAATCTATAAGTCGTATCGATACAAAAGATGCGTAGGACTTACCCGAGGTCACATCCAAGGAATTATTGTTAATAACAATAAAGGTTATCATAGGCAACCAAAATGGTTCACCTCAGCATAATATTACACGCTTGCAAGGTCCGTTCTGCATAAAGTGTCATCGGTGTCCAAAAGGATCACCCCACTTTAAGGACATATTCAATCGACAAATGAGATAAGTATACAACAACCAAGAGTGTTGTTATGTCTATAATTGTAAGTTATTTCCTTCCAAACAGGTACACGAAAGGATGAATTCGCTTTTCAGGCAACAACCCACATGGAGATATGGTAAAAAACTACATACCTCTTTCGTGAATTATATTTAGCACTAACACTTTTGTTTGAAAAATTGTCGAGAACATCCAAGAGGATGAAAATCTCAAATCAAAACCACAGGTGTTGACGACTCCATATAGGACGCAGCACAACGTGGAACTCTTTCTTAGCGGCAAAACGAGACATAGTCTAAAGAGGGACGTCAAACTCTTTGGACGCGAGCTAAAGGATGATCGCCACCACCATCCAACCATACCACTGTTAGAAGGCATGGGGACATTTTGGGATATTTTATTTTCAGCTTCACCTTTGGGATATTTCTAAACTCATACCGAGGGTAAACTTCTCTTTTTTTCAAATTCGAGTGATAGGGCACCTAGAGTTTTGGAAATTATGTTCAGGTAAGTTATTACCTATGGATGTGAAGAGCTCCAAGTTCATGGTTAAGAGGTTACAAGCCTCTTTTTCATAACTCGAACAACTTCTCACTCATCCTGAGTCAAAAATTGTCTGAAATAAAAGACTATCTTTTCTACCGATTGAGTTGAACTACAAGTAGTCTGATTCCCTGAGTCTCTGGGATATATAGGTTGGGCTCTATGTAGAAAACATGACTGTATTCCAACCTCCCCCCAAATCCCTTTATTCTTCAGCTTTTTGGTTTCATCAAAACTCCAAAACCAAGATAACTAGTGAATATTTTGAAAATCGTGCCTTAAGTCAAGCTTTATGAACTACAAGTGACCTGAATTCTCATGTAACCCAAGATATGTAAGAAATCTAATACCAAGGTCCGGCCATAACTCCATGAAACTCGTGCAAAAGCCAACCTCTTTCAGATTCAAATTTGTGGTCGAACAAAAATAGGAACGTCAACCTCTCTTTACCCAGGGTTACTTGCATCCACCCTATCCAAAGGGAGGGGGCAATTTTTGACACCAAATTTTTTTCCTCCCCAACTAAATTTAATCCTAAGTTTCTTCAATTTTTAATAAAATTAAAATATTTATTTCATCCGAATAAAATTTTTTCAAAATATATTTGTACGTGATTTTATCATTTTAAGTAGCGATTATATATTATCGTGTTCAATTATACGAGATTATATAATTTGATTACTTAAATATTATTCTATGGAATATCAGATTTTAATTAAAGATTATTTTGAAAATAAATTTAAATGATTAAAATCTTGATTTAAATATAATTTATTTGGAAAAGATTTATTTGATTTTATTAAATCAAAAAGCTCGGGATTAAACGCGGTATTAATTCATTTTGAATTTTTGATTTAATTCGGTCAATCTATTAAATTTGGTTATAATCAAAATCAAATTGGTCATAATTACAATGCAATTGGCTAATTGATTTTAATTTGGCCAAAATTAAAATAGATTTAGCTAATTCCTAATTTAATTAGGGTTATTTTTTAAAATAACCACAAAATTGACCTAATCTACCCATTATTAATCCCAAAGCCTTCCCAATTTTTTTATTACCCAATTAACCCAATAACCGCAAACAACACCGGCCCAACAAAACAACCCACCAACGGCCCATTTTTGTTTCTATTTCATTAACAGCCCAACACCAATCCAATTAACCCCTCACCAGCCCACTTATCCTCGACCCGACCTAATCCTTCACTATTTTTTCTCTCTTATCTGTATCAACGACAATAGTGCACAATAGCAGAAAAACCATGACAACAAATGCGACCAGAACAACAAACAACAATTCGATCCCCGACCCGATATCATCCCGGCAATCCAACGACGGTACCCAAAATAGTCAACAACATCGATTAACAACAACAATTTCCAGCAAAACCTGACAAGAAAAAAATAACAAACCAACTTGATTTTGATCCGTTTCGACCCTTGACCCAATTCGAATTGATGTTCCTAAAGGACCATCCACTAGTGTCATAGCTAATGAATCTAAAACATGCTTGAAGCGTGGTAGAGCATTAGGTTCTAAGGATCAAAATCCTAGAAAAATAAATAAATGGTCAAGATGACACTACGAAAGATCCTCATATGGAAGTTCAAGATTTGAGCAATGTTAATATTCCAACATTATTTCTGAAGGAATTAATGAGCCTGAGACTCAAGAAAATGAGGAACTATCCATAAATTCAAGTGATGTTGGTACTAATTTGAATCGATCTGAAATAGTAGTGGATTATATCTTTGCATATAATGTTACAATGAAAATCATGCAAGATAGTGAGGATCTTGAACCTCGATCAGTCATAGAATGTCGATAAAGAAATGACTGGCTAAAATGGAAAGAATCAATTCAATCTGAATTGAATTTACTTGCCAAACGTGAAGTTTTTGGACCTATAGCTCAAACACTTAATGGTGTTAAGCCTGTTGGCTATAAATGGGTCTTTGTGCAAAAAAGAAATGAGAAAAATAAAATACAAAGGTATAAGGCACGCTTTGTTGTATAAGGTTTTTCACAATGGCCTGGTGTCGATTGTGATGAGACATATTCACCAGTTATGGATGCAATAAAATTACGTTATCTTATTAGTTTCACTGTCCATGAGAGACTTGAAATGTATTTGATAGATGTGGTAACAACCTATCTATATGGATCACTTGATAATGAGATATACATGAAAATTCTTGAAGGATTTAAAATGCCGAAAGCATATAGTTCAAAGCCTCGGAAAATGTATTACATTAGATTGCAAAGATCATTGTATGGTTTGAAGCAATCTGGACGCATGTTGTATAATCGTCTTAGTGAATATTTATCCAAGGAAGGTTATACAAATGATGAAATTTGCCCATGTATTTTTATAAAGAAAACAACATCAGAGTTTGTAATACTTGTTGTCTATGTTGATGACATAAATCTTATTAGAACTCCAATAGAGCTTCAAAAGATAATTGATTACCTAAAGAAAGAATTTGAGATGAAAGATCTGGAAAAGATAAAATTATGCCTTGGTTTGCAAATTGACCATTTGACAACCAAGACGCTTGAGAGAAAAGGCTAGCCTTGTATATACGCTATTTCTGTTTATGTCAGAGGTGCCCAAAGCTAGAAACAAGATTTCTATTAGAATATTCAAAGCTTTTGAGTAAGTAAGATGGATGGATTTGGAAGCAAGTGAAAGAACTAGTTGCATAGATATAGATATAGAGAAAGTACGCTATATTTGTCCATCAATCTACCTACACAGAAAAGGTGTTGAAAAGATTTTATATGGATGGAGCATATCCATTAAGTACTCCGATGGTTGTTCGATCACTTGATGTGAACAAGGATCCATTCTGACCTCAATAAAAGAATGAGGAACTCTTTGGTCCTGAAATACCATATCTTAGTGCAATTGGTGCACTAATGTTTCTTCCAAATACTACAAGGCCTGATATAACATTTTCAGTTAGTTTGTTAGCAAGATATAGTTCTTCTCCTATTAGGAGACATTGGAATGGGATCAAACACATATTACAGTATCTAAAAGGGACTACCGATATGGACTTATTTTATTCTAAAGATTGCAGTTTTGATCTTGTTGGTTATGATGATGCTGGGTACTTATATGGCCCGCATAAAGCTCAATCTCAAACATGCTATGTGTTTATATGTGGGATACTGCCATATCTTGGAGATCAATAAAGCAGTCTATCGTAGCCACTTCATCGAACCATGCTGAGATTATAGCTATTCATGAAGCAAGTCGAGAGTGTGTATGGTTGAGGTCCACAATACATCTCATTCGAGAAAAATGTGGCTTGAAATATGACAAAGTACCCACAATTTTATATGAAGATAATGCAACATGCATAGCACAACTTAAAGGAAGATTTATAAAAGGAGATAAAACGAAGCACATTTTTCCAAAGTTCTTAATATACACATAAGCTCCAAAAGAATGGTGATATTAATGTACGACAGATTTGTTCAAGTGACAATGTGACTGATTTATTCACCAAATCTCTTCCAACTAGAACTTTCAAGAAAACGGTGCAAAGATTGGAATGCAAAGATTCAAGGATGTTCTTATTAGGGAGAATTAATACGCGTTGTACTCTTTTTTCCTTATGAGGTTTTGTCCCACTGGGTTTTTCTTGTAAGATTTTTAATGAGGCAGTCTATATGCGTATTGTTAGACATTCAATGGAGAGTGTTATGATATTAATGTATATCGGTTGTAGTGAATGTCTATCAAGATCTATCAAGATCTAGTTGATATCTATCAGGATTTGAAATATCTGTCTTTTACTCAGAAACTAGGAGTAAATTTCCCCTATAAATAGAAGGGTTTCCTTTATTGTAAATCATCCCTCAAGAGAAATAACAATTACTCTCTCTTTTCTCTCTCTACTCTTGTTCTTTATTCTTAGTTATTTTATAACAACAATCATTATTTAAGGGATTTATAAAGCCTTTTTTTACTATTTTAAAAATTTATCAGATTTTTATATCGATTATTAAAATTAAAAATAAATTTAATTGAATTAACATAGTTGAATTTAATTTATATCTTAATTATTCAAGTACAAACATTGATTTAAAATTTTATTTGTAAACTAATTAAACAGAAAAATAAAATCACATGTAACATAAAAATAATAATTAAATTTTTCTTTAGTTATTTTGAGAAAGAATAAAAATTTTGGAATTGGAATTGTCATGTTATTAGATTTTATTACCTCTGGCAAAAAAATTAACTTCCTCCAATTTAGATTCAATATTTAATATGTATATATTACATAAATTTTTTAATATGAATTAATTAGTATTTGTTTTTAGTTTTATACTTTACAATGGAGGAAAACTCCTTTATTTATAGGAAAAAACTAACCTTGGGGTTTCTAACTTTTCTATAAATAGACATTCACTATAAATGGTAAAGTAGACATTCACTATATATAGTAAAGTAGACATTCACTATATATAGTAAAGTAGACATTCACTATATATGGTAAAGTAGACATTCACTATATATGGTAATATATTTATAACACTTCCCCCTGAATGTTTAATTAATAGATAATGTGCCTCGTTAAAACCTTACTAGAAAAAACCCAGCGGGAAAAAGAATCTAGTGAAGGAAAAAAAGTATACATCTCTAACAATATGCATATAAGTTTCCTTATTAAAAATCTTTCAAGGAAAATCCAATGGGACAAACCTCGTAAGGGAAAAAGAGTGCAACGCGTATTAACTCCCCCTAATGAGATCATCTTTGAACCTTTGCATCCTGATCTTGTGTACCATCTTCTTGAAAGTTGCAATTGGAGGAGACTTGGTGAATAAATCAGCCACATTATCACTTGAAATAATTCGTTGCATGTTAATATCACCATTCTTTTGTAGCTCGTGTACATAAAAAAGCTTTGACGAAATGTGCTTCATTCTATCTCTTTTTATGAGTCCTCCCTTAAGTTGTGCTATACATGTTGCATTATCTTCGTATAAAATTGTGGGTACATTATCACATTTCACATCACATTTTTCTCAAATGAGATGTATCATGGATCTCAACCATACTCATTCTTCCCTTGCTTCATGAATAACTATTATCTCAGCATGGTTCGATAAAGTGGCTAGATACTGCTTTGTATATCTCCAAGATATGACAGTATCCCCACGTGTAAACATATAGCTTATTAGAGATCGAGTTTTATAAGGGTCAGATAAATACTCAACATCAGCATAACTAACAAGATCGGGACTACAATCTTTAGAATAAATAAGTTCATATGTTTGATCTTATTTTGATGTCTTCTCGTATGAGTAGAACTATACCTTACTAACAAATTGAGCAAATCTTGTAGTATTTAACAAGATACATTGGTACACCAATTGCACTAAGATATATAACCAATTTAATTTGGTATATTTCTTATTTCAGCAAATAATCTATTGCTTTTGAAAACTTTCCAAGAGTTTCAATAATTTTCAAGCTATAAGCTCATACAATATAAGAATTATAAATAAGTTTTCCAGAAACTTTTATATGCTTCAAACATTTTGAATCCTTAAAAGTTTTCATATAAATTTTGTCAAGTGACAAAATTCAACATTTCGTGAGTGACATCTTCAAGTATCTGGACTGCAAATCAAATAAGTTTTATCTTACCGAGATGCATCCTTTCACGTCACTTGATAAATATTTCTAAATCAGCATGCTTAAATAAACATAGAATTTAGATTCTCATAATCTTTTACAATATTGCGCCAATATTGTATCAAAGATATTGATCATTTATCATTTCGTATCGATTTACAGTGTGACATAATATTTTGAGATCTCATCACTTCATTATTTTCAGGTACCTGAATCTCTCATAAGGTTTTATGAAGTGTTATTATTATTATTTGCTTCTCATTCTTTTCAAGGTTGATTTCATCTAAAATTGATTGGTCTACCACGTTTCATGTATGCGTAGACTTTGTCCTTTAGGGATACAAAATAGGAGAACTTGCAGTTTAAATATGAGACTGAAGTTGAGTCAACAGATGTTTTCAGGCATTTGACTTGAATTATCTTTTGAATGAGGATCTATGATAATTCCTAACATATTTCATAGATACTTCTAATCTCCCCCTTATGTTAGGAAAACTAACATGCATCCTTCATCTTCTTTGAGGAATCCATCTTTGTGCATTATGGTATATTCATTAATCGTATATCGCACATCAAAACTATTAGATGGAAAGTGTGATTCTTAACTCAGAACCAACTTTGAGGGGGGATTAATCATAATTTATTGGTCTAATGCATGTAAGTGTTATTGTATCCAATATATTATATTTCAGACCAACACATGATGCTTTGTTCTCATTAGCAATGGTTTAGCTATTTATCGAAGGCATTCAATGTCAAACCATCATCATCAAGATGAATTGTCTTGATTGCACAATCTGAAAATTATGATTTTAACTCAATTTTACTGAGCAAACAACTTTATGAATGTCAAACTGCAGGTTGACAATAAACGTATAAGTAATCATCTTATATCGATGCATCTTTTCAAGATATCACATGATAGGTGAACGGGCCCTTATTCACCTTTTATACTTTTTAGATTTTAAGGGATCCAATCCAATATTAGTTGGTCCAACCAACTTATCATGAGAACAAGCAACATTAAAAGTAATGAAGAATTTTCTAATTCTTCAATATATGTTTAATACAAACTATGCACATCTTTGGGATGTCGCAATCGTTCATGTCAATTTATGAACTTTTATACCAGTAAACTCCAAGTTTACCATGGCATGTACTTTTTTCTTTAGTAAATTTTAGATTTACTATTACATGAATCAATTTCAGATTTTCTACTTCAGAAGTAGATTTCAAAATAACTCTTCTCAGTTATTCTGCCTCATTCGAAGGTGAGTTGTGATACCATCACAATCAAGTGCACGTTTGCATTAATAAGTTTCTCATTCCTCAGGTATGGAATAAAATCATGCCTTAAGCCTATCAAATTCTGATAGCTTATAACCTCTTTCATGATATTACTACTTCAGGAGCAAATCGAGGCATATATCATATATTGCTACCACATTCACTTCAAGAATGACGCAAATTCAATGAGCCATGTTTCATGATTTTTCATTAAACATCCATTATTTTGCCTTAGCCCATAATAATATCATCAATATGGTGTATTGATATTCAAATTCCATATCTTATCCATATAAAAAGGCATCTTAGGCTATAACTCGATGGGACTTATACTCAACATCTTATCATGATGGTGCATTGAAACTTTAACCCAATGTCTTACCCTCTTAATGAGACAAGACTTAAATTCATCATCATATCTTTTAACAACATTGGTCTTCATGAACAAATTGAAAACATAAGTGGTTCCAAACCAATTCGTTTTCCTCAAATTCACCAATAATTATATCATTAGTAGCAAAAGACAAATAACATAAGGAATCACTAACCTTGAAATTACCTTTAGATTTATAATCTCACCTTGTTTGGCAGAGTCTCATACTGATAACGTGTTATGAAATATAAAGCAAAGAAGAAGAAGAATAGAGAGAGAAGAGATGAGACTTCTTTATTTCTCATGAGCATTCTTGATGTGGTGAATTACAATGGTGGAAAACTCCTTTATTTATAGGGGAAAACTAACCTTGGGGTTTCTAACTTTTCCATAAATAGACATTTACTATAAATGATAAAATAGACATTCACAATTTATGTTTAAGTAGACATTCACTATATGTAGTAATATATTTATAACACTATGTTTATAATAGCTTACACTACATTTGGAGAAAATACAAGCTATATTGATGGAGCTGTTAAAAGTAATATGATTATTAAATATCATTTGAACACTTAGATTTTGTTCATATTCTCATATCGAATATCTATTTATTTAATTGCAAGACCATCAAATATAATAAACTTTTATGTTTTCATATTTTAAAAAATAAATATTCCTTGAACAATAACTTAAAGAAAGGATACATTAATGTCTCCTAAAAGTAGCAGTTGGATAAAACTACCTTGCAATTTGTGACGAATCCAAAATTTTATTGAAGAGGGCTCAAAAGCAAATGTATAGTTCTTGATCCTTGAACATAGAGGCTTATTGAGCCAATCTCTAGTATTTAGGAGATTCAAATTCAATATATATACATAAAAAATATAACCCTGAAAGAGTTTGAATGAACACCTACCCGCAACCAACATACCTACCACCAACCAAATGGTAAGTTTACTTGTAAATCAGCAAGCAAGATGCTTAGAAATGCTAAGCCTTCTACTCTGACAGCGTATAATATTTGGCACCCCAGAATTTCCTTTAAAGTGGCTTTTTTCATGATGAATCTTATGAAATGGAGGATTTCTATAGATGATAAAGTCAAGAAATTTAAAGTTCATGGGCCCTCTATCTATAACTTTTGCAGGACACATCATGAAGAGGACATTCAACATCTCTTTGTGGATAGAGATCTTGTACAACTATGGATAAAATTTGGCAATTGTTGCGGGATCAAAATTCACAAAGGATCCATTAGTGCTATGGTGATGCAGTGGTGGATGAAAAATACGAATAACAAAATTCAGGAGACGATGCACCAATGTCTTCCTACTATTCCTTGTTGGGAGATATGGAAAAACAGATGTATTGCTGGATTTGAAAGCATTAAAGCGTCCATATAGAGAATTATTGAGCAGGTTACATGGTTGATGACACTTATACTCAACAAATATTTTCCCTGCCTTAATTTTAGAGAAAAATAGATAGAATCGTGCATCAAAATTGAAAGAGTCAAACTTGTCCCGAGTACCAAGTTTATTAAATGGCAACCCCCTTCCCCCTGAGAACTACCTTAAGCTGAACACTGATGGATGTTGAAAAGGTAATACCGAGGAGGCTGGTGATGGCGGTATACTCAGGGATCATCAGGGTAATATCAATATGGCATTTTAGTCCTACTTTGATAATTGTAGTAACAACATGGCTGAAGGATTGACTATTCTAAAAGGCCTTCATGTCATTACTGAGGCCGATTCTATGACCGTGGTTGACATGATAAAGAGTAAGAATACTATGGTGTGGCAAATGCAATACATTGTTAAGCAAATAAGAAAGATCATAAAGATGGCAATTTCTAGATTAATCACTGCTTTAGAGAAGCAAATAGTGTAGCTGATGCTTTAGCCAACAATGGAGTGAAGGAGAAACATGAAGCTTTTTTCACGAAAGCCTTTTCTTTGCCACGACATGTTATAGCTGTACTGAAAAATGATCAAGATGGTCTTCCGAATATTAGAATCAGAGTCAGGAAAGGACACTTCAATTCTCGACATGATCTTTTGGAATCTACTCTATATATGTATTATTATCCTTTGGGAAATAGTTGTTCAAGTTGGTTATTATGACTATATTATTTTAGATAGGATTATCACCTGTAATCAAAGCGTAGGATATTTTTTGTACAAGAATGAGATTTTCATCCTCATTATGCCTCATAGAGAAAAGGACTATACTCCTCCTCTTGTAAAACTTTTGCTTGAGATATGAACCGGTAGGGGTCTGCCTAACCCCCCATCATGAAGGTGGTTTTTTTTTTTAGAAATAAAAAACATACCTACCACCAAGAAACATCGCAATATTGATAATCGAGTAGGCTGGAACTTGAAATCATGATTGTCATAGTGACTTTCTTCATCATATGCTTGTTTTGGAGAATTAATGATATTACCTTTCTGAAGTTTGTAGTATAAGTTGAAATTTGAATCGAGTGAGTACTTCAACAGAGAAAAATAGGAAAGCCAGAGGAAAAAAATGAAAATTTAAAAAATAAAACTAATATGCTAAATAGCTCCAAAAAGCTCCAAGATATGGAGCCCATATTTGGAGAGGCTCACTTGAGAAAATTGAAAACACATATAAGTAAAATGTTCATACTTTTGTCCACGTTATCAGCACAAAATGTCCACTATTTATACTTGACAAGTAAATTAATATCCATGTGGAAATAAATGTTGAATTTAAAAGTCCTATAATTGTATAACGTGGAAGAGACTCACAAGCTTCAGGTACACGAATGCTATCACTGTTATGCTTGAAAAGAATTGAAAGGGACTCATGTGAATGAATAGCATGGTAGTTTATTATTCATTTATTGATGTAGAAGTTTTTCTTCTTCTTTTTTTTTTTTTTATAAAAAGTCCTATGATGTTTTTATATTTTGGAACAAAAAATATTATAAGTGGTATAAAGTGAAGAGCCAAAAAGTCGTTCAATATTTTATAGGTATTAGTTTAGGTGTACGCTCCGTGCACGTGTAGCTCACTTTATTGAGTTCAAATGTTACACTATAATAGCATATTTGTTTAAATAATAAAAATGAATACAATAATTAAATTCAACATCTTTTGGAGAATTTATTTAATTAAACCTAACCTTTGCCAAAAAAAATTCTCAAAGTCGATCGATATTGATCTACCACTTGTAAACTGCAACAAAATAATACGATGATAGAGATATAAAAATAATATAATTAAATTTAACCTTTACAGAAAATTTTTCTCAAAGTCGTCCGGCACTCATCTACCACCTTAAACTATAACAAAATAATACGACAATAGAGATATCAAAACAATACAACTAAACTTTACCTTTACACACAAAAAATTCTCAAAATAGTGATATAAAAATAATACAATTGAACCTAACCTTTACTTAAAAAATTTTTCTCAAAGTCGTTTGACATTCATCTACCACATGTAAATCCATCTACGACCTATAAACTACAACAAAATAATACAATAATGATCACAAAGTTTTCATTTTGATAAAAATAATTCTTGTCTGAGCGAAAATTTTGACACTAAAGAATGACTTGAATGAAAATAAAGAAGATATATATATATATACACATACGTTCAATTCTATTATGTTGGGTTAGAAAATTAAGAATCAACCAATCTAGACATGCAACTCAATCAAGTTAGATGAACATCAATCATATTTATAGAAGTATTTCCTTAATAGAGTCCTATTTTAGGAGTATTATTCTATCTTATTTTGGGAGTATTTTTCTAATTCATCAGTACAAAGAAAAATATTAATTGATTCTCCTTCCATATATGTTAGGAGTCTCATATATTCTAGGAGTCTAGTTAATATAATAAAAATAATTAAATAATAAATTGAAGAAAATAGTGAAAAGACAATTTTATCTAAAGGAGAGTCTTTTAATGAAGGACAAAAAGTTCAAATCACTTTTCTAAAGGTCTTTACACTATTATAGATATAGATATGAATAAGTTTATATTTTTAAATTTGACTATGTAACTAATTTCATCCCAATAAAACTGTCTATTTCTATACTCTTGGTATTTTAAAAAGAAAAACTACATCAATGTCATCACACACATCTTCTTGAAGACCTACTTTTTTCAGACTTTTATTCTCCTGTCTTCTTTCTATCACTTAAACATGATAACACTTTTGCATTAGTTCCTTTATTTTTGGCAATGAATTTTCATGATTTTAAGTTATGATTTTTACATAAGGGTGATTGCGTACATATGATGAACTCATCAATTATAAGCAATGCAGTTAAAAGTTTGAGTTGTGCAATGATCATATCACGATTATGCACACATTTTATTCTTTGTTGTATTGATTATCCAACATAAGAAGGTATGCAATCTTTTTTTAAATGTTATTCTTTTAATTGTTTGTTTTAGAGTTCTCTATTGGTTCATGTTATGGCTAATATGCTATTTTTTTTTTAAAGTTTGTTTCACGAATACTACTCTTTTCATATATAGTTTAGGCTGAAATTTTATGCCATCCAAGAAGAATTCGGCACCAACAAACTCTCTAACTTTCTTTACAGAGAGTTTTAATGGATAAGAAATCAAAAGTCAAAAATAAACTTTCGATTGACGCTGATATCAGTATATGAAATAGTAAGAAGAAGAAGAAGAATAGTTCGGAAGAGAAGAAGAATAATTTGGAGACAAAAGAAGAAGATGATGAGTTTGGAGACGAGCAAGATCTATATGTTCAAAGTACTGTAACAAATGCCTTGATTATTTTGAGAGTATCATTTCATGATTAGAATTGATAAATCCTTTTAATTTCTTAATTAGTCTTAATTAGCTATTTTGATATGATATAATTATATAACTTAAAATTACAGATTCACAATTCTATTTCAAATCCAATTTTTGTTATTTTCACTAAATACTCCAAGGAGTAATTGGAGAAAATTGAAGGAAAGGTGTCTTTTAAGTCTTGAATGAAGGATTGATGACATTGACTAACTTAAAGGGTCAAACATCATTAGAAAACTTGATTAAGTTAATTGTGGACTTGATTAATATTTTCAAAAATAAATCAACCCAACCCACACCCTCTTCAATTCAAATCAACCAGTCTCTCTCCTCTCTCTCGACAACTTCTCTCAACTCTCTCCCAACCAACAGTTCTGTAAATTTCTCCTTTCAATCCTCGGTGACTTCAACCTTCAACGAAAAATAGTTGGGCTTCGAGTTTCCCTCTTCAATCCAAATCAACTAGTCTATCTTCTCTCTATCTCTCGACAACTTCTCTCAACTCTCTCCCAACCAATAGTTCTGCACATTTCTCCTTTCAATCCTCGGCGACTTCAACATCCGATGATAAATAGTTGGGCTTCGAGTTCCTTTTCGACTTCAATCTTCAATCGACGTGAAGCCTTGCTCTCCGGCCACAACAACTTTGAATTCTTCAACCTTCAATCGACGTGACAACCTTGCTCTTCGACCACAATATCTTCGAATTCATCATTGTTCCTTTTCTTCTTTCACAGGTAAAAATTTATGGTCTTTTTAGTTTTGAAGGAACTTGAGCCAACTTCTCTTATAGTATTGGTTAATAATTTCAATATTTGTTACTTTAATTTGAAATGCGGTCTGAATAAAATTTTAATTTTTGGTATTTCTTCTCTTCTCTTTTTGAAGTGAATTTTAATTTTTTGTTGTTTGTTGCATTTTTTTGAAGTTTAATTTTTGTTTTTTTGTGTTTATAAAAACAAAATAATGATTTGGGTTGATTTGTTCTATTCTTGTTCTTGGTAAAAATGATGATATTGTTGTTTTTTTGTTGAACAAAATTATGCTACTATTTTTTATTTTCTCCAATAGATTATCCATCTGGTGCAACATATTAACCATATGAAGCAATAGATTTGTCATATGATGCAATAGATTTGTCATCTGATGCAATAGATTTAACATATGATGCAACGGTTTAACTATCTGATGCAACAGATTAACCATATATTACAACAAATTAAGCATCAGATAAAAAATCTGATGCAACTGGTTAACCATCTGATGTAACGGAAGAACCATCAGATTAATGATCTGATGCAACAGATGAACCTCCCATTGGATAAAATCCTATTAACTCTTCCAATAGGACATGTCCAAGACTTGATTTTTCCAACTGATCATTCATCTGCCGCGATAGACGAAACTTATGGTGGAAGAAATCTAAACAATATTGACCGTTGAGAGCTGTTCCAACAGATCACTCATGTGTTGCAACATATGTGTGACCTATTGCACAGACCATTCATCTTTCTCAAAAAATGAGTGATATATTTTGTATTATCATAACAGATTACTCAGTCGTTACTACATGTTAGTTAACTGTTCTGATAGACCACTCATATATTGCAACAGATGTGTGATCTATTGCACATGCCATTCATCTTTCTCAATAGATGAGTGATATATTTTGTATTATCACAACAGATTACTCAGCCATTGCTATAGGTTATTTAACTGTTCCAATAGATCACTCATATATTGCAACAGATGATTTTGTAATATATGTGTGATCTACTACACAAACCATTCATTTTTCTCAACAGATGAGTGATATGTTTTGTATTGTTGCAACATATTACTCATCCGTTGTAACATGTTATTTAACTATTTCAATAGATCACTCATATGTTGCAACAATATGTGATCTGTTGCACAAACCATTCATCTGTCTTAAAAGATGAGTGATACGTTTTGTATTATTGCAACAGATTACTCATCTGTGCAACAGGTTTGTTATATGCTGCAACGGATATACTACCTGGTGCAACAGATAAGTGATCTATTGGAACTATTATTTTACTATTTTGCTTGTTAGATTTATTGTTATCCCTTTTTAATGATGCATTAATCAACTATAATATATTTTTATATGTTCCTGTTAATTTTAGATAATATGGCTCCCAAAAAAATAGAAACTGAATCAAGTCCAAGTAAAGGAACAAGCGAAGCAGCTAGGCTACATCCACCACTTTATGAGCTTACTTTACAAACGTTATCTCAATCAGGAGAAGAATATGATGAATACGGGGAGGAGAAATATTTCAAAAAGATGATCCAAATGCTAATAGCCCTTCCACCGAAGAGTTGGTCAAAACCTAGAGCATTGATCGTTATCCTGTGAGAATACAGTGCGATGGTGCCACAGATTTAACAGGTGATTTCGTGATTAAGTCATCCATGGAAAAATATTTCGATGCCTTCAGAAAAATACTTTGAGAATAAAAATTGGATGCATATTTCAGGGACAACTACTTTGGGAAATATTTTGATTTGTCGGAGGACAACAATGCTCGTTTCCAAATGAAAATGGTATATGAAATTCTCAAGCGTAGGTTTATGTATGAAAACAAAGATAAGATGGATGAGGTGTGGATAAATTACTGTGACATGCCTGTTTGTTTTGATTGGAAGGAGTTTGTCATAGTTACTAGACTAAAATGTTATCCTCCTTCTCAAGTTATACCTATTCTAACCCCAAAAAAGCATCCCACACACCTAAAAAAGGCAAAGACAAGTCGTGTGATCGTGATGACCTGGTGTCCATTGTTGGTCCAAGCTTCAAAAACAAAAATTTGATAGAAGCATTGAAAGGCAAAGGACTTTCAAAGAAGCACAAACAGTCATTGTGATTGGTTTAGTTTGTACATAATATTCTTTGGGCGAGAGACGTTAATAACAACATAAATGTTGGTTTAATAAAGCTCTCTGAGGATCTTGAGGCGTTTAACAGCTATCCTTGGGGTTATGAAAGCTTCAAAATGACTTTCAAATATTTGTTGACTCCGTTAGCACTAAAGTCAGTCAACTTATATGGCTTTTCATGGGCTTTCATGGTAAATGTTTCTTTCTTTTATTATGATATCATTCATTTTTTCTACTAAATAATGGTTTTGATTTATTGGCGTTATTTTATAGGCTTGGGCGTTTGAAGCCATTCCTTATTTAAGACAACAAGTGAACTACTAGGAAGAAATTTCCTGTCCAAGAATCTTGAGATGGTTGTCGTCCAAAACTGATAAAAATGTAAAATTTCTTGATCTCTTCAACCCCCAAAGGATGCAGTAAGTATAATTATAGTTAAGTTTTTACTTTAATTAATGATTTTTTTGAATGATCTAATCATCATTCTAATATATGTAATGATTTATGTTAAATTGTGCATCCATCACTAGATTCGACCAATCGAGAGTTGAAGATGCCATTTTTTCTTACTTTACGATCTGTGCAAACCTTTTTGGACCCTAAGGTCATCGACAGAAGAAAAAATAGAATTGTTTGGAGCTACAACCATTACAAGAAAAATAATTTTGGAGGTTGAGCTTGTTGTTGATGATGGTCTTAGTGGTGATGGAGTTATTGATGGTGGTGGTGGTGTTGCTGTTGGTGCTAATGATGCTCCTCTTACAGTATTTAAAACAAACCATTATGAGTATGATCATACTGGTTATACAAATTTTGCCTCTCTCAACGAATGTTCTGCATGCAAATATCAAGACTGCAGGGCAAAATATGATGTAGTAATTAATGATATTAATGCATTAACTATTTCTGTAAAGGAACTGATATCTAAGAGGGGTGTCATTCCATCAAAGAGGATTTTATTTCCATCCACTCCATTAGAGATTAAGGCTAAGAGGAGAAAAAAAGTGATTTCCAAGGCATTATCAAGCATCCAAAAAAAGCAAAATTATAACTCCTCTATCCGTGTGTTGCACTGAGCAATGTACAATGTCCAAAGAAGAGCCTCACGAGCTGAAGAAGGTGAATATATATGTCTTCCAACTAATAAACAAACATATTTCTGCTTCTACAGATGACACATCTACTAAAAATTATCAAATAGATATATACATCTGTTGCAAAAGTTGACTAACTTGTTGCACCAAATAAAGTATCTGTTGCGATATATGTCTCATCTTTTTTAGCAAATCAAACAGCTCTTTGTACCTTTTATTTGTACCAATAGTTGACCTATCTACTGCAACTGATGAGTCATATGTTGCAACAGATGGTTCATCCATTGAAAATTATCATACAAGTCTTCCTCATGTAGAAATTTATCCCAACAGTTGATTCATTATTGCAACAAAAATATAATCTATTTGGGATAATTTAAAATAGGAGGAAGACCTGTTTGATTTGTTAGAACAGATGAGTTATCCTTTTTCGTTTCGTTGTATCTTTGTGATTAGCATTGATCAATTTTGGCTTTCCAGGTGGATGTAGAAGCTACTGCTGAAAAGCATTGACAATATGCTACTCTTTTTTATAGAAATACGGAGAACAGAAAGTGCAGAAACCATACGTAAGCAACAATAAAAATCCATGATGAGCAAAGTTGAATTTCATAGCACCGGATGAAGAATAACTTATCTATATTAAGTAGATCTTTATAGTTTGAATCTGTCAAAGTAATAACCTCACCACTCCATAGTAATCCTTGGCATCAATACTTAAATTGTGGATGTATTTATTGAGATCTGTACCCATACATTTTTTTTACATTTTATTTATTCGTTGATTTATTTCAGCTAATTTTTTAAGGCTTCAATTTATTTTATTTTGTCTATGAATTTTATTTTTTCCTTAGATTTGAACTTATTAATTGAAATGGAACACTATATTTAAATGTTGCAACTGATAATGTATCTATTGCAACAGACGACACATTTGTTGAAAAATATCGAACAGATTTAGACATATGTTGCAACAGGTAGGTAATCTGTTGGAATTTATAAAACAAGTCTCCCACTGATGCAACAGATAGACTTAGATAGAAACATCAACATAATGCAACAGATGACCAACCTATTGCAATAGATAAACTATATGTAAGAACAGGTAGAATATCTGTTACAACGGATGGAGAATCTGTTGCATTATAAAAATTCAACTTTTATTGGACATAAAAAATTACCACTACATGTAAAAAAGTGAAAGTGAATTGAAATAAAAAAGGCGGAACCCATCGACAGTGTTCAGTTCAAACACCTAAAATAAAATAGGCATCAAGTAGACAGTGTTCATTTTAAACACGTAAAATAAAATAGGCATCAAAT
Source organism: Capsicum pubescens (assembly GCA_030864215.1). Classification (NCBI taxonomy): domain Eukaryota; kingdom Viridiplantae; phylum Streptophyta; class Magnoliopsida; order Solanales; family Solanaceae; genus Capsicum; species Capsicum pubescens. The sequence continues at coordinate 218,380,296 of CM061542.1, read as the reverse complement.
GTATCAGGGTTGGCACTTTTTGCTGACTTGGCGTCTGATTTGGCCCCCAACGGTCATTTTTATCCCGCATTGTCTTATATATTCGTCTTCTTCCTAAAATTTAACCCTAAATTCCCAAATTTTCTTCTTCATCATTATTTTTTTATCTATCCAAATTCTTCAAATTATTTACCTTTGGTCTTTCTTTCTTCATCTTTTTTTCATTTTTTCCAACTGAGCTTGACAATGTCGAGCGCATCTTTCGCTATTTTTTATGATACCGATTTTGATATTGTAAGTGCGATCATGAAGCTCTATTGAAGACTTCTTAGACTCAATAAAATCCAAGTCGTAGGTTTTTTACTTGTAAGATTTCAAAGGTAATATTTTTTAATTTAATTAGTTGATTAATTATTGACTTGTAATTATTTTGTAATTGTGTTCTTATTTTTATAGAAATTTGGTGGATGCGATTACTTTGATTGGTATAAAGAATGACACCCTTCACAAGCAAATCGTGTAATTTGGGGTTTGTTGAACAAAGTCAAGGCTTCTGAAGAGAAATAAAATCAAGCAAGAAGATACTACATTGTTGTCGTTATTGCTACTGGTTTGGTATTGTTGGGCACATCGATATTCAAGCCAAATTGCTGAAATTTTCATGGTGGTGTATTTGCTACTAATTTGGTGTTGTCGAGCACATGGATATTCAAGCGTAATTATTGCAAATTATCAAACAGATTTAGACATATGTTGTAAAATTTAAGTTATCTATTGGAAATTATCAAACAGGTCTACCCACTGTTGCAACAGATTTGACTTAGATTAGATAGAAATAACATCGGCATAATGCAACAAATGACCAACCTATTGCAACAGATAAACTATCTGTCAGAACAGATAAACTATCTGTCAGAATAGATAGAATATATTTTACAAAAGATTGACAATCTATTGCATTATAAAAACTCAACTTTCATCAGGAAAAAAATTATTGCCACTACATGTACATGTAATCTAAAGTAAAGTGAAGTGTGACTTGAAATAAAAATTATTATTTCACAGGCTCTTCTATATACACAGGCTCCAAGTGTCCAGTTAGTACCCCATAAGCCCAGACCTCTTGTAGGTTTGCCACAGCATTGTCGCACAAAAAGGTCATTGGCTCGGCCATTTCTGCTTCGGTCAGCAAACATTCGATGTGTGCAAGAGCGTGCAAGCCTCACGCGTAATCGGTATCATTTTTTGGAAGGTTCATGCCCTTGTTTCAAACTTCAAAATCTCATGATTTCTTCATCAACACTTTCTTTGGCAAATGATTCATCAATTTACTCTCCCTCAACAAGATAAGTAACAACTCTATTAGTTGTTGCACGTGCAAAATAATATCGACCTCGTCGATGGCAGGTTTGTTGCAGTCATAAACTTTGATCTCTCTCTCCTCGAGTAGTATCTCAACAACCTGATAATGTATGCCGTTCAAGATAATGACTGCAAGAATCCTCTTTTCCTCGGTCCAGCTCTTGCCATGTGGATTTGGCCTCTTTTCTCTAACATATTTTATCATTTCTTCTTCATCCAAGTCCAACGTAGAAACTAAGAAATCAAGTCCCGCACCACAGGATAATGCATCAGTATTGAGTTGATTATACTTATCCTTGAGTTTCTTGAAGAATTCGAGGTCCATTATGGTATCGACATCGTCATAATCTTCCGAGTACGTTAATTGCCTTTTCCTCATGAGGCAGAGAATTTTGTCAACATGCTGTGATATAAGAAGTCAATTTTTTAATAGGTTAGTGATTGTAAAGATGGTCCATCTGTTGCATAGGATTCTTTGAATCAATAATCCAATGCAACTTATGCAACAAATGGATAATAAATTGCAATAACACCACTACCAGTTACACCAGAATACCCAGCTGTTGCAACAAATTTCATATCTGTTGCGTAGCTTCCTCTTTATGAGGTATATTAGAAGGCTAGGTTAGAAAAAGTAAACTTGCCTTGTCCTCGTACCACATACGCATATCTGTCGTCTGGAAGTCTTGGGGGGAAAGAGGGGCCTGGGATAATTTGGTGCACCTGGCTTGGCATTCTTGGCCTGTTGCAAATCCCTTTTATCTTTGGTGCCAAGTTCCACCTATATTTCTACCTTCTTGAATGGCCCCTAAACTTCAACAACTTTTGGAGAGGAAGGAGTTAACAATTATTTTTGATTTTCGACCGGAGAGTATGTCAGTTATTTTTCTTTTCTTCCTCCTAACCAACACTGTAGGAGTGTATGTCTCCCTCACTTTTTTGGATGGTATGACAATCCTCTTGGATTTGAATTTCTCGATAGCTTTAGAGATAGCCTCTACTTTTTCAAAGAGTTTATCCTGATTGTCCTTGCACTCTTTGCATTCGCAACGAGAACACGAGGGTGAAGAGGGGTGAGAGGGACCTGTGTAAGGGTGAAAAAGGATGTTTTCAAAAATATATATTTATTCTTGAGTATCAACATGCTCATCATCACGAGTGGTAGCAGCATCAGCATGCCTGCCACCAACACCAACAACTCCACCAGAAGAAGCACTCGGATCTGCCTTAGTAGGTTGGTCATGAAGAGCCTCAACATTAGACTGACCTTGCCTAACTGCTCTTCTTATGGATATTGCTCCAACCAATTCCTTCTTTATTAACTCCACCACTGGGTCTGCTGTAGTATCAACATGACCTAGATTAACATAAGAAGTCATCAACGACTCCTTCTCAGTAGCACGATCCATGGATACACAACCTATAAAAAAAAGATAAATATATTTAAATCATATAATATAATAATTTTCACAGTTGGGTTACATTTTAACACAACCAACTTCTGCAACATATTAACAATATATTGCATCAGATTATCCATTTGTTGCATAGTTTGCAGTAGATGGTTAAAATCCATTTGAGTCGGGTTCAGAGAACCAGAGAAACATATGGATAATCTGATGCAAAATACCAATCATCTATCGCAACAGATTACCAATCTGTTGCACCAGTTGCATAAGATGGGTAATATGTTGGGTTACATATTATGCAACAGATGATCTGTATATGTATTAATAATATTTTACATTAGATTACACATCTATTGCATAATTTGCGGTAGATGGTTAATCTGTTAGGAGTTGAGTTCAGAGAACCAAAGCAACAGATGGGTAATTTGATGCAAGATATCAATCGTCTGTCGCAATAGATTATCCATCTATTGCACCGGTTGGCACAAGACGGGTAATTTGTCGCAACAGATGTCCCATCTGGTGCATTAGATATAACATCTGTTGCACCAGATATAACATCTGTTCAATATCTTTCATTAAGTAAAATTATTTTACTTAAAGAAGACGTACTGCATCATTCGGAGGGTTAAAGAGATCAGCCTCCTTAATTTTGGTGTTGCTCTTTGCAGCCTACCACCTAAACATCCTTGGATGAGAAATCTCATTCGGGTAATCCATTACCTGCTTTCGGAGGGGAGAAATGTCTTTAAATGCCCAAACCTAAAAAATATAAACAAAAAGCAAGAAAAACAAAGTCATAATAGCTATATTCAATATAAATTAATGGATGAGTTAAAATAGTGATTAATTTTACCATGAAAGCCCAAGGAAAGCCGTATAATATAGTCGTCCCTGAGGATAGCTTTGTCAGTAAATATTGGACAGCCAAGTAAAAGCTGTCATATCCCCAGGGATAATTGCTGAATTTATCAAAATCCTTAGCACGCACCAACAAATCATCTTCTATGACCTTGTTGACGTCTCTTGCCAATATAACCGAATGGGCAAGCCAAACTAAGCACAATGCTCCCTGTACTGCTTTAGTATAGTTTTATCCATGAGATCTGTCAACAAATCTGATGCTTTGTAGCCACATCGAGCAATGTCAAACAACTCATCTATTTTTTCCTTATATTTTCTTGCCTTGAATATTTTACGGGGTGTTCCTTTGGCAATAGGTGGTTCTTCTGGACGATGGCATATCAAGCCCGTCACTATGGAAAACTTTTGCAAGCCAAAACAAACCGGCATGCCACAGTAGTTGATCCAGATTTTATCCATCTTTTTGCCCCTCTCTTTTGAATCTTCATCATCCCTCACGTACTTGATCCTGCACTTGAGAATACCATAAACCATCCTCATATGAAAACGGGCAGGGGACTCAGGCAGCTCAAGAAAGCATCCAAAGCAGTTTTTCTTAAGAGGTTCATCTATGTTTTCGTCCTTTATAATTATCCTAAAATAAATATGTTTACTCCCCATCGGACATTTAAGTACAATTTCACCAGTTAGTTCTTTATCTACTTTTAGGTCATTTATCGGCATCGCAACTTGAAACTTTTCAATACTAAAAGTTTTGACAGGATCATGCTGAGATGTCGATATTAATTCACCCCACATTAGTGATCCATTATCATCATGTTGATGATCATCCTCTTTCTCTTTCTCACTCTCTAATTCCTCTTCTTTCTCACTTTTATTTTATTCATCACCATCTGCAGACCCTTGTCCACCTCCCTCAACATTGTTTTCATATCTCTCCTCAGCTTCACTTTTCCCCAGGAAGCTCCTCCGAATCCCTATGTACTGTAGCCTTTTTTTGGGTGGTCAGACGTTGATTGACTTTTACTTTCTTTTCTTTTGGGAGACATGTTTTACCTACAAACAACAGAAAAATAAAAATTATATTACAATTGATATATGCATAAATTTTAAAAAATATATTACAAACACCACTAATACCGACACACCAATAGCCATCACTGCTAAAAACACCACCATCTAATGCCACAAATACCCCAAATACCAACACAACCGACAACCACCACAAATACCACCAACCAATGCCACCACAAACACCACCAACCAATGCCACCATTAGTGCCACTACCACTACGACGATGAACACCACCACCACAAACTCCATCCAACAATACCACGACAGTCAACGAAATACTGCGATAGAAACTAGGGTTTTCTTGAGTTCTTCCTACGATTTTACCATCAAAACTCAAAATTATAAATCCATTCTCGAAGATAATACAACTAAAAATTTTCTCTTTTATCATTAACTTAAAATCCCTTATTTAAAAAATAATATATAAAACTCTTCTCGAACTTTATTACCTATGAAGACAGAGAAAACGACTGATACAAGCAAGAATGAAGTAAAAAATAACATCTATGTGGTTGGAAATGAGAAAAAAATTGATCTGTTGTGAAGAGTAGAGCAATTTGTTGAGTAGTTGTTGTTTGTACTGTATAATTGAGTGAGAAAGAGAAAAGAGAGAGAACTCGAGATTTGAAATGATGAAATATTTTTCTCGTAAATGGATGATTTGTATGGGTTGATTTGTATTTTGGAAAAGAATGACAAGTTTTGAAAATGTTAATTTAGTCTGAATTGATCTTAATTATTTTTTAAAATTATAAAAGATATGCATAATTTTTAACCCTTTCATCATGCAATTGCCAAAAGACTCAATTGAAGTTGTAGTTGACCCTATGAACTCACCCCTGGTCCTAGATTAATTAATTTAGGTATATGAACTCAATTGAAATTTTATAAAAATAAATGTTCAACCTGTTGCATCAGATACGCATCTGTTGTAAATTATCAAACATATTAAGTAATCTGTTGCGATCGATTACCTATCTGTTGTAAATTATTAAATGGATTGTCACATGTCACAACAGATTACACATCTGTTATAAATTATCAAATAGGCGCTTCCATCTGTTGTAGTTACCATATGAGAACTCACCCCTAGTTCTAGATTAATCAATTAAGGTATTAGTTGAACATATGAGGTAGTAAGAATCGGTTCAGCTCAGAGTGAACGATCGATGACTCTAGTCAGAAGGAACACAATACTGTCTTATCATGCAATTGCCAAAAGACTCAATTAAAGTTGTAGTTGACCCTATGAGAATTCACCCCTGGTTCTAGATTAATTAATTAAGGTATTAGTCTAACATATGAAATCAATTGAAATTGAATAAAGAAAAATTCAACCTGTTGCAACAGATAAACCATCTGTTGTAAGTTATCAAATAAATTAAGTCATTTATTGTAACATATTACTCATCTATTGTACATTATCAAATAGATTAAGTCATCTATTGTGATAGATTACCTATCTATTGTAAATTATCAAATGGATTAAGTCATATGTCACAACAAATTATCCATCTGTTGTAAATTATCAAATAGGCGCTGCCATCTGTTGTAGTTGACCCTATGAGAACTCACCCTTGGTCCTAGATTTACCAATTAAGATATTAGTCTAACATATGAGGTAGTAAGAATTGGTTCAGCTCAGAGTGATCGATCGACGACTCTGGTCGGGGGAACACAATACCGTCTCATCATGCAATTTCTGAAAGACTCCATTGAAGTTGTATTTGACCCTATGAGAACTCACCCCTAGTCCTAGATTAATCAATTAAGGTATTAGTCTAACATATGAGGTAATAAAAATCAGTTCAACTTAGAGTGATCGATCGACGACTCTAGTCAGAATGAACGCAATACCGTCTCATCATTCAATTACCAAAAAACTCAATCGAAATTGTAGTTGACCCTATGAGAATTTACCCCTGTTCCTAGATTAATTAATTAAGGTATTAGTCTAACATATGAAATTAATTGAAATTCTATAAAAACAAATGTTCAACCTGTTGCAACAGATTAACCATTTGTTATAAGTTATAAATGGATTAAGTCATTTGTTGCAATAGATTACTCATTTGTTGTACATTATCAAACAAATTAAGTCATCTGTTGCGACAGATACCCATCTGTTATAAATTATCAAATGGATTAAGTCATATGTCGCAACAGATTACCCTTCTATTATAAATTATCAAATAGGCGCTGTCATTTATTATAGTTGACCTTAACTCACCCCTAGTCCTAATTAATCAATTAAGATATTAGTTTAACATATGAGGTAGTAAGAATCAATTCAGCTCAGAGTGATTGATCGACGACTCTGGTCGGGAGGAACGCAATACCGTCTCATCATGCAATTGCCAAAAGACTCAATTGAAGTTGTAGTTGACCCTATGAGAACTTACCCCTGGTCCTAGATTAATCAATTAAGGAATTAGTCTAACATATGAGGTAATAAGAATCAGTTCAACTCAGAGTGATCGATCGATGATTCTGGTCGGGAGGAATGCAATACCGTCTCATCATTATTGCCAAAAGACTTAATTGAAGTTGTAGTTGACCCTATGAGAACTCACCCCTAGTTCTAGATTAATAAATTAAGATATTAGTCTAACATGTAAAATTAATTGAAATTGTATAAAAACAAATCCTCAACCTGTTGCAACAGATTAACCATCTATTGTAAGTTATCGAATAGATTAAGTCATTTATTGCAATAAATTACTCATCTGTTGTAAATAATCAAACAAATTATGCCATCTGTTGTGACATATTACCTATCTATTGTAAATTATCAAATAGATTATGACATGTCACAACAGATTACCCATTTGTTATAAATTATCAAATAGGCACTGCGACCTATTGTAGTTGACACTATGAGAACTCACCCCTATTCCTAGATTAATCAATTAAGGTATTAGTTGAACATATGAGGTAGTAAGAGTTAGTTCAGCTCAGAGTGATTGATCGACGACTCTGGTCGGGAGGAACGCAATACCATCTCATCATGCAATTTCTGAAAAACTCAATTAAAGTTGTAGTTGAACCTATAAGAACTCACCCCTGCTCTTAGATTAATCAATTAAGGTATTAGTCTAATATATGAAATCAATTAAAATTGTATTAAAATAAATGTTCAACCTGTTGCAACAGATGTCTTTTCTATTGGATTTAATCAAACAGATTAAGTTATCAATTGCAACATATTACACATCTGTTGTAAATTATCAAACAAGTGCTGCTTCTGTTGAGATAGATGATCGAGCTTTAAAAATTTTCAAACAAAAATTGTTATCTGTTGTGCTTAGATATTTTAAGACCCCCTTGTTAAAGCAATTTAGGTATTTTCTGTCTGAGATAAAAAAAGTTAAAATACTAAGGCGGTAAAAAATATTACTTGGATAACTCAAAAATCTCCTGAGTGAGTAGTCTTATCTAGTCTTTTCAATGTCACCGTCTCCTCGTGCCCCTCAAAAGTTATTAATGAATATTTAAAACCCATATCTAGAAGAATACTCTCTCGTTCAGCCATAAAGTAAGACTCAACTTATCTATCACTCTTCTTTATTCTCAATTCTCTTTCTTTTTTTTTTCCTCTCTTTTTTCTCTTCTTTCGAAGGAGGATCCTTTCGGATCTCAACCGATCAATATCTTTTCTCAACTGAACTGGATGTTTTGGTCCCTTTGCTTTTTTCACATTGCAGATATAGTTCACTATTGCTCTTTCCATCTCATCTTCTTCTTTGTATGTTATTTAAATTATATATTTACATCTATTGCTATTAATGATTTACCCATTACCAGTTTCCTATTTATTGAGAAAATTGAAGAAAAGGTTACTTTTAAGTCTTGAATGAATGAACCATTATTTTTATTAAAATATGCAAAAAAAGTCATTTGTTGGGAGAACTTAAAAAGCCTTGTTGTCAGTATAGTTTGATGAATCAGCCGTTGGAACAGAAGAAATAACTGTTTGAAGAAATCAAACCATTAGCAAGGCTGGTTTGATTTATTCCAACAGATGAACCATCTGTTGCAATATGTCATCCATCTGTTGTAAAATACCTCGTCGGTTGAACATATGGGTAATCCGTTTCATCAGATTGGTCATTTGTTGATTCACTCAATTTTGTGTTACCCTTTTGTACAGACGGAGAAACTGTTTGAAGAAATAAAACCAGTAGCAAGGCTGGTTTGATTTATTCCAATAGATGAACCATCTGTTGCAATATGTCATCGATTTGTTTCAACAGATACCTCATCGATTGAATAGATGGGTAATTTGTTGTATCAAATCGGTCATTTGTTGATTCACTCAATTTTGTGTTGCCCTTTTGTAATGTTCTTTTTGTTCTTCTCTTGTTTGAAATCAAATGTATTTCTTTTTTTTTTTTGCAGATAAAAGAAAGTGAAACTAGATCCACTTTTGCCCAACCAGTATTAAAGGCTAGAGTAAAGATGGGTTCGGAGGAATAATCTTCTTGCAGATGGAACTACTTTATATGTGGGAGGTATGTAGTACTGATCAACCTATCGGGAAAACACATCCAGTACAATGATTTTGTGAATGTTTGTTCTTTACCTATTAGGCGTTAATCCTTCAAACAAGATATGACATTTTACAGTTAAGATTGTTAGGTCTAGACTGGTAAGGCCATGGGACCAAGTAGGTGGTGTAGATACCCTGTTATAATTTAATGACCGTTTATGCTCATATTTTTATGTCAAGTTTGGGGAGGGGTTCAAGTTTTTGGCGGCAGTGTAAATATCCAATAGTGATTGTACCAATTTTAATGGCTCAATGGACTTCTTGAAAGGCCTCTGAAGCCTCGCACTACAACAAATAACGATGAAACCAATATAAATTCTCCTAGTCTAAATTTATATGGATGGATTACTGGAGGAGACTATTATACAATAGTAGGTACTTGGGAGAATACCTGTGTGAGAAGAGGGAGGTTGAGAAGGCCATATATTATCTAAAACTTATTTTATGAGGAAACACAGGGTAGGAATAAAAGTGTAGCAAAATTGGCTGATGAATTGACATGAAAAATGAAAAAAATGGATGAGCTGCGAATGTGAAAGTGTATCCAAAAATAAAAATCCATTAGTCGTTGAAGAAAAAGAAGAATGGTCAAGAAGACTGGAGCTAGTCACTTTGCTAGAGACTACAACTAGCAAGCGTGATCTCAATGAAGACCCACAAAATGCAGAACCAGAACTCTAAGGAAGCAACTTCGCGAGCACGAAAGGTGGTAAAATTTTCGTTCAGAATTAAAACCTGAACCACCTACTCCTGAATTAAAAATACGAGATCAAGCCAAGGTGGCAATTTCGCAAGTTAAACTTGCATGCCATGCCTCCTGTTTATGGCTCTGGTCAGGTCAAAGACGGTGGAAACAACAAGGCATGGGATTTCTGCCCAACTTCAGACCTTTTTATTTCTACTGCCATTGACCTGATCATTGCCACAAACAAAAGGCATGGCATACAAGTTAGACTTCAGAAATTGACGCCTTGGCTTCCCTTATTTTTAATTTAGGAGTTGTTGGTTCAGGTTTCAATTCTGACCGACAGTCATACTAATTTTCTGTGCTCGCGAAGCTTCTTCCTTAGAGTTCTGGTCCTGCACTTTGTGAGAGTCTTCATTCAGGCCATGGTCACTAGTTACATTCTCGAGCAAAGTGTCCAGCTTTAGTCTTGTTGACTATTCTTCTTTTTCTTCAACGACTGATGGATTTTTATATTTGGATACACTTCCACATTTGAAGCTCATCCAATTTTTTCGTTTCTCATGTCAATTTCATTGGCTAGATTTTCTAGAGGTTCCTTACTTGCTTCCCTGTGTTTCCTCTTAAACAAGGTCTGAGATGATATATGGCCTTCTCCACCTCCCCCTTCTCGCACAGTTATTCTCCCAAGCACCTTCTGTTGTATAAAAGTCTCCTTCAATAATCCATCCATATAAATTTAGACCAGGGGAATTTCTATTGGTTCCATCATTATTTGCTGCAGTGCGAGGCCTCGGAGGCCTTTCAAGAAGTCCATTGCGCCATTTAAACCGGTCCAATCACTATTAGATAGTTACACTGCCGCAAAAAACTTGAACCCTTCCCCAAACTTGACACAAAAACATGAGCATAAACCGTCATTAAATTATAATAGGGTATCGATACCACCATCTTGGAATCGTTCGGCCTTATCAGTTCGCACTTATCAAACTAAACTATACAATGTAGGATCTTGTTTGAAGGATCAATGTCTAATCGGTAAAAAACTGCATTCACAAAATTATTGCACTTTATTTGTGTCTATCACGGTAGCTTGATCAATAATACATAACTTTCATGCATGAAAGTGGATCCATTACACGCACCTTATTCTTCCTACCCCATCAAGACAGTGTTGTTTATTCATCTGCACACATGTGATGACTATTAAAAAAGAGGTGTGGAGAGTCGTGACTTTTTAATCTTAACACATTTAAAATAGCTGATGAATTGAAATCTCCATCTGTTGCAACTGATGAATCAGCTATTGGAAGAAATCAAAATATCTCCTCCAACATATGGTCCATCTGTCGCAATAGATAATCCATATGTTGCAACAAATGGTAAATCTATTGTAATAGACCAGACAGTGTTTATTCATCTGCACGCATGTGATGACTATTAAAAAGAGGTAGTAGTGACTTTTTATCTAACACATTCAAAACAACTGATGAATCAAATTCTCCATCTGTTGCAACTAATGAATCAGCTGTTAGAAGAAATTAAAACATCTTCAAAAGATGGTCCATCTGTCGCAATAGTTAATACATATGTTGCAACAAATATCTCATCTATTGCACATACAGATAATCTATTGCAATAGATAGTAAATCTGTTATGACAGATGAATGATCTTTTGCAACAACTCAATAATAGCGACTATTATCGAGTCTCAAAACCATTTTGAAAAGTTGAGAAGTATTAATGTAAAATAAAAAGTCGCGGCTTTTCACAGAAAACAAAATGCCACTAGTTTAAATATAATTAATACAATGGAGCTTAATAGACGTGCCTTTTGTCCTTACACATCCAGATTCAATCCTCTATAAATAGGTCCCTCCTAATCTTCATTCTTCTAAACTTTATTTATTTCTTGCATTTTCTCTTTTCGTGTGACATATTCAACCACTTCTCTTCAAAGAGCATATTCCTTTATCGTTGAGGGTAGGTTTTTTTTGGTGTAAATCTACCAGTTTATAGTATATGTTGTATTCTATTTGGACTATTTTCTTTATATTTGTCAATTCATGTATGTTCTAGATATGACTGATCCTGTTTGGGACATTGCTATTCTGTGTGACACAGTGAGGGAACTTCAGAGGCAGGTTAATGACCTGCAAAGAGAGTTGGTCTCCATGAGAGTGACGATGTTCAGAGAGATACTGAGGCTGATGAGGTCCCTGCTGCTGCGACTTGATTGGTTGGTTGTCATTAATGATGATGATGATAATAATAATAATTAGAATGTATTTTTTCTTTTAGCGTATGTATTTTAATTTTTCTATATTGGATCTATACCTAATGTATTTTATTTTTCTTTTAATGAAAAATTTATTTTTAGTCGACTTTGGCTTTTTAATTCTTATTCAATTTTCATTCTGTTTATTTCTTCTTCTAAATATACATGTTAACATGTCGACGGTTGGAGGTAAGGAGTAATTTTGAATCCAGTAGCAATAATAATTTTGGCTTTTGAGTTCTTTCAACACATGGACCATGTGTTAGAACAGATTGGTATTCAATTGGGTTTCTGTCAATAGATTATCCATCTGCTGCGATAAATTTATCATCTATTAGAGGAAAACATTCTAGTTTGATGAAACTGTGTTGTGTTCTTCCAGCTAATGTCCATCTGTTGCCATAAATGGGTAATCTGTTGAAAATAATTGTGGTCTACTGAATTATTTGGTTCATGTTTTGCCTCTTTTTATTGATGCATAAGTTATTAAAAAAGATATTTTATATATAATAAATGATAACATTACGTTCACAACAATGATTTAAATATATAAAAGTACACCACAAACAACAAAACAAGATTTTGCAATTACAACGATCATGGTGGATTATGATCCGGGCATGTAGTTTTTTTGTGGCCAGCGTGCTTACATACAGAGCACTTGTTTCTTCTTGATGAAAAAGATTTTCCAACTCCACGCCTCCTCTTATAACAAATTTCAGGTGGTGAACCTTCTAGTCCAGCAGTTCAGGGTGGCCGTTCAGGCCCAATTGTACCTTCTTCTATTGATACTAGTCGCAGAGGTTGTTATGTGTGTGATGAGATTGACCATGTGGCCAAGGACTGTTCTTGCCGCGTGTTTAGAGATAACCTTATTTCAGCTGTGAGAGGTAGGTATTCTACCAAAGGTGATAGAGGTAAAGATGGTAGAGCCCGTATTGGTGGTTATGGGGCCACTCAGCCAGATGGTAGTCATGGATAGTGCTACGCTATATCAGTCAGGTCTGAGGCGAACGCTTCAGATGCTGTGATCGCAGATATCGTTCTGTTTGTTTCAAACCTGCATGTTATTATTTAATCCTGGATCGACTTTCTTCTATGTGTCTGTATATTTTTCTTTGGGTTTTGATTTTGTTAGGGAGCCTCTTGCCATGCCTATTCGTGTATCTACCTCGGTAGGTGATTCTTTAGTGGTGGATCGGGTATACCGATCTTGTGTTGTGACTTTTTCCGGACGTGAAATTTTGGTAGACTTGCTTGTGTTAGATATGGTCGATTTTGATGTTATTTTGGATATGGATTGTTTGGCTCCTTATCATGTTGTCTTAGATTGTTTTTCTAAGACTGTGACTTTAGCTTTAGTTAGTGTGACAAGGATAGCTTTGAAAGGGTACACTTAATTCGGGTCCTAAAAGGATTGTATCTTATGTTCAGGCTCGTAAATTGGTTAAAAAGGGATGTTTATCTTAGTTGGCTTATATTCGTGACACAAGTGTTGTTTCACCTCCTTCCTTGGATTCTGTCTGTGTTATCCGTGAGTTTATGAAGGTGTTCCCCACGGACTTTCCTAGCATGCCTTCAGATTGAGATATTGATTTCAGTATTGATGTTGAGCCGGACACCAAGCCCATTTCTATTCCTCCTTATAGGATGGCCCCAACAGAGTTGAAAAGAACTAAAGGATCAGTTATATGAGTTGTTGGATAAGGGATTTATTCGACCTAGAGTTTCACCTTAGGGTGCGTCTGTCTTGTATGTAAAGAGAAATAATGGGTCTATGCAGATATGTATTAATTATCGACAGTTGAACAAGGTGATAGTTAATTATAAGTATCCTCTTGTTCGCATTGATGATTTGTTTGATCAGCTTCAGGGCGCTGTGGTGTTTTCAAAGATTGAATTGTGGTTTGGTTATCATCCAGTTGAGGATTAGAGCTTTGGATATTCCAAAAATAACTTTTCGGACTCGATATGGTCATTATAAGTTCTTAGTCATGTCTTTTAGGTTGACTAATTCCCCTGCCTCGTTCATGCAATTGATGAATAAGTGTTTCGACCATATATTGGCTCCTTTATTATGGTATTTATAGATAGTATCTTGGTTTATTCCAAGAGTGAGGTTGAGCAAGAGGGGCATTTATGGATTGTGCTTTAGAGATTGAGGGATGAGAAGTTGTATGCTAAGTTCTCTAAGTGTGAGTTTTGGTTAGTGTTTATTTTCTTTCTTGGGCCATGTGGTGACTAAGGAAGGTATTATGGTTGATCCAGCTAAGGTTGCAGCGGTTCGTGATTTGGGCTAAACCTACTTCGCCTACCGAGATTCGGAGCTTTATTGGCTTGGCTGAGTATTATCAACTTTTTATGGAGGTTTTTTCATCCATTGCAGCTCCATTGACCAAGTTGACCCAGAAGAAGATTTCTTTTTAGTGGTTCGAAGCTTGTGAGGTGAGCTTCCTGAAGCTCAAGGATTTATTGACTTCAACTCCTATATTAGCTTTGCCTAAGGAGGGCGTGGGCTTTACTGTCTTTTGTGATACTTCAGATGTTGGGTTAGGTGTTGTGTTGATGTAGGAGGGCAAGGTAATTGCTTATGCATCTCTCCAATTGAATCCTCATGAGAGGAATTATCCTACCCATGATTTGGTGTTGTGCGCAGTTGTGTTTGCCTTGAAGTTTTGGTGGCACTACTTGTATGGATTCCATTGTGAGATCTTCTCAGATCATCATAGCCTTTTGTACTTGTTTATCAGCGAGATCTTCTTAGGAGGCAGCATCGTCGGCTTGAGTTGCTTAAGAATTATGACTTGATTATTCTCTACCATTAGGGAAAGACTAATGTGGTTGTGGATACCTTGAGCTAGAAGTCGGCTTGCATGGGTAACTTGGTGCATCTTTTGACTCAGGAGAGGTCGTCAGCCTTGGAGGTTCATTTTTTAGCTAATCTGATGGTCAGGCTTGATATTTCAACACCAAGGCATGTTTTGGTACTTGTGGATACTAGAACCTCTTTGATGGAGCAGATTCAAGCTCATTAGTTTGACGATGTTGGGTTGAGGTTAATTCGAGATAAGATGTTGAGTGGAGAGTCTAAGGAATCCTCACCTAATTCAGATGAAGTTTTGAAAATTGAGGGCTGAGTTTGTATGCCGAGAGTGGTGATCGAATTAGGTTGATCTTGGAGGAGGACCATTATTCCAGATATTCCATCCATCCAGGTGTGACTAAGATGTATCGTGATTTGAGACATCACTACTGGTGGGGTGGTATGAGGCTAGATATAGAATATTTTGTGTCTCGTTGCCTATGTTGTCAGCAGGTGAAGGCCGAGCATATGAGATTTGGTGGTTTACTTCAGAGGTTACCCATTTCTGAGTGAAAGTGGGAACACATCACTATGGACTTTGTGACTGGTTTGCCGCGTACATCTCATGGTTCTGACCGTGTTTGGGTCATCGTGGATCGATCGACCAAGTCAGCTCATTTTATTCCGGTTCAGGTCTCATTTAGTGATGAGAGGTTGGCCATATCTACATTAGTGAGATTGTGCGTCTGCATGGTGTGCCGGTGTCCATTATTTCAGATCGAGGTCCTGTGTTCACATCTCACTTTTGGAAGACTTTTCTGGATGAGTTAGGTACTCGATTGGATCTTAGTTCAGCGTTTCACCCCAGACTGATGGCCAGTCAAAATGGACTATCCAGGTTTTGGAGTATGCTCCGCGCGTGCGTGATGGATTTTGGTGGCCAGTGGGAGCAACATTTGGCTTTAGCATAGTTCGCACATAGTAATAGCTACCATTCCAGTATTGATATGACTCCTTTTGAGGCGTTGTATGGTAGGCGTTGCCGCTCTCCAGTAGGTTAGTTCGTTGTTTCAGAGGCGAGACCTCTAGGTATGGACTTTCTTTGTGAGTCTTTGGATAGGATCCGGGTCATTCAGGATAGACTTAGAGCGGACCAAAGTAGGCAGAAGTGTTATGCTGATCGTAGACTTCGTGTCTTGAGGTTCGGGTCCTGGTTCACCCGAGCTCATTTCGACCTATTGGTTGTAAAGTTGAAAAATTAAAAAGTTGGGTGTGGGGCCCACTTTTGGTTAAAACGACCTCGTATCGAAAATATGACTTTCCCAACAGATCCGGAATATCGATTTAGTGTGTTAACATGTTTGGTATGATTTTACGGCTTTTAAATCTCATTTCAACCCTCGGTTTGGAATATGGTGATTTCGGATTTCGGGGGTCAATTTTGTGAAAACGAATTTTTCTGGAAAATCTGGTAGCACCATCGCGTCCGTAACGTCGAATTTAGTGTGATTGCATAGTTCGTTTGCATAAATCAGACTCCGAACAAATCCCGAACACCCCGTTGAAGTCCAGATTGAGTTTAAAAAAAATAGTTTTTTTGTTTTAGACAGCAGTGCAGATTTCTGCACTGATAAATAACATTTTTTTTGACCTATTTTGCTCATTTTTCATCTTGCCTCTTGGGAGTTAAACCCTAAATAGTTGGGAGCTTAAAAGTGAAGTTTGTGAGAGCTTGGAAAGCTAGATTAACATCTTTTTCTTGGTTTTATTACGGATTTAAGGTAAGAATTCATTCCTTTTCTTAGTAATTTCTTGATAAATTTCTCAAAACCCCAAAAATCTTAGGACATGATTTTTAAACCCAAATTTCACTTATTTTCTCTTGAATAGTACTTTTATCTTATAATTACTAGTTTTTCATCAATCTAACCTTTGAAACAACTCCGATTCTTGATTTTAACCTGGATTTCAAGGATTTTACCCGGTAAAGCTCAAAAATAGTTTTTCTTCGATTTGAACCCCATTTTTCACTCTATTTAACTTGGGTTTTCAGATGTAGGTTCCTAAAAATATGGGGAACATATTTTTGAAGTAAAGTTCCAATTTTGTCCTTCTTTTTCAGAAACCTATTTTGGGGGTCCGTTTTGACCTCGAACCAAAAATAGTCAATATGGGTGTCGTTGGTTTTTTTTTTACGCATAGATTTCATATTTGATGTTTTTAGTACAGTTCGGGATTGTTTGTAAAAAGTAAGGTCGCGGGTTCAAGTGTAGCGGATCGATTTTGGCTTTCGAGGTAGGTTATGGCTTAACTCTTCAGACTGGGCTAGGTAGTAAATGATGGTACAAAATGCATGTTAAGGGTGGGAACTAATTATGAAAAATGTCTATCTACGTGTTATTCCCGTATGGGGGCCTATATGTGATGTAATTGTCGAAATTGAAATATTAAGTGATATGTTTGACCATGTGGGGTCCTACATGTGAGTAATTGTATTGTATTGTTTAATGTGGTACTATGGGTGTATTGTGATTATATTCATACTTTACTGGCATATGAGACATATGGAAATTCATGGATGAAATGAAAATAATGAGTGAATATTGGCTCATGTGGTTGTGGAAATGTATCATTGCGGTTAGTTGTGGAAATATATCATGTGGTTGGTTGTGGAAATACTTATTGTGATTGGGTGTGAGCATTACATCTTTATATCATACTCATTCATGAAACATTGGTACCACCGTGACAACATTTGAGAAACACTGGCAACACCTTTTTAAAAATATTGTAACACCTTATAAAACCCTTTCCGTGGGATGTACCAAAAATAAGATATGAGATATGTGGATTGTTTATGGGTTGACGAACCCCCTATGGGTCCTACGTCGGGAAGCTTTGGCACTGTAGGTGTATACGGGGATTGTACAACGATCCCGGAGGTTGTGCGACAACCTCGTGCATCATCATCATCATCATTATCATACACATTGCACTTACTTTATTGTGTTTATGTTGTGTTGTGTTGTATTGCCTTATTGACTTGTCATCTATGTATTTGTCTTACCTTTCTTTACTTGTATTTGATGATCTTGTATCTACATGTTCTCTCCTGCTCTATTTTATATGTGACATAATCTATACTTGTGTTCTCTATCTTGATGTGTTTTAGCAATATATGTGAGATATATTAGAACTGTTAGTGCAAATGGTGTGGGCTACCGTTGTAGGACATTTTCTGATTGCAGGTGACGTGCCCTTAGTGTATATTTTGTATGCCTTATTTACTACTTTTCTTAGTCGGCTAATGATACCTACTAAGTACAAGTGGACCGTACTCATGCCTACTGCGCCCTTTCGGTGAAGGTCTTAGCTCAAGTGCGCCTCAGCTTACTTGATTCGGACGGTTGTTGGAGCTTCCAAGGTAGCGGTTGGACATTCATGCGTCCGAAGTTCACCTCTATCTTTCTATACTAGTTATGTTTTTATTAGTGTTCGAAGACAATTATTATTCCTTTGTGGTCATTTTTCCAATGTATTTGACTCTTGGATTGTATTAGTAGTTCTTACACTATTGACACCTGGTTTTGGGCATGATTGGTGTTTTGGATAAGTTCTTTCCATATTGTTATGATTATTTATATGGTTCGGCTTCATTCTAGAAGCCTTACCTTGGGTATTTCTGTCCTTTTTCTCTATTCGTATCAGTTTGGTTGGTAGGCTTACTTGTCAAGGTACACCGCGACAAGTGCCATCATGACCCTCGTTTTTGGGTCGTCACATAAAGAACCACCAATTTATACGTGTGAATATAGGGAAAAAAATCTTATTAGGTATCAGCGTGTTATTTAAAAAAATGTGATACACCAATAATTTTACGACTTTTTTTCTAATTATAATCATGTAATTATTTTCAAGAAGTTCACTAAATTCAAATTTAACTACAATTTAATTGAAGTAAAATACTAATTGTACACTATAAACTCAAAGGCCATATTTGAAGATATATTTGTTAAAAGATATTGTTAATTAGATTACATGCTTAAATTGTTGGTTTTTACTTTTAAAACTTATCTTATTATTTTAAAAGATTAAAAAAAAAGTTAATACTAATCATCACCTATTATCTGTTTTGACTATAATAGTATCAGGATCAGTTAAATATTTCATATTTTTAGGGCCACTTAAAAGTCTTTTCTCACTTTCAAAATTTTCCACAATTACACGTAGCCCATGAATTTTAGGCTACTAAGGATACTACAGAAACTACTTAAAATCGTTTTTGATGGGAAATTAAATTATAAATATGATACTAACTTTGACTCGATTGCAGGAGTTCGAATGAACTCGAGGATCAAAATTACCGCTTCAGGAGTAACTAACTTGAGAAAACAGTTAATGAGAATGAGAATTGAGAAAACAGAAAGAGAGATTTTGAGAAAGAAGAATTAAAGTTTGTATATCTATATGAAAATGAATGGATTACATGTTTATATAGAGCTCATGATCCGCTATCCATTAACTAGGCTACTTGAGTTAGTTATAACTACTTCACTAACTTTAGTTGCTGAGTAACTAACTACACTGTAACCAAGCTTGGTTGGCCTAGTGGTTAGCTCACTAGGTCGCTTAAGCAAGTGTCGGGGGTTCGATTCCCGCCTTGTGTATGCAGCAACCAATTGGCCAACGACAAACCCTTAAATGGAGCTCAGATCCATGAAGGATTAGTCCTTGGCCTGTCGAGCTGGGGGATACCTTGGGAAAAAAAAACTAACTACACTGTAGCTTTCCAGTGTTAACTAACTTCTAGAACTTATTACAATTTCCCTACTTATTAATATTGTGTATCAGTACTCTCCCATAAAGAAGATCCTTGACCTCAAGGATCAAACAAAGGAAACCTAGTCCTGAGAACACTCAGCTGAAGGTTATTCTCCAGGAAGATATGGTAAATGTAGTGGAGGTGGATATCCATACAATGGGATAATATTATCTTCACCATTACATCTTGAACATAGATGGTCTGTATATTTGTGTCCTATCATTTTGCAATATCTTGTAAGTAATTCTTCTGAAATAAATCCCTTCTTAATTGCTCTTGCAGTTGGTTGTTTCTCTGGGTTAAGTAATGTCAGAATCCATTGTCTAGCATCTTCCATATCTGTTTGTCATAGCTCTCTTGAATTTGAATAAATCATTTGATAATCTCTTGAATAATAGCTCCATATAGGGTTTCCATTGATATAATTATTTGCTAATTCTTGAACAATTGTAGATATTCCAATAAGTCGTTTATTTGCATAAAAATCAGGTATCTCGATTTTAGGTATCTCTGGCTGCTGGACAATATCTTTCGGTATAATCATATCTCTGGTTAATCCTATTTTTACAATTTGTATAACTAGTTTGATCTCGTCATATAATATCTCTGCTGGTGCAGTATAAAGCTTTATAAAAAATAAATTCCCTTTGGTTATTCTTTTATAAGTGGTGAATGTTCTATATAATTCTAGTATATCTGTTAGTTCATTTCCTTCATGAGTATATACGGTATTTAATAATCCATAACTGGAAAAAAATTAATAAGAAATTTAGCATATTGCAAAGATAAAATAGCACCTCAATTTGGATGTGAAGAAACGTATTATAAGAAAAGAAAAAGACATAAGAAATATAAGAAATACAAAAAATCAAAATATAAATATAAGAAACCAAGAAAAAGATATTATGTAAAAAAATTATAAACATAAAAGACCATATAGGAAAAAGAAATCTATAAAAGAATGTACTTGTTATAATTGTGAAAAACTATGACATTTGACTAGAGATTGTAAAATGCCTAAAAACCCAAAAAAGAAACAAATATCAGAAATAAAAATAGAAAATACAGAATATATGCAGATAGATTATATAGATTATGAATTAAAAAGTGAAGATAGTATATATGAAATTTTATAGAATGAAACAAATAATGAAATAGATAGTGATTTAGATGAATCAAATGACTGAAGAAGATATAAAAATGAACCAAATAACTGAAGAAGATATAAAAATAATAACAAAGGAAGAATATTTAAATGAAGAAGGAACTGATCAAAAAATAATATTTGATAATAATGTATTTGACGAAATAAAAGGAAAAGAGTTAGACCTAAGTGTAGGAAAAATGTTCAAAATACCAACAATAAAAAATATATTTAGTAGAAAAAAGGAAGAATACTACGTAGTAAGCCAAAAGAAATATGTAATAGACTGTAGATATGCAAAAGGTAGAGCTAGTATACCACTAGTAACAAAAAGAATAATTAATAAAGAAATAAAAGATATAAAAAGTAAAGACCCAATAAAATATTTACACCGTGGAGGAACAGAGATATTGATAAAAGCATGTTTTAGAGAAGGAATAGATACATCAATAGAATTATATTTAGTAGATAATAGAATTATAAAACCTATAGAAAAAAGTATAACTGTCATAAAAGGAAATTTAATATGCCAAAAATTTAAATTTATAATAAGTGCGAATTATTCAGTAGCAATAACAGATAAAAATATAGATAAATCATTAGTATTATATTGAAAAAAAAACAGGTATAGAACTAACCCCAGGAAGTAAATATTTACGTAAGATGTAAAAATCTATACGTATTAACAACAAAACATAAAATAACGGGAAAAAATAAAATTTATAAAATACAAATAGAAAGTCCTTTCGAATAATTTGTAAAATCAATTGATAGTAATGATTATAGTTACAAAGACATAGATATAGAAGAAGATTTAGAAATAATGAAGATATAAGAAAATAGGTGAACATTTATATTTAATGTTAGAAAAAGAAGAATTAAAATTAGAAGATAAGTTGGCCGCCATGGTAAGAATAGAAAGAAAAAACGAAGAGATAGACAGAAAAAAGGAAATAGATAAAATAAAACAACAAACTACAAAAGAAATATGAAAAATAGAAGAAACTAAAAATAACAAGATTGCTGAACTAGAAAAAGAACTACAAATGCTGAAAGACCTGTATGAAAAAAGATAGAAAGAAAAAGAAGAAAATGATAAAGAACAAAAATTATTAAACGAGATAAATCAATTTAAAGAAAAATTAGAAATAAAAAATAAAGAATCAGAAACCAGTGAATTAGAAATAAATACAATAGATGCTGAAGAAATAGATAATTATGACTCGGAAGATAGTGAAACATATACAGAAATTCTAGAAAACATAGGAAAACTAGATATTAATGAAAAACAAGAAGTAATTAATAAAGAAAACTTAGAAAATACAAACACAAAAATAAATTCTCTTAATAAAGAAGACAATGAAAACATAATACCTAGTACATCAGAAATAAGAAAACCTACATATTATTATAAAGATAAGTTTAAAAAATATAACCTAAAAAATGAGTATAACAAATGGACACCAAAACAAATAATTAATAAAAACTATAACTTTTAAGATTTAGACTGTGTAATAGACATAAATAAAACAATACAATTATGGGCAGGATACATGTCAAAACAATTATTAGATAACAATATAGATACAACAAATAGACCAGAATATATAGAAAGGACATTAATAGGAACAGTAAAATTATGGTCTTTAAACCTAGCTGAAGCAAGTAAAAAAGTATTAAGATCTGATAAAAAAACAGAAGGAACATCAACAAATACTAAAATATCATCAACAAAAATATTAAAAAAATATGAAGTAGCTATAAGAGATGAATTTAGCAGTATAACAACAGAAGAAGAAGAACAAAATAAAGAAAAAGATACGAATAAGAATTTAATGTTAAAATTAGAAATATATAATATGTGCTATATAAATGAATATACGTGCGCATTTAAAGAATACTACTATAAGGGAACATATAATACAGAAGAAAGTAAAGAAATAAAAAGATTATATTTTAGCAAATTACCTGAACCATTTAGTTCATAAATAATAAAGAGTTGGGATGAAACAGAAATAGTAGATACCCTAGGAGCAAGAATAAAATTTTTACAATAATGGTATAGAAATCTAAGTGAGAAATATAGAGAAGAAATAAAAAAGGAAAAAACATTAATAAGAAATTTAGCATGTTGCAAAGATAAAAAAGCGAAAGATATTGTTCAGTAGCCAGAGATACCTAAAATCGAGATACCTGATTTTTATGCAAATAAACGACTTAGTGGAATATCTACAATTGTTCAAGAATTAGCAAATAATTATATCAATGGAAACCCTATATGGAGCTATTATTCAAGAGATCATCAAATGATTTATTCAAATTCAAGAGAGCTACGACAAACAAATATGGAAGATACTAGACAATGGATTCTGACATTACTCAACCCAGAGAAACAACCAACTGCAAGAGCAATTAAGAAGAGATTTATTTCAGAAGAATTATTAACAAGATATTGCAAAATGACAGGACACAAATACCCATACCATCTATGTTCAAGATGTAATGGAGAAGATAATATTATCCCAGAAGTTCAACTGGAATAGAAGAAGATAAGGACGACAGCTGGAAGATACACGACAAAAGATAAAAAGACACGGAGCAATAATAGAAAGATAAGAAGACAAAGCATTGAAATATGAAAATGACATATGACTTTGAGAAATGTGAAATACGTAAATTATGTAAACATTTACTATTCTTATTATGTAGGCTAGACTAGCCTATAGCCTTTTTGACTTTTCTTGTTTTTCTTGGCACTTGCCATTTTACTTTTTTAGGACCATTATTAATCTTTTATTTTCTTGACAGATGTAAAGTAGGAATAGTATAAAGTAGTTTACACGTTTTCTTTTTAGTCTATAAATATGTAAGCAATCGGCAAAGTTAAAGGCAAGACTTTCATGTGTTGAAAGCCAACCTTTCCTCTTGTACACAAAAAACTTTTTGAATATTTAATAAAAAAATAGATATATTTCCAAGGAAAATCTATGAATAAACAAAGCCCAGAATTATCAAACCTACCAGAACAAGTATATTTATTTACGATTATGAATAGCTAAATTCATAAATTTCTGACAATCATGATAGGATAAAATAAGTTCATGTTAGTTACTTTATAGTAGAATTATTCGAAGAATAGAATGTTAAGAAGTTTATTAGCAAAGTGGAAAAGAAGAAAAATCCCTAAGAACTATGCCATCCTAAAGGTGAAACCGGTGAGGCAAGAAAGCCGTGATAGGAAAGTAGCCAGAGTAGAGGCGTTGTTTAAGGAAAAAGTATCCAGATTATCATGCTAATAGTGACCGAAGTTATTTAAGAATAATCTAGTATATAGTAATCTAAAATGATCATATTTTGTTATGTGTATGATAGAAGAGAATATTTTGAAAAAAGCATCATATGAAAAATGAATACTTTTTTATCTGACGAAATGGTAGATAAATTTAAAATAGTTGTTTTGTATGTACTTAGGGATATAGAAATTGTAGATATAAGAAATATTATATTGAAAAAAATATTTGATAAATATTTTATGACTAGAATAAATTACATACCACACCTACCTACCTACTCTTACAAATATCTACATGCCAAACCTACACATCAACCATGATAAATTACGTATATTGAAAAATGGACATGAAAAATATAAAATTAATTAGAAATACTAATGAAAACAAATCTAGAAAAATATATGAGAATTAAAGATACAAAAAAATTAGACAAAAGTTAGAAAATATAAAAAATACAGAAGACACAGTAGAACTAGTTGTATTTTTGATAAATAAAAAAGAAATAAGTATATTTTCAATAGATAAGGTAGAAATAATAAAGAAAAGATTAAGACAATTATACAGTGAAGATCCATTAAAAGGATAAGAAAAACATAAAACTACTATAAAAATTAAATTAATAGATAAAATAGTATAATAACTCAAAAATCATTAACATATAATTTTGACGATTTAAAAGAATTTAAAATGCATATAGATGAATTATTAGAAAAATAGTATATACAAAGAAGCAATAGTAAACATAATAGTCCACCGTTTATAGTAAATAAACATAGTGAACAAAAAAGAGGAAAAAGTAGAATGGTGATTGACTATAGAAATTTAAATGCAAAAATTATGACAGACAATTATCCAATACCAAATAAGATATTAAAAATAAGACAAATTCAAGGATATAACTACTTTAGTAAATTTGATCGTAAATCAGGATTTTACCACTTAAAGTTAGATAAAATTCTAAGGAATTAACCGCATTTACGGTACCACAAGGATTTTATGAATGAAACATATTACCATTTGGATATAAAAATGCACCAGGTATATACCAACACTTTATGGATAGTTATTTTAAACAATTATTTAATTGTATAGTATACATAGATGATATACTACTATATACAAAAATTAAAGACGAACATTTAAAATTATTAGAACAATTTACAGATATAATAGAAAAATAGGGAATAAGTTAAAGTGAAAAGAAAACTGAAATTATGAAAACCAGATAGAGTTTTTAGGAATACAAATAGATAAAAGTGGAGTAAAAAGGCAACAACATATAGTACAAAAAATAATAAATTCAAAAGAAGAATTAGATACAAAAAAGAAATTACAATCATTTTTAGGATTAGTAAACCAAGTAAGAGAATATATACCAAAATTAGCAGAGAACCTAAAGCCATTACATAAAAAATTAAAAAAGGATATAAAATATAATTACAACGAAGAAGATAAAAAACAAGTTCAGAAAATAAAAATACTTTGTAAAGAGTTACCAAAATTATAATTTTCAGAAGAAAATAATTTTTTTTATATATATTGTAGAACCATATGCTAGTGAATATAGTTATGGAGGAGTGCTTAAATATAGATATGAAGAAGAAAAATTAGAACATCATTGTAGATACTACTCAGGAACGTTTAATGAGACAGAAATAAAATGAGAAATAAATAGAATAGAATTATGTTCATTATATAAATGTTTATTAGCATTTGAGCCATATATTGTATATAACAAGTTTATTGTACGAAAAAATAATACACAGGTATGCTAGTGGTTAACAAAGAAAATACAAAATTAAGTTACAACGAAAGAGATTTGGAGACTAGTGTTAAATATATTAAATTTTACATTTACAATTGAAGTAATTAGTACTAACAAAAATGTTATTGCAGATTACATATCAAGACAATGCTACATAGACTGATATAATAGAAGATGATGCTTTAGAAAAAATACTCAAAACCCTAACTATGCTTTCAATGAAAGTGGACAGTATGGGTAATGAAATAGAAAAGCTAAAGACTAATGAAGTTAAACTGAAGTCTAAAGCTATGAATCATCTAACTCAGCAGTGTGCAGAGCTATGTCGATCGGAAGACATCAAAATTTCAGAGCTAAAAGGAGACGTTGGGACACTCTATAAAACCCATAACATTTATCAACCTACAATTGAAAGTACAAGCAAAGGAGTTAGTGGACAGAGATATCAGAACATGAACTTGAATAAGATATTTGAAAAACCATTTATACCAAAAACACAAAAAGACCCCTTGTACATACCCCTACAAATTACCACATATCGAGAAAGTTTGAACCAAGATAAAAAAAGTCTATAACCACATAACCCGAGCATACATAGAAAATATCCACAAAATACAGACTTATCTAAGCCTTAAACCCAGAGCCACAATATCCAAGAACCAAACACAAACTATATAGCCCAAAAATTACAAGGTTACAATAAGTTAATCGCACTACCGGAATCCAACCCAAGCTTAGTTAAAACTTGTTTCAGTTATGGATTATTAAATACCGTATATACCCATGAAGGAAATGAACTAACAAATATACCAGAAGTATATAGAGCATTCACCACTTATAAAAGAATAACCAAAGGAAATCTATTTTTTGTAAAGTGTTATACTGCACCAGTAGAGATATTATATGACGAGATCAAACCAGTTATACAAATTGTAAAAATAGGATTAACCAGAGATATGATTATATCGGAAGATATTGTTCAGCAGCCAGAGATACCTAAAATCGAGATACCTGATTTTTATGCAAATAAACGACTTATTGGAATATCAACAATTGTTCAAGAATTAGTAAATAATTATATCAATGGAAACCCTATATGGAACTATTATTCAAGAGATCATCAAATGATTTATTCAAATTCAAGAGAGCTACGATAAACAGATATGGAAGATGCTAGACAATGGATTCTGACATTACTCAACCCAGAGAAACAACCAACTGCAAGAGCAATTAAGAAGAGATTTATTTCAGAAGAATTATTAACAAGATATTGCAAAATGATAGGACACAAATATCCAGACCATCTATGTTCAAGATGTAATGGAGAAGATAATATTATCCCGGAAGTTCAGCTGGAATAGAAGAAAATAAGGACGACAACTGAAAGATACATGACAAAAGATAGAAAGACACAGAGCAATAATAGAAAGATAAGAAGACAAAGCGTTGAAATATGAAAATGACATATGACTTTCAGAAATGTGAAATACGTAAATTATGTAAACATTTACTATTCTTATTATGCAGACTAGACTAGCCTATAGCCTTTTTGACTTTTCTTGTTTTTCTTGGCACTTGCCATTTTACTTTTTTAGGACCATTATTAATCTTTTATTTTCTTGACAGATGTAAAGTAGGAATAGTATAAAGTAGTTTACACGTTTTCTTTTTAGTCTATAAATATGTAAGCCTTCGGTAAAGTTAAAAGGAAAGACTTTCATGTGTTGAAAGCAAGCCTTCCTTCTTGTACACAAATAACTTTTTGAATATTTAATAAAAAACAGATATATTTTTAAGGAAAAGCAATGGATAAACAAAGTCCAGAATTATCAAACCACCAGAAAAGGTATATTTATTTACGATTATGAATAGCTAAATTCATAAATTTCTGACAATCATGATATGATAAAATAAGTTCATGTCAGTTACTTTATAGTAGAATTATTGAAGAATAGCATGTTAAGAAGTTTATTAGCAAAGTGGAAAAAGAGAAAAATCCCTAAGAACTATGCCATCCTAAAGGTGAAACCGGTGAGGCAAGAAAGCCGTGATAGGGAAGTAGCCAGAGTAGTGGCGCTGTTTAAGGAAAAAGTATCCAGATTACCATGCTAATAGTGATTGAAGAACATGTTATTTAAGAATAATCTAGTATATAGTAATCTAAAATGATCATATTTTGTTATGTGTATGATTGAAGGGAATATTTTGAAAAAAATATCATATGAAAAATGAATACTTATTTATCTGACGAAATGGTAGATAAATTTAAAATAGTTTTTTTGTATTTACTTAGGGATATAGAAATTGTAGATATAAGAAAAGTCATATTGGAAAAAATATTTGATAAATATTTTATGACTAGAATAAATTACATACCACACCTACCTACCTACTCTTACAAATATCTACATGCCAAACCTACACATCAACCATGATAAATTACGTATATTGAAAAATGGACATGAAAAATATAAAATTAATTAGAAATACTAATGAAAACAAATCTAGAAAAATATATGAGAATTAAAGATACAAAAAAATTAGACAAAAGTTAGAAAATATAAAAAATACAGAAGACACAGTAGAACTAGTTGTATTTTTGATAAATAAAAAAGAAATAAGTATATTTTCAATAGATAAGGTAGAAATAATAAAGAAAAGATTAAGACAATTATACAGTGAAGATCCATTAAAAGGATAAGAAAAACATAAAACTACTATAAAAATTGAATCAATAGATAAAAATAGTATAATAACTCAAAAACCATTAACATATAATTTTGACGATTTAAAAGAATTAAAAATGCATATAGATGAATTATTAGAAAAACAGTATATACAAAGAAGCAATAGTAAACATAATAGCCCAGCGTTTATAGTAAATAAACATAGTGAACAAAAAAGAGGAGAAAGTAGAATGGTGATTGACTATAGAAATTTAAATGCAAAAACTATGACATACAATTATCCATTACCTAATAAGATATTAAAAATAAGACAAATACAAGGATATAACTACTTTAGTAAATTTGACTGTAAATCAGAATTTTACCACTTAAACTTAGATGAAAATTCTAAGGAATTAACCGTATTTACGGTACCACAAGGATTTTATGAATGAAAGATATTACCATTAGGATATAAAAATGAACCAGGTGGATACCAACTCATTATGGATAGTTATTTTAAACAATTATTTAATTGTATAGTATACATAGATGATATACTACTATATACAAAAACTAAAGAGGAACATTTAAAATTATTAGAACAATTTACAGACATAATAGAAAAATCGGGAATAAGTTTAAAAGAAAGCCGAAATTATGAAAAGCCAGATTGAGTTTTTGTAAATACAAACAGATAAAAGTGGAGTAAAAATGCAACAATATATAATACAAAATAATAAATTCAAAAGAAGAATTAGATACAAAAAAGAAATTACAATCATTTTTAGGATTAGTACACCAATTAAGAGAATATATACCAAAATTAGCAGAGAACATAAACCCATTACAAAAAAAATTTAAAAAGGATATAAAATATAATTACAACGAAGAAGATAAAAAACAAGTTCAGAAAATAAAAATACTTTGTATAGAGTTACCAAAATTATAATTTTCAGACGAAAATAAAAAAAATTATATATATAGTAGAAACATATGCTAGTGAATATAGTTATGGAGGAGTACGTAAATATAGATATGAAGAAGAAAAATTAGAACATCATTGTAGATACTACTCAGGAACGTTTAATGAGACAAAAATAAAATGAGAAATAAATAGAATAGAATTATGTTCATTATATAAATGTTTATTAGCATTTGAGCCATATATTGTATATAACAAGCTTATTGTACGAACAGATAATACACAGGTACGCTAGTGGTTAACAAAGAAAATACAAAATTCAGTTACAACGAAAGAGATTCGGAGACTATTATTAAATATATTAAATTTTTCATTTACAATTGAAGTAATTAGTACTAACAAAAATGTTATTGCAGATTACATATCAAGTCAAAGCTACACAGACTGATATAATAGAAGATGGTGCTTTAGAAAAAATACTCAAAACCCTAACTACGCTTTCAATGAAAGTGGACAGTATGGGTAATGAAATAGAAAAGCTAAAGACTAATAAAGTTAAACTGAAGTCTAAAGCTATGAATCAGCTAACTCAGCAGTGTACAGAGCTATGTCGATCGGAAAACATCAAAATTCCAGAGCTAAAAGGAGATGTTGGGACACTCCATAAAATCTATAATGTTTATCAATCTACAATTGCAGGTACAAACAAATGAGTTAGTGGATATATAAATAATAAATGATAGAATAAGTACAACAAAAAGAATAGCTCATGAAAAAACAGAATCAACAAGCTCATAAAAAAGAACAAGTTATGAAACAACTTCAACAGTTAATTTAAATCAATATTATATAACAAAAACAATAAATGAAAAAGAATATTTAATACTCTTAAACACAGGACAAGATGAAAATTATATAGCAAAATATCTAGTAAAAAGTGAAGAAATAAAATCTAATAGTAATATATGCCTAGATCTACCAAGGAGTCTAATAATCATTAAAGATACGGCAGAAAAAGAAAAAATAATAGGAGTCAGAAATATAAAAATAGAATTTGAAATAAAGGAAGAAATGCAAAAATCAGATATAATATTAGGAATAAAATGGTTAGAACAAGTAAAACCATACAATATAGAACATACACAATTATCTATAACATATAATAAAAAAAAATTATTAATAAAAAGAGCTTTGACATGACCTGAAAATATATGTACTTGTAAAAATAATAGTAGAAGGATATTATAACAGGCATTATACACCTATGATAGATACAGGAGCAGAAGCAAACTTATGCAGATACAACTGTTTACCAGAAAGTAAATGGGATAAACTGAAAACTTAACAATTCTTCATAAAATATTTTTTCCCATATTAATTTCTTTATGTCTTCTATTTCTAAGTCTTTAATGATATATAAAACAAGTATCTTAATTTCATCAGATATATAGCTTGTCATATTGTCCATATGATGCTTAGGTTTCTACGAATTGGATTTTAGTAATTTATAGTTTATTAAATGTTTTATCATAATATTTACTGGTTGTTTGTTTTAATCTTAATAATTCTTGTCTATTTTTATTAAGGAATTCTATATATTTTATATCTTTAATTCTCATATATTTTTCTAGATTTATTTTCATTAGTCTTTCTATTAATTGTATATTTTTCATGTCCATTTTCCAATATTCTAAATATACGTAATTTATCATGGTTGATGTGTAGGTTTGGCATGTAGATATTTGTAAGAGTAGGTAGGTAGGTGTGGTATGTAATTTATTCTAGTCATAAAATATTTACCAAATATTTTTTCTAATATGATTTTTCTTATAACTATATTTTCTATATCCTTAAGTACATACAAAACAAGTATTTTAAATTTATCTACCATTTCGTCAGATAAATAAGTATTCATTTTTCATATGATGCTTTTTCAAAATATTCCCTTCAATCATACACATAACAAAATATGATCATTTTAGATTGCTATAACATGTTCTTCGATCACTATTAACATGGTAATCTGGATACTTTTCCCTTAAACAAGTTACAAGAAGTTAATCGCACTACCGAAAATCAACCCAAGCTTAGTTAAAACTTGTTTCAGTTATGGATTATTAGATACCGTAGATACCCATGAAGGAAATGAACTAACAGATATACCAGAATTATATAGAGCATTCACCACTTATAAAAGAATAACCAAAGGAAATCTATTTTTTATAAAGTTTTTATTTGTGCGTGGATGTTTCTAACTTTTCTAAACATTTTTATTTTTAATTTATTTATTTTAGTTTTATTGATGTTCATATGTTGGGAGTGATTAAATGGTATTTGATTAAATGTTTTACTGTAATATTCTTTAGTTTTTTCTCTTAATCTTTGTAATTCTTGTATATTATTTTGAAGGTATTCTAAATATTCTATATCTTTTGTTTAAAATATTCAAATAAATTCTCTTTAATAAGTATTTATGTTAATCTTATTTCTTCCATATCTTGTCTCCAATATTTTATATATTCATAGTTTATCATTTTATCCTAAAGTAGTTGTAATACTGCAAATTTCTTTGTAATAATTTATTCTAATTGTACTATATCTGATATTAAATTCTTGGTTATCTATTTTGTTAATTATCCTGTCTTTTTCTTCTATGAATAATTCTATGTCTAAATCATATTCTAAACTGTCTTTTAATTCTAGTTGTTTCATGGTTTTGTCTATCCAAATTAATCTTTCTTTTAATTGTTTTCTTCCTTTTCTAAGCTGGTTTCTATAATTAATTTCTTCGTATAGACAACTTTGTTTTTCTCTAACTCTTTTTATATATTCTAACATTTTTTAATCTGTATAATATCCATCTGAATAATAACTATTATTATCTGAGTAATTACTATCTGAATAATATAATCTAAGATCATGCATTTCTTTTAACCATTCTAGACTTAACGATTCTTCATAAAATATTTTTTCGCATGTTATTTTCTTTATGTCTTCTATTACTAAGTCTTTAATGATATATAAAACAAGTATCTTAATTTCATCAGATATACAGCTTGTCATATTGTCCATGTGATGCTTAGGTTTCTACGAATTGGATTTTGGTAATTTATATATCCGATCTATTTAAGTTATCCGCACCCCCTACAATTGGTATCAAAGCTATGTTGTTTAAAGTTACGGAAGTAGTATATATTTGGATTTATTTGATTAATTTATTAATTATGATAAAATTAGATTTAGATATCCACCAAAATATTATAAATATTGCTTAGATGAATAACGTACAAAAATCACAAAAATATAAAGAATTGAAACAAATAATATCTGAAAAACGTAAAGAATTAAAAATAAGGATAGAAAGACTACACTATAACATAGTTGTCGGAGTTAGTAAAGACTCAATAAATGCACAAAAAGAAGAAATATCAAATTTAAAATCAACAATAGATAGTATAGAATATATATATCAACATAACCTATATACATTTAAATAAAATGAACAAAGAAGAATTTATAATAGATGAAAAAACATATGAAAATCACGAAGGAATAAAAATAAAAATAGTATTCTCTAATTTAGGAAGAAGAAATAAGAAAATAGGTCAACATTTATATTTAATGTTTGTTTACAACACCATGTAAACAAAAGTAAGAGCAAAAAGAGTTATTAATAAAATAAGAAAGAAAACTGATTGTATAAAATGAAGTGAAAAAATTACACAAAAGTTAGAAAATATAAAAAATACAGAAGACACAGTAGAACTAGTTGTATTTTCGATAAATAAAAAAGAAATAACTATATTTTCAATAGATAAGGTAGAAATAATAGAGAAAAGATTAAGACAATTATACAGCGAAGATCCATTAAAAGGATGGGAAAAACATAAAACTACTATAAAAACTCCTTCGCATCCTGCGAACAGCCTCTTTAACCTCCTCCACCTTAAAACTTTGACAATAACTAAAATCCCGACACTCCTCTGAGTGTTCTAGCTCCTCTAACACAATAGCTCTATCCCTTTCATCGTTCAAGAGCCTATGGAAATACGACTGCCATCTTTTCTTAATGTGACCGTCCTCCACCAGCACTCTACCATTCTCCCCCTTGCTGCACTTCACCTGATCGAGGTCACGACCCTTCCTCTCCCTAGCCTTAGTGAGCCTAAACAACTTTTTTTCCCTTTTTTTCTCCTCCAACCCCGCATACAAGCTCTCAAAAGCTGTCGTCTTAGCTGCCGTCACTGCTAACTTAGCCTTCTTCCTAGATAAATTCTACTCTTTCCTGTTTACCCGTTTCTCTTCTTCATCTTTACTCTCAACAAACTTAGCATACACCCCTTTCTTAGTCTCCACTTTCTTCTTAACTTCTTCATTCCACCATCAATCCCCCCCTTCCGATAATGCTCGGCCCGTCCCTTGGAAACACCCAATACCTCTCTAGTATTCTCCATGATACACTTAGCCACCCTATCCCATATACTATCCACGTCCCCCCTACACTTCTACCCCCCATTCCCGCCACCTTCTCCCTTATCTCCCATGAATTCACCGGTGTTAAGCTACCCCACTTAATTCTAGGTCGACCCTCCTCACCCTTTCTCTTCCTATCCTTCTTTATACCCAAGTCCATCACCAAGAGCCTATGCTGGGTCAAAAGATTCTCACTCGGGATGACCTTACAGTCCTTACACAACACCCTATCCCCCTTCCTAAGCAGCAAAAAGTTAATTTGGGTCTTGGCTATCGCACTTCAAAAGGTGATCAAGTGATCGTCCTTCTTCGGAAAGTTCAAATTCACCACCACCAGCCCAAAGGACCTCGCAAAATCCAATAGAGCAGCTCCCTCTTTATTTCTCATCCCAAAACCAAAACCACCATGCACATCGCCAAAGCCTTCCGGTAACGCCCCGATGTGCCCATTGAAATCACCTGCTACAATAATCTTCTCCGAGCTAGGCACGCCTCTCACCACCTCATCCAAAGCCTCCCAAAACTGCATCTTCTCCTCCCTATCCAAGCCCACCTGCGGCGCATAAACACTACACACGTTCAGGGTAGATACACCAATGACCAACTTAATAGTCATCAACCTATCGCTGATGCTCTTAACCTCCACTACCTGACCTCTAAGATCTTCATCTACTAAGATGCCAACTCCATTCCTATGCCTCTTGCTCCCAGAGTACCAAAGATTGTAACCATCCACATCCCTAGCCTTAGACCATACCCACTTAGTCTCCTGGACACACGGAATATTAATCTTCCTCTTTCTAAGAATCTTCACAAGCTCTATGGACTTACCCTGGAGAGTCCCTATATTCCAAGACCCAACCCTCAGCCTACCAACTCTAGCATTATATTTTCCTCTACCGCCCCTAACGCCAAACCTTTCCCCCCTCCCACACCCGATATTCCCTCTTCCTCCAGCCCCATAACAACCTCCCATCCCAACCCCCTCGGATAAGACCCTATCCAACAATCAACTCCCACAGTCAGTACTCCAAGAAAAATAATAAACGATAGTAACAAAGCAACAACAGGAAATACAAGGCACACACAAATTAGAAGGAATAATCAAGAAAAATAAGTCACTCCCATAACTTAAAAATAAGTCCAGAGATGGAATAATCAGGAAAAAGTGGATATCAAAGTTTAGAAATCCCAAGTAAAACATGACATGATCATAATAACATAACAATAGTAGCTTGTTAACAATGCTTTCATTTAGACATTTTGTCAAACACTTGAGAGGAATGAACTTGTGCACATACTATTATGTCATGATTTAACCCTTCAACTCACATGGACACTTTATCAAATACTTGGGGAGCATACTTTATGCACATCATAATAATCAACAAGCAAACATCATGATCACAATCCCAACTCATAAAATTAAGGGGGTTTTAACATACAACCACATAACAGTACACACATATTAGTTACTTCACATGAAACATGTATTAAATCAAGGATTAGAAACCCAATTAACAACATAATCATGAATACAATATAATTCACCTAACATACCTTGATTGTAAATTTTGTGGAGTTTGTGGTGGGTTCTTGAGAATTGATTCTTGAGCTTGATGAAACTAGGGCTTGTTCTTGAGAGGATTTTGTGAAGAGGATAAGAAATTATGCTATTTGGGGTCTTAATCCCGTGTTATGGACCTATTGGGTGAAGGGGAAATGACCCATTTGCACTTAAAATATGGAACAACATTGCAGAAATTACCCGGAATGGACTGGACAGGGCGTCGCAGGCTCTGCAGTGCCTCTCTGAGAAGGGTGCCACGGTCTGCATCACGGGCTCCCCCCAGCACTGGACTGGACAGGGCGTCGCGGGCTAATCACCTTGAGCCCCTATTTTGGAGTTTCAAACACGCCCTTACGCTTGTCCGGAAATCTCAAAACTCACCCGAGATGTACTATTGACTTCTCCAATCATGAATCAACTTAAAAACTAACTTTCTGAGGTCGAGAAGGTCGTAAATAAATTCCTCAAAGTTTCAGGGCTTTAGAAATGACTAAGTCCTAACACTTAGCTGAAATTGTCTAAGTCTGGAACCTCTTTTGGGCATGCTTTAAAGGACTCAAACGTTCTAGGATTCTGCGGGGTCTTACAAAAAATAACACTAGAAACAATAAAAACAACAAAATAAATCCTAGATCTATACACACAACATTTGGCCTAGACAACAACAATCAAGAACAAGTTCTCAGCCAAGAACAACAAGAACACTTCTTTTTATTTTTTTATTTTTTTCAACTCTCAAGTCCAAGAGTGATCTTGTTAGAACAAAATCAAAGATTTCTCTGATACCAAATGATACAAGAATAACTTGGAAACACAAGAATGAGTCCAAAATAGTCCATAAATTCAAGACTAAATCGAGACCGCCTTGGACTACATTTCTCAAATTCAACAACAACAACAAGTTTAACAA
This sequence comes from Capsicum pubescens, assembly GCA_030864215.1. Lineage (NCBI taxonomy): Eukaryota > Viridiplantae > Streptophyta > Magnoliopsida > Solanales > Solanaceae > Capsicum > Capsicum pubescens. Next base: position 218,343,724 of record CM061542.1, on the reverse strand, counting down.
GATACAAGGTGTTTTGACACCAAAACCAGCCAATCCAAACTAAGATTAAAAACATAATAAGATGAACAAGATAACAATAACGACAAAGAGGAAACAATAACAACACACGGATTAACAATACAAGATAAAAATGGTTACAAATTTACAATGAAATCAAAGGATAGATAGATAGACAATTGAAGATGTAATCTTAAGAACCCAAGAGATTATTCCACTCTAGGACCCTTAACACCACACACAACAAAAACCTATCTCTTACGTGACACAAGATCAGTTTCCACCTCCCAAGCATCAACGTTTCCAAGCAATACACAATCACTAGTGATTCCACACTAGCTCTTGACCTAGTTTCGATTTTAGGGCCTTCAAAGGGAGAGGACTTGTGTTCTATGACTTACAAAATTATCCAAAAACTAACTAAAGAAACCCTAACATGCTCCTTATATAGCTATTATAAAATAAAAGATAAAATATCCATAATACCCCTCAAGAGTGAGGCGAATGTGAGTTTTGGTTGGAGTCTATTACTCTTAGATCATATAGTGACAAAGGATGGTATCATGGTCAATCCAACCAAGATTGCTGCAGTTTGTGTTTGGGATAGGCCTAGTTTTCTTACCGAGATTCAAAGTTTTGTTGGTTTAGTGAGCTACTATTGATGCTTTATTGATGGTTTTTCATATGTTGTGGCTCCTTTGACTATGTTGACTCAAATGAAGATATCTTTTTAGTGGTCTGATAATTGTGAGGTGAGGTTTCAAAATTTCAAGGATTTTTTTAACCTCAACTCTTGTCTTGACTTTGCCCAAGGAGGGTGTGGGTTTTAATATCTTTTATGAAGCTTCAGATGTTGGGTTAGGTGTTGTGTTGATGCAGGAGGGTAAGGTTATTGCTTATGCTTCTAGTCAATTAAAGCCCCATGAAAAGAATTACCCTACCACCAATTTGGAGTTGTGTATGTTTTTTTTTCTTTGAAGTTGTGGAGGCACTACTTGTTAGAGTGTATTGTGAGATCTTCTCAGATTATTGTAGACTTGTATGGTATGCATTGTAATTTTCCCGTTGGTTGGTTTAAGGTTTCTAATGTTATACTTCATGGTATGGACTTTCTTCGTGAGTCTTTGGATAATGTTTGGGTCATTGCGCATAGACTTCGAGTGGCTTAGAGTTGGCAGAAGTGTTATGTTGATTGTAGAATTTATACCTTGAGATTAGTGTTTGTATTGAGTCTTCTTTTATGTTTTGACCATGAAGGACGTGATGAGGTTTGGGATGAGGGAAAAGCTTAGATATATGTTAGACCATTTGAGATCCTTCAAACTATTAGGGATGTAGCTTATGAGTTAGAATTACCCCTTAATTTGTTAGATGTTCATCCAATTTTTTATGTCTCCATGATATGATGCTATATTTTGAACATTTCTCATGTCATTCATTAGGATTCAGTGCAGTTAGATAAGAGGTTGCCCTTTGTTAAAGAGCCAGTCTCTATCTTAGTCAAGGATGTTAGGAGGTTGTTTTCTAGATATATTTCAGTGGTTAAGGTTTAGTGGAGACATTGACCTATAGATGAGGCTACTTAGGAGGGTGAGTTCGATATGCATAGTAATTAATATGCCATAGAAATATAGCTCTTTCGATGCTTAAAATAAAGAGAATATGAAAGTTCTGAGGGCTTTTTTTAAGATTTGATCTATTATGGGTATGTTTTGTAGAAAACTAAGATTTGGATGATAAGTTCATGAAAATGATGAAAAAATGTATTTTTGGTTTCTTTTGGAGCAATTATGGATATGGATAATTTGTAAAAATGGTTACAAATTTACAATGAAATCAAAGGATAGATAGATAGACAATTGAAGATGTAATCTTAAGAACCCAAGAGATTATTCCACTCTAGGACCCTTAACACCACACACAACAAAAACCTATCTCTTACGTGACACAAGATCAGTTTCCACCTCCCAAGCATCAACGTTTCCAAGCAATACACAATCACTAGTGATTCCACACTAGCTCTTGACCTAGTTTCGATTTTAGGGCCTTCAAAGGGAGAGGACTTGTGTTCTATGACTTACAAAATTATCCAAAAACTAACTAAAGAAACCCTAACATGCTCCTTATATAGCTATTATAAAATAAAAGATAAAATATCCATAATACCCCTCAAGAGTGAGGCGAATGTGAGTTTTGGTTGGAGTCTATTACTCTTAGATCATATAGTGACAAAGGATGGTATCATGGTCAATCCAACCAAGATTGCTGCAGTTTGTGTTTGGGATAGGCCTAGTTTTCTTACCGAGATTCAAAGTTTTGTTGGTTTAGTGAGCTACTATTGATGCTTTATTGATGGTTTTTCATATGTTGTGGCTCCTTTGACTATGTTGACTCAAATGAAGATATCTTTTTAGTGGTCTGATAATTGTGAGGTGAGGTTTCAAAATTTCAAGGATTTTTTTAACCTCAACTCTTGTCTTGACTTTGCCCAAGGAGGGTGTGGGTTTTAATATCTTTTATGAAGCTTCAGATGTTGGGTTAGGTGTTGTGTTGATGCAGGAGGGTAAGGTTATTGCTTATGCTTCTAGTCAATTAAAGCCCCATGAAAAGAATTACCCTACCACCAATTTGGAGTTGTGTATGTTTTTTTTTCTTTGAAGTTGTGGAGGCACTACTTGTTAGAGTGTATTGTGAGATCTTCTCAGATTATTGTAGACTTGTATGGTATGCATTGTAATTTTCCCGTTGGTTGGTTTAAGGTTTCTAATGTTATACTTCATGGTATGGACTTTCTTCGTGAGTCTTTGGATAATGTTTGGGTCATTGCGCATAGACTTCGAGTGGCTTAGAGTTGGCAGAAATGTTATGTTGATTGTAGAATTTATACCTTGAGATTAGTGTTTGTATTGAGTCTTCTTTTATGTTTTGACCATGAAGGACGTGATGAGGTTTGGGATGAGGGAAAAGCTTAGATATATGTTAGACCATTTGAGATCCTTCAAACTATTAGGGATGTAGCTTATGAGTTAGAATTACCCCTTAATTTGTTAGATGTTCATCCAATTTTTTATGTCTCCATGATATGATGCTATATTTTGAACATTTCTCATGTCATTCATTAGGATTCAGTGCAGTTAGATAAGAGGTTGCCCTTTGTTAAAGAGCCAGTCTCTATCTTAGTCAAGGATGTTAGGAGGTTGTTTTCTAGATATATTTCAGTGGTTAAGGTTTAGTGGAGACATTGACCTATAGATGAGGCTACTTAGGAGGGTGAGTTCGATATGCATAGTAATTAATATGCCATAGAAATATAGCTCTTTCGATGCTTAAAATAAAGAGAATATGAAAGTTCTGAGGGCTTTTTTTAAGATTTGATCTATTATGGGTATGTTTTGTAGAAAACTAAGATTTGGATGATAAGTTCATGAAAATGATGAAAAAATGTATTTTTGGTTTCTTTTGGAGCAATTATGGATAATTGGGAAGTTTTCCAGCTTGATCGAGATTAATGCATGTTCGAGAGTTGAAGAAAAGCTAAAAAACTGACTCCTAGCACCTACCAAGTCAACATGTTGCTGCAAGTAGGACCTACCGACCACATGTACACAAAGTAGGTACCAGAAAGTCAAAATCCCAAGAGTTAAATATTGCAGGATTTTTGCACCTGCTACCTTCGCCCACTACCTGTGCCCTGTGCCTGGGCTGCAGGTAGTACCTGTGCCCTTCCCGACCGTGGGTGCAGGGAGTAGGTGTCTACCAACTCAGTTTTCACCTATTTTATTTGGGCTTAGTTTTTAGGGTTTTCTCTAGTACTATAAATACCTTTTATGTACATTTTAGTCTGAGATATATGTGAGAGATAGAGAGTTGGCACTTTTAACACTTAGAAAAATATTTTAATTTCAAGATCCTTCTTTGATATTGGGATTCCATTGTATTTACATTGATTGATTATTCGGTTTGAGATTGTGGGGTTTCTTTCATCTTATCAATGTGATTCATCTTTGCTTACCAATATGATTGCTATTGATTTGTTCAAAATCATGAGCGGCTAAAACCTATAGCAAGAGTTATGGAAACACTGACAAATTGACGAAGTAGGGAAAGTGCAATTATTGACGAAAAAGTAATACCTATGGCATGCATTGCTTTATCTTTGATATGATTGATTTCTTAATAGGTGAACACATTAGGATCCCACCTAGATATAGCTACTTTCTTTAACAAAAAGGTAGTAACAAGGAAAAGATAAAGACAATAATAATTTAGAAAGTTAATAGCGATCCGTTGCAGCACAACGGTATATCCGAATGACTATTAGACTTCATCATATAACTTGAGACTTAAAAGGTGATAGTTAACTGGGACCATGGTAAGGGTTAGTAACGCGACACTCTGAGACTTAATAGGTAAAGGTGAAATCCTCATTCTCGTCCAAAAGATTGTAGGAGGTACATAACTTGTCGGTTCTGCATGTAGGGTATTGGGTTAGTTCAATAACACATATAAACCTATAGAGTTGAGATTCCAGGGGGACGCAATCCTAGTGTTCACTCATGACTGATTTTCAACCAAGTTAGTATTGTTCTATGTTCGAGACCGTAATGCCCCATATTTTTTATGTTAGCCTTTGAGCCATCGTTCCTATATGTATAAGCTAAAATCCAAATGATTCCCATGTGAATATAAGTTTCATGATATTTATCCTTGTGTTCGATGTGCTTTCGAGGTGAAAAATGTTCATAAGAATAACTTATAACAAAGTTGAGCTTAGAGCCTTGATTCATCCAAAGTTTGGTATTCGATTCTACAAGGGTCTACTTTGAATGTGTATAACATTTTATATATGTAATAGTTTGCATCTCAAGACCCACCAAATTGTAGATAATTGAATTAGCTTTTCAATGATACCAATTTCACCTTAATCCGATACCTGAGTGAAAAGTTATTGTATTTCTGTGTGAGGCAGTAAGCCGACGCGATTGGGATTCGACGCGTAGGTCATCGGCAAGATTAGCGATGCGACGCGATTGCAATCGCATTACAAAACTATTTCACAAGCTATTTCAGTTCCTAAAGGATTTAGGGGTACTTTGGTCACTTCCCCTAATCCAAATCTGTCCATAACACTTAATTTCAGCCTCAAAAGCATTAATTCATTTCTTTTTCTCCAAGAAAACCTTAGCCCCTTCAAGAACACCAAAAACTCCATAAAATTTTCTCCAAGAAAGTTAATAATACATGCTTCTGAGTTCAAGAACTTCAAGAATAAGCTTCAAGAACACCATTAGAGATTCAAAGTTCAAGCTTTCATATTCAATTTATCAAATATGGTATGTGTGGTTATGAACAAGAATACACTTTCATCCTTGTGCCCAAAACTAGTTTTAAAGTACAATTTACATAAATTGCAATTAGGGTTCATACCCAAATTATCTTGTTTTGAGTTTATAAATTTGTAAAGTAATTTAAGTGTTAAAATGAATGCTTGTTCTCTTCTATTTATGCTTGATTTAAAGATTTTCAATTAAGATTTAAGCATGATATTATGTCGCAAGTTAAATGATAGAAAGGATGAGATTCCAAGGCTTTAGTGCTTCAAGATTTTGCATTCTCATGTTTTGATCCATAAGATTCATATTGTGATTTTGATTTCATTATCGTGACTGAAATTATTGAAGTAGTTCAAGAAGATTATTGATCATGAAGTATTATTTCCATTTGACATAAATTTAAGGCCTGGGTTATTAAGACCTAGTTTGAATGTTGATATTTCAATAAGATTATGCTTTCAAGCATCATATGATTAGTTTATGGTCAGATTTTGAACAAGATTTGATCTTTCGATCCTCAGTTTACATATGGAATCCACTTTATAGTTTTGATTATAGTTTAAAGTGAAAAGAAGCATTACTGGTTTTTATAGTAAACCCTCATGCTAGTTTTAAAGTGGATTTCCTACAGATTAAAGGGAGTAGTATTTAGCACCGAGCGAGAAATGTGAATTTAGCGCATCCTTCTTCCCTAGAACTACGAGCTAATATTTGTACAAATTCAAATTATATTCCATTTGTATATGGATATAGATACAGATTGTGATCACTTAGCTCAAGTTATACTCCTTGGCATGAGTATGACATCCCTCCCCACCGTGAGGTTTTCCTCTTAGGGGAACTAGATGTTGGACACTATGCTAGCTCACATAGTGTATGTTGGTTATAAGAACCACCCTAAAGCCTAAGTCCTAAAATAGAATAACAGAACAACTTTTACAAACTAAGTACAAAGGCTCACAATTTTTTGTAGATATTGTTTTACATAAGTCATTAGCTATGAGATTTTAGGTTTTAGTTTGCAGATACAAAGGTGAGTCCTTTTTCACTTAGCCTGCATGAATTGAAAACAGACTTAACTTCAATTCTACATAGTCCAATAGCAGAAAGAGTAAAAGTACAACTTTTAGAACTAAGTGTTACGACTCAAAGATTTATACAGTATGTTTTATCATTCATGATTCATGATTTTTATCTTTTAGTTATTTTTGCCAATGTGAGTCATTTATACTTAGCATGCATTATTTTACAAGTTTATATGAATATTGAGATATTATTTTACTTATGCATTCACCCCTATATGATCAGTATATTCCACAAGTACTAATCTACATATATGTCTTTGTGCTACATTATTTGATAATGTAGGTACCAGTTCAGTTGTAGTCCATATATCACGATCAAACAGTTGTAAATTACAGCCAAAAGATGATGAGTCCTTCTACTTCGGGGTCTTCAGTTATATATTATTTATGTACATTACTTCCTTACTTATATATATTGATTAGTGTTAGTTGGAGTCGATTCCCAGCTATCTATAGTTAGTATAGTCGAGGCTTCACAGATGTCTGTCAAAGTCAGTCATGTAATTTCAGTTCTGCTCTTCACCTTTCCTTAGAATGTAAAATTGTATCAGTATTTTTTTTCTAGATTTCATCATGATTATATTTCCGCACAAAAACATCAGTCTTTTTATACATATATAAATCAGTTGCTTAGCAGTATGCTAGTACAAGGGTTAGCTTGAGATACCTTGTGGTCCTAAGCATCGTATAATGTCTCAAGACCCATTTTTGGGGTGTTAAACAATTGGTATTAGAGCACGAGGTTCAAGTGTCATAGGGTGTCTGTGAAGTCGTGTCTAGTAGAGTCTTATGGAATGGTAGGTAGACGTCTGTACTTTTCTTTAAGATGCTACGAGGCATTTAAGAAAAGTTTCCTTTCTTTCATACTCTAGATCATGCTATAAAGTTCTTCTATCAGAAACTTCTATCGATTCATGTGTCACTCCATAATTCTCCATCTATGTTATATTCTTTAGATCACATGATTAGCAAGTTCCAATTCATCCTAATATGATGCTCTCAAATTTACTATCAGTAACTTCTGAAGTCATCAAGGGGCTTGAGAGGAGCTTAATAGTGTGTTATAATTTTTTAAATCAAAATTTATGTCCTCATCCATATAAGTTGTTCAGTTAAGACAGAATAATATATGCATTCAAATTCCTCAGTATTCCTTCAATACAGATAGTGCTCATAAAAGGAGATCGTATGAACCTAGATTGTTGAATAAAGTTTGCATTTGAGGGATATTGCAACCTGGAGTGTTATGATTCATAAGTAGAAGAACCTTCTTATAATTGGAAGTATGTGTATAGAATTTTAGTGACAAGAAAAGTGGGAATGACAATTCATAGAAAGTATAGAGATAAACTTATGCATGCTATAGATTTTGCATTATGGTGATATATCCTGGTGTATTAGTTTAGTGGAAGGTAGAGAAGGTGTTATTAGTTAAGGTGAATTATTTTTTGCTTGAAGTATGAAGGGAGTTATTGATGGTAATTTTTGTGTTAGAAAAGTATAGATTATTAATGAAGTATTTGGTGGTTTAGTATTGTTAATTTAGGCTTCCCTTGAGGTTGCAAAAAGAAGTTTTGTTGAAATTTTTAGAACAATGAAAGAAATTTAGGAGTATAGATGGGTGAATAGTAGTGATGTGTAGAGGAAGGATGTGCCAAGGGATTATAATAAGATAGGCCATACGTTCATGATCAATTATTATTATTATGGGCTTCTAGTGGACTAGTGTTTCTTAATGTCTCATTTTATTATTTCCAAGTGAGAATAGTATGTGAGGTTGTGTTGTTAATCATGCCTAGCCCTAGACACTAAGTTCGAACTGTGGATGATTATCAAGGTTGATATAATGGTTGCTTGGTTGGTGATGTTGGTTATAAAGAGGTGAACCAATAGGCTTGAAACAGTGAATGCATGAATTCAAGTTTATTGATTTGAGATTAAGTATGATGTTGTAGGTATGATGTAGAGGTGTGCCCAAGGTGATATGGGGTTGCATTATTTTCTAAGGTTATTAAGTGTCATGTGTGGTTAGTAGTACCCTTGAGTTGCTAAGTGGATGAAAGATAGTTATATAGTACACAATTAATAACTAAGTTAAGGAGTTATGATTGATGATGCTAACCCTTTTCATATGATCTTGATTCTCATGGTTTATAAATATAAGTTTAGAGGCATGATATTGGTAGGCTATGATGGAAGTAGTATGGTTCATTAAAGGTTTGGTGATATCCATATTAAGTGTTAGAATCTAAGTTTGAGTCTTTGAAAATTGACTAATAGAAATAAGAGTTGAAGCACTAGATGGTGTGCACTCCATCTATGGGGATACTCATGAGGATTCTAAGTTAGTAAGTTTTTAGGTATTATATGACGGCTATTGGGGCTATAGAAAGATAGAGTTGTATCTTAGAAGGAAGTATTAGCAGTGGGTTTTACACTTTCAGGTAGAGTTTTTCGGGTTAAGTTCTATTATTTATGTGTATTGTTATACCTAGGCTCTAGAGTAAAGTAGTTGCAGTTCAGTTAGAGTTCAGTAAAGTGGTTCCAAAGACTTAGAATGATGGCTTAAAGCTAAGGGGGTGATGATATGATAAGTAAACAAGTCATATTCTCAGATTCTAGTAGTGTTGCCAGTGTGGGAGAAAGACGCCCGACTCATTCTTATGTCAGTATCAGTACTTCAATAATCTTGATATATACTCATGCCTTACTTTTAAGCTCCATAATTATAGTTCTGTTCATGCATATAATAGAAAATCATGTACTCTCCTAGTCCCTAGTATGAGAAGTTCTAGTTCATTCAGCAGTACGAATCATGTTCCAGGAATTTATGAACTCCAAACTCAGGTCATGTATCTCATGACTAGTGTACTCATGGTTTATAGTATGCTCAGTTCCAAAAAATCATGCTACACATCGGTGATATTCATCTTATAGCCATGTATGCCCTTATATCTAATTTTTTTGATGAATCCATGATGTTGATCCTCTATTCCTCAGGCCTTAGTTAAGTGTCAAGTTACGTATAGTATCTTTCCATACTTCAAGCTATCATGTTCTAACCTTTCAGTAACCCCTCCTTATGTAATGATAGTGATGATGAGTAAATGTTTCTTGTTGATCAAAGATCATTGTATGCTTGTTTTAGATAAGGCTATAAGTGTGAAGTAAGATTGAGGCCAAGTCTTTGATACATGTTGTGGTTAGTTGAAATTTGTGTGTATATGTTCTTGGGGTAGTGCTGGGAGTTGTTGTAATAAAGGCTTAGATAATATGAGGAGTATGCTATTATGGGTGTATGTTTAGATGTTCATATATGGTTATAACAATAGGTTTGAATTTCATGTTGGTGTATCCGTGTATGAATGTAGTGCACGTTAGTTTCTAGACTTTCCGACCTTGGAATGTAAATCTTTAAGTGAATTCATGATTGGGGTTGTCGATAGCACATCTCGTGTAAGTTTTAGATTTTTCAAATGAGGTTTAAGACCTATTTGGATGGTAAAAATAGTGAGGCAATGCGATATGGCTTCGACGCGTCGTATATCACATTGGTAGGGAGCAATGCGACGCATCACATATCGCGTTGGTAGAGCGACGCGGCGCATCACTTATCTTGTCGGTAGTCCAATTCAGTTATGGTGTTATATATTATCCCTTGTGATTTTGAGTTAGGCTTGATCATGGCGAGAGGACTTAGTTCAGTTTAGACATTCGTAGATGGATTTATGATTGACCATGTGAGAATTAGAAGTTGAATCAATGACTATGCTATTTAAGGGGAATAGTATAGTTGAGGGAGTATTTGAGAAGTGTTGCTAAGCTTGAAAGTAAGAAGTTGCACTGCCTAATGCTTAGTAATTCTATCCTAGCATACGATTTATGTGCCTATGTTCCAAGCTATAGAGTTGTATCAGTGTTGTGATTTCTTAGTCAGATGTTTTGTTTAGATCATGCACAAGATTCTTCACTCCCTATTATTATTAGAATTTTGTAGAAGAGTGTTGAAGAAATATTCCATTTAAGTATGGGCAGTCAATATGATCCAGTCCATATAGCATGCAATCCCCTTTAGCAATCAATCAGATAAGCTTCTATGGATTTTCAACTTTCCATCTAGTCTTACTATTCGAAGTCTTATGAATATGGCCATTTCAACAGGTAGTTGTTTGCATCCATGTAATTTGTGAATTCAGATCAGTTCATGCATCAATTTTAAATTCTAGATATTCAGTCATGATTCATTCTGTAAGTGTCCCGTGCATCATCTCAGTCTTTCCTTAAAATTTCAGCCAAATCAGTATCATTCGAGGGATGAAATATCCCAAGAGGGAGAGGTATTGTATAATCCCGAGCATTTATGTCCTAAACCTTTCATTTTTTCTTCATGAAGCCAGATCCAACCTAAGGTAATGGTTACTCACAAGTCGACTCTCTCGTTCCTATCTCAGCCTTATAAGCATTCTTATGGCATTGCATGTTGTTAAGACATCAGTTTAGTTCATGATATTTAGTTCATGTATCATGTTTCAGGATTAGTTATGCAATCATGTTTTCAGTCATGCATATTCAAAATATAATCACAGTTGCCTAAGTACCCTCAGTCTAATCAGCCTCATTCGAGAACGAATGTTCACAAGCGGGAAATAATGTAATACCCCGCATTTCTCGGGCTAGTCTTTGAACCGTCATTCCTATATGTATAAGCTAAAATCCAAATGATTTCCATGTAAATATAAGTTTCATGATCTTTAGCCTAGCGTTTGATGTGCTTTCGAGGTAAAAAATGTTAATAAGGATAACTTAGAACAAAGTTGAGCTTAGAGCGTTTGATTCATCTAAAGTTTGGTATTTGATTCTACAAGGGTCTACTTTGAATCTGTATAACATTTTATATACGTAAAATTTTGCTGCTCAAGACCCACCAAATTGTAGATAATTGAATTAGCTTTGGAGCGATATCAATTTTGCCTTAATCCGATACCCGAGAAAAAATATGGCATTTTCCATGTGGCGCAGTAAGCCGATACGATTGGGACGTGACGCGTTGGTCATTGATGGATATAGCGACGCGACATGATGGAAATCGTGTTACGAAACTGTTTCACATGCGATTTCAGTTCCTAAAGGGTCTAGGCGCACTTTGGTCACTTTCCCTCACCCAAATCCATCCATAACACTTAATTTCAACCCCAAAAGCATTAGATACATCATAATTCCTCTCTTTCTCCCAAAGAAAACCCTATCCCTTTCAAGAAAACCAAGAACTCCACCAAATTTTCTCCAAAAAAGTTAATAATCCAAGCTTTCGGTTTCAAGAACTTTAAGAATAAGCTTCAAGAACACCATTAGAGATTTAAAGTTCAAGCTTTTACATTCAATTTATCAAATAAGGTATGTGGGGTTATGAACAAGGATACTCTTTCATCAATATGTCCGAAACTAGTTTTAAAGTTGAATTTGCGTATATTGCAATTAGGGTTCATACCGAACTTATCTTGGTTTTTGAGTTTATGAATTTGTGAAGTGATTTAAGTGTTAAAATGCATGATCGTTCTCCTCTATTTGTACTTGATTTAAAGATTTTCAATTGAGATTTAAGCATGATATTATGTTTCAAGTTATATGAAAGAAAGCATGAGAATCAAAGGCTTTAGTGCATCAAGATTTCTCAAGTTCATGTTTTGATCCATAAGATTCATATTGTGATTTTGATTTCATTATCTTGACTGAAATTATTAAGGTATTTCAAGAAGATTATTGAGACTAAAGTATTATTTTGATTTGACATAAATTTAAAGCATGTGTTATTAAGCCCTAGTTTGAATGTTGATATTTCAAGAAGATTATGCTTTTAGGCATCCAATGATTAGTTTATACTCAGATTTTGAATAAGATTTGATCTTTTGATCCTCAGTTTAAATATCGAATCCACTTTATAGTTTTGATTACAGTTTAAAGTAAACAGATGCATGATTGATTTTCATAGTAAACCATTATGCTAGTTATAAAGTGAATTTCCTACAGATTAAAGGGAGTAGTATTTAGCACCGAGCGGGAAGTGTGGGTTTAGCGCATCCTTTTTCCCCAGAAATACGAGCCAACATTGGTACAAATTCAGATTATATTCCATTTGTATATGGATATAGATACAAATTGTCATAACTTAGCTCAGGTTATACTCCTTGGCAAGAGTATGACACCTCTCCCAAACGTAAGGTTTTTCCCTTAGAGGAACTTGACGTCAGACACTATGATAGCTCACATAGTTTATATCGGTTAGAAGAACCTCCCTAAAGCCTATGTCCTAAAATAGAATAACAGAACAAATTTTAGAAACTAAGTGTAAAGGATCATAATTTTATGCAGATATTATTTTACATAAGTCATTAGCTATGAGATTTCAGCTTTTAGTTTACAGCTACAAAGGTGAGTCCTTTTTCACTTAGCCTGCATGATTTGAAAATGGACTTAACTTCAATTCTACTTAGTCCACTAGCAGAAAGAACAAAAGTACAACTTTTAGAGCTAAGTGTTATGACTCATAAAATTTATACAGTATGTTTTATCATTCATGATTCATGATTTTTAGCTTTCAGTTATTCCAGCCAATGTGAGTCATTTATACTTAGCATGCATTATTTTACAAGTTTATACAAACATTGAGATATTGTTTTACTTATGCATTCACCCCCATATTCTTAGTACATTCCAAAAGTACTGATCCACATTTACGTCTATGTGCTACATTGTTCGATAATGTAGGTACCAGTTCAGTTGTAGTTCATATATCACGATTAGACAATTGAAGATTTCAGCCAGCAGATGATGAGTCCTCTTACTTTAGGGACTTCAGTTAGATATTATTTATGTTCTTTACTTCCTTACTCATACGTATTGATTAGTGTTAGTTGGAGTCATGTCCTAGATATCTATAGTCAGTATAGTAGAGGCTTCACAGATGTTAGTCAGATTCAGTCATGTAATTTCAGTTTTACGCTTCACCTTTCATTAGAATGCAAAATTATTTCAGTATTGTATTTTTTTCTAGATTTAATCATGATTATATTTCTGCAAAGTAACTTCAGTCATTTTATACATATGTAAATCAGTTACTTAGCAGTATGCCAATACAAGGGTTAGCTTGGGATCACTTGTGGTCCTAAGCACCATGTGACATTTCGTGTCCCATTTTTGGGGAGATATAAGACTACTACACACAAATCCCCCACTTACTTTTCTTTTTTGCCCATAGACTATAATTACTGAAATTTGTCAAATCACGTGTTCCCTTGGGATTCGACCCGAGCCTTAGTTGGGTTACTATATATTTATAGCGACCATATCATCATCTAATAGAGGGTATTGCATGGACTTCATCAAGAAATTGGCTCTGTTTGTGGGGAATGCAATGTTAATTTTTGGATGGAGGTTATTGCAGTTCTTGTGTTTTTAGTCTTTCTTTATATTCTTAGTTGGGCATGCGCTGGTATATTCCTAGCATACAGAGTAGAGGCAATCCCTTACTCCTAGTGAATTCGAATCCAAAGAGGATCCTACAAACACCTGGTAGAATGACCAAGATGAAGAGGGGTGATAATCTTGAAGAGGTTTATGATATTGTATCTTCTGCAGAGGGAGTACGAAATATTATTCATCAATATATTGGTGAGATATTAGATCAAACTAAAGTGAAAGGAGAGCTGCGGCAAAAGCTTGGAGGATAGCTAGGGATACAGATCTAGCTGAACAGAGACAAGCAATGGACCACAGAGAAACACTCGACGGGAATCAAGATAGAGCTAGAGGTGCCCGTGTTTAAGTTATCCCTGCATATTAGTATGTGCATCTATATATAGATGATGAGGAAGATGTGGGATATGTTGAGCCGATAGAGAATAGAGCCATAGTACCTCCTATTTTGTCCCTAGTCATCAAATTTCACATCACGAGTTCCATGATCTAACATCTAAATTTGAATGGTGTGTTAGATGGATTCCCTACCGAAGATGCAAATTTTCACCTAGCAAATTTCCTTGGGATCTATAACTCGTACACCAATCCAGAAGTAAATCAGGAAGTACTTAGATTGAGTTTTTCCCTTCTCACATATAGGAGAAACATCTTTATGGTTAGAGAATTGCCAAGAATCTCTATCATGACTTGGAATGATTCGCGCAGGAAATTCTTAAACAGATTCTTCCCTCCATCAAGGATGTTGTAGATTAAGGATGTGTGATACCCCGTACTTTTTCCTAGCTTAGTTTAGCATCTAAAATGTCAAGGGTTAGCTTTAAAATGAAAAACTCTTGATAGAAGTAGAATTTACAAGTTCTAGACCCACCAATGTGTAGATAATTTGCTCAGCTTTCAAACGATACCAATTTCTCCTTAATCTGATACTCGGTTGAGAAGTCTTGGCATTTTTAGAAAAATAGTTTGTCATTTTGACAGGTACCGTGTCGCGGTGATGTATGACTTTGCAATTGTCGAAATCCAATGGAGCACCGTGATTATGTCACATCATGGAGAAAGTCCAGTTCCCACTCATTTTTTTTACAGTGAGGCGACGAAATTTTAGCGTATCGCAATGATGGACAAAATGGGACTCGTCCCTTTTCCAGTATCCCAACGTGATAGCCCCGCATCGCGTTGATGGATAAAACTGAGCTCGTCCCTTTTCCAGTGAGCCACCGCAATAGAGGCACATCGTGGTAGGTGGACAAATTGGGGTTTTTCCAGTTTCCAAGTTAAATTTTAAAAGGGCAATTTAGTCAATTCCTAAGCACCCAAGTCATGAATAGCATAGAATTAAACCTATTCTAAGCATTCTATGCTCACTTTTCATCAATTCTCTCTCAAGAAAACCTAAAACCTCATAACTTAACCTCCAAGAAATCAAATTTCCTCTATTCATTTTCTAAGCTAACTCAAAATTAAGGATTCTCAATTCAAGAGATTCAAGAATTCATCTTCAAGAGCACAAATAGGGATTCAAGTTCAAGTTTTCTTAGTTATTGCATCAATTAAGGTATGTGGGGTTTATGAACAAGGATCCTCTTTCATCCTTGTGGCCAAAACTAGTTTTAATTACAAATTTACACGATTTTGTATGATTATTCATGAATTTCAAATTAGGGTTCATACCCAATATTTCTAATTGAAGGATTTTGAGACTTGAAGTGAGTTAGATGATGAATTTCATGTTTACTTTTGTATTTTCAGGTATATTGTAGCGATTTTCAGATTTTGAGTTGAATGATCAATACCTTCATTATCAAGCATGAATATTATTATATTTTGACATGAATTTGATGCATGGATACTATGCTCTAGTCGAATATTTCTATTTCAAGATTAATTATTCTATGAGCACCCTATGACGAGGGTATTTTTAGATTTTTGATGAAGATTTGATCTTTTGATCTCAGCATAGCTATGAAATCAACTTTTTAGTTTCAGACTACAGTTTAACTTAACAAATATACAGTTGGTTTTCGTAATGAACCATTATACTAGATTTTAAGTGGATTTCCAACAGAATGAGCATGCATATTAAAGGGAGTAGTATTTAGCATCAAGTTGGGTATGTTCTCATGCCCCAGAACTACGAGCCAAAGTAGGTTTAGATTATCAGATTATTCCCATTTCTATATGGATGATAGATACATATGTGATCACTTAGATTATATTATACTCCTTTGCAAGAGTAAGATACCTCTCCCCAATGTGAGGTTTTACCATAAGGGAACTAGATGTTGGACTCCATGATAGCTCATATAGTTTATGTCAGTTAGAAGAACCTCCCTACAAAAAAGAGTAATCCTTACAGAAAGCTTTTAAAAGAAATCCCTAGAGCCTAACAGAAAAGACTTTCAGAATAGTTTTTTTAAAAGTATTTCCCTACTAGTAAAACCTTACAGAATCGAATAATTTTAACTAAACAGCTTTTAGAAACTAAGTGTAAGGGTTCACAGTTTTATTCAGATATTACTTTACATATGGCTTTAGTTATGATATTTCAGATTTCAGTTTATAGATATAGAAATGAGTCCTTTCTACACATAGAAAGTAAGATTTAAAGACAATATACCAGTACACCTTTTAGAAACTAAATGTTATGACTCACTAGATTTATGCAACATGTATTTCTATTCTTGATTATGATTTATTATTTTCAGATATTCTAGCTTATGTGAGTCATTTATATTTAGCATGCATTATTTTATTAATTGTGATGGTGTTAAGATCTTATTTTACTTATGCATTCACCCCTATATACTTAGTACATTCTCAAAGTACTGATCCACATATATGTCTATGTACTACATTGTCTCATAATGTAGGTTTAGGTGCTCAGTTTTAGCAGCGTGAGTGATTTCTAGCATCTCCATATATATCCCGATAGTTGGTGAGTCCTCACAGTTTGGGGACTTAGTCTTTCAATTTTTCAGCTTATTAGTATAGATGATTCAGTATTTCAGATAGTTCAAGTAAACTGGGGGTTTGTCCCAGTGACTCTCTCTTATTAGTCGTAGAGGTTTGTCAAACTGCTAGATTATAATTCAGATTTTCAGTATTGATTTATCAGACTCTTGAGTTTAGTATATTTAGGAGATTATATTCAGATATTCTCTATTAGCTCAGATAGATTTTCGTATTCTAGTTTTGATGTTATATCTATATTTCCTTATTATGAGATTAAGACTCAGTAGAAGGCAGACAGGGATACTCATAGTCTTGAGCACCATGTGACGTCTTGAGACATATTTGCAGGTAGTTACAAACTTGGTATCAGAACCTAAGGTTATACGATTCCTAGAGAGTCAGACAAACTGTATTACATAGAGTCTTGATCACGGGTGTTAAGCGCACCATATTTATGAGAAAGAGGCTATGGGATGTTTTAAGAAATCATCTCTTTTTTCCTGATCTATCATGCTTACAATATCTCTATATTCTTTTAACTCATGCTCTTACGTGATAGTTGAATATGCCTCCTCATCAAACTAACACCCACAGAAATAATAACTAGCTTCCCCAGCCTACCGACCCTCTAAATGAGAATGTATCCTATGCAAAATTTTGGGCTGCCTTTCAGGCATTGGCCTGAGTTGTGACTGCTAATGTTCAAGGAAACCATCAGGAAGCAGTCCCACTTTAGTAGAAAGGGAATTTAGCAGCAACCAGAATCAGAGACTTCATCGGAATAAATCTGCCAGAGTTCTTTGGGTCGAAAAAAAGTGAGGACCCATAACTTTATTTAGATAAGGTGAAAAAGATCACCTAGATTATGAATGTTTCTGAGGAGGAGAGTGTATAGTTACCATCTTATAGTTTGAAGTATGTAACATATAATTGGGTGGTTATGCTAAAGAATGGTAGAGATGAGAATGCAGCCGCTATGAGTTGGAAGGTGTTTCAGGATACATTTCTAGAAAGGTTCTTTCTACATGAAATTAGAGAAGCTAAAGTAGAAGAGTTTTTGAAACTGGGGCAGGGCTTGATGACAGTGAAAGTGTACAACCTTAAGTTTAACCAGTTGTCTAAGTATGCCCTTGATACGACGGATGGCCCTAGGGCAAGTATGAGTAAGTTTGTTACTGGAGTATCTGGTTTGATAGTCAAGAAGTGTAGGACTACCATGCTTATTGGGGACATAGATCTTGTTAGGTTGATAATTCATGCCCAATAGATTAAGGTAGAAAAGTTGAAGGGAAGAGAAACGGGAAATAAGAAGGCTAGAATAGGGTAGTTTGAGTATGGATAGACAAAGTATGGAGGGGTAAATCATTCAAAATTTTAGAATTGTTCATCTATGCTAGATCCATCTTCAGCTAATGCTTCAGCTCGCAGAGCTAGACATGAGCAGTGGTGTAAGACTTCCGTGTTTAGATCTCAGAATAGTATGAGTGGAAAGCTCAATTATCCTCTATGAGCTAAGTGTGGTAAGAATTAACCTGGTGAGTGCTTGTTGGGATAGAAAGGTTGTTATGGTTGTGGTAAGTTAGGACATGCAATGAAAGAGTGTCCATATGCTAAGCAGGGAAACAGGGATGTTCATTCTCAGACTTAGGCTACTAGTACACTAGCTCCTCTAGGTCGCCCAGTCCCTCCATAGGGCACATCATCTAGTACCAGTGATAGTCAGTGCCAAAATCAATTTTATGTTTTACCATCCCGTCAGGAGCAGGAGGATTCACCAGCTATTGTTACTTGTATGCTTCGCATTATTCATCTTGATATTTATGTGTTGTTAAACCCCGGGTTGAGTTTATCTTATGTGACCCCATTAGTTGAAGTGAATTTTGAAATAGATCATGAAAAGATCCTTGAGCCCTTCTTAGTTTCTACCCTAGTGGGTGTGTCAATTATTGCCAAACAGATCTATAGAAAGTGTCCTATCACTATCCTTTATAAAATTATGTTAGCAGATTTAATAGAGTTAGATATGGTCGACTTTGACCCTATTCTGGTATAGATTGTCTCAATTCTTGTTATGCATCAATAAATTATCGCACGTGAGTGGTAAAGTTTCAATTTCCAGATGAGCCAGTCTTTGAGTGGGAAGGAAATTAATTGACTCCTAAGAGTCATTTCATATCCTATCTTAAACCCAGAAGGTTGATCTCAAAGGGGTGTATCTATCATCTAGTTTGGGTTAAAGACACTAAGTCTGAGACCCCAACAGTTCAGTCAGTCAGTGTAATTAGTGAGTTTTCTAATATTTTCCCAAAGATTTGCCAGGGGTACCTACCAATAGGTAAATAAAATTCGATATTAACCTTCTTCCAGGTACTCAATCTATCTCTATTTCTCCATATTGTATGGCTCTAGCTGAGCTTAAAGATTTAAAAGAGCAACTTAAGGAACTTTTAGGTAAAGGTTTCATAAGTCCCAGTGTTTCTCCATGGAACGCTCCTGTCCTATTCGTGCGAAAAAAAGTTGATTCTTTGCGAATGTGCTTTGATTATCGTCAGCTGAATAAATTCACAGTCAAAAACAAATATCCTCTTCCTCGGATTGATGAATTATTCGATCTGCTCTAAGGTGCAAGTTATTTCTCCAAGATAGACCTTAGATCCAGCGATCATCAGCTTAGAGTAAGGGAATGTGACATTTCAAAGACAGCTTCCAAAACCCGTTATGATTATTTAGAGTTTCTAGTCATGTCTTTGGTCTTACCAATGAGACCATAGCCTTTATGTACTTGATTAACCGAGTGTTTAAATATTATTTGGACATGTTTTTCATAGTCTTTATAGATGATATTCTTGTCTATTCTCATAGTGAGGATGATCATGTAGACCACCTTAGAATTGTGTTGCAAACTCTTAGAGATCACCAGTTGTTTGCCAAGTTCAGCAAATGTAAATTTTGGCTAAGATAAGTAGCCTTCCTCGATTATATTATTTCCAATGATGGTATTAGGGTTGATCCCCAAAAGGCAGAAGCAATAAGGAATTGGCCTAGACCTATTTTTCTACAAGACATTAGAAGTTTCTTGGGTTTAGATAGCTATTATACACTTTTATTAAAGGTTTTTCATCTATTGCATCCCCTATGTCTATATTGACCCAAAAGAAAGTTAAGTTTCAGTGGTCAGATTCTTGTGAGAAGAGTTTTAAGAAGTTGAAGACTCGACTCACTTCAGCCCCAATTTTAGCATTACCTAATGGTACAAATGGGTTCGTTGTCTATTGTGATGTTTCTAGAATTGGCCTGGGTTGTGTTTGGATACAAAGAGGTAAGGTTATAGCCTATGCCTCGAGACAACTTAATCCTTACGAAAAGAACTACCCTACCTATGATCTTGAGTTCGCTGCTATTGTGTTTGCATTGAAAATCTTAAGGCACTATCTTTATAGGGTATATGTTGATGTGTTTACGGGCCATAAAAGTTTACAGTGTGTGTTTACTCAGAGGGAGTTAAATCTTCATAAGAGAAGATGGTTAGAATTATTGAAGGATTATGACATGAGTATGCTGTGTCATTTGGGAAAGGCTAATGTAGAGGCAGACACCCTTTGTAGATTGTCTATGGGAAGTGTTGCTCATATGGAGAATGATAAGAGAGAGATAGTTCGAGAAGTTCATCAGTTAGCTAGATTGGGCATGAGATTGGTTGACTCAGATGAAGGGAATGTTTGGGTACATAGTAGTTCTGAATCTTCTCTAGTTTCTGAAGTGAAAGAAAAGCAGAATAAGGATCCTAGTTTGGTCAAGCCTAAGGGTTCAGTTAAAGACCAAAAGATAGAAGTTTTCTCAGAAGGGGGAGATGGTGTGTTGAGATACCAGAGTAGATTATGTGTGCCATGTGTTGATGATTTGAGGTAGAGGATTATGGTAGAAGCACATCGTGTGCATTATTCCATTCATCCAGGAGCCACAAAGATGTACTGTGACTTGCATGAAGTCTATTGGTGAAGTAGTATGAATAAAGATATAGTAGAATTTGTAGCCAAGTGTGCAATTTGTCAACAGGTTAAGGTAGATCACCAAAGACCTGGTGGCACCTTACAGGAATTTGGTTTTCCCACTTGGAAGTGGGAATATGTGAATATGGACTTTACAACTGGATTACCCCATTCACGTCCTCAGCATGATTCGATTTAGGTTATTGTAGATAGATTGACCAAGTCAGTTCATTTCTTGCCAGTTCACACGTCCTACACAGCTGAAGATTATACTAATCTATACATTAGAGATTTGGTTAGATTGCATGGAGTTCCACTGTCCATCATCTCAGATAGGGGTACTAAGTTTACCTTTCAGTTATGAAAAGCCTTTCAAAAGGGTCTTGGTACCCAAGTTCATCTCAGTTCAACTTTTCATCCACAGACAAATGGTCAGGTAGAGAGGACCATTCAGACTTTAGAAGACATATTGAGGGAATGTGTTCTTGACTTCAAAGGAAGTTGGGATGACCACTTGTCGTTGATTGATTTTTCTAATAATAATAGTTACCATTTTAGTATTTAGATGGCCTCGTTTGAGGCTCTTTATGAGCGGAGATGTAGATCACCAGTCGATTGTTTTGAAGTGGGTGGGCTAGTTTGATTGGGCCAGATACGGTGTTTGAAGCCATAGAGAAAGTTTGGTTGATTCGAGAGAGATTGAAAGTAGCTTAGAGTCATCAGAAATTTTATGCAGACGTAAGAAGGAGAGATCTTTAGTTTGAAGTAGATGATCTTGTGTATTTGAAGCGTTCACCCATAAAGAGGGTGAAGAGATTTGGAAAAAGGGGAAGCTTAGTCACTGATATATAGGACCTTACAGGATTTTGAATCGTGTAGGGAAGGTAGCGTATGATCTTGAGCTACCCACAGACTTATCGTCAGTTTATCCAGTGTTCCATGTGTCCTTATTAAAGAAGTGAATGGATGATTCCGCCGTTATAGTCCTTGTAGAACGTACAGATATTAAGAATAGCCTCTCATACGATGAAGTTCCAATAGAGATTCTTGATCATCAGATTCATAGACCAAGGAACAAAGAAGTTCCCTTGGTCAAAGTTTTGTGACGAAATCAGTCGGTTGAGGGTGCTACTTGGGAAGCAGAAGCAGACATGCATACCAAGTATCCTCACCTTTTCCCCATGAACTCAGATTTAGGCGAAGGTAATAATCTTCCTTAATTCAATTCTTTTTTCAGTCTCATATTCAGCCATATAGTTATCTTTATGTAAATTCATGCACTCGCAGATTAGTTTAGTAGCTCAGCATGTTTAGATTAAGTCATGCAATTTGTTTAGTTGTGCATGTCAACATATAGCCTCAATTCCTCAGTAATTTCAATTTAACTAGCCATATTCGAGGACGAATGTTCCCAAGGGGGAGATATTGTAATATCCCAAACATTTTCCTGGCTCAGTTTAGCTCCTAGAATGTCAAGGGTTAGCTTTGAAAATGAATAACTCTTGATACGTGTAGAATTTCCAAGTTTTAGAGCCACCAATGTGTAGATAATTGGGTCAGATTACCAACGATACCAATTTTGCCTTAATCCGATACTCGGTTGAGAAGTTATAGTGTTTTTAGTAAAACAGTATGGCATTTTGACTGGCAGTGCATCGCGGTGAAGGACGATTTCACAATTGTCAAAATTCAGTGGAGCACCACAATTAGGTCATGGTGTGGTGAAAGTCCAGTTCCCACTCATCCTTTATCCAGTGATGCGACACGATTTTAGCGCATCACGGCGATGGCCAAAATGGGACTCATCCCTTTTCAGGTAGCACAACAAAATAGCCCCCTATCGCGTTGATGCGCAAAATCGGGCTCGTCCCTTTTCCAGTGAGCCACCGCGATAGTGGCGCATCACGGTGGGTGGCCAAATCAGGATTTTTCCAATTTCTGAGTTAAATTTTAAAAGGGAAATTTAGTTAATTCCCAAGCCCCCAAGTCGTGAATAACATAGAATTAAACCTATTCTAAGCATTCTATGCTCACTTTTCATCAATTCTCTCTTAAGAAAACCCTAGAACCTCAAAACTTAACCTCTAAGAAATCAAATTTCCTCCATTCTTTTTCCAAGATAGCTCAAAATTAAGGATTCCCAATTCAAGAGATTCAAGAATTCATCTGCAAGAGCACAAATAGGGATTCAAGTTCAAGCTTTCTTAGTAATTGCATAAATTAAGGTATGTGGGGTTTATGAATAAGGATCCTCTTTCTTCCTTGTGCCCAAAACTATTTTTAATTACAAATTTACATGATTTTGTATGATTATTAATGAATTTCAAATTAGGGTTCATACCTAATATTGCTAATTGAAGGATTTTGAGCTTTGAAGTGAGTTAGATGATGAATTTCATGTTTACTTTTGAATTTTCAAGCGTATTGTAGTAATTCCAGAGTTTGAGTTGAATTATCAATACCTCCATTATCAAGCATGAATATTATTGTATTTTCACATGAATTTGATGCATAGGTATTAAGCCCTAGTTGAATATTGCTATTTCAAGATTGATTATGCTATGAGCCCCCTATGACTAGATTATTGTCAGATTTTCAATAAAGATTTGATCTTTTGATCTCAGCTTAGATATGAAATCCACTTTTTAGTTTTAGACTACAGTTTAACTTAACAAATATACAGTTGGTTTTCATAATGAACCATTATACTAGATTTTAAAGTGGATTTCCAACAGAATAAGCATACAAATTCAAGGGGGTAGTATTTAGCACCGAGTTGGGAATGTTCTCATGCCCTAGAACTGCGAGCCTATGTAGGTTCAAATTATCAAAGTATTCCCATTTCTATATGGATGACAGATACAGATGTGATCACTTAGATTATGTTATACTCCTTGGCAAGAGTATGCCACCTCTTCCCAATGTGAGGTTTTCCCATAAGGGAACTAGATGTTGGACTCCATGATAGCTCACATGGTTTATGTCTGTTAGAAGAACCTCCCTACAGAAAAGAGTAATCCTTACAGAAAGCTTTTAAAAGAATTCCCTATATCCTAACAGTAAAGACTTTCAGAATAGTTTTTTTTTAAAAGTATTTCCCTACTAGTAAAACCTATCAGAACCGAATAATTTTAACAGAACAACTTTTAGAAACTAAGTGTAAAGGATCACAGTTTTATTTAGATATTGCTTCACATATGTCTTTAGCTATGAGATTTCAGATTCCAGTTTAAAGATATAGAAGTAAGTCCTTTCTACACTTAGACAGCATGATTTAATGATAAAATACCATTACATCTTTTAGAAACTAAATGTTATAACTCACTAGATTTATGCAACATGTTTTTCTATTCTTTATTATGATTTACAGTTTTCAGATATTCCAGCTTGTGATAGTCATTTACATTTAGCATGCATTATTTTATAAATTGTAATAACGTTGAAATATTATTTTATTTATGCCTTCACCCCCATATACATAGTACATTCTCAAAGTACCAATCCACATATATGTTTATGTGCTACATTATCTAATAATGTAGGCTTAGGTGCTCAGTTTTAGCTGCGTGAGTGATCTCGAGCATCTCCATCTACATCCCAACAATTGGTGAGTCCTCATAGTTCGGGGACTTAGTTTTTTAGTTTTTTAACTTATAAATATAGATGATTCAGTATTTTCAGACAGTTCGAGTCAGTTGGGGGTTTTCCCAGTGACTCTATAGCATTAGTATTAGAGGCTTGTCAGACTGCTAGATTATGATTCAAATTTTCAGTATTAATTAATCAGACTCTTGAGTCTAGTATTTTTCAGAGATTATACTCTGGTATCCTCAGTTAGCTCAGAAAAATTTCCATATTCTAGTTTTGATGTTATATCTATATTTCCTTTTTATGAGATTCAGACTCAGTCGAAGAAAGATAGGGTTATCTTAAGGCTACTCATAGTCTTGAGCATCGTGTGACATCTCGGAACCCATTTTGAGGGCGTTACAGGATGAGATCAATAATTTCAGGCAGCTGCAGTTAGAGTCCATGTACGAGGCTTGGTTTAGGTTTAAGAAGAAGTTGAAATTAGTGCCCTATCATCAATATTCAGGGAAAAACTTATCGAAGATATTCTACAAAGCCATGAACATCAGCTCCAGAGCCATGATAGACACCATCTCTGGAGGAACTTTTATGAGACTATGTTGGGAGACTACTTTAGAGATGTTATATCGGATCTCACTCATAAACTGAGGGTGCCAAACTTAGTAGGTTGAGAGGTAATCTGTTACTTATGCTATAGGTACTTCTTGCAACCAGAGACCAGCTGATGATACAGTAATGCATGAAAATTATGTTGCTAAGTACTGATTTAGGGGTGCTAGCAGAGCAGCTTGAAGCAACAAATTCTAAGAAAGTGAATGCAGTAGCCACATAGGGTTAGCTTCCAAAGCATATGAGTCTGAATTAGAAAAGGAAGCTAATTATTTAGATCGTCAGATGGTGCATTTTTTAGCCTAAGGGAACGGTAACCAAGGTCATAACTATTATGATTGGTACAAAGATCATAGAAAAGACAAAGATGGTGACTGGAGGAAGAAGGATGACTACAGAGAAAATAGATATAGATACATTCCACCTGGTAGACGCAATGTAGAATCTAGAATGGAGAAGATGCAGGCTAAATTAGTGAAGGGTCAAGAAAATCAGGAGATCAGCCTTAAGGAAATTAAGGTTGATATTTTAGTATTGACCCAGAAGGTCGAGTCTCATTCCACTGATATCAAGCAGCCGAAATACCAGCTTGGGCAGATGTCAGAAACTCTAAACTAAAGGCAAAAAGGTTACTTTCTGAGCTATACTATGAAAAATCCAAAAAAAAAAATGATCACGTAATTGCTATTACCACGAGGAGTGGTATCACTACTAGGGATCCCCCACTACCTGCTACAAAAGTTATTGATGATGAGACACATACTGCTGAGTTTGAGTAGGTAACAAAAGAATGAGATATAGTTGCTAAAGACAAAGGTAAGGGTTTGATCATTGAGATAGAGGCAAGACAAATTCTGACACCACCCCAACCTTTTTCTCAACGACTGATGTAGAAGAAAAATGAAAGTAAGTTCAAGTAATTTATTAAGATGCTGAAATAGTTGAGCCTGGACATACCTCTTCTTAAGGCATTAGAGTAGATGCCTAGATACACCAGGTTCATAAAATAGTTAGTCACAAGCAAAAATAGTGTAAATCTTGAAGATGTTGAAGGAATTCACCATTGCAGTGTAGTCACGACTAGGTCATTGGTGTAGAAAAAGGGTGACCTTAGGACGTTCACTATACCATGCACTATTGGGCCATCCAGATTCGCCCGAGCTTTGCATGATTTAGAGTGCAATAATAATTTGATACCGCTGGTTGTCTTTAAGCATCTAATCTTGAACCCTTCAGAACCAACTTCGATGTGGCTATTAGTGGTTGCCTGCATAGTAAAAAAGCCTATGGGAATCTCGTGTGATGTGATTGTTAGGGTGGAAAAATTCATTTTCCCAGTTCACTTCCTCATCCTGGACTGTGAGGATGACACCAAAATTCCTATTATTTTAGGAAAACCATTCATGGCCACATGAAGAGCTATGGTTGACATAGCAAAGGGTGAGCTGAAATTTCATGTCAACGGTGAGGAGATGGAATTCAACATCCTAAAGTCTATGAAGCAACCAACCAACATGAGGGTAGTGTTGATGATTTATTGTATTGATGACCCTGGAGGATACTCCTATGGGTATCTTGATAAATTATGAGTAGTCAAGATACGTGGGTCATACTGCGACGTTAACTCAAGCATTGCATGGGAGGCAACCCATGGGATTGTTGGTGAAGTATGAGTAACCAACATAGCCACGTCGTGCTGTGATGTTAAATCAAGCACTAAGTGGGAGACTGTCCACTATATTTTAATATTTACGTTTTTGTTGTATTTGTTTTTGTGGTTTTTTAGCCTTTGGACCTTAGATGGAATACGTTAAACATTGCTAGATTTATCGATATCTAGCTAAGGGGACTGTGTAATCATCCCATCATGGTCACAAGTCCCACACTGTAAGTTTAGTAGAAAATTGAAAAGTTAAAAATTTTGAGGAGGAAAAATGGTAAATTGTGGACCTTGGCACCTAATTTTACTTTTGGTACCTAAAACTTAGGTTGTGGGACCATAAGTAGCTGGAAAAATGTCAATACACCAAATTCGAGTTGCAGAAAAGTGGACCAAAAATTTTGGCCCGGCACCTGCACCCAAAACCTGCGGGCCGTAGGTGCTACTTGCGTCCAGAACCCAACCACGGGTAAAGGGCACGGTTAGGTTCCACAGTTCGGTCAAATTCGTTCCCACTTTTTAATTAAAACTTTGGGTCCACCAATATTTAAATATGACCTATTATATACCCCACTATATAAAAACATTCTAACCCATATTCTAACTCATTCTAATCCTCATTACTTCAATTTTCTCTTTGAATTCAAACTTTCCACCTTAAACATAACAAACCCCACACATAAGAAAAGGTGAAATTAACACTTATTTGAGATACCAACTTGTACAAACATATTAGAAACAAGTTTCAATCTTGGTTTTTCTTTAGTTCTTCATTATTCTCTTCTGAATTTTCATATAGTAGGTAACGTTCTTGGATCCTAATGGTGATTTAATGTTTTATCTATTGTTGTAACAATTTGATATATATAAGGCATTGATAAATATATTGAAACTATCATGCTTGTATAAGGGATCCTTGAAATAACTAAATTCATAATATAGGGCCTTGTTTCGAGTTATAATCCTAAGTTTAGGCCCTAACCAAAAACTGAACTGGAATGAATGAAAGTAATGCCATGAGTTTAACTTGTTTATTTGATTTGAAAGTCATGATTTTTTATTATCATGTATAATTGGTCTTGTTGGGGTTTCAAATAGGTTATAGGTGTGTGAAAAGTGAGGATAAATTTAAACTTTTCAAATTTTGAGTTTTTCTTCAATTTTCACTATCCATCACTTTGGTTGAAAACTGATATTTAGCTTTTTAGGTATAAATGGAACCTAAAGTAGTAAATAAGAAAGCAGCTGGTACTTTGAGAAGACGGGAAGAGTCTTCTAAGATTAGCGGTTTGGTAGAAGAGTATCCAAGACAATGCCATGTTGATGCTGTCATTGTAGTGAAATACGGAGTCATACAAGGAAAAACTTGCCAGGATACTCATTAGGTCACATCTCAGCCGATAATGAAATCCACGAGGACATCACCACCACATACTTCTCTACTCAATGATAATGACGATGATAAGGAGGTAGAGTCTAGCCTACTCCACATGCTGATGCTTAGGATCCCAGTCTAAAGAGAGGTCCTGGGATTCTTTTGAGGAGGATGAGCAGGAGAAATTATTAGTGTTATCCCACTCTAAGGAGGGTACAACATAGGCTTCCCACGATGTATAACTGAAGCAGACACTCGTACCTATCTAAGATGCACCTCCCGAAGAGGGACATCTGAGGTGGTGTGTAGCTGGAATGCATGAGATTTATAATATTGATAGTCATGTTTGGGAGCTAGGCAGGCCTACACGATGTATCGATGAGGAGTACCAAATTGACCTATCAGGTCTAGAGTAGTTACCACAGCTTTGGGCAGTATTTGACAGGTATCAGTTCAGGTGGATGACTAGGCCACTTGATTCTTACAACCCGACTATGGTATGGGAGTTTTATATTTCTTGGAGAGCCACTGTAGTCCTCTCCAAGATCCATCATCTAGGCCTGATCAGATTTGCATGAAAGTAACAACTTGATCACACACTAGTTAGATGGTCAGAGTTGATGTTAGAGAGAAGACTATATGAAGAGACATATTCGGCCCAGCTAATATTACACCTGTATCTATAGAAGAGTGTGACCACATAATAAGGATCGCATGAGATTATCATATTATGCGGGATGCTGAGGACAGAGCTGATAGGGTTTAGGTAGTTAGGTAGATAAATAGTAATATTTCACCACAAAGTGAGGAGGCCCCATGGATTGATGTGCCAGTTATGATCAAGAAGGGTATGTGGAGACTTGAGGCCAGATTTTGGTGGTTACTGATTCGTTACCACCTATTTCCCACCGCTTCAAATAACATATTTTCATAGGAAGGAGATGTATTATTTTCCTACTTGATGGCTAGTTATGATATTGATTTTGCTGCCATCCTTAGGCATGTGCTACATGATAGATCCTTTGGTTGGGTAAATAATCTGTTATTTCCTTGTATGATTCAGAGGTTATGCGATGGGGTAGGTGTGTCTGAGTTACTAGGTATTGATAAGAGAGTGACTGCCAATGTGATTGCATATACAAAGACCATGAAGGTTCTTGCACGTACAGACACTTCTAGAAGATCTATATAGAAGGAAGCAGTACCACAGTCTTAGTCTAAGAGGTTGTCAGTTTTCACAGAGTCGATGAGGCACATATAGATAATGTGGGTGTTATTATATACATGGAGATAGGAGAGTAGAGAGATGCCCCAGATTTGAGTACTCAGGGCGAGGAGCATAGGCTACATCTACTTCATCCCCGACTTCGACCTCAGAGTTGGTTGGTAAATGTATAGAGCCTGCTCTCCCATCCACTATATCTTCTGCGATAGGTATGATTACTATATCTAGTGAGTTTTGTATAGACTAGTAGAGATCTAGAGAGTTACAACTGCTCGGTTGAAGGTTGTCGAGACTGAGATAACTACCCTCTTAGGGCAAATGAGATCAGGGGTCATGACAAGATTTGAGTTGGTCGAGGCTAGATGGAAGACTTCTCAGAGAGTTGCACTGTTGGAGCTATGTGTTGAGGTTCAAACAAGTATTGATGAGCTAGAGAGATGCATTACATCCCAATATACAGATACAGGTACACCAGATTTAATTTAGATAAGGGAGGATTTTGATATCCTATAAGCATAGGTACGCTCTTTGGCAGAGAGACGTGTCGCAGATACTCCCTCTATGATACCCCTTATAGTCTAAATATCACCTCCACATACGTCGAGATTATTTGACTTCTTCGCGAAGAATGAGAAAGAGATCCTAGCAGTTAGGACCAAAAGCGGTCACTTGCATGATTTACATGATCCTATTATGACAGAGGATGAGGCCCTTAAAAAGGTAAGACATGATCCTGTGAAGTTTGTATTCGTAGATAGGTAAAGGTGAGGTGCTATAGTAGCGGGTGCATCATCCAGTAGTGCACCGCCACCGTCTCAGCCAACCTTTATACCCTCATATAAGAAGACTCCTGACTTGCGCGCTTAGTGTGTCTCGGGTATGTTCTCACTTCCCTATGTTTTGTTTTGCTTTAGTGTATTGAGGATAGTGTGCAGTTTTTTGTTTGGGGTGGACATGCCATATCGCCGTGGGTTTTAATTGTCGAGCTTCTTTTCCTATCCACTGCGGTATGATCGTAGAACCGGCATGTCTAGGATAATTATCTGCCGTGTTGTGTTTTTCTTTGTATTGTGTTATTTTTGTGTAATTAGGAGATTCTAAGTATTTAGGACAGTAGTCATATTTTGACTAAATTTTTATAACCCTCTAAAAATTTTGCGATTTAGAACTGTGTTATTGTACATATGTGTGAACTCTGTGGATCTTGTTATGTCACTAGTATTATGGACATAATAACTATTTGTTGACAATTGTATGAACTGAATAGGTAGTAGTTGGTGATATTGACTCTGTGCTAATTGAACTATGATTCCCATACTATAGTTTTAAGTGTTGATATCATACATTATGGCCATTCAGTGTTGGTGGGTTATGAGCACCTGATACCTATATGTATATTTGTATTTCAAACTTTCCAAGTAATGATTTTAGTTAACCTATGAATATTCCTATTTATTCAGTTTATATGATCATGATGAACACTATCATAAATAATGTTAAGTTAACCTTAGTTTAGTACCAGTGTTAGTTTAGTTGGAAGTAGGATTTAGCACCGAGAGAACCGAGGGATGGTGGCTCACCTGCCAGTAGAGTGTATGACCCTTAGTAGCAATCCCTGAGTTACAGAACTATGTATCCACATAGTTTTTAGATGTTTACCTGCCAGTTGAGGGTTGACATATATCTCATGAGAGAACCTGCCAGTAGGGGGTGACTCCTTAGTTCTTCGGGACACCAGTTAGTGGATCCACATAGCCAATGTTAGTACTCATGACATGGTACTAACTCCCTTCCAATCGAGGTTACAGGTTGGACCTCTATTAGATTAGATTGGGGTATATCGGTTACATAATACCTCCCACAGTCTCAGTACTGTATTCAGTGTTTTTTCAGTTTAGGTTTGCTTAATCAAGTGTACCGATCCTCAATTATTCAGTTATACATATTTCATTCTTTTAGTTTACAAATGATTCTAGAAATATTTTTATACTTGGTATTGTATTCTAAGATATCATAGTTTTCATGCATTCATGCTTAGTTATTTTATGCTATTCAGTTAGTCCTTATCTCATATACACAGTACCCCATGCATTTCAGCAATCCCTTATCTTATATACCAATAAATTCAAAGTACTGACTTTATACTCTATTTTACGCTATGTTGTCTTACATCATAGGTTTGTACGCTCAGTTCTCTGACCATACATAGACAACCCAACATTACAGCAGAAGTAGCAGTGGTGAGTCCTTATCCCTCGAGGATATATTATCACTTATTAGTTATTTCAGTATTTCGTTATGTTCTGTCAGTCGGAGTTAGTTGGCGGTCTATCCTATCAAGTCCTCATTCAGTTTAGAGGCTTTCAGATGCTCAGATAACCAGTTAGATAGTCAGTCAGTTCCTTCAGTAATATAAGTTGTTTAGTCAGATAGTTTGATTTCTAGTGTTTTTATTAGATGTTTCAGACATATTTTTATTTTGTATTTATGTATCAAGATTTATCTGCATATTTATTCTATTACTATTTTATTTAGTACTCACAGCAGGTACCAGCTCATGGGTTAGCTTGTCGTCACTTGCGTCCATAAGCACTGATGCCACGACTAGGGGGTAGTATCATTCGTGAAATTATCATTCTTATTGCATCTCGTACATTATGCTCCTTCTGTGTCGTACCTTTATGTTTTATTTGATGTCAATCTATATAGTGCTTATTTTTCATACTTATACTTGGTACATATGTTATGATTAGAACTATTAGTAGAGACCATATGGGGCTATCATTTGGAATATTTTCTGCTTGCAGGTGACGTTCCTACAGTGTGTATTTTGTATACTTTAGTTTCTACTTTACTTAGTCGGCCTCTAATACCTACTGAGTACAAGGACCATATATCCCTATTGAGCCTTTTTGGTTTAGATCAAGGTACAAATGCCCTGCACAATAGTAAGCTCGGGCAGTAATTTGATACTTTTGAGGTAGTGGCCGCTCTATGCATCCAGAGTCAACCTCCTACCCCATCTATCTAGTTTATGTCTTGTTTTGTGTTAGGATATAGACTTGTGTTCCTATTTTGATTCGTAGTTGAACTTTAAAACTTCTAGTTATATGTACATTGTTCTTACACTGTGACACCAGGTTTTGGGATGACTTATGTATTATTTTGATATTCGTACTTCCATCTTTATTGCACATCTAGGTTTCAACTTTGATTTAGTAATCTAGCCTTATGATTTTGATGTTTTTTCTTCTTTCATATCAGTTTAGGTGATTGACTTTTTTTTCAACTCTTAGCCGCAATAAGTGTCATTATGACCCTTATTTTGGGGGTCGTGACAAATTGGTATCATGAGTAGCCAAATTTAGTGGTCTCATTAGTGTAAGAATGGGGTGTTTGGTAGAGTCTCAGGAATTGGTAAGTAAACATTATCTATCTTCAAGAGGGTATAAGATATCATTAAAAAACTTCCTTATTTGGTTCCTTAGGATGTGGATATTTCATACCTTGTATTCTAAATAATGTTTCACTCATTTATGTATAAATGGTGAGGACTATATCCCATAAGGCTTGAAATATGATGACATCATCCGAGGAGAGAGTCCAATCTAGGGCGTGAGTAGTGAGTCATGGACGAGCCTAAGGTTGAGGATGGGAACAAGGATTTTCCCCTTCCAGATGTTGTACTAAGGTGATCTCCCCTGAGCCTCAGGTTGATTATGATAGATATATGGGACCTACTCAAGGTCTATAGAGTTCGTCTACCCCATTTTTTGAGGGGTTATCGATTTTGAAACGGTTTGACCCGAGGCCTTGAGTAATGGGCATCCCAAGTCTAACTGGGACCAGAGACCACCCCCGCTACCTACCCCAATATCTAGTCGCCTACCCTGAGTTGGCTGAATTTTGAGCATATAACAATATAGAGTAATAGATCACATGAATACTTTAGGATAGAATCATAACTATGACCAACCCAACCGTGTCTGACCATCCCATACCAACCGCCCAACCATACTAAGCCAAACCAAAACCATAAATCCAGTCGTAACATAATAAGTTCCATTAATAATTAAATAATCCCAAAATAAAACAAGATGGAACAACTAACAATATTGTCAATCAGTATCTTCCCTAATACCAATACCAATGCTAAGGCTAACTAACACCAATACTGATTCCGCCCATTCCAACCCCTAGTAGTTCCACAAAAGCCTCTAACAAAAATAATACAATTATCCGGGTAGGACATGCCCCCCAAAAATAGCCAAAACAAATATCCATAAATAATCCAGAGTATAAAATGACATCCATGAAATGTAGCCTTCCAAATATATAAAAGCTCACCACTTCAATCCAAAGCTGACCCCCGAATGTCTAAGTCTAAGCAGAGGAGTAGAATGATCGGTTCCTGCATCATGTGGGGAGACAGCCGCCCAAAGATGGGTTAGCGGGTGAATGGTATCATGAACTCATGATAAGGATAAAATAATGTCAATTATAAAACCAAGTAAGAGCATCCATATGCACACAAACCATACATATATATATAACCATGCCGGGAAAGGGAATCGTGTTTAGCATGCCATTGAAAACTTTTACCTGGGTTGCGTAGCTTTGCCATCATAAAACCACCCATGGGCTATATGGGTTCAGATCCCCTTGCTGAAAGGGCCCCAGTGCATGAATCCACACGACCAGAGAAAAGAACCTGGGATGACTAGTATCCCCCCCGCCCCTAAAATATAAAATATGACATCATGCACACAGTTACAAGGACCAAGCCTCACATAGGAAAATATGAGTTTCCAGTTTTGATCCCCTTGTGACCTCCACCTTCAATGGATTTTCTACACATCACCTCCTTTAAGCACAATTAAAACCATTTTCCAACCAAACCATTATTCCATTAGTATTAACCAAGGCTATTAGTAGTGGTATCATCGTACTGACTATAACTTTCAAGTATTGTCCTTAGCCAATCCTTAGGGGACTCCCATGTACACCATGTGATTTCTAATTAAACCAACACCATGGACACCAAGGCCTTTTCAATCAATTCAAAACCATTTGAACTATTCACATCATTTAGGGTTGTATTACCAAGTTTTAACCATGCATAAGTTCCATTGAAAAACCAATAATTTAGTGAAATCATTATTATAGGAATTTTATCAAACACATTGGGGACATAGTATTTTCAAAACCAAAGTACATTGCAAAATAACCATTCCCATGTAACAAATTATCCAAAACCACCATTAAAGAGTATAAAATTGTAAGACCCCACAAAATCCTAAGCTCAACTCAGTCTTTTAAGCTTGCTAAGGAGTCCCAAACATAGAAAATTCTAGCTAAGTATTCAGACTTAGTATTATTTTGTCCTTTGTAAGTTGGAAACTCTATTTCATAACTCTTATGGCCTTAGAGTATTGATCTTTAGATTGATTCATGATCAGGAATGTCAGTAGGTGTTCCCAGATAAGTTTTTATTTTTTGGACCTCGTTTGAACCACGTTTGGGAATCCAAAATAGTGCATCAACACGATATCGGTGCGGTGCATCGACCATCATATTGATCAATATTTTTCCTTGCCTCCAGTGGAAATTTCCAGTGAACCAAGACGGACTCGACGTGGCACGTTATCCATTGCGTCGATGCCAATGATGTGGTGTGTTGGTCTGCGAGTCGACAGTTTAGCTTTCATTCATTAAAAGTTACGTCCTTAGGGGTATTTGGGTCTTTTCCCACATTCTTCATCCTCAAAAATACAAGATTTAGCCTTCTAATTGCAACATACACTCATTATTTCACAAATTGTGCAAGAAAAAAATCCCTACGTGATTGAATTTGAAATTCAAGGCTCAAGATTCCATCATTAATCTTCAAGAATTTAGAAACCAATGTATGTAAAGTGTTCATCCAAGGGTTACTTCCATCCTTGGAGTCCAAGAAACTTTTTTAAACTTTAAGTAGCTTGATTTCATGCTTTTCGTGATTTGGATTCAAGAGTATTCATGATTATAATGTTGATTGGATTTCTATTCCATGATTAAGTGCAAGATTTATGTAAAAACAACTATTAATTATGTAGTATCATGTGAATTCATGTTAAAGCCTTGAAATTATGATGTTCATGTGTTTATTAGTACCATGTGCATATACAATGCTTTCCAAGTGTTTGATGAGTTTTTAATGAGAATTAAATAATGAAATTATATCATGTTAGCTTGTATTAAAGTTCATGTCATGCAAGTGTTTGTCAGAATGTCCCAATGAATGAATGATGAACAAGTAGTTATTTATCATTTTTCAAAATTAGGCCAAGTCTTATAATTTATGCTATCAAATCTTGGGGATATTTAATACTCGACAATTTAGCTTATTTCCTAGAGCAATGGTCAGTCTCAGGATAGTATCAGTCATGTCACAATCAGTAGTACTCTCAGTCAGTTACATAACTCAGGAAAAACTCAATAGACTTAGTATCAATCTAGTCCAGTTTAGTATTTAGTTCAGACCTCCGTAAATTTATCCAGTTAAAAGAATTCAGTACTATTCCATCAGTCAATGGAACTCAATGAACTCAGTTCCGTTCAGTTAGACAGTATAATCAGTAACAGTTTAGTCAAACCTAGTATGAACTAGAAATTAGTTCAGTGTCTATTCAGTTGGGAGTAGGATTCAGCACCGAGTAAACCCAGGGATGGGGGCATTCATGCCAGCAGAGGGTTTGACCCTTAGTAGCAATCCTTGCGTTAAAAAACTATATAGTCAGTGTTGGTTGAGATATCTTTCTTCCAGATATTATTAGGGTTGATACATCATATACAAGTTTTTATGCCAGTTAGAGTTGACAAAAGACTTTCCTGTCAAGGAGGGTAAACTCACAATTGTCTTTACCCATGGCACGGTACTGACACCCTTCCAACTGGGGTTATAGGTTGGACCCCAATCTATTCAGAAAGGGGCATGTCTATTATAGGATTACCTCTTACAGTCTCAGTTTTAGATTTAGTCTCAGTATAGAACTCAGTTCAGTTCTATGGATTCGGGACTGTCAGACAAAATCACTCCATTCAGTATGAAACTAAGTATAGTTCCACAAAATCAAGACTGTCAGATACATTCATTCAATTATCAGTAATTTAGTATCAGTATACTCAGATATCGGTTAATCAGTATTCAGAATCAGTATCCATTATTATCTCTATCTCAGGTACCATATACATATTCATGCATATACTCCCATTCAGTTATATTCGTGTCATTTAGTCAGTATTGTTCATGCATATGAACCCATGCATTTTAGCCTACCTCACTTAGCATACCAGTACATTCAACGTACTGATGTATATATTTCTTTTGCGCTATGATGTTTTATATCATAGGTTCTGACACGCGGGCTCCCGATCATACTTAGCAGTTCAGATATTTAGCTGACAGAGTTAGTGATGAGTCCTCTTAATTCGAGGACATGATGATTATTTTAGAAGTACAACTTATTTCAGTAGTTCGTAGTTAGTATATGACTTGTCCCATCAACTACATATTTCAGACAGTAGAGGTTTTTTCAGACTAGAGTATTTTTCAAACAGATGTTTTAGTTTTTGTATTGTATACCGTATTTAGTTTTATTATAGTATTTACCATGATGGCTTGATTTTCGCCTAATTTTCACATATTATAGTATTATTAATCAGTTGTTGCAGCAGTTACCAGTCATGGGTTAGCTTGCGGTCTTTCAAGATAATGAGCACCGTGTAGCGTTCGGGGTATAGACTCGGGGCGTTACAAATATTATATCAGAGCCTAAGGTTCAACAGAGTCCTAGGAAGTCTCAAATCTACATCTAGTAGAGTTTTGTGAATGGGTGTGTAGCTCACCACACTTATGGACAGGAGGCTACGAGATGTTTTAGGAAAAGTTTCCCTTTTTTTAGTATTCATTTTGTGCGAGTGAGCATGAGCTCAAGTTAAGCTCTCAGA
The DNA here is from genome assembly GCA_030864215.1 of Capsicum pubescens. Lineage (NCBI taxonomy): Eukaryota > Viridiplantae > Streptophyta > Magnoliopsida > Solanales > Solanaceae > Capsicum > Capsicum pubescens. Next base: position 218,306,443 of record CM061542.1, on the reverse strand, counting down.
CTAATTCATCCCATCCTTATACTTCTAGAACATGTCTTCCAGAGAAGATAACGAAAGAAGTAATGAACACCAGTCAACCCTTCCTCCCATTCAGGTAGTTCCCTTGAATGAGCATATTTCTCACGCTGAATTTAGAGCTGCTTTCACCGCCTTAGCTCATTAAGTAGTTGCTCATAACAATCAGCTGGCTGTTACTCTATCTAGGCTTACATCTTATTCTCCACAGAGTGAGGAGGAAAGGCATAGGAAAAAGGGGAGAAAGAATATGAGGGCTAGAATATGTAGGCCAAAAAGTGGCCGAACCAATCCCCTTTGTCTGAAATATGGCAGAAACTACCAGGGTATCTGCAGGGATGGCAATGATGTGTGTTTCGGGTGTGGAAAGCTAGGTTACAGAGTCAAAGATTGTCCCCGGTCAAGTTTCCAGGGTCAGCATAATCGTCCCTCAGCTCGATTTGGTTTCCCGAATCAGTAGGGTGCCGCTTCCAATGCTACCAGTGGGCAACATCCAAATAGACTCTATGCACTTCAGTCCCGACAGGATCAGCAGAGTTCTCCTGATGTGGTCACTGGTACATTACAAGTTTATCATATACATGTTTATGCTATGTTAGACCCAAAAGCTTTTTTGTCTTTTGTTACTCCTTATATAGCTTTTGACTTCGGAGTCACTCCCGAAATCCTAGCAGAGGCTTTCTCAGTCTCTACCCCAGTGGGTAAATCTATCATAGCCCGATGGTTATATAAGAACTGTCTGATTATGATATCTCAGAAAGTCACTTAAGCAGACTTAGTCGAATTAGAGATGACTAATTTTGATGTCATTCTCATCATGGATTGGATTTATTCTTACTATGCCTCAGTCGACTGCAGAAACAAAATTGTCCAGTTTCAATTTCTGAATGAGCCCATCCTAGAATAGAGGGGTAGTACTTCAGCACTTAGCGGTCAACTTATTTCTTACCTTAGGGCAAAAAAATGATATCTAAGGGATGTGTCTACCTTCTTATTAGAGTTCAGTACTCTAGTTCAGAACCCCCTAATCTTGAATCAGTGTCAGTAGTATTTGAATTCCCAAATGTGTTTCTCAAAGATCTCCCAAGAGTTCCTCCCGAAAGGGAAATCAACTACAGAATAGATCTTTTTCCAGATACTCATCCCATATCTATTCTACCATACAGAATGGATCTAGAAGAACTCAAGGAATTAAAATAATAGTTAAAGGATCTTTTAGATAAGGGATTCATCATACCCAGTGTATCCTTGTGGGGTGCCCCAATGTATTGGTGAAGGTGGCTTCTTTTATCTTTCTTGCTAATTTTGTCATATTAGAATGTGAAGTGGACTTTCAAGTCCTAATTATTTCCGGGAGTACACCCTGGTCATTACACAGAGCTTACAGACGTGAGAGAACCCAGGCTAACCCATGAGATGGTACCTGCTGTGAGCACTGAATAAAATTGATAACAAAAGATTTATTTTGTGGAATTTAACTATAATTGCCATAAGGTTTTAAGTCATAATTCTGATAATCTCTACAAAGCAACGCTGATAATAACAACTGAAAACTGACTAACTATCTGTACTAGTTTGAAAGCCTCTAATCTGACTGATTGTAGAGTTTATAGGACAAGCCCCCAACTAACTCCAACTAGCTAAATAATTGAACCACTGATATACTGAATGCAAGATAAATCATCCTTGAAGGATAAAGACTCACCACTACTGACTGTTGCTGATAAGATAATTGGCCAAAGTAGGGTCAGGAACTCGAGCGTCCGAATCTATGATATGAGACATCATAGAGCAAGAAATGAGTATGTGATCAGTACTTTGAATGTACTGGTATGCTAAATGTGGTTAGGCTAATATGCATAGTTTCATGGTCATGCATAGTAACTGACTGAATGTATAGCATAAAGTACTAAGTAAAATACATGAAATCTGTAAAGACTGAGAATGCATGAAGAAGCATAAAACATGTTCTAAATATAGTCTGAAAATTGAAATACTAAGTACTGATAAATGAGTAACTAATATCTGTATGCTATGGTCAAGCAAAACTGAAACTGAATTATAGAGCTGAAAACTAAACTGATACTGTGAGAGATATCATGTAACCAACATAAACTATGTGAGCTAACATGGAGTCCAACGTCAGACCCATGTTGAGGAGGGCTATTCTATCCTTGACATCAGAATAGAACCTGAACTGTAGTGATCACTAAACTGATCCCATATTAGGCTAAGGGAAATACTCTCTGGTGAGGCCCTTAGACCTACGGTTGCACGTAGTTTTTGGGGAAGTAGGATGGGCTGAACCCACACTTCCCACTCGGTGCTAAATCCTACTCCCAACTGAAAGACACTGAATTACTAACTGGTGCATGCACTGAAAACTGATAAGATCAGGTCAAGGTATGTTAAAAATGATAGTGCATGCAGATTCTAGGGTAATATATTAACCTTAAATAGATTATGATAACTAACTGGATAAAAAAGGCTCATGGTTTATCTAAAAATATTTTGAAAGTACTAAAACTATGTAAACAACTAAATTTTGGGTATTCATAACCCCCGGTACTCAATAGCAATAATAGCAATATCATAATAAACTTTGAGGACATGATATGTAAGAATTTATTCAAAACTCATTCTTGTAGGCATTTCATCAAACAATTGCGATGTATGGTTTAAGCTAAGCATGTGATTAGTTTTAAAACATGTAGTAATAGCATGATTTCAATAATAAAACCACCAATTAAGGCTTAAATCAATGAGCAACACAGTCAAACATGTGGGGTATAATAAAAATAAAAATTATGTGTAAACAGGGTATAGAATCAAAATTCATGGGAATTTATGGTTAAAAATCATAATAATCAATCATATAAAAATTATAGCTTTGAATTTGAAATTGGATTCTTGGACTCCGTGGGTATGGAGAGGGTAAAGGACTATAATACCCCTTGGAATATTTAATAAGGTTGCAGGAAAAACACATCCTCCGTGGAATGGAGGCTAGCCTCCATGACACAACGTGTATCATGGAGGCTAACCTCCATGACATGTTGTGTATCGCGGAGGTCCTGCCTACGTGACACACCAAAATCGCGGAGTCATTCAACCTCCAAGGTCCAAAAACACCCCAAATATATTTTAAAATTTTTAAAACTCTCTCGGATGACCCATTTAACACCCCTAATAGATACTTTTGATCTGCCGGAGGACAACAATGGATTCTTTCAAATACCATTATATATGTTCTTCTTAATCACAAGATCAAGTATAAGGGTGATTATGAAGAGACATTGAAGGATGAAGACAAGAAGATGAATGAAATCTGGATAAATTACTGTGGAATGCTAGTTTATTTTGGCATGAAAGAATTTGCCATAGTGACTGTCCTGATATGCCATCCTCAGAACCTCTTTCCACAGTAACACCCTTGAAAAAGTCAAAGGCAAATAGGATACAAAAATCAACATCATAGAAAGTCAAGGCACTAACCAAGCCATCCACCAAAACCAACAAAGGCAAAGAAAAAAAAAGAGTTGTTGGCCATTGATATTTGATCTCTAGAATAAAAGGTTTTTAAAGAAGCACAAGGAGCCATTATGCTTAGTTTGGTTTGTGCATTCCATTCTATAGACTAGAGACACCAAAAAAGTGATAATAATTGAAATGACATATTGATAATAACTTGCAAGCGTAGATGCTATGACGATACCAGAAGGTTATGCCTTAATGGTGATTATTGGTTCAATGAATGAGAATGTGTAAATATTTTAATTGGGCTTAAAAGGGTTTATACCGCTGAGCCGTGAAAGTGGAGGTCCCGAAGGACTGATACTGGGAACCCATGTTTGTCGGCGTGAGGGTTGGTCTTGATGACCGTGTGCTTGTGTCACACTTTATATATTTATATCCTGGATTGACGAAGGATCATGGATTCCCCGGTATTCCTTGATACCCCAAATAGATAAAAATAGTATAATAACTCAAAAACTATTAACATATAATTTTGACGATTTAAAAGAATTTAAAATGCATATAGATGAATTATTAGAAAAACAGTATATGCAAAGAAGCAATAATAAACATAATAGCCCAGCGTTTATAGTAAATAAACATAGTGAACAAAAAAGAGAAAAAAGTAGAATGGTGATTGACTATAGAAATTTAAATGCAAAAACTATGACATACAATTATCCAATACAAAATAAGATATTAAAAATAAGACAAATACAAGGATATAACTACTTTAATAAATTTGATTGTAAATCAGGATTTTACCACTTAAAGTTAGATAAAATTCTAAGGAATTAACCGCATTTACGGTACCACAAAGATTTTATGAATGGAACGTAATACCATTTGGATATAAAAATGCACCAGGTAGATACCAACACTTTATGAATAGTTATTTTAAATAATTACCTAATTGTATAGTATACATAGATGATATACTACTATATACAAAAACTAAAGAGGAACATTTAAAATTATTAGAACAATTTACAGATATAATAGAAAAATTGGGAATAAGTTTAAGTGAAAAAAAAACCGAAATTATGAAAAACCAGATAGAGTTTTTAGGAATACAATAGATAAAAGTAGAGTAAAAATGCAACAACATATAGTACAAAAAATAATAAATTCAAAAGAAGAATTAGATACAAAAAAGAAATTACAATCATTTTTAAGATTTGTAAACCAAGTAAGAGAATATATACCAAAATTAGCAGAGAACCTAAAGCCATTACAAAAAAAAATAAAAAAGGATATAGAATATAATTACAACGAAGAAGATAAAAAACAAGTTCAGAAAATAAAAATACTTTGTAACGAATTACCAAAATTACATTATCCAGACGAAAATAAAAAATTTATATATATAGTAGAAGCAGATGCTAGTGAATATAGTTACTGAGGAGTACTTAAATATAGATATGAAGAAGAAAAATTAGAATATCATTGTAGATACTACTCAGGAACGTTTAATGAGACATAAATAAAATGGAAAATAAATAGAAAAGAATTATGTTCATTATATAAATGTTTATTAGCATTTGAGACATATATTGTATATAATAATTTTATTGTACGAACATACAATACACAGGTACGCTGGTGGTTAACAAAGAAAATACAAAATTCAGTTACAACGAAAGAGATTCAGAGACTAGTATTAAATATATTAAATTTTACATTTACAATTGAAGTAATTAGTACTGACAAAAATGTTATTGCAGATTACATATCAATACAAAGCTACGCAAACTAATATAATTGAAGATGATGCTTTAGAAAAAAATACTCAAAACCCAAACTACGCTTTCAATGAAAGTGGACAGTATGGGTAATGAAATAGAAAAGCTAAAGACTAATGAAGTTAAACTGAAGTTTAAAGCTATGAATCAGCTAACTCGGCAGTGTGCAGAGCTATGTCGATCGAAAAACATCAAAATTCCAGAGCTAAAAGGAGACGTTGGGACACTCCATAAAACCCGTAACGTTTATCATTCTACAATTATAGGTACAAGAAAAGGAGTTAGTGGACAAAGATATCAGAACATGAACATGAATAAGATATTTGAAAAACCATTTATACCAAAAACACACAAAAAGACCCCTTGTTCATACCCTCACAAATTACCACATATCGAGAAAGTTTGAACCAAGATAAAAAAGCCTATAACCACATAACCCAAGCATACATAGAAAATATCCACAAAATACAGACTTATCTTAACCTTAAACCTAGAGCCACAGATATCCAAGAACCAAACACAAACTATATAACCCAAAAATTACAAGGTTACAACAAGTTAATCATACTACCGAAAACCAACCCAAGCTTAGTTAAAACTTGTTTCAGTTATGGATTATTAAATATCGTATATACCCATGAAGGAAATGAACTAACAAATATACCAGAAGTATATAGAGCATTCACCACTTATAAAAGAATAACCAAAGGAAATCTATTTTTTGTAAAGTTTTATACTGCACCAACAGACATATTATATGACGAGATCAAACCAGTTATACAAATTGTAAAAATAGGATTAACCAGAGATATGATTATACCGGAAGATATTTTTCAGTAGCCAGAGATACCTAAAATCGAGATACCTGATTTTTATGCAGATAAACGACTTATTGAAATATCTACAATTGTTCAAGAATTAGCAAATAATTATATCAATGGAAACCCTATATGGAGCTATTAGTCAAGAGATCATCAAATGATTTATTTAAATTCAAGAGAGCTACGACAAACAGATATGGAAGATGCTAGACAATGGATTCTGGCATTACTCAACCCAGAGAAACAACCAACTGCAAGAGCAATTAGGAAGGGATTTATTTCAGAAAATTATTAACAAGATATTGCAAAATGATAGGACACAAATATCTGTACCATATATGTTCAAGATGTAATGGAGAAGATAATATTATCCCAGAAGTTCAATTGGAATAGAAGAAGATAAGGACGACAGCTGGAAGATACACGACAAAAGATAGAAAGACATGGAGCAATAATAGAAAGACACGAAGACAAAGCATTAAAATATGAAAATGACATATAACTTTGAGAAATGTGAAATACGTAAATTATGTAAACATTTACTATTCTTATTATGTAGGCTAGACTAGCTTATAGCCTTTTTGACATTTCTTGTTTTTTTTTTGGCACTTTCCATTTTACCTTTTTAGGACCATTATTAATCTTTTATTTTCTTGACAGATGTAAAGTAGGAATAGTATAAAGTAGTTTACATGTTTTTTTTAGTCTATAAATATGTAAGCCTTCGACAAAGTTAAAGGCAAGACTTTCATGTGTTGAAAGCAAGCCTTCCTTCTTGTACACAAATAACTTTTTGAATATTTAATAAAAAACAGATATATTTCTAAGGAAAAACTATGGATAAACAAAGTCCAGAATTATCAAACCTACCAAAACAGGTATTTTTATTTACGACTATGAATAGCTAAATTCATTAATTCCTGACAATCATGATGTGATAAAATAAGTTAATGTTAGTTAATTTATAGTAGAATTATTCGAAGAATAGCATGTTAAGAAGTTTATTAGCAAAGTGGAAAAAGAGAAAAATCCCTAAGAACTATGCCATCCTAAAGGTGAAACCGGTGAGGCAAGAAAGCCGTGATAGAAGAGTAGACAGAGTAGAGGCGTTGTTTAAAGGAAAAGTATCCAGATTACCATGCTAATAGTGACCGAAGAACATGTTATTTAAGAATAATCTAGTATATAGTAATCTAAAATGATCATATTTTGTTATGAGTACGATTGAAGTGAATATTTTGAAAAAAACATCATATGAAAAATGAATACTTATTTATCTGACGAAATGGTAGATAAATTTAAAATACTTGTTTTGTATGTACTTAGGGATATAGAAATTGTAGATATAAGAAAAATCATATTGAAAAAAATATTTGATAAATATTTTATGACTAGAATAAATTACATACCACACCTACCTACCTACTCTTACAAATATCTACATGCCAAACCTACACATCAACCATGATAAATTACGTATATTTAGAATATTGGAAAATGGACATGAAAAATATATAATTAGTAGAAAGACTAATGAAAAAAAATCTAGAAAAATATATGAGAACTAAAGATACAAGATATATGGAATTCCTTAATGAAAATATACAAAAATTATTAAGATTAAATCAAACAACCAGTATATATTATGGTAAAGCATTTAATAAATCATAAATTACAAAAATCCAATTCCAAGTTATCCAAGTTATTCGTAGAAACCTAAGCATCATATGGACAATATGACAAACTATATATCTGATGAAATTAAGATACTTGTTTTATATATCATAAAAGACTTAAAAATAGAAGACATAAAGAAAACAATATGGAAAAAAATATTTTATGAAGAATCGTTAAGTCTAGAATGGTTAGAAGAAATGCATGATCTTAGCTTATATTATTTAGATAGTTATTACTCAGATAATAATAGTTATTATTCAGATGGATATTATACAGATTAAAAATATTAGAATATATAAAAAGAGTTAGCGAAAAACAAAGTTGGCTATACGAAGAAATTAACTATAGAAACAAGCTTAGAAAAGGAAGAAAATAATTAAAAGAAAGATTAATTTGGATAGATAAAACCATGAAACAACTAGAATTAAAAGACAATTTAGAAGATGATTTAGACATAGAATTATTCATAGAAGAAAAAGATAGGATAATTAATGAAATAGATAACCTAGAATTTAATATCAGATATAGTACCATTAGAATAAATTATTAAATTTTTTTTTGCAGTATTACAACTACTTTAGGATAAAATGATAAACTATGAATATTTAAAATATTGGAGACGAGATATGGAAGAAATAAGATTAACAGAAATACTTATGAAAGAGAATTTAATTGAATATTTTAGAACAAAAGATATAGAATATTTAGAATACCTTCAAAATAATATACAAGAATTACAAAGACTAAGAAAAAAAACTAAAGAATATTACAGTAAAGCATTTAATCAAATACCATTTAATCACCCCCCAACATATGAACAACAATAAAACTAAAATAAATAAATTAAAAATAAAAATATTTAGAAAAGTTAAGAAACATCCACGCACAAATAAAAATAGATCCATTAGAGTTATAATAGATCTATTTAAGTTATCCAATCTATTTAAGTTATCTGCACAAAATATGAAATAAATAAGATTAACAAAAATACTTATGAAAGAGAATTTAATTAAACATTTTAGAACTAAAGCTATAGAATATTTAGAATACCTTCAAAATAATATTCAAGAATTACAAAGACTAAGAGAAAAAACTAAAGAATATTACAGTAAAACATTTAATCAAATACCATTTAATCATCCCCCCAACATATGAACATCAATAAAACTAAAATAAATAAACTAAAAATAAAAATGTTTAGGAAAGTTAAGAAATATCCATGCACAAATAAAAATAGATCTATTAGAGTTATAATAGATCTATTTAAGTTACCCAAGTTATCCGCCCCTCCTACAATTGGTATCAGAGCTATGATGTTTAAAGTTACGAAAATAGTATATATTTGGATTTATTTGATTAATTTATTAATTATGATAAAATTAGATTTAGATATCCACCAAAATATTATAAATATTGCTTAGATGAATAACGTACAAAAATCACAAAAATATAATGAATTAAAACAAATAGTTCTGAAAAACGTAAAGAATTAAAAATAAGGATAGAAAGACTATAGTATAACATAGTTGTCGGAGTTAGTAAAAAATCAATAAATTCACAAAAATAAGAAATATCAAATTTAGAATCAACAATAGATAGTCTAGAATATATATATCAACATAACCTATATACATTTAAATAAAATGAACAAAGAAGAATTTATAATAGACGAAAAAACATATGAAAATCATGAAGGATTAAAAATAAAAATAGTATTCTCTAATATAGGAAGAAGATATAATAAAATAGGTGAACATTTATATTTAATGTTAGAAAAAAAAGAATTAAAATTAGAAGATAAGTTGGCAGCCATGGTAAGAATTGAAAGAGAAAACGAAGAGATAGACAGAAAAAAGAAAATAGATAAAATAAAACAACAAACTACAGAAGAAATACGAAAAATAGAAGAAAGTAAAAATAACAAGATTGTTGAACTACAAATGCTAAAAGAACTATATGAAAAAAGACAGAAAGAAAAAGAAGAAAAGGATAAAGAACAAAAATTATTAAACGAGATAAATCAATTTAAAGAAAAATTGAAAATAAAAAAATAAAGAATCAGAAACCAGAGAATTAGAAATAAATACAACAGATGCTGAAGAAACAGATAATTATGACTCGGAAGATAGTAAAACATATACAGAAATTCTAGAAAACATAGAAAAACTAGATATTAATGAAAAAACAAGAAGAAACTAATAAAGAAAACTTAGAAAATACAAAAATAAATACTCTTAATAAAGAAAACGATGAAAACATAATACCTAGTACATCAAAAATAAGAAAACCTACATATTATTATAAAGATAAGTTTAAAAAATATAACCTAAAAAATGAATATAACAAATGGACACCAAAATAAATAATTAATAAAAATTATAACTTTTTAGATTTAGACTGTGTAATAGACACAAATAAAACAATACAATTAAGGGCAGGATACATGTCAAAACAATTATTAGATAATAATATAGATACAACAAATACACCAGAATATATAGAAAGGACATTAATAGGAACAGTAAAGTTATGGTTTTTAAACCTAGCTGAAGCAAGTAAAAAAGTATTAAGATCTGATAAAAAAACAGAAGGAACATCAACAATTATTAAAATATCATCAACATAAATATTGAAAAAATATGAAATAGCTATAAGAGATGAATTTAGCAGTATAACAACATAAGAAGAAGAACAAAATAAAGAAAAAGATCCGAATAGAAATTTAATGTTAAAATTAGAAATGTGTAATATATGTTAATAGATGAATATACGTGCGCATTTGAAGAATACTAATATAAGGGAACATATAATACAGCGCAAAGTAAGGAGATAAGGAAATTATATTTTAATAAATTACCTGAACCATTTAGTTCTAAGATAATAAAAAGTTGGGATGAATAAAAAATAGTAGATACCTTCGGAGCAAGAATAAATTTTTACAACAATTGTAACGACCTAAAAATTTGATGAAATATGTGAAATTTATGATTTTGTGTGATTTGACTATTTTACCCCTCCCTGTAGTTGCATTATGGTATTTCTGGGGTGTGGGAGTGGTTGACATGATTTTTGATGCATTTTGGTATCATTTATGCAATATTGTGGTTTTTGATGGCTTCGAGAGCCTTATTTTGGACTTATGTGGTTATATTTTGATCCGTGCGACGGATGACCGGACGGACTACGCTATAAGCTCCGGAATATAGATTTTAGGCTAGGTAGAATTTTGGTTCGGGTCCTGGTTCACCCGAGCTCATTTCGACCTATTGATCAAAAAGTTGAAAAATTGGAAATATGGGTGTGGGACCCACATTTGATCGAAACGACCTCGGATGGAAAATACGACTTGTCCAACAGATCTGAAATGTTGATTTTAGTGTGTTAGCATGTTTTTTATGATTTTAAAGCTTTTAAATCTCATTTCGACCCTCGGTTTGTAAAATTGTGAATTCGAGTTTCGGGGATCAATTTTGTGAAAATGACTTTTTTTGGAAAATTTGGTATCGCCATGGCATCCGGAAAGTCGAATTTAGTATGGTTGCATTGTTCGTTTGCATAAATCGGATTCCTAATGAATCCCGGACATCCCGTCAAAGTCCGGGGTGAACTTGAAAGAAAAATCTGGTGCAAAAACCAGAAAAATCTGCAGTATATATACCCTTTTTTTGTTTGGCCCATTCTGCTTATTTTTTTCATCTTGTATCTTGAGAGTTAAATACTAAATATTTTAGAAGCTTAAAAGTAAAGTTTATGGGAGCTTAGGAAGCTAGATTAATACTTATTTCTTGATTATATTACGGATTTAAGGTAAGAATTCACCATTTTCTTAGTAATTTCTTCCTTAATTTCTCAAAACCCCAAAAATCTTAGGGCATGATTTTACACCCAAATTTTACCATTTTCACTTGAATAATATTTTTATCTTATAATTACTAGTTTTTCCTCAATTTAACCTTCAAAACAATTTTGATTCTTGATTTCAACCTGGATTTCTAATATTTTACCCGATAAAGCTCAAAAATGATTTTTCTTAGATTGGAACCTCGTTTTTGACTCGATTTAACTTGGGTTTTCAGCTGTAGGTTCCTAAAAATATGGAGAACATATTTTTGAAGTAAAGTTCCGAGTTTGCCCTTCTTTTTCGAAAACTCATTTTGGGAGTCCGTTTTGACCCCGAACCAAAAGTAGTCAATATAGGTGTCGTTGGTTTTGTTTGATGCATAGATTTCATATTTGATATTTCTAGTGAAGTTTGGGATTGTTCGTGAAAAGGAAGGTCGTGGGTTCAAGTGTAGCGGACCGGTTTCAGCTTTTGAGGTAGGTTATGGCTTAACTCTTCAGACTGGGCTGGGTAGTAAATGATGGTACAAAATGCATGTTAAGGGTGTGAACTAATCATGAAAAATGTCTATCTACATGTTGTGCCCGTGTGGGAGCCTATATGTGATGTAATTGTCGAAATTGAAATATTATGTGATATTTTTTACCGTGTGGGGTCCTATGTGACATTGATAGCCTTGAATACATGTGAGTGATTGTATTGTATTGTTTAATGTGGTACCATGTGTGTATTGTGATTATATTCATATTTTACTGGCATATGAGACATGTGGAAATTCATGGATAAAATGAAAATAACGAGTGAATATTGGCTCATGTGGCTGTGGAAATGTATCATTGTGGTTGGTTGTGGAAATATATCATGTTGTTGGTCGTGGAAATACTTATTGTGATTGGTTGTGAGCATTACATCTTCATATCATACTCATTCATGAAACATTGGTATCACCGTGGCAACATCTGAGAAACACTGGCAACACCTTTTTAAAAATATTGTAACACCTTATAAAACCCTTTCTGAGGGATGTGCCGAAAATAAAATATGAGATATGTGGATTGTATATGGGTTGACGAACCCCCATGGGTCCTACGTCGGGAAGCTTTGGCTCCGTAGGTGTATACGGGGATTATGCGACGATCCCGGAGGTTGTCGTCACCATTATCATATACATTGCACTTGCTTTATTATGTTTATGTTGTGTTGTATTGCCTTATTGACTTGTCATCTATGTATTTTGTCTTACTTTTCTTTACTTGTCTTTGATGATCTTGTATTTACATGTTCTCTCTTGCTCTATTTTATATGTGACATAATCTATACTTGTGTTTTATATCTTAATGTGTTTTTACAATAAATGTGAGATATATTAGAACAGTTAGTGCAAGCGGTGTGGGCTATCGTTGTGGGATATTTTCTGATTGCAAGTGACGTGCCCTTAGTGTATATTTTGTATGCCTTATTCACTACTTTGCTTAGTTGGCCTATGATACCTACTGAGTACAAGTGGACCGTACTCATGCCTATTGTACCCTTTCGGTGCAGGTCCTAGCTCGAGTGCGCCTCAGCTTACTTGATTCTGGCGGTTGTTGGAGCTTCCAAGGTAGCGGTTGGACATTCATGCATCCGAAGTTCACCTCTATCTTTCTATACTAGTTATGTCTTTATTAGTGTTCGGAGACAGTTATTATTCCTTTATGGTTATTTTTCCAATGTATTTAACTCTTGGATTGTATTAGTAGTTCTTACACTATTGACACCTGGTTTTGGGCATGATTGGTGTTTGGGATAATTCTTTACGCATTGTTATGATTATTTATATGGTTCGGCTTCATTCTAGAAGCCTTACCTTGGGTATTTTTGTCTTTTTCTCTATTCTTATCAGTTTGGGTGATAGGCTTACTTGTAAAGGTACGTCACACCAAGTGCCATCATGACCCTCATTTTTGGGTCGTGATAAATTGGTATCAGAGCAGCCAAGTTTCATTGGTCTCAACGGTGTAAGAACGGGATGTCTAATAAAGTCTCGCGGATCAATAAGTAGACATCCGTATCTATTTCGAGAGGCTATAGGATGTCTTTAGGAAAATTCCCTCGTTTCATTCTTTATCGTGCGAAATTCTTTCATACCCTGTATTCTGAGTTGTGTTTCACTCTTTCTACGCGAATGGAGGTACTTATACCTCTTATCTGTTGAGAGTTACGGAGAGAGATTATTGGATATCATTTGTTGGTTGTAGGCTTTTAATGCTCCTGAGTTGTCATGGGATCAGTTTATTGATGCCTTTTTGGAGAGATTTATGCCTTTTAGTTTGAGAGATCATATGTGGGATGAGTTTAATAATTTGGAGTAGGGCTCTATGACAGTTTTTGAGTATAAAGCATGCTTCCATACCCTGTCTTGATATTTCTAAGATAGCATTTCCACCGAGTTTGAGAAGATTCAAAAGTTTATGAAGGGTTGGGTTGTCTTCCTTCTGTTGGCTACATTTCATATAGTTGTGTTTGGGGCTTCTTTTTAGAGTATTGTGGATCATGCTAAGATGACAGAGGATATTATTAGTGCATCTCAGGGAGGCGCTAAGAAGGCACGATATTTTGGTGAGTTTAAGAGTCAGACCTCTCGAGGCAGAAATTTTAGAGGTTCTCGTGAATACTATGGTCGGCCAGTACAGGTGGTATTACAGAGTTCAGGTGGTGGACCTTCTAGTCCAGCAGTTCAGGGTGGTCGTTCAGGCCCAGTTGTACCTTCTTTTATTGAGACTAGTCGCACAGGTTGTTATGTGTGTGATGAGATTGGCCATGTGGCCAAGGACTGTTCTTGCCGCGTGTTTAGAGATAACCTTATTTCAGCTGTGAGAGGTAGGTGTTCTACCAAAGGTGCTAGAGGTAGAGATGGTAGAGCCCGTGTTGGTGGTTATGGGGACACTCATCCAGATGGTAGTCATGGATAGTGCTACGCTATATCAGTCAGATCTGAGGCGTACTCTTCAGATGCTGTGATCGCAGATACCATTCCGTTTATTTTAGACCTGCATGTTATTATTTGATCCTGTATTGACTCTCTTGTATGTGTTTGTATATTTTTCTTTGGGTTTTGATTCTGTTAGGGAGCCTCTTGCCATGCCTATTCATGTATCTACCTCGGTAGGTTATTCTTTAGTGGTGGATCGGGTGTACCGATCTTGTGTTGTGACTTCTGCCAGACATGAAACTTTGGCAGACTTGCTTGTGTTAGATATGGTCAATTTTGATGTTATTTTGGATATGGATTGTTTGGCTCCTTATCATGTTGTCTTAGATTGTTTTTCTAGGACTATGACTTTAGCTTTAGTTGGTTTGACAAGGATAGCTTGGAAAGGGTACACTTAATTCGGGTCCTAAGAGGGTTATATCTTATTTTCAGTCTCATAAATTGGTTGAGAAAGGATGTTTATCTTACTTGGCCCATATTCATGACACAAGTGTTGTTTCGCCTCCTTTCTTGGATTCTATCTGTGTTGCCCATGAGTTTATGGAGGTGTTCCCTACGGACTTTCCTAGTATAACTTCGAATTGAGATATTGATTTTATTATTGATGTTGAGTCGGGCACCAAGCCCATTTCTATTCCTCTTTATAGGATGGCCCCAACAGAGTTGAAAGAAACTGAAGGATCAGTTATTGGAGTTGTTGGATAAGGGATTTATTCGACCTAGTGTTTCACCTTAGGGTGCGTCTGTCTTGTATGTAAAGAGAAATGGTGGGTCTATGCAGATATGTATTGATTATCGACGGTTGAACAAGGTGATGGTTAAGAATAAGTATCCTCTTCCTCGCATTGATGATTTGTTTGATCAGCTTCAGGGCGTTGTGGTGTTTTTGAAGATTGAATTGTGGTTCGGTTATCACCAGTTAAGGATTAGATCTTTGGATATATCAAAAATAGATTTTCGGACTCGATATGGTCATTATAAGTTCTTGGTCATGTCTTTTGGGTTGACCAATTCCCCTGCCTCGTTCATGGAGTTAATGAATAAGTGTTTCGACCGTATATTGGCTCATTTATTATGGTATTTATAGATGATATCTTGGTTTATTCCAAGAGTGAGGTTGAGCAAGAAGAGCATTTGTGGATTGTGCTTTAGAGATTGAGGGATAAGAAGTTGTATGCTAAGTTCTCTAAGTGTGAGTTTTGGTTAGTGTCTATTTTCTTTCTTGGGTCATGTGGTGACTAAGGAAGGTATTATGGTTGATCTAGCTAAGGTTGCAGCGGTTCGTGATTTGGGCTAAACCTACTTCGCCCACTGAGATTCGGAGTTTTATTGGCTTCGCTGAGTATTATCGACGTTTTGTTGAGGGTTTTGCATCCATTGCATCTCCATTGACCAAGTTGACCCAGAAGAAGATTTCTTTTCAGTGGTCTGAATCTTGTGAGGCGAGCTTCCTGAAGCTTAAGGATTTGTTGACTTCAGCTCCTATATTAGCTTTGCCTAAGGAGGGCGTGGGCTTTACTGTCTTTTGTGATACTTTAGGTGTTGGGTTAGGTGTTGTGTTGATGTAGGAGGGCAAGGTAATTTCTTATGCATCTCGTCAATTGAATCCTCATGAGAGGAATTATCCTACCCATAATTTGGAGTTGTGTGCAGTTGTGTTTGCCTTGAAGTTTTGGAGGCACTACTTTTATGGATTCCATTATGAGATCTTCTCAGATTATCGTAGCCTTTTGTACTTCTTTATCAGCGAGATCTTCTTAGAAGACAGCTTCGTCAGCTTGAGTTGCTTAAGGATTATGACTTGACTATTCTCTACCATTAGGGAAAGGCTAATATGGTTGTGGATACCTTGAGCTAGAAGTCGGCTAGCATGGGTAGCTTGGTGCATCTTTTGACTCAGGAGAGGTCGTTGGCCTTAGAGGTTCAGTCTTTAGCTAATCTGATGGTCAGGCTTGATATTTCAACACCAAGGCGTGTTTTGGCACTTGTGGATGCTAGACCCTCTTTGATGGAGCAGATTCGAGCTCATTAGTTTGATGATATTGGGTTGAGGTTGATTCGAGATAAGATGTTGAGTGGAGAGTCTAAGGAAGCCTCACCTAATTCAGATGAAGTTTTGAGGATTGAGGGCTGAGTTTGTATGCCGAGAGTGGTGATCGAATTAGGTTGATCTTGGAGGAGGCCCATTGTTCCAGATATTCCATCCATCCAGGTGTGACTAAGATGTATCGTGATTTGAGACAACACTATTGGTGGGGTGGTATGAGGCTAGATATAGCATATTTTGTGTCTCGTTGCCTATGTTGTCAGCAGGTGAAGGCCGAGCATATGAGATTTGGTGGTTTACTTCAGAGGTTACCCATTTCTGAGTGAAAGTGGGAACGCATCACTATGGACTTTGTGACTGGTTTGCCGCGTACATCTCATGATTCTGATCGTGTTTGGGTCATCGTGGATTGATCGACCAAGTCATCTCATTTTATTCTGATTCAGGTCTCATTTAGTGCTGAGAGGTTGACCGTATCTACATTCGTGAGATTGTGCATCTGCATAGTGTGCCGGTGTCCATTATTTCAGATCAAGGTCTTGTGTTCACATCTCACTTTTGGAAGACTTTTCTGGATGAGTTAGGTACTCGATTGGATCTTAGTTCAGCGTTTCACCCCAGACTGATGGCCAGTCAGAATGGACTATCCAGGTTTTGGAGTATGCTCCGCGCGTGCGTGATGGATTTTGGTGGCCAGTGGGAGCAGCATTTGGCTTTAGCATAGTTTGCACATAGTAATAGCTACCATTCCAGTATTGATATGGCTCCTTTTGAGGCGTTGTGTGGTAGGCGTTGTCGCTCTCCAGTAGGTTGGTTCGATGTTTCAGAGGTGAGACCTCGAGGTACGAACTTGCTTCGTGAGTCTTTGTATAGGGTCTGGGTCATTCAGGATAGACTTAGAGCAGCCCAAAGTAGGCAGAAGTGTTATGCTGATTGTAGACTTCGTGTCTTGAGTTTTGGTGTTGGTGATCGTGTTTTCCTTCGAGTTTCACCCATGAAGGGTGAGATGAGGTTTGGGAAGAGGGGCAAGCTTAGCCCCAGGTATATTGATCCGTTTGAGATTCTTCGGACTATTGGTGATGTGGTTTATGAGTTGGCTTTACCCCTTGATCTATCTATTGTTCATCCAGTTTTCATGTTTTTATGCTTCGTTACTATATTCTTGACAAGTCTCATGTCATTCGTTAGGATTCAGTTCAGTTAGATGAGCGATTGTCCTTTGTTGAGGAGCCAGTTTCCATTTTGGCTAGGGATGTTAGGCAGTTGCGCTCTAAAGTAATCCTTGTTGTTCAGGTCCAGTGGCAACTTTGACCTGTAGATGTGACTACTTGAGAGATTGAGTCTGATATGCGTAGTTCCTATCCCCAGCTTTTCATTGATTCAGGTATTTCCTTGCCTTAGTTCGAGGACGAACTAGATTTTTAGTAGTGGATGATGTCACGACCTAAAAATTTGATGAAATATGTGAAATTTGTGATTTTATGTGATTTGACTATTTTACCCCTCCCCGTAGTTGCATTATGGTATTTCTGGGGTGTGGGAGTGGTTGGCATAATTTTTTATGCATTTTGGTATCATTTATGCAATATTGTGGTTTTTGATGGCTTCGAGAGCCTTATTTTGGACTTATGTGGTTATATTTTGATCCGTGCGATGGATGACCGAACGGACTGTGCCAGCAGCTCTGAAATATCGATTTTAGGCTAGGTAGACCTTTGGTTCGGGTCCTGTTTCACCCGAGCTCATTTCGACCTATTGATCGGAAAGTTGGAAAATTGAAAATATGGGTGTGGGACCCACATTTGATCGAAACGACCTCGGATGGAAAATCTGACTTCTCCAGCAGATCCGGAATATCGATTTTAGTGTGTTAGCATGTTTGTTATGATTTTAAAGCTTTTAAATCTCATTTCGACCCTCGGTTTAGAAAATTGTGATTTCGAGTTTTGGGGGTTAATTTTGTGAAAATGATTTTTTCTGGAACATCTGGTATCTCCATCGCATCTAGAACGTCGAATTTAGTATGGTTGCATAGTTCTTTTGCATAAATCGGACTCCGAATGAATCCCAGACACCCCGTCAAAGTCCGGGGTGAACTTGAAGGAAAAATCTGGTGCAAAAATCAGAAAAATCTGCAGTATAAATACCCTTTTTTTTTGGCCCATTTTGCTCATTTTTTTCATCTTGTCTCTTGAGAATTAAACCCTAAATATTTTGGGATCTTAAAAGTGAAGTTTATGGGAGCGTAGGAAGCTAGATTAACACTTATTTCTTGATTATATTACGGATTTAATGTAAGAATTCACCCTTTTTTTAGTAATTTCTTCCTTAATTTCTCAAAACCCCAAAAATCTTAGGGCATGATTTTAAACCCAAATTTTATCCTTTTCACTTGAATAATATTTTTATCTTATAATTACTAGTTTTTCCTCAATTTAACCTTCAAAACAATTCTGATTCTTGATTTCAACTCAGATTTCAAATATTTTACCCAATAAAGCTCAAAAATGGTTTTTGTTAGATTTGAACCTTTGACTCAATTTAACTTGGGTTTTCATCTGTAGGTTCCTAAAAATATGGGGAACATATTTTTGAAGTAAAGTTCCGATTTTGCCCTTCTTTTTCAGAAACTCATTTTGAAAGTCCGTTTTGACCCCGAACCAAAAGTAGTCAATATGGGTGTCGTTGGTTTTGTTTTTACGCATAGATTTCATATTTGATATTTCTAGTGTAGTTCGGGATTGTTCGTGAAAAGTAAGGTCATGGGTTCAAGTGTAGCAAACCAGTTTCGGCTTTCGAGGTAGGTTATGACTTAACTCTTCAGACTAGGCTGGGTAGTAAATGATGGTACAAAATGCATGTTAAGGGTGGGAACTAATCATGAAAAATGTCTATCTACGTGTTGTGCCCGTGTTGGGGCCTATATGTGATGTAATTGTAGAAATTGAAATATTATGTGATATGTTTGACCGTGTGGGGTCCTATGTGACATTGATAGCCTTGAATACATGTGAGTAATTGTGTTATATTGTTTTATATGGTACCATGGGTGTATTGTGATTATATTCATACTTTACTGGCATATGAGACATGTGGAAATTCATGGATAAAATGAAAATAACGAGTGAATATTGGCTCATGTGGTTGTGGAAATGTATCATTGTGGTAGGTTGGGGAAATATATCATGTGGTTGGTTGTGGAAATACTTATTGTAATTGGTTGTGAGCATTACATCTTCATATCATACTCATTCATAAAACATTGGTACCACCGTGGCAACATCTGAGAAACACTGGCAACACCTTTTTATAAATATTGTAACACCTTATAAAACCCTTTCCGAGGAATGTACCGGAAAGGAGATATGAGATATGTGGATTGTATATGGGTTAACAAACCCCCCATGGGTCCTACGTTGGGAAGCTTTGGCTCCGTAGGTGTATACGGGGATTGTGCGACGATCCCGGAGGTTGTGCGACAACCTCGTGCATCATCATCATCATCATCATCATCATTATCATATACATTACACTTACTTTATTGTGTTTATGTTGTGTTGTATTGCCTTATTGACTTGTCATCTATGTATTTTGTCTTACCTTTCTTTACTTGTATTTGATGATCTTGTATCTACATGTTCTCTCTTGCTCTATTTTATATGTGACATAATCTATACTTGTGTTCTATATCTTGATAATTTTGTGCAATATATGTGAGATATATTAGAACTGTTAGTGCAAACGGTGTGGGCTACCGTTGTAGGACATTTTCTGATTACAGGTGACGTGTCCTTAATGTATATTTTGTATGCCTTATTTACTACTTTGCTTAGTCGTCCTATGATACCTACTAACTACAAGTGGACCGTACTCATGCCTACTGTACCCTTTCGGTGCAGGTCCTAGCTCGAGTGCGCCTCAGCTTACTTGATTCTGGCGGTTGTTGGAGCTTCCAAGGTAGCGGTTGGACATTCATGCGTCTGAAGTTCACCTCTATCTTTCTATACTAGTTAGGTCTTTATTAGTTTTCGGAGACAGTTATTATTCCTTTGTGGTTATTTTTCCAATGTATTTGACTCTTGGATTGTATTAGTAGTTCTTACACTATTGACACCTGGTTTTGGGCATGATTGGTGTTTTGGATAAGTTCTTTCCGCATTGTTATGATTATTTATATGGTTCAGTTTCATTCTAGAAGCCTTACCTTGGGTATTTCTGTCTTACTTGTCAAGGTACGCCGCGACAAGTGCCATCATGACCCTCGTTTTATGGTCGTGACAACAATGGTATAGAAATCCATGTGAGAAATATAGAGAAGAAATAAAAATGAAAAAAACATTAATAAGAAATTTAGCATGTTGCAAAGATAAAATAGCACCTCAATTTGGATGTGAAGAAAAATATTATAAGAAAAGAAAAAGACATAAGAAATATAAGAAATACAAGAAATCAAAATATAAGTATAAGAAACCAAGAAAAAAATATTATGTAAAAAATTATAAACATAAAAGACCATATAGGAAAAAGAAATCTGTAAAAGAATGTACTTGTTATAATTGTGGAAAACTAGGATATTTAGTTAGAGATTGTAAAATGCCTAAAAATCTAAAAAAGAAACAAATATCAGAAATAAAGATAAAAAATACAGAATATATGCAGATAGATTATATTGATTAAGAATTAGAAAGTGAAGATAGTATATATGAAATTTTAGAGAATGAAACAGATAACAAAATAGATAGTGAATTAGATGAATCAAATGACCGAAGAAGATATAAAAATGAACCAAATAACTGAAGAAGATATAAAAATAATAACAAAGGAAGAATATTTAAATGAAGAAGGAACAGATCAAAAAATAATATTTGATAATAATATATTTGACGAAATAAAAGGAAAAGAGTTAGTTCTAAGTGTAGAAAAATATTTAAAATACAAATAATAAAAAATATATTTAGTAGAAAAAAGAAAGAATACTATGTAGTAAGCCAAAAGGAACATATAATAGACTGTAGATATGCAAAAGGTAGAGCTAGTATGCCACTAGTAACAAAAAGAATAATTAATAAAGAAATAAACGATATAAAAAGTAAAGACCCAATAAAATATTTACACCTTGAAGGAACAGAGATATTGATAAAAACATGTTTTAAAGAAGGAATAGATACACCAATAGAATTATATTTAGCAGATGATAGAATTATAAAACCTATAGAAAAAAGTATAATAACTGCCATAAAAGGAAATTTAATATACCAAAAATTTAAATTTATAATAACTGTGAATTCTTCAGTAGCAATAAAAGATAAAAATATAGATAAATTATTAATATTATATTAGAAAATAACAGGAATAGAACTAACCTCAGGATGTAAAATATTTACCGCAAGATGTAAAAATCTATACATTTTAACAACAAAACATAAAATAACGGGAAAAATTAAAATTAATAAAATACAAATAGAAGGTCCTTTCGAACAATTTGTAAAAACAATTGATAATAATGATTATAGTTACAAAGACATAGATATAGAAGAAGATTTAGAAATAATAAATGATAGAATAAGTACAACAAAAAGAATAGCTCATGAAAAAACAGAATAATCAAGCTCATAAAAAAGAACAAGTTATGAAACAACTTCAAAAGTTAATTTAAATCAATATTATATAACAGGAACAATAAATAAAAAAGAATATTTAATACTCTTAAACACAGGACAAGAAGAAAATTATATAGAAAAATATCTAGTAAAAAATGAAGAAATAAAATCTAATAGTAATATATGCCTAGATCTACCAAAGAGTCTAATAAACATTAAGGATACGATAGAAAAAGAAATAATAATAGGATTAAGAAAAATAAAAATAGAATTTGAAATAAAGGAAGAAATGCAAAAGTCAGACATAATATTAGGAATAAAATGGTTAGAACAAGTAAAACCATACAATATAGAACATACACAATTATCTATAACATATAATAAAGAAAAATTATTAATAAAAAGAGCTTTGACATGACATGAAAATATATGTACTTGTAAAAATAATAGTAGAAGGATATTATAACAAGTATTATACACCTATGATAGATACAGGAGCAGAAACAAACTTATGCAGATACAACTGTTTACCAGAAAGTAAATGGGATAAACTAAAAACACCAATAGTAGTCACAGGATTTAATAATGATGGAAGTTTAATTACATATAAAGCTAAAAATGTAAACATACAGATATGGGATAAAATAATAACGATAGAAGAAATCTATAATTATGAACTAACATCAAAAGATATGCTTTTAGGAATGCCATTTTTAGATAAATTATACCCACATATAATAACTAAAACAGATTGGTGGTTTACAACACCATGTAAACAAAAAGTAAGAGCAAAAAGAGTTATTAATAAAATAAGAAAGAAAATTGATTGGATAAAAGGAAGTGAAAAAATTACACAAAAGTTAGAAAATATAAAAATAGAGAAGACACAGTAGAACTAGTTGTATTTTCGATAAATAAAAAAAAACTATATTTTCAATATATAAGGTAGAGATAATAAAGAAAAGATTAAGACAATTATACAGTGAAGATCCATTAAAAGGATAAGAAAAACATAAAACTACTATAAAAATTGAATTAATAGATAAAAATAGTATACTAACTCAAAAACCATTAACATATAATTTTGACAATTTAAACGAATTTAAAATGCATATAGATGATTTATTAGAAAAATAGTATATACAAAGAAGCAATAGGAAACATAATAACCCAGTGTTTATAGTAAATAAACATAGTGAACAAAAAAGAGGAAAAAGTAGAATGGTGATTGACTATAGAAATTTAAATGCAAAAAGTATGACATACAATTATCCAATACCAAATAAGATATTAAAAATAATACAAAAACAAGGATACAACTACTTTAATAAATTTGATTGTAAATCGGGATTTTACCACTTAAAGTTAGATAAAAATTCTAAGGAATTAAGAGCATTTACGGTACCATAAGGATTTTATGAATGGAACATATTACCATTCAGATATAAAAATGCACCAGGTAGATACCAACACTTTATGGATAGTTATTTTAAACAATTACCTAATTGTATAGTATACATAGATGATATACTACTATATACAAAAACTAAAGAGGAACATTTGAAATTATTAGAACAATTTACCGATACAATAGAAAAATTGGGAATAAGTTAAAGTGAAAAGAAAGACGAAATTATGAAAAACCAGATAGAGTTTTTAGGAATACAAATAGATAAAAGTGGAGTAAAAATACAACAACATATAGTACAAAAAATAATAAATTCAAAAGAAGAATTAGATACAAAAAAGAAATTACAATCATTTTTAGGATTAGTAAACCAAGTAAGAGAATATATACCAAAATTAGCAGAGAACCTAAAGCCATTACAGAAAAAATTAAAAAAGGATATAGAATATAATTACAATGAAGAAGATAAATAACAAGTTCAGAAAATAAAAATACTTTGAAAAGAATTGCCAAAATTACAATTTTCAGACGAAAATAAAAAATTTATATATATAGTAGAAACAAATGCTAGTGAATATAGTTATGGAGGAGTACTTAAATATAGATATGAAGAAGAAAAATTAGAACATCATTGTAGATACTACTCAGGAACGTTTAATGCGACAGAAATAAAATGGGAAATAAATAGAAAAGAATTATGTTCATTATATAAATGTTTATTAGCATTTGAGCCATATATTATATATAACAAGTTTATTGTATGAACAGATAATACACAGGTACGCTGGTGGTTAAGAAAGAAAATACAAAATTTAGTTACAACGAAAGAGATTCGGAAACTAGTATTAAATATATTAAATTTTACATTTACAATTGAAGTAATTAGTACTAACAAAAATGTTATTGCAGATTACATATCAAGACAAAGCTACACAGACTGATATAATAGAAGATGATGCTTTAGAAAAAATACTCAAAACCCTAACTACTTATTGAATGAAAGTGGACAGTATGGATAATGAAATAGAAAATCTAAAGACTAATGAAGTTAAACTTAAGTCTAAATCTACGAATCAGCTAACTCAGCAGTGTGCAGAGCTATGTCGATCGAAAGACATCAAAATTCTAGAGCTAAAAGGAGACGTTAGGACACTCCATAAAATCTATAACATTTATCAATCTGCAATTGCAGGTACAAGCAAAGGAGTTAGTGGACATAGATATCAAAACATGAACTTGAATAAGATATTAGAAAAACCATTTATACCAAAAACACAAAAAGACCCATGTACATACCCCCACAAATTACCATATATCGAGAAAGTTTGAACCAAGATAAAAAAAGCCTATAACCACATAACCCGAGAATACATAGAAAATATCCACAAAATACAGACTTATCTAAACCTTAAACCCAGAGCCACAATATCTAAGAACCAAACACAAACTATATAACCCAAAAATTACAAGGTTACAATAAATTAATCGCACTACCAAAAACCAACCCAAGCTTGGTTAAAACTTGCTTCATTTATGGATTATTAAATACCGTATATACCCATGGAGGAAATGAACTAACAGATATACCAGAATTATATAGAGCATTCACCACTTATAAAAGAATAACCAAAGGAAATCTATTTTTTATAAAGTGTTATACTGCACCAGCAGAGATATTATATGACGAGATCAAACCAGTTATACAAATTGTAAAAATAGGATTAACCAGAGATATGATTATACCAAAAGATATTGTTCAGCATCCAGAGATACCTAAAATCGAGATACCTGATTTTTATGCAAATAAACAACTTATTGGAATATCTACAACTATTCAAGAATTAGCAAATAATTATATCAATGAAAACCCTATATGGAGCTATTATTCAAGAGATCATCAAATGATTTATTCAAATTCAAGAGAGCTATGATAAACAGATATGAAAGATGCTAGACAATGAATTCTGACATTACTCAACTCAGAGAAACAACCAACTGCAAGAGCAATTAAGAAGGGATTTATTTCAGAAGAATTATTAAAAAGATATTGCAAAATGATAGGACACAAATATCCAGACCATCTATGTTAAAGATGTAATGAAGAAGATAATATTATCCTGGAAGTTCAATTGGAATAGAAGAAGATAAGGACGACAACTGGAAGATACACG
The DNA here is from genome assembly GCA_030864215.1 of Capsicum pubescens. Taxonomy (NCBI): domain Eukaryota; kingdom Viridiplantae; phylum Streptophyta; class Magnoliopsida; order Solanales; family Solanaceae; genus Capsicum; species Capsicum pubescens. The sequence goes on along the minus strand of CM061542.1, from coordinate 218,280,634 downwards.
ACAAAAGATAAAAAGACACAGAGAAATAATTGAAAGATAAGAAGACAAAGCGTTGAAATATGAAAATGACATATAACTTTGAGAAATGTGAAATACGTAAATTATGTAAACATTTACTATTCTTATTTTGTAGACTAGACTATCCTATAGCCCTTTTGACTTTTCTTGTTTTTCTTGGCACTTGCCATTTTACTTTTTTAGGACCATTATTAATCTTCTATTTTCTTGACAGATGTAAAGTAGGAATAGTATAAACTAGTTTACACGTTTTCTTTTTAGTCTATAAATATGTAAGTCTTTGAAAAAGTTAAAGGCAAGACTTTTATGTGTTGAAAGCAAGCCTTCCTTCTTGTACACAAATAACTTTTTTATTATTTAATAAAAAACAGATTTATTTCTAAGGAAAAGCTATGGATAAACAAAGCCTAGAATTATCAAACCTACCAGAACAGGAATATTTATTTACGATTATGAATAGCTAAATTCATAAATTCCTGACAATCATGATATGATAAAATAAGTTCATGATAGTTACTTTATAGTAGAATTATTCGAAGAATAGCATGTTAAGAAGTTTATTAGCAAAGTGGAAAAGGAAAAAAAATTCCTAAGAACTATGTCATCCTAAAGGTGAAACCGGTGAGGCAAGAAAGTCGTGATAGGGGAGTAGCCAGAGTAGAGACACTGTTTTAGGGAAAAGTATCCAGATTACCATGCTAATAGTGACCGAAGAACATGTTATTTTAGAATAATCTAGTATATAGTAATATAAAATGATCATATTTTGTTATGTGAATGATTGAAGGGAATATTTTGAAAAAAACATCATATGAAAAATGAATACTTATTTATCTGACAAAATGGTAGATAAATTTAAAATACTTGTTTTGTATGTACTTAGGGATATAGAAATTATAGATATAAGAAAGATCATATTGGAAAAAATATTTGATAAATATTTTATGACTAGAATAAATTACATACCACACCTACCTACCTACTCTTACAAATATTTACATGTCAAACCTACACATCAACCATGATAAATTACGTATATTTAGAATATTAGAAAATTGACATGAAAAATATACAATTAATAGAAATACTAATGAAAACAAATCTAGATTAATATATGTGAACTAAAGATACAAAATATATGGAATTCCTTAATGAAAATATACAAGAATTATTAAGATTAAAACAAACAACCAGTAAATATTATGATAAAACATTTAATAAACCATAAATTACTAAAATCCAATTCCAAGTAACTAAACTTCTTAACATACTATTCTTCGAATAAACTTCTTTTCCACTTTGCTAATAAACTCCTTTTCCACTTTGCTAATAAACTCCTTTTCCACTTTACTAATAAAATTCTTAACATGTGTTTTTTGGATGACATAGTTCCTAGGGATTTTTCTACTTTTCCACTTTGCTAATAAACTTCTTAACATGCTATTCTACGAATAATTCTAATATAAAGTAACTAACATGAACTTATTTTATCATATCATGATTGTCAGGAATTTATGAATTTAGCTATTCATAATCGTAAATAAATATACCTGTTCTGGTAGGTTTGATAATTCTGGGTTTTGTTTATCCATAGCTTTTCCTTGGAAATATATCTATTTTTCTTTATTAAATATTCAAAAAGTTTTTTGTGTACAAGATGGAAGGCTTGCTTTCAACACATGAAAGTCTTGCCTTTAACTTTACCGAAGGCTTACATATTTATAGACTAAAAAGAAAACGTGTAAACTACTTTATACTATTCCTACTTTACATCTGTCAAAAAAATAAAAGATTAATAATGGTCCTAAAAAAGTAAAATGGCTAGTGCAAAAAAAAACAAGAAAAGTCAAAAAGCCTATAGGCTAGTCTAGCCTACATAATAAGAATAGTAAATGTTTACATAATTTACTTATTTCACATTTCTCCAAGTCATATGTCATTTTCATATTTCAACGCTTTGTCTTCTTATCTTTCTATTATTGCTCCTTGTCTTTCTATCTTTTGTCGTGTATCTTTCAGCTGTCGTCCTTATCTTCTTCTATTCTAGTTGAACTTTCGGGATAATATTATATTCTCCATTACATCTTGAACATAGATGGTCTGGATATTTGTTTCCTATCATTTTGCAATATCTTGTTAATAATTCTTCTTAAATATAAATGTTCACCTATTTTCTTATATCTTCTTCCTAAATTAGAGAATACTATTTTTATTTTTAATCCTTCATGATTTTCATACATTTTTTCATCTATTATAAATTCTTCTTTGTTCATTTTATTTAAATGTATATAGGTTATGTTGATATATATATTCTAGACTATCTATTGTTGATTCTAAAGTTGATATTTCTTATTTTTGTGAATTTATTGTGTTTTTACTAACTCCGACAACTATGTTATACTGTAGTCTTTCTATCCTTATTTTTAATTCTTTACATTTTTCAGATATTATTTGTTTTAATTCTTTATATTTTTGTGATTTTTGTACGTTATTCATCTAAGCAATATTTATAATATTTTGGTGGATATCTAAATCTAATTTTATCATAATTAATCAAATAAATCCAAATATATACTACTTCCGTAACTTTAAACAACATAGCTCTGATACCAATTGTGGGGGGTTGTAGGGGTGTGTGGATAACTTGGGTAACTTAAATAGATCTATTATAATGGTGCGGATAACTTGGGTAACTTAAATAGATCTATTATAACTCTAATGGATCTATTTTTATTTGTGCGTGGATATTTCTTAACTTTCCTAAACATTTTTATTTTTATTTTATTTATTTTAGTTTTATTGATGTTCATATGTTGGGGGGTGATTAAATGGTATTTGATTAAATGTTTTACTGTAATATTCTTTAGTTTTTTCTCTTAATCTTTGTAATTCTTGTATATTATTTTGAAGGTATTCTAATTATTCTATATCTTTTGTTCTAAAATATTCAATTAAATTCTCTTTCATAAGTATTTCTGTTAATCTTATTTCTTCCATATCTTGTCTCCAATATTTTAAATATTCATAGTTTAATATTTTATCCTAAAGTAGTTGTAATACTGCAAATTTCTTTGTAATAATTTATTCTAATTTTACTATATCTGATATTAAATTCTAGGTTTATTTCATTAATTGTCCTGTCTTTTTCGTCTATGAATAATTCTATGTCTAAATCATATACTAAACTGTCTTTTAATTCTAGTTGTTTCATGGTTTTATCTATCCAAATTAATCTTTCTTTTAATTGTTTTTTCCTTTTCTAAGCTGGTTTCTATAATTAATTTCATTGTATAGCCAACTTTGTTTTTCTCTAACTCTTTTTATATATTCTAACATTTTTAATCTGTATAATATCCATCTGAATAATAACTATTATTATCTGAGTAGTAACTATCTGAATAATATAAACTAAGACCATGTATATGTTCTAACCATTCTAGACTTAATGATTCTTCATAAAATAGTTTTTCCCATATTATTTTCTTTATGTCTTCTATTTGTAAGTCTTTAATGATATATAAAACAAGTATCTTAATTTCATCAGATATATAGTTTGTCATATTGTCCATATGATGCTTAGGTTTCTACGAATTGGATTTTAGTAATTTATAGTTTATTAAATATTTTACCATAATATTTACTGGTTTTTTGTTTTAATCTTAACAATTCTTGTATATTTTTATAAAGGAATTCTATATATTTTATATCTTTAATTCTCATAAATTTTCTAGATTTGTTTACATTAGTCTTTCTATTAATTGTATATTTTTCATGCCCATTTTCTAATATTCTAAATATACATAATTTATCATGGTTGATGTGTAGGTTTAGCATGTAGATATTTGTAAGAGTAGGTAGGTAGGTGCGGTATGTAATTTATTCTAGTCATAAAATATTTATCAAATATTTTTTTCTAATATGATTTTTCTTATATCTATATTTTCTATATCCTTAAGTACATACAAAACAAGTATTTTAAATTTATCTACCATTTCGTCAGATAAATAAGTATTCATTTTTCATATGATGCTTTTTCAAAATATTTCCTTCAATCATACACATAACAAAATATGATCATTTTAGATTACTATATACTAGATTATTCTTAAATAACATGTTCTTCGGTCACTATTAGCATGGTAATCTAGATACTTTTCCCTAAAACAGCGCCTCTACTCTGGCTACTCCCCTATCACGGCTTTCTTTCCTCACCGGTTTCACCTTTACGATGACATAGTTCTTAGGAATTTTTCATCTTTTCCACTTTGCTAATAAACTTCTTAACATGCTATTCTTCAAATAATTCTACTATAAAGTAACTAACATGAACTTATTTTATCATATCATGATTGTCAGTAATTTATGAATTTAGCTATTCATAATCGTAAATAAATATACCTATTCTGGTAGGTTTGATAATTCTGAACTTTGTTTATCCATAGCTTTTCCTTGGAAATATATCTGTTTTTTTATTAAATATTCAAAAAGTTTTTTTGAATACAAGAGGGAAGACTTGCTTTTAACACATGAAAATCTTGCCTTCAACTTTGCCAAAGGCTTAAATATTTATAGACTAAAAAGAAAACGTGTAAACTACTTTATACTATTCCTACTTTACATCTGTCAAGAAAATAGAAGATTAATAATGGTCCTAAAAAAGTAAATTGGCAAGTGCCAAGAAAAACAAAAAAAGTCAAAAAGGCTAGTCTAGCCTACTTAATAAGAATAGTAAATGTTTATATAATTTACATATTTCACATTTCTCAAAGTCATATGTCATTTTCATATTTCAATGCTTTGTCTTCTTATCTTTCTATTATTGCTCCGTGTCTTTCTATCTTTTATCGTGTATCTTCCAGCTGTCATCCTTATCTTCTTCTATTCCAGTTGAACTTTCGGATTAATATTATCTTCTCCATTACATCTTGAACATAGATGGTCTGGATATTTGTGTCCTATCATTTTGCAATATCTTGTTAATAATTCTTCTGAAATAAATCCCTTCTTAATTGCTCTTACAGTTAGTTATTTCTCTGGGTTGAGTAATGTCAGAATCTATTGTCCAGCATCTTTCATATCTGTTTGTCATAGCTCTCTTGAATTTAAATAAATCATTTGATGATCTTCTGAGTAATAGCTCCATATAGGGTTTCCATTGATATAATTATTTGCTAATTCTTGAACAATTGTAGATATTCCAATAAGTCGTTTATTTGCATAAAAATTAGGTATCTCAATTTTAGGTATCTCTGGCTGCTGGACAATATCTTCCGGTATAATCATATCTCTGGTTAATCCAATTTTTACAATTTGTATAACTGGTTTGATCTCGTCATATAATATCTCTGCTGGTGCAGTATAAAACTATATAAAAAATAAATTCCCTTTGGTTATTCTTTTATAAGTGGTGAATGCTCTATATAATTCTGGTATATCTGTTAGTTCATTTACTTTATGGGTATATACGGTATTTAATAATCCATAACTAAAACAAGTTTTAACTAAGCTTGGGTTGGTTTTCGGTAGTGCGATTAACTTGTTGTAACATTGTAATTTTTGGGTTATATAGTTTTTGTTTGGTTCTTGGATATTTGTGGCTCTGGGTTTAATGTTTAGATAAGTCTGTATTTTGTGGATATTTTCTATGTATGCTCGGGTTATGTGGTTATAGGCTTTTTTATCTTGGTTCAAACTTTCTTGATATGTGGTAATTTGTGAGGGTATGAACAAGGGGTCTTTTTGTGTTTTTGGTATAAATGGTTTTTCAAATATCTTATTCATGTTCATGTTCTGATATCTTTGTCCACTAACTCCTTTGCTTGTACCTGCAATTGTAGATTGATAAACGTTATTAGTTTTATGGAGTGTCCCAGCGTCTCCTTTTAGCTTTGGAATTTTGATGTCTTTCGATCGACATAGCTCTTCACACTGCTGAGTTAGCTGATTCATAGCTTTAGACTTCAGTTTAACTTCATTAGTCTTTAGTTTTTCTATTTCATTACCCATACTGTCCACTTTCATTGAAAGCGTAATTAGGGTTTTGAGTGTATTTTTTCTAAAGCATCATCTTCTATTATATCAGTTTGTGTAGCTTTTTCTTGATATGTAATCTGCAATAACATTTCTATTAGTACTAATTACTTCAATTGTAAATGTAAAATTTAATATATTTAATACTAGTCTCCGAATCTCTTTCGTTGTAACTGAATTTTGTATTTTCTTTGTTAACCACCAGCGTACCTGCGTATTATCTGTTCGTACAATAAACTTGTTATATACAATATATGGCTCAAATGCTAATAAACATTTATATAATGAACAAAATTATTTTCTATTTATTTCCCATTTTATTTCTGTTTCATTAAACGTACCTGAGTAGTATCTATAATGATGTTCTAATTTTTCTTCTTCATATCTATATTTAAGTACTCCTCTATAACTATATTCACTAGTATCTGCTTCTACTATATATATAAATTATTTTTTTTCGTCTGGAAATTATAATTTTCGTAATTCTTTACAAAGTATTTTTATTTTTTGAACTTGTTTTTTATCTTCTTCGTTGTAATTATATTCTATATCCTTTTTTAATTTTTTCTGTAATGGCTTTAGGTTCTCTGCTAATTTTGGTATATATTCTCTTACTTGGTTTACTAATACTAAAAATGATTGTAATTTTTTTTTGTATCTAATTCTTCTTTTGAATTTATTATTTTTTGTACTATATGTTGTTGCATTTTTACTCCACTTTTATCTATTTGTATTCCTAAAAACTCTATCTGGTTTTTCATAATTTCGGCTTTCTTTTCACTTTAACTTATTCCCAATTTTTCTATTGTATCGGTAAATTGTTCTAATAATTTCAAATGTTCCTCTTTAGTTTTTGTATATAGTAGTGAATCATCTATGTATACTATACAATTAGGTAATTGTTTAAAATAACTATCCATAAAGTGTTGGTATCTACCTGGTGCATTTTTATATCTAAATGGTAATATGTTCCATTCATAAAATCCTTATGGTACCGTAAATGCTCTTAATTCCTTAGAATTTTCATCTAACTTTAAGTGGTAAAATCCTGATTTACAATCAAATTTACTAAAGTAGTTATATCTTTGTATTTGTCTTATTTGGTATTGGATAATTGTATGTCATAGTTTTTGCATTTAAATTTCTATAGTCAATAATCATTCTACTTTTTCCTTTTTTTGTTCACTATGTTTATTTACTATAAATGCTGGGCTATTATGTGTACTATTACTTCTTTGTATATACTCTTTTTCTAATAATTCATCTATATGCATTTTAAATTCTTTTAAATCGTCAAAACTATATGTTAATGGTTTTTGAGTTATTATGCTATTTTTATCTATTAATTCAATTTTTATAGTAGTTTTATATTTTTTCCATCCTTTTAATGGATCTTCACTGTATAATTGTCTTAATTTTTTCTTTATTATTTCTACCTTATCTATTGAAAATATAGTTATTTCTTTTTTATTTATAAAAAATACAACTAGTTCTACTGTGTCTTTTGTATTTTTTATATTTTCTAACTTTTGTGTAATTTTTTCACTTCCTTTTATCCAATCAGTTTTCTTTCTTATTTTATTAATAACTCTTTTTGCTCTTACTTTTTGTTTACATGGTGTTGTAAACCACCAATCTATTTTAGTTATTATATGTGGGTATAATTTATCTAAAAATGACATTCCTAAAAGCATATCTTCTGATGTTAGTTCATAATTATAGATTTCTTCTATAGTTATTCTTTTATCCCGTATCTGTATTTTTACATTTTTAGTTTTATATGTAATTAAACTTCCTTCATTATTAAATCCTTTTACTACTATTGGTGTTTTTAGTTTATCCCATTTACTTTCTAGTAAACAGTTGTATCTGCATAAGTTTGCTTCTGCTCCTGTATCTATCATAGGTGTATAATACCTGTTATAATATCCTTCTACTATTATTTTTACAAGTACATATATTTTCATGTCATGTCAAAGCTCTTTTTATTAATAAGTTTTCTTTATTATATGTTATAGATAATTGTGTATGTTCTATATTGTATGGTTTTACTTGTTCTAACCATTTTATTCCTAATATTATGTATGACTTTTGCATTTCTTCCTTTATTTCAAATTCTATTTTTATATTTTTTACTCCTATTATTATTTCTTTTTTTGTTGTATCCTTAATATTTATTAGACTCCTTGGTAGATCTAGGCATATATTACTATTAGATTTTATTTCTTCACTTTTTACTAGATATTTTGCTATATAATTTTCTTCTTGTCATGTGTTTAAGAGTATTAAATATTCTTTTTCATTTATTGTTCCTGTTATATAATACTGAATTAAATTAACTGTTGAAGTTGCTTCATAACTTGTTCTTTTTGATGAGCTTGTTGATTCTGGTTTTTCATGAGCTATTCTTTTTGTTGTACTTATTCTATCATTTGTTATTTCTAAATCTTCTTCTATATCTATCTATGTCTTTGTAACTATAATCATTATTATCAATTGTTTTTACAAATTGTTTAAAAGGACTTTCTATTTGTGTTTTATTAATTTTATTTTTTCCTGTTATATTATGTTTTGTTGTTAATACATATAGATTTTTACATCTTGCTGTAAATATTTTACTTCCTGGGGCTAGTTCTATTCCTGATATTTTCCAATATAATACTAATGATTTATCTATATTTTTATCTGTTATTGCTACTGAATAATTCGCACTCATTATAAATTTAAATTTTTGGTATATTAAATTTCCTTTTATGACAATTATTATACTTTTTTCTATAGGTTTTATAATTCTATCACCGCTAAATACAATTCTATTGGCGTATCTATTTCTTCTCTAAAACATGCTTTTATCAATATCTCTGTTCCTCCAAGGTGTACATATTTTATTGGGTCTTTACTTTTTATATCGTTTATTTCTTTATTAATTATTCTTTTTGTTACTAGTGGTATACTAGCTCTTTCTTTTGCATATCTACAGTCTATTACATGTTCTTTTTGGCTTACTACGTAGTATTCTTCCTTTTTTCTACTAAATATATTTTTTATTATTGGTATTTTAAATATTTTTTCTATACTTAGGTCTAAATATTTTCCTTTTATTTTGTCAAATATATTATTATCAAATATTATTTTTTGATCAGTTTCTTCTTCATTTAAATATTCTTCCTTTGTTATTATTTTTATATCTTCTTCAGTTATTTGGATCATTTTTATATCTTCTTGAGTCATTTGATTCATCTAATTCACTATCCATTCCGTTATCTGTTTCATTCTCCAAAATTTCATATATACTATCTTTACTTTCTAATTCGTAATCTATATAATCTATCTGCATATATTCTGTATTTTTTATCTTTATTTCTGATATTTGTTTCTTTTTTGGATTTTTAGGCATTTTACAATCTCTAGTTAAATGTCCTAGTTTTTCACAATTATAACAAGTACATTCTTTTATAAATTTCTTTTTCCTATATGCTCTTTTATGTTTATAATTTTTTACATAATATCTTTTTCTTGGTTTCTTATACTTATATTTTGATTTCTTGTATTTCTTATATTTCTTATGTCTTTTTCTTTTCTTATAATATCTTTCTTCACATCCAAATTGAGGTGCTATTTTATCTTTGCAACATGCTAAATTTCTTATTAATTCTTTTTCCATTTTTATTTCTTCTCTATATTTCTCAATAGATTTCTATACCATTGTTTTAAAATTTTTATTCTTGTTCCTAGGGTATCTACTATTTTTGATTCATCCCAACTTTTTATTATCTTGAACTAAATGGTTCAGGTAATTTATTAAAATGTAATTTCCTTATCTCCTTACTTTCCTGTGTATTATATGTTCCCTTATTGTAGTATCCTTTAAATGCGCACGTATATTCATCTATATAGCACATATTATATATTTCTAATTTTAACATTAAATTTCTATTCGTATCTTTTTCTTTATTTTGTTCTTCTTCTTCTTCTGTGGTTATACTGCTAAATTCATCTCTTATAACTACTTCATATTTTTTCAATATTTCTGTTGGTGATATTTTAGTAGTTGTTGATGTTCCTTCTGTTTTATTATCAGATTTTAATTTTTTTTTTACTTGCTTCGGCTAGGTTTAAAAACCATATATTTACTGTTCCTATTAATGTCCTTTCCATATATTCTGGTGTATTTCACAACCTTCCGAATCATAATTATTTGTTTCTTCAGCATCTATTGTATTTTAGTATTTGTAGTTTTTTTTTAATTCAGCAATCCTACTATTTTTAGTTTCTTCTATTTTTTGTATTTATTCTGTGGTTTGTTGTTTTATTTTATCTATTTCTTTTTTTTCTGTCTATCTCTTCGTTTTCTTTTTCTATTCTTACCATGGTTGCCAACTTATCTTCTAATTTTAATTCTTCTTTTTCTAACATTAAATATAAATGTTTACCTATTTTCTTATATCTTCTTCCTAAATTAGAGAATACTATTTTTATTTTTAATCCTTCATGATTTTCATATGTTTTTTCATCTATTATAAATTTTTCTTTGTTCATTTTATTTAAATGCATATAGGTTATGTTGATATATATATATATATTCTAGACTATCTATTGTTGATTCTAAATTTGATATTTCTTCTTTTTGTGAATTTATTGAGTCTTTACTAACTCCGACAACTATGTTATACTGTAGTCTTTCTATCCTTATTTTTAATTCTTTACGTTTTTCAGATATTATTTGTTTTAATTCTTTATATTTTTGTAATTTTTGTTCGTTATTCATTTACACAATATTTATAATATTTTGGTGGATATCTAAATCTAATTTTATCATAATTAATAAATTGATCAAATAAATCCAAATATATACTACTTTTGTAACTTTAAACAACGTAGGCTCTGATACCAATTGTACGGGGGTGAGGATAACTTGGGTAACTTAAATAGATCTATTATAACTCTAATGGATCTATTTTTATTTGTGCGTGGATGTTTCTTAACTTTTCTAAACATTTTTATTTTTAATTTATTTATTTTAGTTTTATTGATGTTCATATGTTGGGGGGTGATTAAATGGTATTTGATTAAATGCATTACTGTAATATTCTTTAGTTTTTTCCCTTAGTATTTGTAATTTTTGTATATTATTTTGAAGGTATTCTAAATATTCTATGTCTTTTGTTCTAAAATATTCAATTAAATTCTCTTTCATAAGTATTTCTGTTAATCTTATTTCTTCCATATCTTGTCTCCAATATTTTAAATATTCATAGTTTATCATTTTATCCTAAAGTAGTTGTAATACTGCAAATTTCTTTGTTATAATTTATTCTAATTGTACTATATCTGATATTAAATTCTATGTTGTGTGAATAGTTGAGTGAAGAGAGGTATTGTACCAATACTCAGCCATAGGAAGACAAGAAAATCAGTTAGAAGCATCCTCATTACAGTAGCACCTCAAATAAGTCTCCAAGCATCTATTTAAAACCTCAGTTTGGCCATCAAACTGAGGGTGATATGCTGATAAAGTATGTAACTTAACACCTTGTAGAGTAAATGGATCCTTCCAGAAGGAACTGATGAAAACAACATCCCTATCACTTGTAATAATATCTAGGAATCCACCCAGCTTAACAATATTATTCAAGAAGACCTTAGCAACCGTTTGGGATGTATAAGGATGTTTAAGTGGAAGAAAATGCCCATACTTTCTAGGTCTGTCCACCACCACTAGAATCACCTCATAACCATTTGATTTAGGTAATCCATCAATGAAATCCATGCTAATTTGTGAACATACCACATAAAGTATGGGTAAAGGCTGTAAAAGTCCAGGAGATGCAGCCAAATCAGACTTATTCCTTTGGCAAATATCACAGTTTTGAATGAATTTCTTTACCTCCTCTCGCATGTTCTTCCAGTAAAAGAGGTTGAGCAACCTTCTTAGTGTATCCTCTACCCCATAATAACCTCCTTGGGGGCTTGCATGCCACAATTTCATGATCTCCCTTCTCAATTCTTGAACCTTTCCAACTACCAGTCTCCCTTTCCTTCTCAGATAACCTTGACTTCAAGTGAATTATTTGTGAACTGTAGGATTAGTCTGAAAATCTGCAATAAGTTGTTGAAGTTCTGGATCTATAGTCCTATTATCCATAATAGCTTGGAATAAATCAGTATCTGTAGGAGAAATGAACAAGGCTAATAATTCTGCTCTTGTAACTCTTGACAAGGCATCAGCCACCTCGTTGTCAACTCCTTTTTATACTCTATAGATTAATCAAATGGCATCAGCTTTGTCAACCATAAGAGCTATGAATTAGTATATTACTTTTTCTCCATATGTAACTTTAAAGACTTCTGATCAGTCCTTATTATAAACCTTTAGCCTAACAAGTATTGAGACCATTTAGTGTCATCTTGAACAATGGCCAATAACTCCCTGTCATACACTGATAATGCAATATGCCTTGGTGACTATGCCTTGCTGATGAAAGCAATTGGATGTCCCTCTTGCATAAGTACAACTCCTATTCCAAATCCACTAACATCAGTCTCCACCACAAATGTTTTGTTGACATCAGGTAAAACAAGCACAGATCTTTTAACTTTTCAAAAACATCTTGAGCTGCAGTTGACCATTTAAAATTGTTCTTCTTTGTTAAATTATTTAAAGGCCTGCAAATCACACCAAAACCTTGTATGAACCTCCTGTAATAATTATCCAATATCAAGAACCCTCTTAGTTGCTTAAAAGTAGTTGGAATGGGCCATTTTCTCACAGCTACTATTTTCCGAGGATCTGTGAAAACATCTTATGCTGATATAAAGTGTCCAAGATTTTCAATTTTCTGAACCCCAAAGAAACACTTGATCCTTTTAGCAAATAGCTAATGCCTAATTATTTCCTTAAAAATAGACCTCTAATGCCTTACATGTTCTTCAATTGTATTACTGTAAATCAGAATATAATCAAAGAAAACTAACACATACTTCCAAAGAAGTTGTTGAAATACAAATTTATTAATCCTTGAAAAGTAGCAGGTGCATTAGATAAGCCAAAAGGCATTACCAGGTATTCAAAATGTCCGTAATGGGTTCAAAAAATAGTTTTAGGCACATCCTCTGCAACCATTATTAATTGGTGATAACCAGATCTTAAGTCAATCTTTGAAAAGATTTTGGATCCTCCTAATTCATACAATAAATCTTCAACAATAGGTATAGGAAACTTTTTCTTCACAGTAAACTTATTTAAGTCCCTATAGTCAACACACAACATCCAGGGACCATCTTTCTTGCCCACTAAGACCACTGGGGATGCAAACGGACTACAACTAGGTTGTATGATCCCTTGGTCTAACATCTGTTGCACCAGACCTTCAATAATGTCCTTCTTAATGGAAGGATGTCTATGTGGCCTCTTATTCATAGGCTCAGTCCCCTCCTGCAATATAATTCTATGATTAAATACTGCCCTATGAGGTTGTAAGCCAGTAGGTTCCTTAAACAACCCTTGAAACTCTAATAATAGATTCAATAAAGCTTGATCGCATTCAGTTTTATCTTCCTCAAGTAATGTTGGGTGACACTTCATTTGTTCACTCCCCATAAGCATGACTTGAATCATACAAAGTTGAGATTGGTTACCTGAGTATTTAGCTAATTTACTAGCTCCAAAAGTCTGCACCTGGTTCTAGCTCCTCTCAGCAGATGTTTTCTTCCCTTGTACCAGAATTCCATGGTCAAATTCCTGAAGTTCATCTTGATATCTCCTAAGGTCAACAACCACTAAACCCCCAATACTACACGACATGAACCCAAAGGTAATAGCAGAAAATCTGTTAAAAATTTAGCTCCTTGTAGTAACCAAGTAATAGTAGTCATTTTATCCACCTTCATGCTCCCATTTGCTGCAACAACCAATTGAGGACTGGTAAATCTGACTAGATAACCTAATTGTTGTACTAAATCAGGATCTACGAAGTTATGAGAACTTCTTATGTCTATCAATATATGCAACCCCTTTTTGGAATGATATCCAGTCACCTTAAGTGTCCTAAAACCCAGAGAACCATTTAAGGCATGTATTGAAATCTCCATGTGCTCAGCATGTTGAGATAACTCACTCTTGCTCTCCCCATTTTCATGCAACTCCACCTCAATTTCAGACGCTCCATTTTCTGTTTCATCCCTTTCTTCTAACTCCAACAAGTACAATCGCTTAGTAGTCTTACATTTATGGCCCATAGTATATTTTTCATTACAAAAATAACACAATACTTTTGCCCTCTTCTCATTAATTTCTTCCAAGCTCAACCTTCTTCTATTTAGATTCTTATTATAGTTTTCTTGGGTGATGTTAGGAGTAGGTAGTAGAGTCTTATTATTGAAAGGTTTTTTATCTCCTATATTCCTTGAATTAAACACCTAATGTGAACTTATAGGTAGTTTAACAACATTCAAGTAAGCTTCTTGCAGTCTTGCACTTTTTTAAACTTGAGACAAGGTAGTAGGGTTAGTAATCCTAACAACAATGTTAAGCTGAGGTGTCAAACTCCCAATGTTGCAACTAATGGCATTTTTTCTGACAAATTCACCCTTGTAAGATGCTTTTCAAACATAGCCTGATACTCTTTGACAGTCCCAACTTGCTTAACCTTCTTCAATTCCTCCTTAGGATCATCAAAGTCAGATCCAAACCCCTCCAAAAATTCCATCACATACTCATTCCATCCAATAGGTTGAAGGTACTATCGATACCTCATAAATGATAGATTCCACTAAATTGCCTCTCCTTCCAGATGTAGTATGGCTATGGTAATTTTATCAGAAGCATATATATTTTCCATTGAAAAACATTGTTCAATCTTGAACAACCAAGAACACAAATCATCCCCTGAAAACCTCAAAAACTTCATGCGCGACCACTTCGAGAACTAGGAATGGGAATTGTGATAACTGTCAGGGGTTTGATCTTTGTGCTCCCTCTCAACTGATTACCTAACCCTCGATGGTTCATCTTGATCTAATGGAGATTTATCTCTTCTATTCTCTGGAGAATTCACCAAATGTTCCTTTAATTCCATTACCACCTGATCCAACCTCTTTAAGGTAGTAACTTTCCCTGTCAAATTGCTCAAATCTATAGTCAATTTCTGCAACATATCCTTTATTTCTCCCATGTCAGCTGGAGAATTATCAATGGATCGAGTTGTTTTCATCATGATTGCCCAGAATTCAATTGACTTTTATACCAATGATACTAACTTTTACTCGATTGTAGGAGTTCGAATGAACTCGAGGATCGAAATTAATGCTTCAGGAGAAACTAACTCGAGAAAATAGTTAATGAAAATGAGAATTGAGAAAACAAAGAGAGAGAGATTTTGAGAAAGAAGAATTAATATTTGTATATCTATATGAAAATGAATGGATTACATGCTTATATAGAGCTCATGATCCACTATCCATTGACTAGGCTACTTGAGTTAGTTATAACTACTTAACTAACTTTAGTTGCTGAGTAACTAACTATACTGTAGCTTTTCAGTTTTAACTAACTTCTGAAACTTATTACAATTTCCCTACTTATTAATATTGTGTATCAGAATACGCTGATGTATAGTTTCTCCAGACAATCATTGCTTGCTGCCACCACATATCTGATTTTGTAAGTTTTGATAGCATAGATTTCTTCTGCAAGTTTGTAATCCTTTTAACTTATGCAATTCGTTATTTAATAAACTCCATCTTTTTTGTCTTTTTCTTTTTCTGAAAAATTAGTTCTGATTCAGTTAATGCAATATTACCTAAAGAAATAAAAAAATCTATGTAGGAGACAAGTGAAGATGCAAAATCTTCTCTTCAAGGTACTATCCTACATTTGCAAGGATTAGACATTGGTTACATATGCAGACCAATTGTCACATGGAGGCTGAAGTGAATCCGAGATTTGAAAATTCCAGATGTCTACGCTACCTTTTGCATAAGGTATATCAATATTTAAAAAGATTTTAAGTATATTTTATCATTCAATATGTGTACATGGAACAACCATGGCTCACTGGTCATCGTATGTGTAGGAGACGATTGAAGAAGTAAAATTTGCTCTTCATTATTCATGCATAAATTCAAGATGCGCTCCTTGACCCTTTGATTTCAAGTTGATTTGATGAATTTTTGTTTGATAAAAAATATATATGTTGAAAGATAAATGATGGAATTTAAAATTTTTTCAATCTTAGCAGAATATATACACAATAAAAATCCAATTGTTTTCCCGTTATTTGGTGAATTCTGATGAAGTTCGATCATTTGATGTTGAGGTCATAGGTGTCCTATATTCGTTGAAAGTTTCAATTCATACAAGTATCACGGTGTGCGTTTTGCACATGAATATTCATTGTTGCCTTTATAATATCTTAAATTTTTTGTTAATGATATGAAATGTCATATTACCCCATGTCATTAGCTTATAATTATTGTTTTATTATGTTGTGGGATTATTTTGTTACTGATTGTTAAATCTTTGTAAATTTGCAATTTTAAAGTATTTATATTGCTTACGTTGGGAAATGAATTTAAATTAAAAAAATAAGTTTAATGAATTGTTTCACTCCATTCCATCTGGTTTAAATTAGTTTTTATATGTGTAAATTTGATCATATTTCTTTGATATCTATCTAATAATGATATGCACAATTTTTTTTTTAAAATAATAAATTAAAAAAGAACTAGACAAAATCAGAATTAGATCAGAAAAAAATCCAATAAAATTCATTTCAAAATTACAGGAATTTTCATCAGTTTTTAGATTCAAAAAGTATATGTTTAAAAAGAGTTACTATTTTAACCAAACATAGAGATTAAAAAAATAGAGAAAAGGAAAAACTTGCAATTTTAGAGATGATTATAACTTCTTCACTTTATCTTAATTATGAGAAAAATAATAGCTAATAACCTAAACCAACTGCAACGCCCTCACCCACGTATGCTTAACCTCCCCATTCCCCATATCTGATCCCTCATGCATTATCACACCCAATAAATAAACTAGACGGGAGAGCCCGCGCCAGCGCGGGCCCAATAAAAAGCGCACATTGATTTTTATGTGAAGTAATGAAAACATCCTGATATGTTAAAAATACATCACAACAAACATACATGAGCTTAACATTAGGAGAAGTGAACACTATTGTAAGGCTAGAGAACAAGGATGGAGAAGTAGCAACTTTGTGGCTATTAGATAAAACTAAAGGGATAAAGGGGCAAGAGGAGATTGTTATTAGGAACAACTGAATTCAGCACTACCCTGGAGACCCTCTTATAGTCAGGATTATCAGCCTTGAATGTTTGCCTAAACTCATCCCAGCATGTTTTTTGTTATGTCAAACTACTGACAACTTCTTAAACACAAACTCAAAATAGAGAAGGAGAGAGGGATTACATGAACACAAACAAAGCAGTAGAAAGGCGTTTTGGAGCATTTGGGTTCTTGGGTTTCTTTTCCCTTTTAGCCTTTGGCTCTGTTGATTTCTCCTTTTTCCTGAACAACATTACATAGTATGTAAGTACAATATCAAAAATACAGTCAACTGTTAAAGAGGTAACGACAAGGACAACCATAAAACAATAGTAACACTAATATAAGAAGTAAAAAATTACCTTGTTGCTGGTTTCTTTGTTTCACTGTACAAACAAACAGGAACAACCAAATCACCAAGATTCTAAGAATATAAAATTTGGCCAATTGGATAAATTGAAAGTGAAAAGAGATAACATAGGCAAAGTGCTAATCAATGCAATGGTTACATCTTTGTTGCATTCTTCACTGCAATAATGAAAGAAAAACTCATAAAACCTTCTAATAGGAATAAAACCACAACACAATTCACGACTGCTCATATATACTCACTTTGTTTATACATTATGATCATGGTTGCAACGTTTATACATGTATTTATAAATTACATAAGCTGGTATCTGAAAAGCCAAAATAGTAAGACGAAAATTTCAACAGTGGATGCAAAGTAAAACATAGAGTAGCAATAGAGTATGGTTGATTGTGTCATATACAAATGCCAAATTTGATTTTTGACATGCACCCATCCCTTCAAATTAGATAACGAAAAGTCCTTGATAATGACATCATGTACACATATTCGAAAGAAGAAAAAGAGTGATTTTTTCAAACTTGAATGAGTAAATGGTGAACAATAGTTTATGACAAACTATAAAAAATTTATTTGATCGCTCAACTCGCCAACATCCAACGTTCACATATAAATTCTATAACATTTACCATGCATACTGTACTTCCTCTCTCTCTCTCTCTATATATATTTCTAGACCTAATCCATTTTGTATATATTGTCCTTAGAGATAATTTTTCAATAGAAATATTATAAGCTTATGTAGTTATCAAATGTATTGAAAAATCAACGTTTATTTTATAGAAGTGGTTTAATTTTCGATGTTTTAAGAATATTTATAGAATTACAACCCACAAGTCTATCATGTAAAATCCTCAAAGATAAAAAACGGAAGTAAAAGCACGAAATCTTCTTATTCTTTTTAGTGAATAAGCAAAGAAATAAAGATGATCACTCAACTTAGCTGGCGAATATAGTATTACATCTGACAGGAGAGGTAAGTGATGCACTACATTTTCACAAAAATGAAACGACTTGTAGAATCCGAACATTTCACCAACCTGAGAACTAAAGAATTGTGGACAGAAAGCAATACCTCAGTAGAAGTGACTGTGATAATGCATTGATCGTAATTAGCTTTTCCATCATAAACCTTGATACGAGAACCATTTGTTTGTTTTTCACTTTTAATCGAAGCTTTTCCTTTGCCAATAACGCAAAATTGAAATTAAAGGAATCACAATCAAGCACCTAATGAGAAAGACAAACCTGAAAATTGAAAATAATTCTTCAGAAAATGTCAATATGCTTGGTAAAGGAAAAGAACAATTGAGAGAAGTGTTATCTCGCTACTTCTATTTTTGTATAGCTTCTAATGCATACACTAATTTTGATTTTCCTTTATATATATAGTTATCCTTAAAAAGATGTTTTAACAGTCATCCCTCTTATTTCATTCATCATCTTATTTCTGGTTTGGTGTAGTTAAGTTTATTTTCTTTATTGAAGTATTGTCTTTAGTTATTCTTTGTATTACTGCATTTTTAACACATCAACGCTACTCTATCAGAAATACAAGAATTTTTTCTTGATTCTTGGGACTTGAGGCAGTAGCTCTAAAGGTGTTAGCATACTTAATCTGTCTCTTCTGACTACTATGAAACCAAGCTCACAACATGATCGTTGGCTAAAACCTTTTTGCTTGTCATCATCATAATCAACACAATAATCAATAATATACTCCTCTCATAATAATATACTCCTCCCATGTTGAAATTTATTCACTCATACCACAGAAAATTAAATCCAAACATGCAGCTTCGTTGGAACATTTTAACAAATAGTTAGACAACAAAAGTGACATAATTAATGATGTTGCATAAGTATGATGCTGATCCTTCTTTTTCTCCAAAGCATCAGACCATAAAATGAAAGAGCGAATAAAAAATATACTCCACAATTTGTTTTCCCTAAATTACTCTCACTGAATAAGCTGAAATTAAACTCAGAGAAATCATATGCAAGCAGAGAAAATGAACCTAAAAGCAGACTAATCAGCACACAGAGAATCGAAAGAGATACATACATACCTGAAAACGGAGAAGCAGAGCACAGAAGATGCAAAAGAAATAATTTAACTATTGGAAATGGATAAGAAGAGCCCAAAAATGTGAGAAAAGCAATATAAGCTGTTGTGTATAGAAAATAAGGTAGACACGTGTATTGCTGTGGAAATACCGCATCAAATAACCAAACTATAAAGACTATAATACCCCTTAGCGGGAGCATGCAAAGACTAAAATGTCCCTGTGAGGAAGCACACATGACAACCATCACCTGTGTACTTCACTCACATTTATATATAGTAGTAATACCACAAAAGATAGTATTCAATATTCAATTTCTTTTAATATGAGATGTGATGTTTTTATTTCTTTTAATTAGTATTATTTTCTCTATCATTTTGTTGCATAAGTTGCTGCTCAAGAGGCAAAATCAAAATTTGATATTTGTGGATTTCAATTTTAAGATGGGACAACAACCTCAAACTAATTTATAATAACTATTAAATTAACGAATGAGGAGGCGAAGCCAAAATTTAATGTTTGTGGATTATAATTTTAAAAGAGGACAACAACCAAAACATAATGTATGACAACCATCAAATTAACGAATAACTATCAGTATTTGAAAAAGAAATGGACTACTTAAACACTATATAAATATAAGTTTTTTTAAGCGAGAAAAAGCTAATATTCAGATTTTTTTTAAAGTGATACTGCTTTTTATTTTGTTTTTCTTTCTTTAATTATCAATTTTTATTTTATTCAAAAAAATAATGAAAAAAATCTACCTATAGCAAAAGGTGAAAAAACTAGCTGAGAGCATATAAGGCAAAAAGAATAAAAAAAAAACTGCCAAGGTGAAGAAACTAGAAGAGATCATGTAAGACAAAAGTAAGAAATGTAAGCTGCCAGTAATTTGAACCCATCTACTACAACTTCTAGGCTTTGCTGGCCGTGTAAATACCTTGGAAAATTAACTACTCTTTGAATATGGGTTCACACGTACCTTTTTTATCATCTTTCCTTGATCTTTTGAGTATACATATAGAGTCTACTTAATAGTTATTGGGTTCATATAAACTTTCGAATAGCAAAGTAGCTTGCTTCTAAATACTACTCCATCATAAATTTTTCATCTATCTCTCTAGATAATTTATATTGTTTTTTCTTTTTTGTTTTTTGCACTTGATTTTGTTTTTGACTTCTATCCTTCAAATTAAGTACGCTATTTTTTTTTTTAAAATGCGATAGTGTAATTGATAAGATCATAGTAACAGATAAGCCTTGATGGTTTAAAACATTAATCTTCTCAGTGCTAATTAATATAAAGTTATTGATGAGATGGTATCTGTCTCCTAAATGTGATCATTTTAGAGAATATAAATATGAGTAATATGAAAGACCTAAAAAAATGAAATAACTTTTAATAGGACAGTGAGTAGGGGCTTTAAGCTGTAGGTGACAAAAGAGTTAGAAAATGAGGTGTAGGTGACTTAAGTCTTAATAATTGAGTATAGGTGACAATTACTTTATTATGGATTAAGAAAGTTGAGGAAGTTTGAAAATAATCCACAAATTTTTGAATTTACACTTTGATTCATATGTTAGTTAATATAACGGGAAACCGAGGGAAAAAAGGCGCGTTTTTTTCTTTTCTCATCTGTTGTTGTTTTCTCTCTCTTCATGATTATTGTATTTCATTGTTGCTGCTACTTTATTTATCATCTTCTGCTTCATTATCATCATCTTCTACTTCATTATCATCTTCTTCTTGTCGACCATTGTTGTTGCTACTTGATTGTTGCTACTGCTACTATCATGACTACAAGTCATGCCTTCTCAAGACTTTCACTGTTGCAAGAATTTCTGGCGACGATGTAGACTTTTTCATGGCGGGTATCTTGTCCTCTATATGGGAGAAGGGTGATTAGAAGAAAGACTGAGAGATTAAGCTTGTTTGATATGTGCACTAATTCGGGCAAAGGTTTTGATAGGTTAATAAACATGTAGTTACGTAACGTTGGATAGGCTTGGTAGAATCAGTTTAGATCAAACATTAAATAATTCCAGACTAATTGACCATCAAAACCTTTGAAGTCTTGTTGAGGAAGATTTATTGAACAACGCTCGATAAATGTGAGTTGTTCAACTATTGGGACCACTGCTTGCGTGTGCATCAACATAGTTTGACCTAAAATAAACATAGCGAACCCTACATATATCATTTAAGCATACTGAAGAAAGTGTTCTGGAAGCCTTCTGAAGGCCTTTTATAATGTCACAACTTTGAAGAAAGTGTTCCTCGTTGACAAGCTCATAAAAGACCAAGAACTCTACATTGACCTCAACGGCAAGATTGAATACAAAATTAGCAAGTTGGAGGCAAGCTTGAAAATAATCAAGATTCACATACTACAGCAAGCCTCTGATCTTCTCCAAGATATGTTGAAAGCATTTAAGGCTAGAAAACACAATCAATTATATACATATTGCTAAGGGATTAATGATACTCAATCTGTCTTTCAATCTTGTTTGTGGTTCCGATCAAGTCAACTCAATAGAAGTGGACCTAACCGAAACCACAAACAAGAAGACATAGGATGCAATTTAAAATTCAGAAATTGACGTCTTCGCTTAGATTCCTTATGTAACTGCAATTGTTATTGGCACAAGTTTTTTTGACTTACTGTATATTATTTCAACCCTCGATGCTCGTGAGGCTGCTTTCTTTCTTGGTGTTCTGCTATTTTCTATGTAGGTGATCATCCTTACTACGCTACCTAGTCGCAGCTCCCTAGCAAAGAGACCATCTGCACTATTTTTTCAGAAAAACAACAGACGGATTTTTCATTACTGAGATACACTTTCATATTTGCACTTGATTCAGATTTCTCATGTTCTAAGTCAGTTTCATCGGTCAGATTTGCTTAAAGTTCCTTTCTACCCTACGTTTCCTCTTCAATTAGCTCTCAGTTGATATAATCTTTCATCAACCCCCATTTACCCTCTCAAACATTCTCCTACCGCACCTTCTGACGTATAGTCATCATTCCGAGAAACCCAACCATATAAATTTGGGTCAGGGTAATAACTATATTGATTTTTGATCTTAGTTGAAGTAGTGGGAGGCTTCGAAGGCCCTCTCAGAGTCCAATGCACCCTAAAAGTTAGTCCAATAACTATAGAATCTTTTTACAATGACACCAAAACTAGATCCCTTCATAATGCTTGACACATAAACATGAGCAACAACCGAAATTAAATCTTAATAGGGTATCAGAACCATATTCATGGTCCCTCAGCCTTATCAGTTCGAACCTATCAAACTTAACTATAAAATTGCAGATGTATTATTTGAATAATTAATGACTAAACAGTAAAAACAACATTCACAAAATTAGTGTACTCTATCTGTGTTTTTATGATAACATTATCAGTAATACATACCTCCTACATATGAAGTGGTTCCATCTGCAAGCAGCTTATTCTTCTGAACCCATCTTTACTGTAGCCTCTTGTTTTGGTCGATCAAAAGTTGATCAACTTTTAGTTCCTTATATCTACAAAGAAGAGGAAAAAAATTAATGTCAAATAAGAGAAGAACAAAAAGAACACTATCCATCTGTTGCAACAGATGTGGAGTCTGTTGCAATAGATGTAGAGTCTATTGCAATAGATGTGGAGTCTGTTATAGCATATGTTGAGTCTGTTGGAGTACATCAAACCAGACTTGCTAGTGGTTTGATTTGTTCTAAGGGTTTCTCCGTCTGTTGCAACATCAACAACAATATAAACTACAAAGAAACAACAAATAAAAAACACCAACAACAAAGAAACAACATCATTTGTTCCAACACCATCAACAACACCTCACAACAAGTTCCAATAACACCAACCCCACCAATAACATCAATAACAATATCAACAACAAAGAAACAAACCAAATACATACAAAAAAGTGATACTGCCAACAAAACTTTTAAACTTCCCCCAACAGATGACTTTTTTTGCATATTGCAATAAAAATTCTTGATTCATTTATTAAACACTTAAAAGTTCCTTCAAATTTTTTATATAAATATGATATGGGTAAATGGTAATTAAATAAAAAAATAGATATAAAAAACTTGCAAAGAAGAAGACGAGAATGAAAGAGCAATAGTGAACCATACCTTACCTGTAATGTCAAAAGAGGATCAAAACAATAATTTTAGTCGAGGAAAGATATGGATTGGTTTAGATCTGAAAGGATCTTTATGAGAAAGAGGAGAGAAAAAAAAGAAAAAAGGCTGTGATAACCCTAAAGAGGAGAGATAGAAAAAGATGAGAGATGAATAAAATAAATTTAGGGATGAAGGAGAGATGAGATAATTTAGGGTTTAAATATTCATTAATTAATATTCATTAATAACTTGAGGGGCACGAGGAAGACAGGTGACATTGAAAATATAAGATAAGACTACTCAATGAGATTTTTGAATTATCTAAGAAATATTTTTTACTGCCTTTGTAGTACTATTTTATCTATCTTTCTTCTATTGGACAGAAGCTTGCTTTAAAATTAAAAGAAAAAAATATTTTCAAACAGATATGTCATTTGTAGCAACAGATATCAATATCTGGTTGAAAAAATCCAATAGCTCAGTTATTTGTAACGACAGAGAAAATGTCTATTTGATAGGGTCATCAAATATGTCACGTGTTACAATAGATATCAATATCTGTTTGAAAATTTTCAACAGCTCAGTCATCTGTCACAACAGATGCAAATATCTATTTGATAATTAAATCAGATATGTTATATGTTCCAACATATATGAATATATATTTGAAAATTTCCAACAACTCAGTTGTTTGTTGCAACATATTTTATTGCAATTGATTTAGGTAGAACTATGGATGAGTTCATAGGTCCAACTACAATATTAATTGAGTCTCTGTAATTGTATGGTGTTGGTATTGTGTTCATCCCTACCCGAGTCGTCGATCGATTACTGTGAGTTGAAAAGATTCTCATTAACTTAATGTTAAGATATTACCTAAATTGATTTAGGTGGAACTAGGTATGAGTTCATAGGGTCAAGTACAACTTTAATTGAGTCTTTGTAATTGCATGGTGTTGGTATTGTGTTCATCTCAACCCGAGTCGTCGATCGATCACTTTGAGTTGTAAAGATTCTCATTAACTTAGTGTTAAGATAGTACCAAAATTTATTTTGTTATAACTAGGGATGAATGAGTTCATAGGGTCAACTACAACATCAATTGAGTCTTTACAATTGCATAGTGTTGGTATTGCGTTCATCCCGATTAGAGTCATCGATCGATCACTCTGAGTTGAAAAGATTCTCATTAAATTAATGTTAATCTAGTTACTAAATTAATTTTGGTAGAACTAGGGATGAATGAGTTCATAGGGTCAACTACAACTTCAGTTGAGTCTTCATAATTGCATGGTATTGGTATTGCATTCATCCCGACCCAAGTCATCGATCGATCACTCTGAGTTGAAAAAATTCTCATTAACTTAATGTTAAGCTAGAACCTAAATTGATTTTGGTAGAACTAGAGATGAACGAGTTCATAGGGTCAACTACAACTTCAATTGAGTCTTTGTAATTGCATGGTGTTGGTATTGCATTCATCCCGACCCGAGTCGTTGATCGATCACTCTGAGTTGAAAATATTCTCATTAACTTAATATTTTAAAAACTATATCTTTTAAAATTTTAAAAATTAATTAAGATCAATTCAGAACAAATTAACAATTTCAAAACTTGTCATTCTTTTCCAAAATTACAAATCAACCCATTCTTCTCTTGCCCTTGCTGCTTCTTGAGTTCATGAGTCTTGAGATTCTCAATAACTTCATCCATGGTAAGAGTTTTTAGGTTCCTTTCCTTAGTGATAGCATCCACTTTTCTTTTCCAGGATTTAGGTAGAACCCCTAAAAATTTTCTCACCCATTTGTACAAAGGAATTATTTCTCCTAAATAGTGCAACTCAAGTAAATATGGTACGCATCTCTTATATGGTTTCTCCTTCTTTCATGTTGAAAGTTTTATACTGTGTAGTCAGTATATCAATCTTTGAATCCTTTACATCAGTGGTCCCTTCATGAACTATTTTGAAGCAATCCCATATTTCTTTAGCATTTTCACATGCAGAAATCTTGTAGCATTCATCAAGCCCTATGCCACAAACTAGTAATTTCATTGCCTTGTAATTCTTTTTAATTTTCTTCCTATCTTTATCATCATACTCTCTTCTGCTTTTAACAACCATTCTAGTTATTTCTTCTTCTTTGATCTATTTAAATGGAAAATGAGGACCATCAAGTATTATATCCATCATCTCATAGTCCTCAGCCATAATGAAGTCAAACATCCTGGTTTTCCACCACCCGTAAAACTGCCCATTAAATCTAGGTAGTCTAGTGGTAGATTGCCCTTCTTCTAGATTGGGTGAAGCAGCCATAATAACCAAATCACTCTAGGTGTTAATCTTCATGCGTAAGAAAGATGATTCTCTCAAAATATATATTGATTACTGTCAGCTAAATAATGTCACGATCAAGAAAAAGTATTCACTTTCCATAATTGATGACTTGTTTTACCAACTTCAGGGTGCCAGTTAGTTTTCTAAGATAGACTTAAGATCAGGCTATCATCAGCTCAAATCATCCATTTATGGAAAAAACTTTTTCTCATTTCAAATCTCAAGTTCTCGTTCTTATATCTCTCTCTCTCTCTTAATAATACAGACAACAACTACCAACATATTGCCCAACCCTTCAAAACAGATCATTTTTCTTCCTATTTTCGACCATATAGTTGTTATTTTCGACTTTATTCTCACTTTTATCCGTTGTTTTCTCTGTCTTCGTAGGTAACAGAGTTTGAGAAGAGTTCTACATTTGTTCTTTATTCTAAAAATTAGGGCTTTTTAGTTAATAATAAAAAAGAAGACTTTTAGTTGTATTATCTTCGATAATGGGTTAACAATTTTGAGTATTGATGCTAAAAATGTAGGAAGTACCCAAGTAAACCCTAGTTTTTATCATAGTATTTTGTTGGCTACCGTGGTATTATTGGATGGTGTTTGTGGTGTTGTTGGTGGCTGTTGTTGGTGGTGTCGGTATTTTTGGTTTTGGTGGTTGTGTCGGTGGTTTTGGTGTTGGTATTAGTGTCATTGGTGGAAGTGTTGGCGATCTTGGTATTGTTGTTGGTATTTGTGGCATTGATGGTGGTCTTGGTGGCATTGGTGGTGGTCTTGGTGGTCCATCTGTTGCAACAGGTGGAAGTTTTGTTGGGAGATATTAAATAGGTCCTCAAACAGATTTTCCATCTGTTCCAACTGATGGGTTATTCATTGGAGTATTTTTTTGTAATGTGGCATATAATAATTTATTAAAATTTTTCTTACCTTTTTTAAAAAAATTATGTAGACAACAAATGTAATGTATTTTTTATTTTTCTATTATTTGTAGTTAAAAGATGTCTCCCAAAAAAATAAAGAAACTAGAAGTGGATCAACTTCTGACCACCAAACAAAAAAAGCTAGAGTACAGATCGATTCGGAGGAACTTCCTGAACATCTCAGTCAGGGCAAAATAAAGCTGAGAAAAGTGAGAACCCCTTCTCACTAATGGGGCATGAATTAATATTGAAATCCCAACATGATCCTGTCAAAACCATTAGTATTGACAGGTTTCAAGTTATGATGACGATAGATTACCCTGCAAAAGTAACTGGTGATCTTGTACTTAAATGTCAGTTGGGAAAAGGTTTTGATGAATTTAGGAGTATTATGAAGAATGAAAACATAGAGGGACTTTTTAAGAGGAGTGTCTTTGCATACTTTATTAAGTTGCCTGAGGACCACACTCTTCGTTTCCAAATGAGCATGGTTATGGTCTTCTCAAGCGCAGGATCAAGTACGCGGGGGATGATAAATATTTGAAGTAGGGCAAAAAAAAATATGGATGCAATCTGGAATAACTACTGTGGCATGCCGGTTTGTTTTGGATTGAAATAGTTTACCATAGTGACGGGTTTGAGATGCGATGGTCCAGAAGAACCTCTCATTAAGGAAACACCCCACAAAAGGTCTAACAAACGCAAGGATAAAAAATATGAGTTGTTAGGTATTGTTTGACGTAACTACAAATCGAGGTATTTGATAGTAGATCTCGAGGATAAAAATATACCAAAGCAGTACAGGAAGAAATTGTGCTTAGTTTAGTTTGTCCATTTTGTTATATAAGCAAGAGACGTCACGAAAGTCATAGAAGATGATTTGTTGGCACTTGGTGATGATTTGAGAAATTCAACGATTATCCCTAGGGATATGAAAGCTATTACTTGACTGTCAAATATTTACTAACAAAGCTATCCCCAGGGACGATCGCATTATACGATTTTTATGGTAAAATTAATCACTATTTTTACTCATCCATTAATTTATATTGAATATAGTTATTATGAATTTGTTTGCTTGCTTTCTGCTTACATTTTTTAGGTTTGGGCATTTGAAGCCATTCCTCTCCTCCGAAAGCAGTTCAAGGATTACCCAGATGAGGTTTCTCATCCAAGGATCCTTAGGTGTTTGGCTGCAAAGAGTAGCAAAAAAATTAAGGAGACTGATCTCTTTAACCCTCCGGATGATGCAATACATCTTTTTTCAACTAAAATAATTTGACTCAAAGAAAAATATTAAAATAGATGTGCCATCTGTTGCGACAGATGGATCGTCTGTTACAACAGATTACCCGTCAACTGCAACTGGTACAACAGATGTGTAATATGTTATGACAGATGATCCATATTTTGTAATAGATTAACCATCTGTTGCACTGGTTCCCCGAACCCAACTCAACAGATTACCCATCTACTACAAATTATGCAATAGATGGGCAATCTGATGCAATATATTGTCAATTTATTGCAACATACAGATCAACTATTGCGATGGATAGATCATCTATTTCATAAGTTGTATGCATTAACGTGTAACCTAACTTACCGCAAATTAGTATTATTATATGATCTAAATGCCTTAACTTTTTTATATGTTGTGCATCCTTGGATCGTACCTACTGAGCAGGAGTTGGGGATGAATTTTTTATTACTCTAGGTCTTGTTGATACAACAACAAACCTAACGATGGAGTTAATAAAGAAGGAATTGGCTGGAGCAACAACCATACAAAGAGAAGTTAGGAAAGGCCAGACTAATGTTGAAGCTCTTCATGACTAACCTACTGCAATAGATCCAGGTGTTTCTTCTGGGGGTGTTGCTGGTGGAGTTGTTGATGATGGTGGTAGTCATCCTGATGCTGCTTCTGCTGCCAATCATGATTATGAGCATGTTGGTTCTCAGGAAAAAATAAATACGTTTGAAAACACCCCTTTCACATGTCCTTCTTACCCCTCTTCACCCTCATGTTCTCATTACAAAAGCAAAGTGTGTAAGGAAAGAGAGGATAAACTCCTTGAAAAACTAGAGGTTATTACTGAAGTTGTCGAGGAGTTAAAATCCAAGAGGGGTGTCATACCATCCAAGAAGGTGAGGGAGCCATACACTCCTACAGTGGCAGTTAGGAGAAAGAGAAGAAACATTAGCCAAATACTCTTCATTCTGAAAATAAAAAAAATTGCAACTCCTCCCGCTCCAAGAGTTGTTGAAGTTCAGGGGACGCTGAAGAAGGTGGACATATACGCGGCACTTGGCAATGAAGAGAAGAAGGAACTGGAAAAAATCATGACTGACAAGAAGAAACCTCCACAAGAATACACCATGCAATTATTTGCCGCCCACGACTTCATGAGTATGACAAATATGCGTGAGTGGTATGTGAACAATGTAAGTTTAATTTTGCTAACCTAGCTTTCCAATCTACTTTATGAAGAAGAAACTACGCAAAAAATGTGTAATCTGTTGCAACAGCTGGGTATTCTGTTGCAACATAATACACATCTGTTGCATAAGCTGCGTTAGCTAGGTAATCTGTGAACTGATTCAGAGAACCCTCTACAATAGAATCTTTCCACTGTGTTTTTATTCTTTACAATTACTAACCTATTTAAAAATTGTCTTCTTATACCACAGTATGTTGATAAAATTCTCTGCCTCATGATAGGCAGATAATTAGCGTACCCGGATGCTTATGATGCTACCGATAGGATAATGGACCTCAACTTCTACAACAATTTCAAGAGTAGGTACAATACTTTCTGTAGTCAAGCTCCTCTCGGTGTTTGGGGATTTGATAAGTTAGTTTCTATATTCAAATGGGAATGAAGACATGATTAACTATGTTAGAGAGAAGGGTCCATATCCACATGGCAAAAGCTAGACAAGGCAAAGAGAATCCTTGCAGTCATGAGCGTGGAAGTCAAATATTTTCTCGTTGTTAAGATACTACTCGATGAGGGAAAGATTAAGTTTTATGACTGCAACTTACCTGTATTAAGGGAGGCCATATTTTTAACCCACATGCAGTCACTCTTGAAGTTGTTCCCTAAGTTGTTGACGCAGAGTAAACTGATGGATTATTTACCAGTGGAAGTCTTGAAGAAGAAATCATGGGATTTTCAAGGTCGAAATAAGAACATCCACCTTCAAAAAAATAAAACCGATGCGGCGTGCGGGCCGTACTCGCTTGCATATATCGAGTGTTTCCTGACCGGCATAGAAATGGCCCGTATGTGTGATACCATTGTGTAAAAAATGCAAGAGGTCTGGGCTTGTGGGGTACTAACTAAATGGTTGAAACCCGTGTATAAAGAAGAATATGTACAAAGACAGAGATGAACATAATAATAATTTTTTATTTTAAGCCACTTTGTTCACTTTACATTGTAGTGGTAATTTTTTATGTCTGACGAAAGTTAAATTTTTATAATGCAACAAATTGTCTATCTGTTGTAACAGATATCATACTTGTTGTGATAGATTGATTATCTGTTACTATAGGTTAGTCATCAGTTGCATTAAGCAGATGTTTCTGTCTGTCTATCGCAACAGATATATAATCTGTTGCAACATATAATCTATCTGTTAAACCTAATAGGTAATCTATTAGAACAAATAAGAAAAGTAGGAAGACCTGGTATATAATTTCCAGCAGATGTATCATCTATTGAAACAGATATGTGCCTGTTTGTTTATTGGAACAAATGATATACATTCACCTTTTTTAGCTTATGTTGCTCTCCTGTGGACCTTGTTCATTGAACAGTGGTGCAAGACAAAGACTGGGGAGTTGCAATGTTGCTTTTCTTGATACTTGATGATGCCCTAGAAATATCTTTCCTTCTCCTCATAGCCACCTTGATCTCTAGTAGAGTGTATGGATATGGAATTCTCTTTGATGGAATGGCACCCCTCTTAGATGTCATTTTCTTTACAGAAGCAGTTAGTACATTAATAGCATTAATCACTCCATCATGTTTCACCTTTCTGTCTTGACATTTGCATGAAAAACATTCTCTATAAGTGGCAAAATCCATGTAACTAGTATGATCATAATCATAATAGTTTGTTGTTTCAAAACCTGTAAGAGGAGCATCATTAGCCCCAACAACAGCACCACTACCAGTACAATTACCATCATCAACAAC
This sequence comes from Capsicum pubescens, assembly GCA_030864215.1. Classification (NCBI taxonomy): domain Eukaryota; kingdom Viridiplantae; phylum Streptophyta; class Magnoliopsida; order Solanales; family Solanaceae; genus Capsicum; species Capsicum pubescens. Next base: position 218,249,255 of record CM061542.1, on the reverse strand, counting down.
AATAAGTCCATCCTCCAAAATTGTTTTTTTAATGTTGTTGATCCAAATAATTTTATTTTTTCTCTATCAATGACCTTAGGGTCCTATAAAGTATGCATAGATCGTAAAGAAAAAATGACATATTCAACTCTCGTTTGGTCGGAACAAGCCACAGATGGACAATCTAAAATAAATTAGTACATATATTAGAATGATTATGAAATCATTTAAAATAATCATTAATTACAATAAAAACATGATTAGAATTAGACTTACTGCTTCCTTCGGGAGATTGAAAAGATCAAGAAATTTGGTATTTTTATCAGTTTTGACCGAAAACCATCTCAGGATTCTTGGACAGAAAACTTCTTCCTGATAGTTCACTTGTTGTCTCAAATAAGGAATGGCTTCAAATGCCCAAGCCTATAACATAACACCAATAAATTAAAAGTAATATTAAATAAAAAAATAAATCATATCATAATAAAAGAAATATTTATCATGAAAGCCCATGGAAAGCCATATAAGTTGACTGTATTTGGCATTAACGGAGTCAACAAATATTTGACAGTCATTTTAAAGATTTCATAACCCCAAGGATAGCAGTTAAATGCCTCAAGATCCTCAAACAGATTTATTAAATCTAGGATTATGTTGTTGATAATGTTTCTTGCCCAAAGAATATTACGTACAAACCAAACCAAGCACAATGATTTCTTAAGCTTCTTTGAAAGTGCTTTACCTTTCAACGCTTCTATCAGATTTTTATTTTTGGAGCTTGGACCAACAATGGACACCAGGTTATCACGATCACTCGACTTGTCTTTGCCCTTTTTGGGTGTACATAGTGCTTTTTTTGGTGTTAGAGTAGGTATAACTTGAGATGGAGAAGGAGGATAACATTTTAGTCCAGTAACTATGGCAAACTCCTTCCAACCAAAACAAACAGGCATGCCATAGTAAATTATCCACACCTCATCCATCTTATCTTTGTTTTCATACATAAACCTATGCTTGAAACAATTATATACCATTTTCATTTGAAAACGAGCATTGTTGTCCTCTGGCAAATTAAGATATTGGCCAAAGCATCTTTCCCTGAGATAAGAATCCAATTTTTATTTTTGAAGTATTTTTCTGAAGGCATCGAAAGATTTTTCTATGGCTGAGTTAACCACATAATCACCCGTTAAATTTGTGGCACCATCACACTTTATTCTCACAGGATAATGATCAATGCTGAAGGTTTTGACCAACTATTCGGTGGAAGGGCTATTAGCATTTGGATCATCTGTTATGAAACAATCCTCTTCCCCATGTTAATTATCTTCTGCTCTTGATTGAGATAACCTTTGTAAAGCAATCTCATAGAGTGGTGGATGTAGCTTAGCTGCTTTGCTTGTTCCTTTACTTGGACTTGATTCGATTTCTTTTCTTTTGGGAGCCATATTTTCTTAAATTAATACGAACATAAAATAGATTATAATTGATAAATTCATAGTTAAAATAGGATAACAGTAAATCTAACATGCATAACAGTAAAATAACAGTTCCAACAGACCACACATCTGTTGCACCTGGTATGTTATCTATTGCAATATATAACCGACTTGTTGCAATAGATGAGTAAATCGTTGGTTATAATAAAAATAACTCACTCATCTATTACATTAGAAAGGTTATCTGTTGCAACATATAACCAACCTTTTGTAATGAATGAGTAATCTGTTGGCAATAATAAGAAAAAATCACTCATTTGTTACACCAGGAAGACCTATTATATAATTTCCAGCAGATGACCTACATGTTGCAACATATGTCTAAATCTGTTTGATAAGATATATCTTCTGTTGCAATAGATGTATTATCTGTTATGATATTTGAATCTACTATTCCATTTCAATTAACATGTTCAAAACTAAAGATTAAAATATATTCATAGACAACATAAAATAAATTGAAACCTTCAAGAATTACATGAAATAACTCAATAAATAAATAAAATGTAAAAAATATTATTACGGGTATAAATAATCTACTCTACAAATAAATCAACAAGTTAAACCAAAGAGGATAGGTTAATACATTGACAGACTCAAGCTCTAAAGATCTACTCAATATGGACAAGTTGTTCTTCATCCGGTGCTATGAAATTCGGCTTTGGTCATCGTGGATCTTTAATGTCGCTTATGTATGGCTTCTAGGCTTTCGCTTCTCCGTATTTTCATAAAAGAGCAGGATATCTTTTGCGGAGTAATCCGGCATCAAGTTCATCATTTGGTACTTCTAATCCATCTATCAAATACTCAGCGTAAGCTGCAACAAAAAGACCGCAATCCCTACATTTTAAAAAAATAGTTAATCCATATATTGCATTTCATGTAAGCGTTGTGAAATTTATGAAATAAAACTAAATCATGACACTTATACTTATAGGCTACCAATGGTTTGTTGAGAAATTTCTTCAACATATTGTACATTAAATGGATTACCTATTTTATTATGGAATGCATCAATAGTCGATCAATCAGTACAGACTTTTTGGTCTAAAAAGCCACTCATATCATGGTAATTAGGTAATATTTTTTACAACTTTTGTATCTTAGATGACGGCTCGGAACGTCTCCTTCGCGACATCAAGTCATAACTCGGATGTGACTCTCTTTTAAATGACAACAGCCAACACCCAATGGAATTCATCACCACAATTGAATGGAATGTACACTTCATCGATCAAATGCCAAGGTAAGCCAACTGGAATGTTAAAACCTTTGATGATGCTGATTAAGTATTCCTCATTTCAAGAAACTTCCGGATTTTGTTGACAATACCTATCGCAGGCATTATTGATGTAAACTTTGTACGAACAATTGTCTGTCATGTATCTGTATTGTTCTTGTGTTTACAACTTGGCCTTCTTTCGAAGGTAGTAAAAAAAGACATTGATGTGCTGAACATGTTATCAAATATTTCAGATTACGTGATGAAAAAATTAATACGCAAATGCAATTAAATAAAGTATTAATTAATAGTAATATGTATGGCATTTTCACCTCATCATTCTAGCAAGTTTAGGGTTGTGACATCAAATAGAACCAATTCTTCATTCCGAGATGTGCAACAAAAAAGTCGAATATATCAAAACCAAGACTGGATTCATTTACTTCGTAGTGTTCGTCATTTTGTTTTCTACATGATGATTTATATGTATTAATGTCATGTTCTTACAACAAGAATTGTATAAACCAATATCTTTAAAATTGATTTATGTACCTGCCGGCATGATGCTTTAACAGCCCATCGACAATCTATTCTGAATAGTCCTTGATCAACTTTATTAGTTTTTTGGAGCCTCATCTGAGTGTTGAACCCTGCAAATGGGTAATTTTTCCATTCTCTCAAACTGACAGGCTTCACTTTTTCTTCTTCTTTGGAAGCAGTTGATGGATTGGCAACCGTGATATTATGCTCTTCAGCAGTAGCTTCTACTGTGACATCCACCTGGAAAGCCAGAATTGTCAATGCTAATTTCAAATATACAACAGATTTCCATATGTTGCAATAAATAAGTCTTATGTTGCAACAGATGGATCATCCGTTGGGACAAATTCGAACAGGTGACCCATCTATTGCAACTTAAGGCTCGTTTATTGGTAGAAACTAAAACAGTACAAAAACATGTTTGATTTGCTCAAATAAACGAAAATATGTTGACATCCACCTGGAAAGCCAGAATTGTCAATGCTAATTTCAAATATACAACAAATTGTCCATCTGTAGCAAAAAATGAGTCTTATGTTGCAATAAATTGACCATCTGTTGGGATAAATTTGAACAGGTGACCCATCTGTTTCAGCATAAGACTCATCTATTGGTAGAAATTAAAACAGTACAAAAACCTATATGATTTGCTCAAATAGATAGACATATGTTATAACAGATAACGCATCTGATGCAATAGGTTAGACAACAATTACAACAGGAGCATATATCTGTTTGATAATTTTTAGTAAATGTATAATCCGTTGAAACAAATATGTTCCTATTTGTTTGTTGGAACAGATGATATATATTCACCTTCTTCAGCTCATCCTAATCTCCTGTGGCCCTTGCACATTCAACAACGGTGCAAGACAAAGATAGAGGCGTTGCAATTTTGCTTCTTTTGATGCTTGATGATGCCTTGGAAATATCTTTCCTTCTCCTCATAGCCACTTTGATCTCTTGTGGAGTGTATGGATATAAAATCTTCTTTGATAGAATGACACCCCTCTTAGATGTCATTTTCTTTACAGAAGCAGTTAGTACATTAATAGCATTATCACTCCATTATGCTTCGCCTTGCAGTCTTAACATTTGCATGCAGAACATTCGCTAGATGTGGAAAAATATAGAGAAAAATCTGTATAACCAATATGATCATAATTATAATGGCTTGTTGTTTTAAAAACTGTAAGAAGAGCATCATTAGCTCCAACAGCAGCATCACTACCTCTACCACTACCATCATCAACAATAAGAAGTCTACCCTTCAAAATTATTTTTCTTGTGATGACTGTTACGCCAAACAATTCCATTTTTATTCTATCAATGACTTTACAGTCCGATAAAGTTTGCACAGACCATAAAGTAATAAAAATGGCATCTTCACCTCTCGATTGGTCAAAACAAGCCACATATGGACAATCTAAAATAAATCAGTACATATATTAGAATGATGATGAAATCATTTAAAATAATTATTAATTAAAATAAAAATTTGATTATAATTAGACTTACTGCTTACTTCGAGAGATTGAAAAGGTCAAGAAATTTGGTATTTTTATCAGTTTTGACCGACAATCATCTCAGGATTCTTGGACAAAAAACTTATTCCTGATAGTTTACTTGTTGTCTCAAATAAGGAATGACTTTAAATGCCCAAGCCTATAACATAACGCCAATAAATCAAAAGTAATATTAAATTAAAAAAATAAATCATATCATAATAAAAGAAATATTTATCATGAAAGCCCATGGAAAGCCATATAAGTTGAATGTATTTGGCGTTAACGGAGTCAACAAATATTTGACAGTCATTTTAAAGCTTTCATAACCCCAAGGATAGTTGTTAAATGACTCAAGATCCTCGAAAAGATTTATTAAATCTAAGATTATGTTGTTGTTAACGTTTCTCGCCCAAAGAATATTATGTACAAACCAAACCAAGCACAATGATTGCTTGTGCTTCTTTGAAAGTCCTTTACCTTTCAACGCTTCTATCAAATTTTTGTTTTTGGAGCTTGGACCAACAATGGACACCAGGTCATCACGATCACTCGACTTGTCTTTGCCCTTTTTGGGTGTACGGAGTGCTTTTTTTGGTGTTAGAGTAGGTATAACTTGAGATGGAGAAGGAGGATAACATTTTAGTCCAGTAACTATGGCAAACTCCTTCCAACCAAAATAAATAGGCATGCCATAGTAATTTATCCACACCTCATCCGTCTTATCTTTTTTTTCATACATAAACCTATGCTTGAGAAGATTATATACAATTTTCATTTGAAAACGAGCATTGTTGTCCTCCGGTAAATTAAGATATTGGCCAAAGCAGCTTTCCCTGAGATAAGAATCCAATTTTTATTTTTGAAGTATTTTTCTGAAGGCATTGAAAGATTTTTCCATGGCTGAATTAACCACAAAATCACCCGTTAAATCAGTGGCACCATCGCACTGTATTCTCACAGGATAACGATCAATGCTGAAGGTTTTGACCAACTCTTCGGTGGAAGGGCTATTAGCATTTGGATCATCTGTTATGAAACAATTCTCTTCCCTGTGTTCATTATCTTCTGCTCTTGATTGAGATAACCCTTGTAAAGCAATCTCATAGATTGGTGGATATAGCCTAGCTGCTTTACTTGTTCCTTTACTTGGACTTAATTCGATTTCTTTTCTTTTGGGAGCCATATTATCTTAAATTAATAGGAACGTAAAATAGATTATAATTGATAAATTCATCATTAAAATAGGATAACAGTAAATCTAACATGCATAACAGTAAAATAACAGTTCCAATAGACCACACATCTGTTGCACCTGGTATGTTATCTGTTGCAACATATAACCGACTTGTTGCAATGGATGAGTAAATCGTTGGTTATAATAAAAATAACTCACTCATTTATTCCATTAGAAAGGTTATCTGTTGCAACATATAACCAACCTTTTGCAATGAATGAGTAATCTGTTGGCAATAATAAGAAAAAATCACTCATTTGTTACACCAAGAAGACCTGTCATATAATTTCCAGTAGATGACCTACATGTTGCAACATATGTCTAAATCTGTTTGATAAGATATGTCTTCTGTTGCAGCAGATGTATTATCTGTTATGATATTTGAATCTACTATTCCATTTCAATTAACATGTTCAAAACTAAGGATTAAAATATATTCATAGACAACATAAAATAAATCGAAGCCTTCAAAAATTACATGAAATAACTCAACAAATAAATAAAATGTAAAAAATATTATTATGGGTATAAATAATCTAGTCTACAAATAAATCAACAAGTTAAACCAAAGAGGATAGGTTATTACATTGACAGACTCAAACTCTAAAGATCTACTCAATATGGACAAGTTGTTCTTCATCCGGTGCTATGAAATTCGGCTTTGATCATCGTAGATCTTTAATGTCGCTTATGTACGGCTTCTACGCTTTCGCTTCTCCGTATTTTCATAAAAGAGAAGCATATCTTTTGCGGAGTAATCCGACATCAAGTTCATCATTTGGTACTTGTAATCCATCAGTCAAATACTCAGCGTAAGCTGCAACAAAAAGACCGCAATCCCTACATTTTAAAAAAATAGTTAATCCATATATTGCATTTCATGTAAGCGTTGTGAAATTTATGAAATAAAACTAAATCATGACACTTATACTTACAGGATACCAATAGTTTGTTGAGCAATTTCTTCAACATATTGTACATTAAATGGATTACCTATTTTATTCCGGAATGCTTCAATCATCGATTAATCAGTACAAACTTTTTGGTCTAAAAAGTCACTCATATCAAGGTAAGTAGGTAATATTTTGTACAACTTTTGTATCTTAGAATATGGCTCTAAACGTCTTCTTCGCGACATCGAGTCATAAACTCGGATGCGCCTCTCTTTTAAACGACGACAGCCAACACCCAATGGAATTCATCACCACAATTGATTGGAATGTACACTTCATCGATCAAATGCCAAGGTAAAACAAATGGAATGTTAAAACTTTTGATGATGCTGATTAAGTATTCCTCATTTCAAGAAACTTCCGGATTTTGTTGACAATACCTATCGCAGACATTATTGATGTAAACTTTGTACAAACAATTGTCTGTCATATATCTGTATTTTTCTTGTGTTTGCAACTTGGCCTTCTTTCGAAGGTAGTAAAATATGACATCGATGTGCTGAACATGTTATCAAATATTTCAGATTACGTGATGAAAAAATTAATATGCAGATGCAATTAAATAAAGTATTAATTAATAGTAATATGTATGGCATTTTCACCTCATCATTCTAGCAAGTTTAGGGTTGTGACATCAAATAGAACCAATTCTTCATTCTGAGATATGCAACAAAAAGTCAAACATATCAAAACCAAGACTCGATTCATTCACTTTGTAGTGTTCGTCATTTTGTTTTCTACATGATGATTTCTATGTGTTAATGTCATGTTATTACAACAAGAATTATATAAACCAATAACTTTAAAATTGATTTATGTATCTGCCGGCATGATTCTTTAACAACCCATCAACAATCTATTCTGAATAGTCGTTGATCAACTTTGTTAGTTTTTTGGAGCCTCTTCTAAGTGTTGAACCCTGCAAATGGGTAATTCTTTCGTTCTCTCAAACTGAGAGGCTCCAGTTTTTCTTCTTCTTTGGAAGCAGTTGATGGATTAACAACTGTGATATTATGTTCTTCAGCAGTAGCTTCTACTGTGACATCCACCTGGAAAGCCAGAATTGTCAATGCTAATTTCAAATATACAACAGATTGTCCATCTGTAGCAATAAATATGTCTTATGTTGCAACAGATGGATCATCCGCTGGGACAAATTCGAACAGGTGACCCATCTGTTGCAACTTAAGGCTCGTCTATTGGTAGAAACTAAAGCAGTACAAAAACCTGTTTGATTTCTCAAACAAACGAACATATGTTGACATCCACCTGGAAAGCCAGAATTGTCAATGCTAATTTCAAATATACAATAAATTATCCATCTGTTGCAACAAATAAGTCTTATGTTGCAATAGATTGATCATCTGTTGGGATAAATTCGAACAGGTGACCCATCTGTTTCAACATAAGACTCATCTGTTGGTAGAAATTAAAACAGTACAAAAACCTATTTGATTTTCTCAAACAGACAGACATATGTTATAACAGATAATGTATCTGATGCAATAGGTTAGACAACAATTGCAACAGGTGTATAGATCTGTTTGATATTTTTTAGCAGATGTATCATCTGTTGAAACAGATATGTTCCTGTTTTTTTATTGGAATAAATGATATATATTCACCTTCTTCAGCTCATGCTACTCTCCTGTAGCCTTTGTACATTCAACAACGGTGCAAGACAAAGATAGAGGCGTTGCAATTTTGCTTCTTTTGATGCTTGATGATGCCTTGGAAATATCTTTCCTTCTCCTCTTAGCCACCTTGATCTCTAGTGGAGTGTATGGATATAAATTCTTCTTTGATAGAATGACACCCCTCTTAGAAGTCATTTTCTTTACAGAAGCCGTTAGTACATTAATAGCATTATCACTCCATCATGCTTCGCCTTGCAGTCTTAACATTTGCATGTAGAACATTCGCTAGATGTGACAAAATATAGAGAAAAATCTGTATAACCAATATGATCATAATTATAATGGCTTGTTGTTTTAAAAACTGTAAGAAGTGCATCATTAGCTCCAACAGAAGCACCACTACCTCTACCACTACCATCATCAACAACAAGAAGTCTACCCTCCAAAATTATTTTTCTTATGATGACTGTTACGCCAAACAATTCCATTTTTATTCTATCAACGACCTTACGGTCCGATAAAGTTTGCACAGACCATAAAGTAATAAAAAATGGCATCTTCACCTCTTGATTGGTCAAAACAAGCCACGGATGGACAATCTAAAATAAATCAGTACATATATTAGAATGATGATGAAATCATTTAAAATAATCATTAATTAAAATAAAAATTTGATTAGAATTAGACTTACTGCTTCCTTCGGGGGATTGAAAAGATCAAGAAATTTTGCATTTTATCAGTTTTGGCCGACAACCATATCAAGATTCTTGGACAAGAAACTTCTTCCTGATAGTTCACTTGTTATCTCAAATAAGGAATGACTTCAAATGCCCAAGCCTATAACATAACGCCAATAAATCAAAAGTAATATTAAATAAAAAAATAAATCATATCATAATAAAAGAAATATTTATCATGAAAGCCCATGGAAAGTCATATAAGTTGACTGTATTTGGAATTAACGGAGTCAACAAATATTTGACAGTCATTTTAAAGCTTTCATTACCCCAAGGATAGCTGTTAAATGCCTTAAGATCCTCAAAGAGATTTATTAAATGCCTTAAGATCCTCGAAGAGATTTATTAAATCTAGGATTATGTTGTTGTTAATGTTTCTCTCCCAAAGAATATTATGTACAAACCAAACCAACCACAATGATTGCTTGTGCTTCTTTGAAAGTCCTTTACCTTTCAACGCTTCTATCAAATTTTTGTTTTTGGATCTTGGACCAACAATGGACACCAGGTCATCACGATCACTCTACTTGTCTTTGCCCTTTTTGGGTGTACGGAGTGCTTTTTTTGGTGTTAGAGTAGGTATAACTTGAGAAGGAGAAGGAGGATAATATTTTAGTCCAGTAACTATGGCAAACTCCTTCCAACCAAAACAAACAGGCATGCCATAGTAATTTATCCACACCTCATCCATCTTATCTTTGTTTTCATACATAAACCTATGCTTGAGAAGATTATATACCATTTTCATTTGAAAACGAGCATTGTTGTCCTCCGGCAAATTAAGATATTGCCTAAAGCAGCTTTCCCTGAGATAAGAATCCAATTTTTATTTTCAAAGTATTTTTCTGAAGGCATCAAAAGATTTTTCCATGGTTGACTTAACCACAAAATCACCCATTAAATCTGTGGCACCATCGCACTGCATTCTCACAGGATAACGATCAATGCTGAAGGTTTTGACCAACTCTTCGGTGGAAGAGCTATTAGTATTTGGATAATCTGTTATGAAACAATCCTCTTCCCCATGTTTATTATCTTCTGCTCTTGATTGAGATAACCCTTGTAAAGCAATCTCATAGAGTGGTGGATATAGCCTAGATGCTTTTTTGTTCCTTTACTTGGACTTGATTCGATTTCTTTTCTTTTGGGAGACATATTATCTTAAATTAATAGGAACATAAAATAGATTATAATTGATTAATGCATTGTTAAAAAGGGATAACAGTAAATCTAACATGCACAACGGTAAAATAACAGTTCCAAAAGACCACACATCTGTTGCACCAGGTATGTTATCTGTTGTAATATATAACCGACATGTAGCAACGGATGAGTAAATCATTAGAAACAATGAAAATAGCTCACTCATCTATTGCACCAAGAAGGTTATCTATTTTAATATATGACCAACTTGTTGCAACGAATGAGTAATCCGTTGGAAATAATAAGAATAGATCACTCATATATTGCGCCAGAAAGGTTATCTGTTGCAACATATAACCAACCTATTGCAGCGGATGAGTAATCTATTGGAAATAGTTATAACAGATCACTTATCTATTGCACCAGGTAGAATATCTGTTGCATCATATAACCAACCTGTTGCAGTGGCTGAGTAATTCGTTGGAAATAATAAAAATAGATCACTCACCTGTTGCACCAGGTAGGTTATCTGTTGCTGTATTTAACCAACCTGTTGCAGCAGATGATTAATTTATTGGAAATAATAAACATCAGTTGGTCAGCCAATTGTACTCAACTCATTTTTCTTGCTAAGTTAGGGCTTCAGGAGTTTTCTATGACTGCAGAGAGATCGGTCATTAGTTCAAAGAGTTTCCCACGCATGGGATTATTAGTCATCCAGATCATTCAGATCAGTCTCGTAGAGACTGCCTCAGACGTGAGTTAGTTTCTCAGAGAGAGTTAGCATATATTTCTCGCCATCCTAGAGTTCCTAAGGTGTGTTATGAGATGGTCATTTTAGTAGGGAGTGCCCTCGGCATCAGTTGGTCAGCCAATTGTACTCAACTCGTGTTTCTCGCTAAGTTAGGGATTCAGAAGTTTGCTACGACTGCAGAGAGATCGGTCATTGGTCCAAAGAGTTTCCCATGCGTGGAATAATTATTAGTCATTCATCTCATTCAGATCAGTCTCGTAGCGTTAAATCCTTTTACCCATAACGTATTAGATATTCATATTATTAAACGTAACCTTCTCTAATTTAGTCTTTGTTAGTGTATCTTAATTAAAATATCATTCGTTTAATCGCATAAATCATTGTTCTTTTTATTCAAATTGAACTACTCATAGTCACATCAACATATCTTCTAATATAAACTAAACTCATTTTGATTGGCATAATTCACTTCATCTAAACTTGAATTAATATGTAATTCAGATAGTTTCTAGAGTAATCTTGTCAAATTATTTTTTTTCCCGGTAGAAGAAAGGACACTTTCATAGGCGAAAGGTCATGTAAAAATACCGTATGTGATCCATGGATCTGTTTGATTCAACTTAGAAAAGAGATGATTGTTTCATTAGTCTCCATTCCAGTCACATCACCGTCAGGTGTGATGATCACTTTGTTATTGAGCCTAATACAACATTATAACAACATGCACATCCACAGTATACCTCCACAAAGGGGCCGGACGGGGTCTGGAGACAGTAAAGTGGACGCATTCTGTACCACAAACGACATAGACAAAGTAGAGATCAGAGACTGCTTCCGATAGACCCCTTGGCTCAGGAGAACTAATAAAATCACATGCCAATAGTTCGTTAAAGAAAGAAGACATCCACATATTAATAATTAATGCTATACATAGTCTATCTAAAAAACACAAACAAGAAGTTAAATGAATTTGCTTGAACTAACAAAGATTAAAGTAAAAATGAATTAATAATACTAAAGGACTTTGCATGACATCCATATTTATTTTAATAATTAATGACTTGTCCAAACAAATGGGACAAATAAGCTTTTAGTGCATAAAAGGAAAAAAGAAATAAAAAAAATTGACATAAAATTTGGAGTGAAATATGGATTTTACTAATTTTAGGCAAAAATTAGGACAAAGAAATTAAGAGAATATTAATAATCCGCTGTCAATTATAGTCAAAATTTATGCTATGTTAATTAAGAATATTATTTTCCTTATTTTGTTTCTTTTTAATTTATCCTTTTATTCCTTTTTCTTATAAATTAATGAAGAGAATTATATTCTAACTTATGAAATATATTAAATAAAATATAAGGAAATACATTTTCTTTCTTAGATCTCTTATATGTATGTGAAATGGGGATATTTTATATATTAAAATGAAAATCTCTTATAAAAGTTCGTAAAACTGAAATAAAGAACTGTAATGTACACCAAATAATACAGTCAGGTTCGAAAATAGATTAACATATATATTTATAAAAAAACTAATTAAAAGCATTAGAATAATTTCACCTAAAATTAAATATATATTAATAAACTATCTCTCTTTCGCCCATCCCCCCCTCTCTCTCTATATATATCTAAATCTATATCTATATTTATATTTATCTCTCTCTCTCTCTCTCTCTATATATATATATATATATATATATATATATATATTTAAATTTTAATGGAGATAAAAACGGTGATTTTGGAGATAAAAACGGTGATTTTTTAAATAAAAGAGCTAATGTTTAATTACAAATAACTTTTAATAACACTAAATTAGATAAATTCATCCAATAATGGAGAAAAGGATAACGTGTCAAAAATTAATTAATTAATTAAAGTTTTGCGAGGACCATCCTCTTAATTTCATTGCTTATAATTAATAATAGGATTTGTTTTAGTAAATTCTTTTAGTGCACATGTTAGTGATATCCGTAATATCAAGTGCATATTTATCACAATTAAATATGAAGGGAAACTAAAAATTAGTCGTAGATATTCTTAATTGAAAATCATTCTTATTTAGGAATATGTAATCAAATGATTGTATTTTAGGAGATTTTCAAACTTTACACGTATAAATTACAGGAATTAAATAAAATCATTTTTTATTTTATTTTATCATTAATATAATGTTAAATTAATCCTTTTCCTCGATTACTATTATATTCTATTAAAATAAATTATATATTTAATTTTAAAACAGAGTTAAAAATCATAAATATATTTAATAGATATTAATGTTCAGTCATATTGTTGATGATTATAGAGCCCTTTTTTTTTAATATGACTCTTTGTTTTCTTATATTCACCCCTATTTTGTTTAGTTTCAAAAACAACCAATCAAATCAAAAGTATCTCAATTAATAATTTGAAAATTAAACTGTCCACATCTTTCGATAAATTACTTAAGTTAATTTCCTTTTTAGAATTAGAAATATTCTAACTTTCAAAAGTACAATAAATTAAAATTTTATAAAATATTTGGTTAATTTCCTCCTCCATTACTCTCCAAAAAGGATTTTATTAAATAATAGAAATAGGTAGCATGGAATGTGAACAGTTGGATAGAATAACTACGTATAGCAATTTAATTACCCTTTAGTAAGATTTGTGCTATGTTAATTAAGAATATTACGTTCCTTATTTTATTTATTTTTGAATTTATTCTTTTATTCTTTTCTTTTTAAATTAATGAAGAGATTATATTCTAACTTATGAAATATGCCAAATGTATATTAAATGCGATGATAACTTGACTCACAAAAATGAGTGAACCTTTTTATGTTTAATATTCTTGAAATTGAATCAAATATGAATTAAATGAAAGTTTAGGTCATAATATATCATGTTTTAAAATTGATTTTTTTTTTTATAATTTCACAGACATATTATAATAATGTAGACAATTATTTGTAAGATCAATATAATCATCAATAAAAAAACTAATCGATCACTTTGATGTATGTATTCATGAATTACATTAATTATCACTAGAATTATAATTTTTACCATATTATAATTAATTACCACTAGAATTAGTAAGGATTAATATTCATCAAATAGTCGTATTCATGAATTACATTAATTATAACTAGGAGTTGATAATGTCCAAATTTCATTCTTACCTTACGTCAATCAGTGCATGCATGTCTTGTAGTACGTAGTAATTAACAAGAACGTGCATGCCACTATATATATATACACGTGTTGTAATTAATCGAAACACTAACGTTTTGATTTCGTTATTAATATTTATGAACTTTACTGGAAGAGAAGTATATTTTATTTTATTGATATGTATGTGTGTGTGTATATATATATATATATATATATATATATATATATATATACAAGAAAACACACAACAAATAAAAAAAGAATCAACTAATAAAGAATTGTGATTGTCGATCTCCTAAATAAAAACTGATGTGATATTCTGAGATATGGGAGATCAGTCATTAAATATCTTTGTATCAATCAAGATATATTACTAATAATATTGGTATAAAAAAGAGCAAAGGTACGTAGAGTGATATATGCATATTATATTACCATATACCATAAACATACTCACTAACTTTCACATTCTCTCATCGATCACTTTGATGCATGTATTCATGAAATACATTCATTACCACTAGAATTATAATTTTTACCATATTATAATTAATTACCACTAGAATTAGTAAGGATAAATAATCATCAAATAGTCATATTCATGAATTACATTAATTATAACTAGGAGTTGATAAAGTTCAAATTTCATTCTTACCTTACGTCAATCAGTGCATGCATGTCTTGTAGTACGTAGTAATTAACAACAACTTGCATGCCACTATATATATATATACACGTGTTGTTATTAACCGAAACACTAATATTTTGATTTCGTTATTAATATTTATGAACTTTACTAGAAGAGAAGTATATTTTATTTTATTTATATGTATGTGTGTGTATATATATATATATATATATATATATACAAGAAAGCACACAACAAATAAGGAAAGAATTAACTAATAAAGAATTGTGATCTTCGATCTCCTAAATAAAAACTGATGTGATATTCGGAGATATGGGAGATCAGTCTTTAAATATCTTAGTATCAATCAAGATATATTACTAATAATATTGGTATAAAAAAGAGCAAGGGTACGTAGAGTGATATATGCGTATTATATTACCATATGCCATAAACCCACTGACTCAGTTTCACATTCCCTCATTGTAGTACTTTCATCTTCCCTAATCTTGACTACAATGGTGCATAAATCCAATGAAACAGTTCTCCTTTACTTTGGTGCTCTGTGCTTGCATGCTAACCTCTTTTTTCTTTCCATTTACATTGGCAAGCAAGATGAAGGTTTCACGGGAAAGATTGCTTGTGCTACTTCAATGTACGTTGTTGGTCTATTGAGTTTAGTTCAACCGATGTTACAAAAGCTCGATTATTTAGGACCCGATGACTACGTTTCTGCTCGCTATCACCCGGCTCTAAATGCAGTGGGAGTGATTGTTGCTGGTTGGGGATGCGTAGTCACTCAAGGAGGTTACAACACCTTCTCGATGTTGGCAACCATGTCTGGAGCTTTATCTGTCTTATTTTTTATAGTGTTTGTGAGGCCTATATCTGTGGATTACGGGCTATTACATATGCTTTGCGTCTTGGGCTACCGATTTTCATATGACGAAACACAAATTTTGAGATTTGTGGTTTGCTCAATTATCTGCACCCTTGTCATTGTCGTCAGGATAATCCTTGATATTTTTTCCCGAAATGCCATAGCAGCTTCTTCGAATTACGCTTCGGGTCCAGATTCGGGTCTTGCCGTATAGTCATGTCATTGTATGAATATTATGTGCATTTATCTTTTTACGTTTTGTTACCATCTCAAAGTGTGCTGATTTATAGTTAGTTCCTTTTACTGCTGCGAAAGCTAGCTTGTTCTTGACGTAAGTGCAGCACCCTCTTAGTTCAAATCAATAAGAGTAAAAAAGCAACAACTTGAACACAAATCCAGAAAAGCGACAACACAAAGTAATACATCAGAACACAAAAGTTCTCTGATTAGCAAGGCAACTCCTCGGACTCCCTTTTGGGTTGAGGTGTAACATCAGGGACAACGTATGTCATGTATCTATGGATACTTAATCCAAAGAAGAAGCTCAAAGCCATGACCCTAACAAACAACTCCCCACACACCAGATAACAAAATACCTGCATCGCTAATCCCACACATACGTCTATTTCAGTAATTAATTAATATTTTGAGTGGACCATCCTCTTGATTTCATTGCTTATAATTAATAAGAGGATTTTATTAAATTCTTTTATTGCACATGTTAGTGATATCCGTATTATCAAGTTCATATTAATCTCAATTAAATAGGAAGGGAAACTAAAAGCTAGTCGTAGATATTCATAATTGAAAATCATTCCTACTTAGGAATATGTAATCAAATGATTGTATTTTACGAGACTTCTAAACTTTACACGTATTAAATTTCGTTTAGTTTTACAGGAATTAAATAAAGTCATTTTGTATTTTCTTTCATCATTAATATAATGTTAAATAAATCCTTTTCCTCGATTACTATTATATTCTATTAAAATAAATTATATATTTAATTTCAAAACAGTGTTAAAAGTCATATTTAAAAGATATTAATGTTCAGTCATATTGTTGATGATTAAAGAGCCGTTTTTATTTTAATATGACTCATTGTTTTCTTATATTCACCCCTATTTTGTTTAGTTTCAAAAGTTAACCAATCAAATCAAAAGTATCTCTTTGAAATTAATGTTGGGTTTTTTATTTCCAATCAAATCAAAAGTATCTCAATCAATAATTTGCAAATCAAACTGTCCACATCTTTCGATAAATTACTTAAGTTAATTTCCTTTTTAGAATTAGCAGTATTCTAACTTTGAAAAGTACAATAAATTAAAATTTTATAAAATATTTAGTTAATTTCCTCCTCCATTACTCTCCAAAAAGTTTTTTATTAAATAATAGAAATAAGTAGCACGGAATGTGAACAATTGGATAGAATAACTAAACGTATAGCAATTTAATTACCCTTCAGTAAGATTTGTGCTATGTTAATTAAAAATATTACGTTCCTTATTTCATTTCTTTTTGAATTTATTCTTTTATTCTTTTCTTTTTAAATTAATGAGGAGATTATATTCTAACTTATGAAATATTCCAAATGTATATTAAATGGGATAATGACTTGACTCACAAAAATGAGTGAACCTTTTTATGTTTAATATTCTTGAAATTGAATCAAATATGAATTAAATGAAGGTTTAGGTCATAATATATCATGTATTAAAATTGATTTTTTTTTAATTTCACAGACATGTTATAATAATGAAGACAATTATTTGTAAGATCAATATAATCATCAATAAAAAAACTCATCGATCACTTTGATGTATGTATTCATGAATTATATTAATTACCACTAGAATTATAATTTTTACCATATTATAATTAATTACCACTAGAATTAGTAAGGATTAATATTCATCAAATATTCATATTCATGAATTACATTAATTATAACTAGGAGTTGATAATGTCCAAATTTCATTCTTACCTTACGTCAATCAGTGCATACATGTCTTGTAGTACATAGTAATTAACAGCAACGTGCATGCCACTATATATATATACACGTGTTGTAATTAACCGAAACACTAACGTTTTGATTTCATTATTAATATTTATGAACTTTACTGGAAGAGAAGTATATTTTATTTTATTGATATGTATGTGTATATATATATACAAAAAAGCACACAACAAATAAGGAAAGAATCAACTAATAAAAAATTGTGATCTTCGATCTCCTAAATAAAAACTGATGTGATATTCTGAGATATGGGAGATCAGTCATTAAATATCTTAGTATCAATCAAGATATATTACTAATAATATTGGTATAAAAAAGAGCAAGGGGTAAGTAGAGTGATATATGCGTATTGTATTACCATATGCCATAAACCCACTGACTCACTTTCACATTCCCTCATTGTTGTACTTTCATCTTCCCTCATTGTGACTACAATGGTGCCTAAATCCAATGAAACAGTTCTCCTTTACTTTGGTGCTCTGTGCTTGCTTGCTAGCCTCTTTTTTCTTACCATTTACATTGGCGAGCAAGATGAAGGTTTCACGGGCAAGATTTCTTGTGTTACTACAATGTATGTTGTTGGTCTTTTGATTTTAGTTCAACCGGTGTTACAAAAGCTCGATTATTTAAGACCCGGTGAATACGTTTCTGCTTACTATAGCTCTGCTCTAAATGCAGTGGGAGTGATTGTTGCTGGTTGAGGATGCGTAGTTACTCAAGGAGGTTACAACACCTTCTCGATGTTTGCAACCATGTTTGGAGCTTTATCTGTCTTCTTTTTTATAGTTTTTGTGAGGCCTATATCTATGGATTACGGGCTATTGCATATGCTTTGAGACTTGGGGCATCGATTTTCATATGACGAGACACAAATTTCGACATTTGTGGTTTGCTCAATTATCTGCACCCTAGTCATTATCGTCAAGCTAATCCTTGATATTTTTTCCCGAGATGCCATAGCAGCTTCTGTGGATTCCGCTTCGGGTCCATATTCGAGTCTTGCCGTAAAGTCAGGTCATTGTATGAATATTATGTGCATTTATCTTCTTACGTTTTGTTGTCATCTCAAAGTGTGCTGATTTATAGTTAGTTCTTTTTACTTCTGCAAAAGCAAGATCGTTCTTGAAACAAGTGCAGCACCCTCTTAGTTCAAATCAACAAGAGTAAAACAACAACAACTTCAACACAAATCCATAATGGCGACAACACAAAGTAATACATCAGAACACAAAAGTTCTCCGATTAGCAAGGCAACTCCTCGGACTCCCTTTTGGGTTGAGGTGTAACATCAGGGACAACTTATGTCATGTATCTGTAGATACTTAAACCAAAGCAGAAGCTCAAAGCCAGGACCCTAACAAACAACTCCCCACACACCAGATAACAAAATACCTGCATCGCTAATCCCACATATACGTCTATTTCAGTAATTAATTAATGTTTTGCGTGGACCATCCTCTTGATTTCATTGCTTATAATTAATAAGAGGATTTATTTTAGTAAATTCTTTTAGTGCACATGTTAGTGATATTCGTATTATCAAGAACAAATTTATCACAATTAAATAGGAAGGGAAACTAAAAGTTAGTCGTAGATATTCTTAATTGAAAATCATTCTTACTTAGGAATATGTAATCAAATGATTGTATTTTATAATATTTTAAAACTTTACACGTATAAAATTTCGTTTAGTTTTACAGGAATTAAATAAAGTCATTTTTTATTTTCTTCAATCATTAATATAATGTTAAATTAATCCTTTTCCTCGATTACTATTATATTCTATTAAAATAAATTATATATTTAATTTTAAAACAGTGTTAAAAATCATAAATATATTTAATAGGTATTAATGTTCAGTCATATTGTTGATGATTAAAGAGCCATTTGTTTTTATTATGACTCTTTGTTTTCTTATATTTACCCTTATTTTGTTTAGTTTCAAAAGTTAACCAATCAAATCAAAAGTATCTCTTTGAAATTAATGTTGAGTTTTTTAGTTCCAATCAAATCAAAAGTATCTCAATTAATAATTCTCAAATCAAACTGTCCACATCTTTCGATAAATTACTTAAGTTAATTTCCTTTTTAGAATTAGCAGTATTCTAACTTTCAAAAGTACAATAAATTTAAATTTTATAAAATATTTAGTTAATTTCCTCCTCCATTACTCTCCAAAAAGGTTTTTATTAAATAATAGAAATAAGTAGCATCGAATGTGAACAGTTGGATAGAATAACTAAACGTATAGCAATTTAATTACCCTTCAGTAAGATTTGTGCCATGTTAATTAAAAATATTACGTTCCTTATTTCATTTATTTTTGAATTTATTATTTTATTCTTTTCTTTTTAAATTAATGAAGAGATTATATTCTATCTTCTGAAATATTCCAAATGTCTATTAAATGGGATAATAACTTGTTTCACAAAAATGAGCGAACCTTTTTATGTTTAATATTCTTGAAATTGAATTAAATATGAATTAAATGAAAGTTTAGGTCATAATATATCATGTATTAAAATTGAATTTTTTTATAATTTCACAGACATATTATAATAATGAAGACAATTATTTGTAAGATCAATATAATCATCAATAAAAAAACTCATCGATCACTTTGATGTATTTATTCATGAATTACATTAATTACCACTAGAACTATAATTTTTACCATATTATAATTAATTACCACTAGAATTAGTAAGGATTAATATTCATCAAATAATCATATTCATGAATTACATTAATTATAACTAGGAGTTGATAATGTCCAAATTTCATTCTTACCTTACGTCAATCAGTGCATGCATGTCTTGTAGTACGTAGTAATTAACAACAACGTGCATGCCGCTATATATATATACACGTGTTGTAATTAACCGAAACACTGACGTTTTGATTTAGTTATTAATATTTATGAACTTTACTGGAAGAGAAGTATATTTTATTTTATTGATATGTATGTGTGTATATATATATATATACAAGAGAGCACACAACAAATAAGGAAAAAATCAACTAATAAAGAATTATGATCTTCGATCTCCTAAATAAAAACTGATGTGATATTCTGAGATATGGGAGATCAGTCATTGAATATCTTAGTATCAATCAAGATATATTACTAATAATATTGGTATTAAAAAGAGCAAGAGTACGTAGAGTGATATATGCGTATTATATTACCATATGCCATAAACCCACTGACTCACTTTCACATTCCCTTATTGTTGTACTTTCATCTTCCCTCATTGTTGTACTTTCATCTTCCCTCATTGTGACTACAATGGTGCATAAATCCAATGAAACAGTTCTCCTTTACTTTGGTGCTCTGTGCTTGCTTGCTAGCCTTTTTTTTCTTACCATTTACATTGGCGAGCAGGATAAAGGTTTCACGGGCAAGATTGCTTATGCTACTTCAATGTACGTTGTTGGTCTATTGATTTTAGTTCAACCGGTGTTACAAAAGCTCGATTATTTAGGACCCGGTGACTACGTTTCTGCTGGCTATCACCCTACTCTAAATGCAGTGGGTGTGATTGTTGCTGGTTGGGGATGTGTAGTCACTCAAGGAGGTTACAACACCTTCTCGATGTTGGAAACCATGTCTGGAGCTTTATCTGTCTTTTTTTATAGTGTTTGTGAGGCCTATATCTGTGGATTACGGGCTATTGCATATTCTTTGCGGCTTGGGGTACCGATTTTCATATGTCGAGACACAAATTTCGACATTTGTGGTTTGCTCAATTATCTGCACCCTTGTCATTGTCGTCAGGATAATCCTTGATATTTTTTCCCGAGATGCCATAGCAGCTGCTGCGGATTCCGCTTCGGGTCCAAATTCGGGTCTTGCCGTATAGTCATGTCATTGTATGAATATTATGTGCATTTATCTTTTTACGTTTTGTTGCCATCTCAAAGTGTGTTGATTTATAGTTAGTTCCTTTTTACTGCTGCAAAAGCAAGCTTGTTCTTGAAACAAGTGCAACACCCTCATAGTTCAAATCAACAAGACTAAACCAACAACAACTTGAACACAAATCTAGAAAGGCGACAACACAAAGTAATACATCAGAACACAAAAGTTCTCCAATTAGCAAGGGAACTCCTTGGACTCCCTTTTGGGTTGAGGTTTAACATCAGGGAAAACGTATGTCATGTATCTGTAGATACTTAAACCAAAGCAAAAGCTCAAAGCCATGACCCTAACAAACAATTCCCCACACACCAGATAACAAAATACCTGCATCGCTAATCCCACACATACGTCTATTTCAGTATTATCATACTACGCTTTGTGCATGAAGTGGGCAATGAGGATGAAAATAGAAAGATAGGTCCAAATTCAGCATCCACAAGTAGCAATAGAGATACATCCTCCTCCCCTAACTTCAACACCAGAAATTGATGCCAAATTGAGGCGATTAATTAGCACGGGAATGAACTCAATCATTAACTTCACCTTCGTGCCCACTAACTGAAAAGGCGTGTAGGTGTTCCAATAAATCACATTATAGAACACGACGCCTTCAGTGTATCTAAACCACAATAAACAAACAAACAAACAAAATTAACAACACATAAGTATTATTACTGCAACCAAACCCTAAAGTTGCAGTTTACAATTTCACCAAAAAGTAAGTTGAATGCAAATTGATTTGGCCATCACTTCTATTAAAAAGGATGACTCATCCTTGTATGGACTGATTGTGTTCCATACATGCAGAGCTTTAGAGGAAATAAAAGTGGACTTCGAAGCAAACCATTACGTATTGCAAGTATGTCCTATATATACCTAACGAAAGCCTCTTAAACAGTCTCTTAATACCTACATGATAGAAGGATTCTTACAATACTAAAGATACCGGCCATATGGCTCAACTATAACAAGTGAGCGCCAAGTGTGGGCCTTATTGAAAATGGCCTAGCAAACGAACTATCTTTCTAATAAGAGCAAGGACGCAACAGCTGCACGAAAGTTTTACATCAGTGCAAATGATCCTTGACCATTTTTATTTTGTTCATTGATGTTTCAAAACCTTAAGAATATAATCTCATTAATATTTCCCACATATGCTAATGGAATGCAATTATTGACTTCCCTAAAGAAATGACGAGCACACTACATGCTGCGACAACTAAAATAAGTAGCATATGTGAACTAAAATTCAAGACTGCTCGAGCGTAACAAGTGTATGCCAACTGCTGAACAATCTAGAAGAAGAACAGTTCTGATCACCAAAATGAGTTGCCTATTGCCTCAAAGGAGGTAGGTCCAAAATAAAAAAATGTAACTTCATTATCAATGCTGACGATGCAGGGAGAAAAGAGGTAATAAGAATTCCCTGTAAATTTTTTCTAGATCACCAAACTTCGATCTATGCAATTGGATGTTTGGTTGTAAAATATATTACAAGAAGTTTCCCTCTGGTGTTTTTCACTGCCAAGAAAGCAGCCTAAAGTAATAAGACAAAAATAACAAAAACTATTAAATTATATTCCAAAATTGATTCGACTTAAATTACTCACCTGCATGCAGTAACACAATAATGTAGTTTTCAGATTTTCAGGGTCGATATATCATTCACTAGACTTAAATCTTATTTATTTTATCTTGTTTTGATCAATAGCCTAAACCTGCCTTTATTTCTTTGCCAGAGAAGGTGGCCAAATCACTAATAGATCTCTCAACGTGAGCCTCATTCTATCTAGAGGAAATAGCTTCGTGGATCTGATTGATAAAGTTGTTTTGTCGGTTGATATCCACATGCCCAGTGCGCGGGTAAGGGCTCACCTGCTTTTATATTTTCACAAGGAAAGGGTATCTGGATCATAAGGTAATATATGGCTGAATGGGTGCCTGCAAATGCCAAAAGAAATCTAGGAGGTATCCTCTAACCTTGTGATAAGAGAGTGATGATGGCATGAAAAAATTTAATTGGTGAACGATCTGTGTCCTGTCTCTTTATGTTTGTCAACAGAAATTATCTATGCATTTTTGCAAGTTTATCATGTAGAGTATTCATACCTTGACTGTAGCACTAAAAGATAAATCAGCAGTTCTGTTATGCTCGAACACTGTTGAGATGTTTTCAAGGAGAAGCTCTAGATGTTGACGACACTGGAAATGCAAAAAAAGTAACCACTTTTTTCAGTAAACAACAACAAACCCAGTGTATTCCCACAAAGTGGGGTTTGGGAAGGGTAGAATGTACGCAGTCCATACCGCTACCTCCGAAGAAGTAGAGTGGCTATTTCCGATAGACCCCCGGCTCAAGATAAAGAATAGTAATCAAGGTCGTAATGAAACATGAAACGGGATGGATGGCATAAAAGAATAAGAGACGAGAAATAATACAAATAGAACAAGAGAAATAGAAATAAGAAACAGAAAATAAGAAATAAGACACCCATATAGTAGTAACATACACTCACAGACCAAAGACACCCACCACGCCCAAACTCTCTCGACTAGCTACTCCTCCTATGAACACAGTCCTAGGATTACTAACTTGGCTACACAAAAGCTCTCCTAACTACTTGATACGACTCACCCACACACACTAGCCTTCTACCCTTATACTCGACCTCCACACCTTCCTATATAGGGTCATTTCCTCAATAAGATGTAACTGTTCCATGTCATGTCTAATCGCCTCCCTCCAGTATTTCAGTAAAAAGAGAATTAAAAAAATAACCTCTGAGAGTTTATTGCTATCTCTCTTAGCTTCTTCCTTTCTCTCCTTCTTCTACTTACTGATTCTGTTATTCCTCCACAACTTCATCTGCAAGAATTTTACTGCTATCTTGCCTAATTACACTAGCCGCTAGCATATGCTTACATTATAAATAAACTTCCATTCACCTCAACAAATTTAGTATGAATTAAGTTGTTCCATAAGGATTTCCACTTGATAAAACAGAAGGCTGTATAGTAATCTGCCTTTAATGTAAAGACATCGCCAATTATAAATGAATTAAGTTACCAGTAATAATCAACGAACTTACGGGAAGATAAGAAATAGTTTGCTTATTGCACTTCAAGCAGCTGCAGTTGCACCAGTCCAGTCTGTATGGAAATATTCATGGAGACATCAATAAGGAAGAAATATATAGCAGGCATTGGATCGTACACCTTTAGATCAAGTTTCCAAGTTATCACTTAAACGCAAAAACATTACTCCTATCATATATCAAAGAAAATTACCCAACACTATTTAAGTGATTTGAACCTTGATGTGAGAGCAAAAAATTAAAATTAGCTCCTATAAGTAATATTTTGGCTATATCACCTTTGCATTAACATATACTAGCAGCTTAGAAGTGAAAACAAATTAAGCTTTAACCTCGAAAATGAAAGTTGCTAAGATTTAAGTAGTAAGAGAAATCTCACCTTCTTTTCTGTCCTTCGCCTTCATCCTTAGCTTGACATCCTCATTTTCATCTTCTTTGATCATCTTCAGCAACCTGTCCAATAAAACATGACATTATAACAACAACAACATATCCAGTATATTTCCACAAAGTGGCCGGGGTCTGGAGACGGTAAAGTGGATGCAGTCCATACCACTAACATAGACAAAGTAGAGAGAGAGGCTGCTTCCGATAGACCCCTTGGCTCAGGAGGACTAATAACAAGAGAGAAAATATTGGAAAAAACAAACAAAATAAAGTCAGTCACATACCAATAGATAGTTAAAGAAACAAGACATTCACTTATTAATGCTATACACAGCCTATCCAAAAAACACAAACAAGAAATTAAATGAATTTTCTTGAAATAACAAAGATTAAAGTATTTCAGCTGTTATTGGCAGCACAACAGGCAACTCTATTACCTCAGGTGGTGGTCTGTCTGGTTTTACAGCAGTATCTTCAGTATCAACTGAACCTGTTGAAACTTATTATGGAAACTATCATATTTGTACAGCTGTAGCAGTTAGTTGGTGCATTTAGTTGGTTAGCATAGCAATTACTGTTCCATTATTTTTATCTTGATGTGGCTAGTTGTTGCTTGAAGAGAAAAATGAGTTAGTTGGTGAGCTGTTAATGAGCTGTTAGGAAACTTCTTGATACTCATGTGATGAGCATGTGAGCTTATAAATAGATGTAATTAGTTCACATTGTAACTAACTCTTGACACAAAAATTATCTTAGCTCAACATTTTCACTCTTCTTCCTTTTCTCCCTTCTTTTCTTTCGAGTTTGGTAACTGCTACAATGGCAACTATATGTGAATCTGAATAGAGTAGCAGCTATTTTAATATGGTATCATAGCAGGCGATCGTAGATCTGAAGAAGCCACAATCAAATACTATGAGTGTCCTGTTATTTGTTTCTGTTTGTGACCTAGCCTAAAGGAGTTTAGATCTCCATTTTGTGAGCCATAAATCTCTGCGTTCAAGTTATAGATTCCAAGGTTACTGTGATATTTTGTTTTAGTTGTAGCTTACAAGTCAGATATGGCACTTAAAATAGATCTTAGTGATCCCTTGTTCCTGGGAGCATCAGATGTAGCAGGAGCTACATTAATCCCTATCAAATTAACTGGTTCAGAAAATTATGGAGTTTGGTGTAGATCTATGAAGATTGCACTGTTGGGAAAGAGAAAATATGGTTTTGTAACTGGAGCTTGTAGTAGGGACATATACAGAGAGGAGTTGCATCATCAATGGGAGACATGTAATGCAGTGTTCCTTTTATGCTTGATGAATTCTGTAAGTGCTAAATTGCTCAGTGGTATTGTGTATGAAACAAACGCTTGTGAGGTATGGGAAGATCTCAAGGAAAGGTTTGATAAAGTAAATCACATGAGGTTGTATCAATTACACAGGGAGATCAATAATCTTCACCAAGGCACAGATTCAGTTTCAACATACTTCACCAAGTTGAAAAACTTATGGAGTGAACTTGATGCAGTTATTCCCACTCCATTATGTAATTGTCCTAAGTCTAAGGATTATGCAGAGCACCTATGTCAACTGAGGCTCATACTATTTTTGAGTGGCCTAAATGATGCTTATGATCAAACAAAGAGACAAATATTGCTGAAGGGGACAACACCTACACTAAATCAAGCATATGCAATGATAATTGAAGATGAGATCCACCAACTTGCTTGTGCTACAACTATCAGTGATAAGACTAAACCTATTGCTATGCAAATGCATAGAAATAATGCAGAAGCAAGATATGGGAATAAGAATCAAACATCAAGTTATGAAAGTCAAGGATACAAGAACAAAAGATGTGATTACTATAATTTCACTGATCACACAAGGAAGAATTGTTACAAGCTACATGGATATCCTAATGACTGGAAGAACAAGAATAAAAAAACTACAACCCATGTGGAATAACAAATCAACCATTTTATAGTGGTCAAGGCAGAACTGGAGGATATGGGCAATCAGTTACTGGTCACAATAACAATCAGTTATCAGCTCACAGTTTCCTTGGAACTAAGGCAGACAATTCATGCTTGAATGATCAATTAAGTAGTAAGGGTAACAAAGATGTCAACAATGCTGTTGTAGCAAAGGCACAAGGCTTCTCAAAAGAAGAATACAAATAAATCATGGTACTGATTAACAAGAAGACACATGACTCAGAACAACCTAACATGACAGGTACTGTTACTTGTTTTTCTAGTCATAGTGTTCCACATGAATGGATAGTAGACTCTGGAGCCACACATCATGTTGCAGCACACAAAGATGTTCTTTCAAATTATCACAAAATGGATAACACCATATGTGATAAAGTCAATTTACTTACTGGAGCCAAGGTTGATATATCACATGTAGGGAAAACACGTGTACTTAAAGATGAGGTTGTATAAGATGTGTTATATGTCCCAGATTTTAAGCTGAACTTGCTGTCAGTGTCTAAAATGACTAAGCAGCTATCTTGCTTTGTTACTTTCTACCCTGACTTCTGTGTATTTCAAGACCTTCACAGTGGCAAGGTGAAGGGGATTGGTAAGGAAAGAGGAGGAGTATACATCCTTAAGAGTGTATGTGCAGTAACTGGAACTTCTAATAATGTAGCCTATCAGAAACAAGTTGCGAGAATAGAGGTGTATGACTGCAGATTATGGTATATAAGGCTGGGACATCCTTCTTCTCAAGAATTAAGAACTCTCAATATAATAAGACACAGTAGTGATGTAGATACTATAAATAAGTTTCATGTATGTCTACTGGATAAGCAAACTAGATTGTTGTTCCCTGATAGCACTTCTAGAGTTACAAAATGTTTTGATGTTGTACATATGGATCTATGGGGACCTTATAAGACACCTACTTTTGATAAGAAATACTAATTCTTAACTGTTGTTGATGATCATAACAGATACACATGGTTGCATTTGTTACAACTGAAGTCTGAATGTATTGTTGCCATAAAAAATTTCTTTACTATGATTCAAAACCAGTTTGGTGTTCAAGTGAAGATACTCAGATCAGACAATGGGACAGAGTTCATTAATTCCAAGTGTAAAGAATTGTTTCAGTCCCTAGGAGTGATATACCAATGTAGATGCCCCTACACACTACAACAAAATGGTGTGGTTGAAAGAAGACATAGACAGATTCTTAATGTTGCAAGAGCTATTAGGTTCCAATCACAAATGCCTATCAGGTTTTGGGGTTTGAATGTCAAGGCTGCTGCCTACCTTATTAACAGGTTACCATCTGTATATATTAGAGGGAAAAGTCCCTTTGAGATGCTATTTTGCAAAGTTCTATCCTTGACACATCTGAGAGTAATTGGATGTAAATGTTATGCTTCAATTCTACCAAAGGGTGATAAGTTCCCTGAAAGAGCTAAAGTTGCTGTATTGATGGGTTATTCTACTACTCAGAAGGGCTGTATACTTTTGTATTGGTTCACCAACAAGTTGTTTGTCGCAAGAGATGTAGTGTTAAAGGAAGACTCATTCCCTTTTGCAGACAAGGCAAGTTCAGAATCACCTGCAGGTTTTATTCAACCAAGTTCACTAATGCATGCTGATGTAGATGAAGAAAAAGATATTTACACAGATCATGATGATCACTCATATGAATCACACAATGAAGATATGTCAATACATGAAAATAACAGCATCCAAGATGAGAATACTCATAATGAAACAAGTACAGATGAGCCACCATCAACATCTACAGAAGTTGCTCCAAGGAGATCATCTAGAGCCATCAAACAACCTTCTTGGTTGATGGACTATACCTTACCTGGAGTAAATAAAGGGACAAGGTACCCTCTGGAAAATTATCTATCTTTTGATAAAACCAGTAACAAATATCAGAGATTTATGTGCAGTTTGTCATCAGAAACTGAACCTCAATCCTACAGTGAAGCCAACAAATATGAGAGGTGGATTGAGGCTATGAAGTAGGAAGTCAAGGCCCTGGAATACAACCACACTTGAGAGGTGGTTGACATGCCTCCAGATAAGAACATTATTGGTTCAAAGTGGGTGTACAAAGTAAAGTATAAGGCTAATGGTGAAATAGAGAGGTTCAAAGCAAGGTTGGTAGCCAAGGGATATAGCTAACTAGAAGGATTAGATTATTATTACACCTTCTCTCGAGTAGCCAAAATAGTTACTGTAAGAAGTTTCATTGCCTTAGCAGTATCACAAGGATCGAACATGTATCAGATAGACATTTACAATGCCTTCCTGCAAGGTGACTTAGAGAAAGAGGTGTACATGGAAATGCCAGATGGATTCAAAGAAGGAAGGAAGCACCAAGTCTGCAGACTGATCAAGTCATTATATGGACTTAAACAAGCATCCAGACAGTGGAATATAAAGCTTACTTCAGCACTACTCCATGCAGGATTTACTCAGAGTAGCTATGATTACTCACTTTTTACTTTGAAAAGATCAAAAGGAATGGTGGTGATCCTGGTTTATGTAGATGATCTTATGATAACAGGTGACAATGTAGAGATGATAAATGCAGCAAAAGATACTTTACATCAGTAGTTCAAGCTCAAAGACTTAGGTGAGCTTAAGTACTCCTTAGGGATTGAAGTTCTAAGATCTCCAAGTGGAGTGATCTTAAACTAGAGAAAATATATTCTGGAACTCTTATCTGATACAGGGCTTGCTGGTGCTAAACCAGCTTCCACTCTATTGGAGTCTAATATCAAGCTAACATCTGTTAAAGTAGATGAAACAAAAGGTGTTAAAGGAGATGTTGTGCTGAAAGATATGACACTATATCAAAGACTAGTTGGAAAATTGATGTATGCAACAATAACAAGGCCTGATATCATCTATACAGTGCAGACACTAAATCAATTCATGCAACAGCCAAAGAGATCTCATCTGGAAGCTGCAAACAGAGTGGTAAGGTATCTGAAAGGAACTGTAGGACAAGGGATTTGACTCAAGGCACATCCTACTACAGAGTTGATTTGTTGGTGTGACTCATACTGGGCTGCATGTCCAAACACTAGGACGTCTGTTACAGGCTATGTGGTGCAATTTAGTGGTTCATTGATATCATGAAAGTCTAAGAAAAAACACACTATTTCCAGGAGCTAAGCTGAGGCAGAATATAGGAGCATGGCCTCAGCCTTGGCAGAAGTAACATGGTTGGCAAGGTTGTTTGCAGAACTAAGGGTACCAATCACCAAGACTATTACCATTTTATCTGATAACAAGTCAGCTATTCAACTGGTTGAAATCCTATTTTTCATGAGAGGACAAAACATATTGAGGTAGACTGTCACTTTATCAGAGACAAGATCAAGGAAGGGTTGGTTCAGCCAATGTATGTACAAACTAGTCAACAAGTTGCAAACATTCACACCAAGAGCCTGAGTCATGATCAGTACTCACACCTCCTAAGAAAACTTGGTGTGCTCAACATTTTACACCCTGCAGCTTGAGGGGGAGTGTTGAAACTTATTGTGGAAACTATCACATTTGTACAGCTGTAGCAGTTAGTTGGAGAATTTACTTGGTTAGCATAGCAGTTACTGTTCCATTATTTTTATCTTGATGTAGCTAGTTGTTGCTTATAGAGAAAAGTGAGTTAATTGGTGAGTTGTTAGTGAGCTGTTAGGAAACTTCTAGATACTCATGTGATGAGCATGTGAGCTTATAAATAGATGTAATTAGTTCACATTGTAACTAACTCTTGACACAAAAATTATCTTAGCTCAACATTTTCACTCTTCTTCCTTTTCTCCCTTCTATTCCTTCGAGCTTGGTAACATCTACAATGGCAACTATATATGAATCTGAATAGAGTAGCAACTATTTTAATAGAAACTCTTACCAGTTCAAGGCCCTCTGAAGTTCCACTAATTGTGTCAATGCTATTAACAACTTCCAGTGCAGACAATGTCGACCTGAAAACCAAAGAAACTAATTTGGACAACTTCAATGGCAGTTCTTTCACCTTTTGAGAGATCATCATTTGCATCTACAAGTCCTGGAAATAGTAATTTTGGTTTTAGTTCATCAGGAATGTCAACAGTTAGTACGGCTAGCATCCAGCCTCAAAGTTCTCTTTTCAGCACTAGAGGTTAGTCACTTGTTAGTGTTCAAACTTCTCTCGCTGGATCAGACAATACCACAGACTCAAAGAGCGCTCCTTCTCATTTTGGATCTTCTACTACATTACCAGAAGTGGGAAACGATATCTTTCTCCTCAGTTGGTTCTTCTTCAAGTAATACTGGCTTAGTTTCTGCTGCTACTTCAGCTAGCAACCCCTTTGGCTCCAGCGCTGCTACTTTTGGGAACTTTAGTTTTGGGGCATGTTCTTTAGCCTCATCTATGACGGTTGGTCAGTTCAGTTGGCCTTGGTTGTGGGACAATTCAGCTGGCGTTTGCTTTTGGTGTTGTCCTGCACTATCCGCAGTCACCTCTGCACTTTCCACTTCCAGTGATGCTACTTCTTCTATGTTTAATTTTGGTGTTAATTTTTCATCTTCCTCTGCAAATGCCATCGACACCTCTACTTGCCCTAGCCCTAGCACATATAATTTTGGTGTTTGGGACAAACTTCTTACCTTTGAATGTCTTTCACTTATTATTGAGCCTTTCTATCATGATTCGACAACTGTCACTTTCCTTGATAAGAGTTGTTGACTAGTCTCCTATAATGTTATAAATATGTGTATGTATATGAATGTTATTTTACTGCTTTAGTCTATCGGTGAGTTTGATAATCAATTTTTTTTCACATATCTATCCCGTCTAATAATTGAACTTAAGTGTGAAATTTAGTTAGATTTTTTTATAATTGCACCATTGCAACATGTGCCCGTTCATGGTTGCTGAAGCACGGGCTAACTACATGGTTTTGGATTCCAAAGAGTTTTCCAGACGTGGGATTAATCTCGTAGAAAGTGCCTCAGACGTGAGTTGGTTGCTCAGAGAGAGTTAACATATGTTTCCCGCCATCCTAGAGTTCCTAAGGTGTGTTATGAGATGGTCATTTTAGTAGGGAGTGCCCTCGGCATTAGTTGGTCAGCCAATTGGGGCCAACCCATGTTCCTCGCTAAGTTAGGGATTTAGGAATTTGCTACGACTGCAAAGATATCGATCATTGGTCCAAAGAGTTTCCCATGCGTAGGATTATTAGTCATTCATCTCATTCAGATCAGTCTCGTAGAGACTGCCTCAGACGTGAGTTGGTTCATCAGAGAAAGTTAGCATATATTTCCCGCCATCCTAGAGTTCCTAAGGTGTGTTATGAGATGGTCATTTTAGTAGGGAGTGCCCTCGGCATCAGTTGGTCAGCCAATTGTATTCAGCTTATTTTTCTTGATAAGTTAGGGTTTCAGGAGTTTGCTACGACTGCAGATAGATCGGTCATTGGTTCAAAGAGTTTCACACGTGTGGGATTATTAGTCATACAGCTCATTCAGATCAGTCTCGTAGAGATTGCCTCAGACGTTAGTTGGTTTCTCAGAGAGAGTTAACATATGTTTCCCTCTATCCTAGAGTTCCTAAGGTGTGTTATGAGATGGTCGTTTTAGTAGGGAGTGCCCTCGGCATCATTTGGCCAGCCCATTGTACTCAACTCATGTTTCTCGCTATGTTAGGGCTTCAGGAGTTTGCTACGACTGCAGAGAGTCGGTTATTGGTCCAAAGAGTTTCCTATGAGTGGGATTATTAGTCATCCAGCTCATTCAGATTAGTCTCATAGAGACTGCCTCAGATGTGAGTTGGTTGCTCAGAGAGAGTTAGCATATGTTTCCCGCCATCCTAGAGTACCTAAGGTGTGTTATGAGATGGTCATTTTAGTAGGGAGTGCCCTCAGCATCAGTTGTTCATCCAATTGTACTCAACTTATTTTTCTTGCTAAGTTAGGACTTCAGGAGTTTGCTACGACTGTAGAGAGATCGGTCATTGGTTCAAAGAGTTTCCCATACGTGGGATTATTAGTCATCTACCTCATTCAGATCAGTCTCGTAGAGACTGCCTCAGACGTGAGTTGGTTGCTCAGAGAGAGTTAGCATATGTTTCCCGCCATCCTAG
This sequence comes from Capsicum pubescens, assembly GCA_030864215.1. Taxonomy (NCBI): domain Eukaryota; kingdom Viridiplantae; phylum Streptophyta; class Magnoliopsida; order Solanales; family Solanaceae; genus Capsicum; species Capsicum pubescens. The sequence continues at coordinate 218,215,852 of CM061542.1, read as the reverse complement.
AGTTCCTAAGGTGTGTTATGAGATAGTCGTTTTAGCAGGGAGTGCCCTCGGCATCAGTTGGTCAGCCAATAGTACTCAACTCGTGTTTTCACTAAGTTAGGGCTTCAGGAGTTTTCTACGACTGCAGAGAGATCGGTCATTGGTTCAAAGAGTTTCCCATGCGTGGAATAATTATTAGTCATTCAGCTCATTCAGATCAGTCTCGTAGCGTTAGATCCTTTTACCCATAACGTATTAGATATTCATATTATTAAACGTAACCTTCTCCAATTTAGTCTTTGTTAGTGTATCTTAATTAAAATATCATTCGTTTAATCGCATAAATCATTGTTCCTTTTTGTCAAATTAAACTACTCATAGTCACATCAACATATCTTCTAATATAAATTAAACTCATTTTTTTTGGCATAATTCACTTCATCTAAACTTGAATTAATATGTAATTCAGATAGTTTTTAGAGTAATCTTGTCAAAAAAAGATTTTCCCGGTATAAGAAAGGATACTTTCATAGGCGAAAGGTCATGTAAAAATACCGTAAGTGATCCATGGATCTGTTTGATTCAACTTAGAAAAGAGATGATTGTTTCATTAGTCTCCATTCGAGTCACATCACCGTCAGGTGTGATGATAACTTTGTTATTGAGCCTTATACAACATTATAACAACATGCATATCCATAGTATACCTCCACAGAGGGGCCGGATGGGGTCTGGAGACAGTAAAGTGGACACATTCCAAACAACTAACGACATAGACAAAGTAGAGATCAGAGGCTGCTTCCGATAGACCCCTTGGCTCAGGATAACTAATAACAAATCACATGCCAATAGTTCGTTAGAGAAAGAAGACATCCACATATTAATAATTAATGCTATACATAGTCTATCCAAAAAACACAAACAAGAAGTTAAATGAATTTTCTTGAACGAACAAAGATTAAAGTAAAAATGAATTAATAATACTAAAGGACTTTGCATGACATCCATATTTCTTTTAATAATTAATGACTTGTCCAAACAAATGGAACAAATAATCTATCTATCTATCTATCTATCTATCTATCTATCTATCTATCTATCTATCTATCTATCTATCTATCTATCTATCTATCTATCTATCTATCTATCTATCTATCTATCTATCTATCTATCTATCTATCTATCTATCTATCTATCTATCTATCTATCTATCTATCTATCTATCTATCTATCTATCTATCTATCTATCTATCTATCTATCTATCTATCTATCTATCTATCTATCTATCTATCTATCTATCTATCTATCTATCTATCTATCTATCTATCTATCTATCTATCTATCTATCTATCTATCTATCTATCTATCTATCTATCTATCTATCTATCTATCTATCTATCTATCTATCTATCTATCTATCTATCTATCTATCTATCTATCTATCTATCTATCTATCTATCTATCTATCTATCTATCTATCTATCTATCTATCTATCTATCTATCTATCTATCTATCTATCTATCTATCTATCTATCTATCTATCTATCTATCTATCTATCTATCTATCTATCTATCTATCTATCTATCTATCTATCTATCTATCTATCTATCTATCTATCTATCTATCTATCTATCTATCTATCTATCTATCTATCTATCTATCTATCTATCTATCTATCTATCTATCTATCTATCTATCTATCTATCTATCTATCTATCTATCTATCTATCTATCTATCTATCTATCTATCTATCTATCTATCTATCTATCTATCTATCTATCTATCTATCTATCTATCTATCTATCTATCTATCTATCTATCTATCTATCTATCTATCTATCTATCTATCTATCTATCTATCTATCTATCTATCTATCTATCTATCTATCTATCTATCTATCTATCTATCTATCTATCTATCTATCTATCTATCTATCTATCTATCTATCTATCTATCTATCTATCTATCTATCTATCTATCTATCTATCTATCTATCTATCTATCTATCTATCTATCTATCTATCTATCTATCTATCTATCTATCTATCTATCTATCTATCTATCTATCTATCTATCTATCTATCTATCTATCTATCTATCTATCTATCTATCTATCTATCTATCTATCTATCTATCTATCTATCTATCTATCTATCTATCTATCTATCTATCTATCTATCTATCTATCTATCTATCTATCTATCTATCTATCTATCTATCTATCTATCTATCTATCTATCTATCTATCTATCTATCTATCTATCTATCTATCTATCTATCTATCTATCTATCTATCTATCTATCTATCTATCTATCTATCTATCTATCTATCTATCTATCTATCTATCTATCTATCTATCTATCTATCTATCTATCTATCTATCTATCTATCTATATATTCAAACTTTAATGGAGATAAAAACGGTGATTTTGGAGATAAAAACGGTGATTTTTTTAATAAAAGAGCTAATGTTTACTTACAGATAACTTTTATTAACTCTAAATTAAATAAATTCATCCAATAATGGAGAAAAGGATAACGTGTCAAAAATTAAATAATTAATTAATGTTTTGGACCATCCTCTTGATTCCATTGCTTATAATTAATAATAGGATTTGTTTTAGTAAATTCTTTTAGTGCACATGTTAGAGATATCCGTAATATCAAGTGCATATTTATCACAATTCAATAGGAAGGGAAACTAAAAGTTAGTCGTAGATATTCTTAATTGAAAATCATTCATACTTAGGAATATGTAATCAAATGATTGTATTTTAGGAGATTTCAAACTTTACACGTATAAATTACAGGAATTAAATAAAGTCATTTTTTATTTTATTTCATCATTAATATAATGTTAAATTAATCCTTTTCCTCGATTACTATTATATTCTATTAAAATAAATTATATATTTAATTTTAAAACAGAGTTAAAAATCATAAATATATTTAATAGATATTAATGTTCAGTCATATTGTTGATGATTAAAGAGCCCCTTTTTTTTAATATGACTCTTTGTTTACTTATATTCACCCCTATTTTGTTTAGTTTCAAAATTTAACCAATCAAATCATAAGTATCTCAATTAATAATTTGAAAATCAAACTGTCCAATCAAGCAGTATTCTAACTTTCAAAAGTACAATAAATTAAAATTTTATAAAACATTTGGTTAATTTCCTCCTCCGTTACTCTCCAAAAAGGATTTTATTAAATAATAGAAATAAGCATAGAAATAAGCAGCATGAAATGTGAACAGTTGGATAGAATAACTACGTATAGCAATTTAATTACCCTTCAGTAAGATTTGTGCTATGTTAATTAAGAATATTACGTTCCTTATTTTATTTCTTTTTGAATTTATTCTTTTATTCTTTTCTTTTTAAATTAATGAAGAGATTATATTCTAACTTATGAAATATGCCAAATGTATATTAAATGCGATGATAACTTGACTCACAAAAATGAGTGAACCTTTTTATGCTTAATATTCTTGAAATTGAATCAAATATGAATTAAATGAAAGTTTAGGTTATAATATATCATGTATTAAAATTGAATTTTTTTATAATTTCACAGACATATTATAATAATGAAGACAATTATTTGTAAGATCAATATAATCATCAATAAAAAAACTAATCAATCACTTTGATGTATGTATTCATGAATTACATTAAGTATCACTAGAATTATAATTTTTAACATATTATAATTAATTACCACTAGAATTAGTAAGGATTAATATTCATCAAATAGTCGTATTCATGAATTACATTAATTATAACTAGGAGTTGATAATGTCAAAATTTCATTCTTACCTTACGTCAATCAGTGCATGCATGTATTGTAGTACGTAGTAATTTATAGTAACGTGCATGCCACTATATATATATACACGTGTTGTAATTAATCTAAACACTAACGTTTTGATTTCGTTATTAATATTTATGAACTTTACTGGAAGAGAAGTATATTTTATTTTATTGATATGTATGTGTGTGTATATATATATATACAAGAAAACAAACAACAAATAAAGAAAGAATCAACTAATAAAGAATTGTGATTTTCAATCTCCTAAATAAAAACTGATGTGATATTCTGAGATATGGGAGATCAGTCATTAAATATCTAAGTATCAATCAAGATATATTACTAATAATATTGGTATAAAAAAGAGCAAGGGTACGTAGAGTGATATATGCATATTATATTACCATATGCCATAAACCGACTCACTCACTTTCACATTCCCTCATTGTTGTACTTTCATCTTCCCTCATTGTGACTACAATGGTGCATAAATCCAATGAAAAGTTCTCATTTACTTTGGTGCACTGTGCTTGCTTGCTAGCCTTTTTTTTCTTACCATTTACATTGGCAAACAAGATGAAGGTTTCACGGGAAGATTGCTTGTGTTACTTCAATGTACGTTGTTGGTCTATTGATTTTAGTTCAATCGGTGTTACAAAATCTCGATTATTTAGGACCCGGTGACTACGTTTTTGCTCGCACCCTACTCTAAATGCAGTGGGAGTGATGGTTGCTGGTTGGGGATGCGTAGTCACTCAAGGAGGTTACAACACCTTCTCAATGTTGGCAACCATGTCTGGAGCTTTATCTGTCTTCTTTTTTATAGTTTTTGTAAGGCCTATATCTATGGATTACGGGCTATTGCATATTCTTAGTGGCTTGGGGTACCGATTTTCATATGATGAGACACAAATTTTGACATTTGTGGTTTGCTCAATTATCTGCACCCTTGTCATTGTCGTCAGCCTAATCCTTGATATTTTTGCCCGAGATGCCATAGCAGCTGCTGCAGATTCCGCTTCGGGTCCAGATTCGGGTCTTGCCGTATAGTCATGTCATTGTATGAATATTATGTGCATTTATCTTTTTACGTTTTGTTGCCATCTCAAAGTGTGCTGATTTATAGTTAGTTCCTTTTACTGCTACTAAAGCAAGCTTGTTCTTGAAACAAGTGCAACACCCTCTTAGTTCAAATCAACAAGAGTAAAACACAATAACTTGAACACAAATCCAGAAAGGTGACAACATAAAGTAATACATCAGAACACAAAAGTTCTCCGATTAGCAAGGCAACTCCTCAGACTCTCTTTTGGGTTGAGGTGTAACATTAAGGACAACGTGTGTCATGTATCTGTAGATACTTAATCCAAAGCAGAAGCTCAAAGCCATGACCCTAACAAACAACTCCCCACACTATTTCAGAAATTAATTAATGTTTTGCGTTGACCATCCTCTTGATTTTATTGCTTAAAATTAATAAGAGGATTTACTTTAGTAAATTCTTTTAGTGAACATGTTAGTGATATCCGTATTATCAAGTGCATATTTATCACAATTATATAGGAAGGGAAACTAAAAGTTAGTCGTAGATATTCTTAATTGAAAACCATTCTTACTTTGGAATATGTAATCAAATGATTGTATTTTAGGAGATTTTGAAACTTTACACGTATAAAATTTCGTTAAGTTTTACAGGAATTAAATAAAGTCATTTTTTATTTTCTTTCATCATTAATATAATGTTAAATTAATCCTTTTCCTCGATTACTATTATAATCTATTAAAATAAATTATATATTTAATATTAAAAAAGTGTTAAAAATAATAAATATATTTAATAAATATTAATGTTCTGACATATTGTTGATGATTAAAGAGCCATTTTTTTTAATATGACTCATTGTTTTCTTATATTCACCTTTATTTTGATTAGTTTCAAAAGTTAACCAATCAAATCAAAAGTATCTCAATTAATAATTTGAAAATCAAACTGTCCACATATTTCGATAAATTACTTAATTTAATTTCCTTTTTAGAATTAGCAGTATTCTAACTTTCAAAAGCACAATAAATTAATTTTTTTTAAAATATTTAGCACAATAAATTAATTTTTTTTAAAATATTTAGTTAATTTTCTCCTCCATTACTCTCCAAAAAGTTTTTTATTAAATAATAGAAATAAGTAGCATCTAATGTGAACAGTTGGATAGAATAACTAAACGAATAGCAATTTAATTACCCTTCAGTAAGATTTGTGCTATGTTAATTAAGAATATTACGTTCCTTATTTCATTTCTTTTTGAATTTATTCTTTTATTCTTTTCTTTTTAAATTAATGAAGAGATTATATTCTAACTTATGAAATATACACAATGTATATTAAATGCGATAATAACTTGACTCAAAAAAATGAGTGAACCTTTTTATGCTTAATATTCTTGAAATTGAATCAAATATGAATTAAATGAATGTTTAGGTCATAATATATCATGTATTAAAATTGAATTTTTTATAATTTCACAGACATATTTTAATAATGAAGACAATTATTTCTAAGATCAATATAATCATCAATAAAAAATCTCATCGATTACTTTGATGTGTGTATTCATGAAATACATTAATTACCACTAGAATTATAATTTTTACCATATTATAATTAATTACCACTAGAATTAGTAAGGATAATTATTCATCAAATAGTCGTATTCATGAATTACATTAATTATAACTAGGAGTTGATAATGTCCAAATTTCATTCTTACCTTACGTCAATCAGTGCATGCATGTATTGTAGTACATAGTAATTAACAGCAGCTTGCATGCCATTATATATATATATATACACGTGTTGTTGTTAACCGAAACACTAACGTTTTGATTTCGTTATTAATATTTATGAACTTTACTGGAAGAAAAGTATATTTTATTTTATTTATATGTATGTGTATATATATATCCACAAGAAAGCACACAACAAATAAGGAAAGAATCAACTAATAAAGAATTGTGATCTTCGATCTCCTAAATAAAAACAGTTGTGATATTCTGAGATATGGGAGATCAATCATTAAATATCTTAGTATCAATCAAGATATATTACTAATAATATTGGTATAAAAAAGAGCAAGGGTACGTAGAGTGATATATGCGTATTATATTACCATATGCCATAAACCCACTGACTCACTTTCACATTCCCTCATTGTTGTACTTTCATCTTCCCTCATTGTGACTACAATGGTACATAAATCCAATGAAACAATTCTCGTTTACTCTATGCTTGCTTGCTAGACTCTTTTTTCTTTCCATTTACATTGGCAAGCAAGATGAAGGTTTCACGGGCAAGATTGCTTGTGCTACTTCAATGTACGCTGTTGGTCTATTGATTTTAGTTCAACCGGTGTTACAAAAGCTCGATTATTTAGGACCCGGTGACTACGTTTCTTCTCGCTATCACCCTTCTCTAAATGCAGTGGGAGTAATTATTGCTGTTTGGGGATGTGTAGTCACTCAAGGAGGTTACAACACCTTCTCGATGTTGGCAACCATGTTTGGAGATTTATCTGTCTTTTTTTTATAGTGTTTGTGAGACCTATATCTGTGGATTACGGGCTATTGCATATGCTTTGCGGCTTAGGGTACCGATTTTCATATGACGAGACACAAATTTCGACATTTGTGGTTTGCTCAATTATCTGCACCCTTGCCATTGTCGACAGGCTAATCCTTGATATTTTTTCCCGAAATTCCATAGCATCTGCTGCGGATTCCGCTTCGGGTCCATATTCGGGTCTTGTCGTATAGTCATGTCATTGTATGCATATTATGTGCATTTATCTTTTTACCTTTTGTTGCTATCTCAAAGTGTGCTGATTTATAGTTAGTTCCTTTTACTGCTTCAAAAGCAAGCTTGTTCTTGAAATAAGTGCAGCACCCTCTTAGTTCAAATCAACAAGAGTAAAAAACCAATAACTTGAACACAAATCCAGAAAGGCAACAACACAAAGTAATACATCAGAACACAAAAGTTCTCCGATTAGCAAGGCAACTCGTCGGACTCCTTTTTGGGTTGAGGTGTAACATCAGGGACAACGTATGTCATGTATATGTAGATACTTAATCCAAAGCAGAAGCTCAAAGCCATGACCCTAACAAACAACTCCCCACACACCAGATAACAAAATACCTGCATCGCTAATCCCACACATACGTCTATTTCAGTAATTAATTAATGTTTTGCGTGGACCATCCTTTTGATTTCATTGCTTATAATTAATAAGAGGATTTATTTTAGTAAATTCTTTTAGTGCACATGTTAGTGATATCCGTATTATCAAGTTCATATTAATCACAATTAAATAGGAAGGGAAACTAAAAGTTAGTCGAAGATATTCTTAATTGAAAATCATTCTTACTTAGGAATATGCAATCAAATGATTGTATTTTAGGAGATTTTGAAACTTTACACGAATAAAATTTCGTTTTGTTTTACAGGAATTAAATAAAGTTATTTTTTATTTTCTTTCATCATTAATATAATGTTAAATTAATCCTTTTCCTCGATTACTATTCTATTCTATTCTATTAAATTATATATTTAATTTTAAAACAGTGTTAAAAATCATAAATATATTTAATAGATATTAATGTTCAGTCATATTGTGGATGATTAAAGAGCCGTTTTTTTTAACATGACTCATTGTTTTCTTATATTCACCCCTATTTTGTTTAGTTTCAAAAGTTAACCAATCAAATCAAAAGTATCTCTTTGAAAATAATGTTGAGTTTTTTATTTCCAATCAAATCAAAAGTATCTCAATTAATAATTTGCAAATCAAACTGTCCACATCTTTCGATAAATTACTTAAGTTAATTTCCTTTTTAGAATTAGCAGTACTCTAACTTTGAAAAGTACGTAAATTAAAATTTTATTAAATATTTAGTTAATTTCCTCCTCCATTACTCTCCAAAAAGTTTTTATTAAATAATAGAAATAAGTAGCACGGAATGTGAACAGTTGGATAGAATAACTAAACATATAGCAATTTAATTACCCTTCAGTAAGATTTGTGCTATGTTAATTAAAAATATTACGTTCCTTATTTCATTTCTTTTTGAATTTATTCTTTTATTCTTTTCTTTTTAAATTAATGAAGAGATTATATTCTAACTTATGAAATATTCCAAATGTATATTAAATGGGATAATAACTGGACTCAAGAAAATGAGTGAACCTTTTTATGTTTAATATTCTTTAAATTGAATCAAATATGAATTAAATGAAAGTTTAGGTCATAATATATCATGTATTAAAATTGAATTTTTTATAATTTCACAGACATGTTATAATAATGAAGACAATTATTTCTAAGATCAATATAATCATCAATAAAAAAACTCATCGATCACTTTGATGTATGTATTCATGAATTATATTAATTACCACGAGAATTATAATTTTTACCATATTATAATTAATTACCACTAGAATTAGTAAGGATTAATATTCATCAAATAGTCATATTCATGAATTACATTAATTATAACTAGGAGTTGATAATGTCCAAATTTCATTCTTACCTTACATCAATCAGTTAATGCATGTCTTGTAGTACGTAGTAATTAACAGCAACATGCATGCCACAATATATATATACACGTGTTGTAATTAACCGAAACACTAACGTTTTGATTTCATTATTAATATTTATGAACTTTACTAGAAGAGAAGTATATTTTATTTTATTGATATGTGTGTGTGTGTGTGTGTGTATATATATATATATAAAGAAAGCACACAACAAATAAGGAAAGAATCAACTAATAATGAATTGTGATCTTCGATCTCCTAAATAAAAACTGATGTGATATTCTGAGATATGGGAGATCAGTCATTAAATATCTTAGTATCAATCAAGATATATTACTAATAATATTGGTATAAAAAAGAGCAAGGATACGTAGAGTGATATATGCGTATTATATTACCATATGCCATAAACCCACTCACTCACCTTCACATTCCCTCATTGTTGTACTTTCATCTTCCCTCATTGTGACTACAATGGTGCATAAATCCAATGAAACAGTTCTCCTTAACTTTGGTGCTCTGTGCTTTCCTGCTAGCCTATTTTTTCTTACCATTTACATTGGCGAGCAAGAAGAAGGTTTCACGGGCAAGATTGCTTGTGTTACTTTAATGTACGTTGTTGGTCTATTGATTTTAGTTCAACCGGTGTTACAAAAGCTAGATTATATAGGACCCAATGACTATGTTTCTGCTCGCTATCACCCTGCTCTAAATGCAGTGGGAGTGATTGTTACTGGTTGGGGATGCGTAGTCACTCAAGGAGGTTACAACACCTTCTCGATGTTGGCAACCATGTCTGGATCTTTATCTGCCTTCTTTTTTATAGTGTTTGTGAGGCCTATATCTGTGGATTACGGGCTATTGCAAAAGCTTTGCGGCTTGGGGTACCGATTTTCATATGACGAAACACAAATTTCGACAATTATGGTTTGCACAATTATCTGCACCCTTGTCATTGTCGTCAAGATAATCCTTGATATTTTTGCCCGATATTCCATAGCAGCTACTGCGGATTCCGCTTCGGGTACAGATTTGGGTCTTGCCGTATAGTCATGTCATTGTTTGAATATTATGTGCATTTGTCTTTTTACGTTTTGTTGTCATCGCAAAGTGTGCTAATTTATAGTTAGTTCCTTTTACTTCTGCAAAAGCAAGCTTGTTCTTGAAACAAGTGCAACACCCTCTTAGTTCAAATCAACAAGAATAAAACAACAACACCTTAAACATAAATCCAGAAAGGCGACAACACAAAGTAATACATCAGAACACAAAAGTTCTCCGATTAGCAAGGCAACTCCTCGGACTCCCTTTTGGGTTGAGGTGTAACATCAGGGACAACGTATGTCATGTATCTGTAGATACTTAAACCAAAGCAGAAGTTCAAAGTCAGGACCCTAACAAACAACTCCCCACACACCAGCTAACAAAATACCTGCATCGTTAATCCCACACATACGTCTATTTCAGTAATTAATTAATGTTTTGAGTGGACCATCCTCTTGATTTCATTGCTTATAATTAATAAGAGGATTTATTTTAGTAAATTCTTTTAGTGCACATGTTAGTGATATCCGTATTATCAAGTGCATATTTATCACAATTAAATAGGAAGGGAAACTAAAAGTTAGTCGTAGATATTCTTAATTGAAAATCATTCATACTTAGGAATATGTAATCAAATGATTGTATTTTAGAAGATTTTAAAACTTTACACGTATAAAATTTCGTTTAGTTTTACAGGAATTAAATAAATTCATTTTTTATTTTTTTCAATCATTAATATAATGTTAAATTAATCCTTTTCCTTGATTACTATTATATTCTATTAAAATAAATTATATATTTAATTTTAAAACAGTGTTAAAAATCATAAATATATTTAATAGATATTAATGTTCAGTCATATTGTTGATGATTAAAGAGTCATTTTTTTATTATGACTCTTTGTTTTCTTATTTTCACCCCTATTTTGTTTAGTTTCAAAAGTTAACCAATCAAATTAAAAGTATCTCTTTGAAATTAATGTTGAGTGTTTTATTTCCAATCAAATCAAAAGTATCTCAATTAATAATTCTCAAATCAAACTGTCCACATCTTTCGATAAATTACTTAAGTTAATTTCCTTTTTAGAATTAGTAGTATTCTAACTTTCAAAAGTACAATAAATTAAAATTTTATAAAATATTTAGTTAATTTCCTCCTCCATTACTCTCCAAAAAGGATTTTATTAAATAATAGAAATAAGTAGCATCTAATGTGAACAGTTGGATAGAATAACTAAACGTATAGCAATTTAATTACCCTTCAGTAAGATTTGTGCTATGTTAATTAAAAATATTACGTTCCTTATTTCATTTCTTATTAATTTATTCTTTCATTCTTTTCTTTTTAAATTAATGAAGAGATTATATTCTAACTTATGAAATATACCAAATGTATATTAAATGGGATAATAACTTGACTCACAAAAATGAGTGAACCTTTTTATGTTTAATATTATTGAAATTGAATCAAATATGAATTAAATGAAAGTTTAGGTCATAATATATCATGTATTAAAATTGAATTTTTTATAATTTCACAGACATATTATAATAATGAAGACAATTATTTGTAAGATCAATATAATCATCAATAAAAAACCTCATCGATCACTTTGATGTGTGTATTCATGAATTACATTAATTACCACTAGAATTATAATTTTTATCATATTATAATTAATTACCACTAGAATTAGTAAGGATTAATATTCATCAAATAGTCATATTCATGAATTACATTAATTATAACTAGGAGTTGATAATGTCCAAATTTCATTCTTACCTTACGTCAATCAGTGCATGTATGTCTTGTAGTATGTAGTAATTAACAGCAACGTGAATGCCGCTATATATATACACGTGTTGTAATTAACCGAAACACTAACGTTTTGATTTCGCTATTAATATTTATGAACTTTACTGGAAGAGAAGTATATTTTATTTTATTGATATGTATGTGTGTATATATATATACAAGAAAACACACAACAAATAAGGAAAGAATCAACTAATAAAGAATTGTGATCTTCGATCTCCTAAATAAAAACGGATGTGATATTCTCAGATATGGGAGATCAGTCATTAAATATCTTAGTATCAATCAAGATATATTACTAATAATATTGGTATAAAAAAGAGCAAGGATACGTAGAGTGATATATGCGTATTATATTACCATATGCCATAAACTCACTTACTCACTTTCATATTCCCCCATTGTTGTACTTTCATCTTCCCTCATTGTGACTACAATGGTGCATAAATCCAATGAAACAGTTCTCCTTTACTTTGGTGCCCTGTGCTTGCTTGCTAGCCTCTTTTTTCTTACCATGTACATTGGCGAGCATGATGAAGGTTTCACGGGCAAGATTTCTTGTGCTACTTCAATGTACGTTGTTGGTCTATTGATTTTAGTTTAACCGGTGTTACAAAAGATAGATTATTTAGGACCCGGTGACTACGTTTCTACTCGCTATCACCCTGCTCTAAATGCAGTGGGAGTGATTGTTGCTGGTTGAGGATGCGTCGTCACTCAAGGATGTTACAACATCTTCTCGATGTTGGCAACCATATCTGGAGCTATATTTGTCTTTTTTTTATTGTCTTTGTGAGGCCTATATCTGTGGATTACAGGCTATTGCATATGCTTTACGGCTTGGGGTACCGATTTTCATATGACGAGACACAAATTTCGACATTTGTGGTTTGCTCAATAAGATGCACCCTTGTCATTGTCGTCAGGCTAATCCTTGATATTTTTGCCCGAAATGCCATAGCAGCTGCTTCGGATTCAACTTCGGGTCCAGATTCGGGTCTTGTCGTATAGTCATGTCATTGTATGAATATTATGTGCATTTATCTTTTTACGTTTTGTTGCCATCTCAAAGTGTGCTGATTTATAGTTAGTTCCTTTTACTGCTGCAAAAGCGAGCTTGTTCTTGAAATAAGTGCAGGACCCTCTTAGTTCAAATCAACAAGAGTAAAACTCAACAACTTGAATACAAATCCAGAAAGACGACAACACAAAGTAATACATCAGAACACAAAAGTTCTCCGATTAGCAAGGCAACTCCTCGGACTCCCCTTTGGGTTAAGGTGTAACATCAGGGAAAACGTATGTCATGTATCTGTATATACTTAAACTAAAGAAGAAGCTCAAAGCCATGACCCTAACAAACAACTCCCCACACACCAGATAACAAAATACTTGCATCGCTAATCCCACACATACGTCTATTTCAGTAATATCATACTACGGTCTGTGAATGAAGTGGGCAATGAGGATGAAAATAGAAAGATAGGGCCAAGTTCAGAATCCATAAGTAGCAATGGAGATACATATTCCTCCCCAAACTTCAACACCAAAAACTGATGCCAGACTGAAGCGATAAATTAGCACGGGAATGAACTCAATCATAAACTTCACCTTCGCGCCCACTAACTGAAAATGCGTTTAGGTGTTCCAATAAATCATATTATAGAACACGACGCCTTCAGTGTATCTAAACCACAATAAACAAACAAACAAACAAAATTAACAACACATAAGTATTATTGCTGCAACCAAACCCTAAAGTTGCAGTTTACAATTTCACCAAAAAGTAAGCTGCATGCAAACTGATTTGGACATTACTTCTATTAAAAAGGATGACTCATCCTTGTATGGACTAATTGTGTTCCATATATGCAGAGGTTTAGAGGAAATAAAAGTGGACTTCGAAGCAAACCATTACGTATTGAAAATATGTCCTATATATACCTAACGAAAGCCTCTTAAACAGTCTCTTAATACCTACATGATAGAAGGATTCGTCCAATACTAAAGATACCGGCCATATGGCTCAGATATAACAAGTGAGCGCCAAGTGTGAGCCTTATTGAAAATGGCATAGCAAACGATCTATCTTTCTAATAAGAGTAAGGAAGCAACAACTGCACGAAAGTTTTACATCAATGAAAATGATTCTTGACCATTTTTATTTTGTTCATTGATGTTTCAAAGGCTTAAGAAGATAATCTCATGAATATTTCCCACATATGCTGCAATCTATAAATCATAGTTAGAATTTGAATTCCACTACGGTTCATCGAAACCAACAGGTGATGCCTCAATTTTTCAATCATCTTTGAGAATATGATAGTTATTGAGAGTAATTATGAGGTGGGAATATACTTATTTGACAGACAACGACTCTTAACACTTATTATCATACATCACCTATTTGATTCCTACAATACATGATTGTTGATGAACTACGGGGACAAACTGATGGAATGCAATTACTGGCTTCCCTAAAGAAATGACGAGCACACTACATGCAGAGACAACTAAAATAAGTAGCATATGAGAACTAAAATTCAAGACTGCTCGAGCATAACAAGTGTATGCCAACTGCTGAACAATCTCGAAGAAGAATAGTTGTGATCACCAAAACGAGTTGCCTATTGCCTCAAAGGAGGTAGGTCCAAAATAAATTTATCAATAGCAATTATCTACGAATTTTCGCAAGTTTATCATGTAGAGTATTCATACCTTGACTGCAGCACTAAAAGCTGAATCAGTAGTTCTATTATGCTTGAACATTGTTGAGATGTTTTCAAGGAGAAGCTCTAGATGTTGACGACACTGGAAATGCAAAAAAAGTAACCACTTTTTTTAGTAAACAACAACAAACCCAGTGTATTCCCACAAAGTGGGGTCTGGGGAGGGTAGAATGTACACAGTCCATACCGGTACCTCTAAAGAAGTAGAGAGGTTGTTTCCGATAGACCCCTGGCTCAAGATAAAGAATAATAAACAAGGTCGTAATGAAACATGAAACGGGATGGATGGCATAACAGAATAAGAGACTAGAAATAATACAAATAGAAATAAGAGAAATAGAAATAAGAAACAGGAAATAAGAAATAAGGCACCCACATAGTAGTACCATACACTCACAGACCAAAGACACCCACCACACCCAAACTCTCTCGACTAGATACTCCTCATATTAACACAATCCTGGGATTACTAACTTGGCTACACAAAATCTCTCCTAACTACTTGCTACGACTTACCCACACACACTAGCCTTCTACCCTTATAATCGACCTCCACACCTTCCTATATAAGGTCATGTCCTCAGTAAGCTGTAACTGTTCCATGTCATGTCTAATCGCCTCCCTCCAGTATTTCAGTAAAAAGGGAATTAAAAAAATAACCTCTGAGAGTTTATTGGTATCTCTCTTAGCTTCTTCCTTTCTCTCCTTCTTCTACTTACTGATTCTATGATTCCTCCACAACTTCATCTGCAAGAAATTTATTGCTATCTTGCCTAATTACTCTAGCTTCTAGCATATGCTTACATTAAAGATGAACTTCCAGTCACCTCAACAAATTTAGTATGAAGGAAGTTATTCCATAAG
Organism: Capsicum pubescens; assembly: GCA_030864215.1. Classification (NCBI taxonomy): domain Eukaryota; kingdom Viridiplantae; phylum Streptophyta; class Magnoliopsida; order Solanales; family Solanaceae; genus Capsicum; species Capsicum pubescens. The sequence goes on along the minus strand of CM061542.1, from coordinate 218,200,006 downwards.
GATTTCCACTAGAAAAAAAAGAAGGGTGTATAGTAATTTTCCTTTAATGTAAAGACATCGCCAATTATAAATGAATTAAGTTACCAGTAATAATCAACGGACTTACGGGAAGATCAGAAATAGTTTGTTGATTGCACTGCAAGCAGCTGCAGTTGCACCAGTCTAGTCTGTATGTCAATATTCATGGAGATATCAATAAGGAAGAAATATATAGCAGGCATTGGATTGCGCACCTTTAGACCAAGTTTCCAAGTTATCACTTAAAAGCAAAAACATAACTCCTAGCATATATCAAAGAAAATTACCCAACACTATTTAAGTGATTTAAACCTTGATGTGAGAGAAAAAAATTAAAATTAGCTCCTATAAGCAATATTTTGGCTATATCACCCTTGCATTAACATATACTAGCAGCTTAGAAGTGAAAACAAATTCAGCTTTAACCTCGAAAATGAAAGTGTCTAAGATTTAAGTAGTAAGAGAAATCTCACCTTCTTTTCTGTCCTTCGCCTTCATCCTTAGCTTGACATCCTCATTTTCATCTTCTTTGATCATCTTCAGCAACCTGTCCAGTAAAACATAACATTATAACAACAACAACATATCCAGTATATTTCCACAAAGTGGCCGGGGTCTGGAGACGGTAAAGTGGACGCAGTCTATACCACTAACACAGACAAAGTAGAGAGAGAGGCTGCTTTCGATAGACCCCTTGGCTCAGGAGGACTAATAACAAGAGAGAAAATATTGGAAAAAACAAACAAAATAAAGTCAGTCACATACCAATAGATAGTTAAAGAAACAAGACATCCACAGATTAATGCTATACAAAGCCTATCCAAAAAACACAAATAAGAAATTAAATGAATTTGTTGGAAATAACAAATATTAAAGCATTTCAACTATTTTTGGCAGCATAACAGGCAACTCTATTACCTCAGGTGGTGGTCTGTCTGGTTTTGCAGCAGTATCTTTAGTATCAACTGAACCTCTTACTAGTTTAAGGCCCTCTGAAGTTCCACCAATTGTGTCGATGCTATTAACAACTTCCAGTGTAGACAATGACGACCTGAAAACCAAAGCAACTAATTTGGACAACTTCAATGACAGTTCTTTCACCTTTTGCGAGCTCATCATTTGCATCTACAAGTCCTAGAAATAGTAATTTCGGTTTTAGTTCTTCAGGAATGTCAACAGTTACTATGGCTAGCATCCATCCTCAGAGTTCTCTTTTCAGAACTGGAGGTTAGTCACTTGTTAGTGTTCAAACTTCTCTCGCTAGATCAGAAAATACCACAGTCTCACAGAGCGCTCCTTCTCATTTTGGTTCTTCTACTACATTACCAAAAGTGGGAAACGAAATCTTTCTCCTCAGTTGGTTCTTCTTCAAGTAATACTGGCTTAGTTTCTACTACTTCTTCATCTAGCAACCCCGTTGGTTCCAGCGCTGCTACTTTTGGGAACATAGTTTTGGGGCATGTTCTTCAGCCTTATATATGACGGTTGGTCAGTTTAGTTGGCCCTGGCTGTGGGAAAATTCATCTGGCATTTTCTTTTGGTGTAGTCCTGCACTGTCCGCAGCCACCTCTGCATTTTCCACTTCCAGCGATGTTACTTCTTCTATGTTTAGTTTTGGTGTTAATTCTTCATCTTCCTCTGTAAAGGCCATCGACACCTTTACCTTCCCTAGCCCTAGCACATATAATTTTGGTGTTTGGGATAAACTTCTTACCTTTCAATGCCTTTCACTTATTATTGAGCCTTTCTATCATGATTCGACAACTGTCACTTTCCTTGATAAGAGTTGTTGACTGATCTCCTATGATGTTATAAATATGTGCATGTATATGAATGTTGTTTTACTTCTTTAGTCTATAGGTGAGTTTGATAATCAAATTTTCTTTCACATATCTATCCCGTCCAATAATTGAACTTAAGTGTGAAATTCAGTTAGATTTTTTATAATTGCACCATTGCAGCATGTGCCCGTTCATGGTTGCTGAAGCACGGGCTAGCTACATGGTTTTGGATTCCAAAGAGTTTTCCAGACATTGGATTAATCTCATAGAGAGTGCCTCAGATGTGAGTTAGTTGCTAAGACAGAGTTAGTATATGTTTACCACCATTAGAGAGTGCCCTCGGCATCAGTTGGTCATCCAATTGGAGTCAACTCATGTTTTCCGCTAAGTTAGGGCTTCAGGAGTTTGCTACGACTGCAGAGAGATCGGTCATTGGTCCAAAGAGTTTTCCATGCGTAGAATTATTATTCATTGATGATAGTCATATTTACACGCCTAAAGAACCTTAATTTACCCATATTTTAGCTAAGTTTTGAGAACAAAATATATAATTCATGCACTTTAAGTCCTTTTTCCTGTAAGTGAGCTAACAAACGTGATTAGCAAGTTTTCAGGTATAAACGATGAAGATTCCAGCACTTTATGGATAACTTGACGCCCAAGGAAGCTTCACAAAAGAAGGAAAGCAGCGTTTGGATGCCTATGGACTGAAAGTGATGCATGGATAACTTGTCCCGGGCAAAAACAGCATTTCTAAAGACTTTGGGGATCAGCAGTAACTTAGTAGGATTAGGATAAGGATGCAGTAACCTAGTAGGATTAGGATAAGTACACAGTAGCCTAGTAGGAATAGGATATGGGTGTTATAAATACCCTATGTTGCTGAAGTTTTTATTATTATCTCTCTCCATTCGAATAACTCATCCAACTCTTACAATTCGATTCACTCATTAATTCAAGTATTTTCCATTCGACTTTTGCTACTACTTCATGTAACAATATTCTGTAAGTTTTAACAGAGAAACACGACTCTCTTGAGAAGAACGGAAGGAGCAAAAACGTCCAACCCTAGTTGACGTTTATCACTTCCATCGCTAAAACTATCCTAAGTGGTGGTATGATGATTATATCTATTGTGATTTTCGTTGCGCTCATGAGTAGCTAAACTTCTCTGTTAGGGTTATGGAAGCCTTATGAGATACGATCGGTTGCTATGAGTTTGTGAATTCTTGATACGTATGCTTCTTATATCATTACTCTCTTCATCTTAATTGAATTCTTGTGGTTGCAAACATTTAGAATACGCCAGTATAGCATTAACTTGTTCGAAAGAAAAGTTACATGTCTGGAAAAGAGAGAATGACAAGGAAATAGGTCTACTAAACCTTGTTTAAAAGTTAGTGCCGTAACTGGATTAACCTCTTGGAGAATTCGTACCATTAGTATTCTCTTTAAGCTCGAAAGAGTTAAAGTGATATAATCCTTGATGGTCGAAAGATGCTAGGATTTACCATAGAATATGAATCTCTATAAGCGCATGCATGTCTGAATTCCGCATAACTCATAACCAATAGATACGTAGAACTCATAAGGTGGGCATAACCCTAACTTACAATTCTCATTGATTAAAACCTACCAAGAATTCCGTTTTTACTTTGATTTTATTACTTAACGTCATAATCCAAATCCCCCTTTTTTCATAGAATTTTTGACTAACAGTCTAATAATAGTTGCATACTTAGTTATTGAGTATTCCCTGTGGGATTCGACACCCAACCTAGTTGGGTTCTATATTTGACGATGACCGCTTACACTCTTACGAGAGCTGTAGTTTGAGCGTTATCAAATTTTGGCGCCGTTGCCGGGGAATACGGTTGTCAACTAAGTTGTGATAGTTACTAGACCCTTTGGTCAAAGATTCTCGTACTTTACTTTTAGTTGTTGTTTTTGTTTTCTGCAGATTTTTATTCAGTGCATGCCCCATACTCGAAGTTCTGGTCAACCGTTATTGCCTATCAATCCTGAACCTCAACTTATTGGCAGAATGGATGCACAACGTGACATTGACAGAAGGGCGGATCAACAGGAGCAGGCTAGATTAGCTGCACTGGCAGCTGTTCAAGTGCATCAATAGAATATTGATAACCCAGGTCGGGCAACAAATCCTGATGATGAGGACCTGGGTGATGACGAGTTACTTAATCCACGGCATGCAGATGAGGTGGCAGCACCTGTGAACAGGAGAGATCGTCAAGCTAGAATGAGACCTGACCGCCGAGCTGTGCAGTCTTCTTTTGATGATGATGATGACGATCTCGATGGAGCTGGTGCCACAGGGGCTATTATTCATCCACCCTTGGCACCCGGAGCTAAGTTCAATATCACTAGCACCATGATTCAGTTATTGCAGCTAAAGGGGTTATTTGGTGGACTCGCAAGAGATAATCCGAATATGCATCTGATCAACTTTATTTCAACATGCAAGTCGTTTGACAATCCAGGAGTTGGACAAAATGCAATTCGGCTGCGCTTATTTCCATTGTCTCTATCTGGGGAGGCAACTCTATGGTTGAACGGGCTAACTCCTGATTCTATTACTAATTGGAGGCAACTGAAAGACGCTTTCCTAGAAAGATTCTTTCCGACATCCAAGAGAGACCAATTACGGGATGAGATCATCAATTTTCGACAGCTTCCAACTGAAGCTCTCCACGAAACATGGGAGAGGTTCAAGAAGAAGCTTATGAGGTGCCCAAACCATCAGATGATGAATATCCACTTGATGGAAATATTATATAGGGCCTTGAACTCGGTGACAAAGCCAGTGGTTGACAATGCTGCAGGTGGGTCATTCATGGACCTTACTTTTCTTGAGGCAAGTAATATGCTTGATCGTATGACAAAGCAGAGTAGAGCTTGGCATACCAGGGATTCTGAGGTAGCAAGCTCTACCGTATCTGTTGGCATGACTGCAGAGCAGAGGCGTAGACAAGAGGAACGTGATCAAGATATGGCGCACATAAAAACGCAGATGGATCTTCTTACCAAGCATTTATTATCAGGGAAGACCGAAAAAGTCAAAGCAGTTGCGTCAAAAGGAAGAGACGAATCCAATTCAGAGGAAGAAGCCAACTACTTGAATAATCAGGGGGGTTTCCGAGGCAATGCCTAAGGAAACCATGGTCGGATCTATTATGATAAATCTGGATGCAAGGACCGCGATCAAGGTAGTTGGAAAAACAATACCGACAGGAGTGGTTTGTATGTTCCTCCTGGAAGACGTGACGCCGCTGCATCTGGTTCTGGAAATATGTCCATGGAAGATATGATGGCTAAGCTGTTGAAAGGAGTAGAGGCAACCAACACAGGAGTAACTGAGGTGATAAATGATTTGTCCTCAACGAAGCAATTGGTTGACTCACATTCCACTTCAATAAAACAACTGGAGCAACAATTGAGTCAGTTATCAGCGGCATTCAACCAAAGAAAGACTGGCACATTACCCAGTGACACTGTGCAAAACCCAATGAATGAAGGATCGTGTATGGCTATTACTACCCGGAGTGGTAAAGTGCTGGAAAATCCATCTAAAGGCAAGCAGGTAGTTGATGATATAGCGGATAATGTTATTGATGCAGAATGTGAAGAGGCCGAAGAAGCTGAAGAGTGTGTTCATGACGTCACCCCTAGACTTCTGCAGCCTGAAAAGATTGATAGTTGGAAGCAAGGTAAAAAGAAAGTGGTGGAGAAAACTATTCCCTTTACATCACCATTTTTTTCTCAGAGACTGAAGAAGAAGGATGACGACACTCCTGAAAAGGTTGATAATCGGAAGCAAGATAAAAAGGAAGTGGTGGAGAAAACAATTCCCCTTCCACCACCACCTTTTCCGTAGAGACTGAAGAAGAAAGCCGATGATACCAGGTTCAGTAAATTCATGACTATATTGAAGCAACTGACTATTAATGTTCCTTTGGTGGAAGCGCTAGAGCAGATGCCCGGATATGCTAAATTCATGAAGGACCTTTTAACAAAGAAGCGGGCAGTAAGATATGAGCCGGCAGATAATATTCATCGTTGCAGTGAAATTGCCACAAGGTCCTTAGTACAGAAGAAGGCAGACCTTGGTGCTTTCACTATTCCTTGCACGGTTGGATCTATGAATTTTGCTAAGGCATTGTGCGATTTGGGAGCTAGCATCAATTTGATGCCACTATCCGTCTACAGAAAGTTGGGGTTGGGCGACCCTACACCAACCAATATGCGGCTCGTGATGGCAGATAGGTCGGTAAAATGACCTGTGGGTATCTTGAATGATGTGTTGGTGAAGGTTTCTACCTTTATTTTTCCTGCAGACTTTGTGATTTTGGATTGCGAGGTAGATTCTGAAGTTCCCATAATCTTGGGACGTCCTTTCCTTGCAACAGGAAGTGTGCTTATTGACATGAGCGCTAAAGAGCTTTTATTTCGGTTGAATGACGAAGTGGTCCGCTTTGATATATGCAAAGCAATGAAGCAGCCCAGCGATATGAATGTGTTCTCCGTAGCTGATGTTCATTATGAGGATAAGAAAGCATTATCTGTAGAGAAACAGCTTACTGTTGAGCCATTGTCAGCTGCGCTGCTGAATGTTGAGCATGAGGACGATGAAGATTATAAAGAAACTATGTGTTCTCTAACAGAAATAGGGTCCTATTCTCATACTCCTAAGCAGCCGGACCTTGATCTTAAGAATCAACCGTCACCAACAGCGATGACTTCCATTGAAGAGCCCCCAGTGCTAGAATCGAAAGAGCTCCCCAATTATCTAAGGTACGCGTTCTTGGGAGGTAAAAATACACTTCTGGTGAGTGTTATGGCTGATTTAAGTGAACAGCATGTAGAGGCTCTCATCTCTACTCTGAAGAGGTACAAGAGAGCTATGGGTTGGACTATTGATGATATAATTGGTATCTCGCATGGGATATGTATGCACAAGAGTCATCTCGGAGAAGATTGCATGCCTACAAGTAAGTATCAGCGTCGTCTGAATCCATTCAGAAAATGATGCACCATACATCTCGATGAAGTCTAAGTAATCGAGATAGCTATGTCATGCCGCGACAATAAATCAAGCGCTAGATGGGAGGCAACCCATCATCTTTAATTGTTTTGTTAGGAGTTTCTTTTTGTAGTCGAGCCATGACCAAAACTAAGGCTCTTGGTGGGAGGCAACCCATCGTTCTAATTGTTTTTTGTTGCTTTTGAGTAAGTGTAGGTGCAGGAAGTATAAAGGAGGAGATTGGTCTCGAATTTTGATTTGGAAGCGGTTCATGTTAAAGGTGGTAAGTTAGGAATGAAGAAGAAAAGGCTATGGGTTAGGCATTACCTATGAAAAACTAGGCAATGGTAAAGGCAAGGCCTATGTAAATCTAGGCAATGAACAAGGCAAGGCCTATGCTATGGCCTTTGGTCTCTGAATCTAGAATGCCATAGCATAGGCGCCGCCTATGCCAAAGCCTTTGCTCTCTGAATCTAGAATGCCATAGCATAGGCGTCGCCTATGCCATAGCCTATGTCCAACTAGGCTTTGCAAAAGGCGCCGCCTATGCCAAGCATAGGCAAAGTATTAGGCGCCGCCTATGCTCACTTTTTGGTCTCCTAACCCAATTTTTAATGGGTCAAACCCGACCCAAGCATTGGGCTATAAATAGAACTTCATCCTTAAGACAAAATCACATTGTTTACTCAATCTAAGCGTCGCCTACCCTTCCAAAATCTCTCAAACTTTTCTTTTTACTCATCTAACCTTGCAAGACCATCTTCCAAGTACATCACCAAGTAAGTTCTTCTTTTATATACCATAAGTGTTACACTACTACGCTTATAATGATTTTTTAGATCATGAGGTGGTGTTGGTGATTTGAATGTGCTTGATTTGTTGTGATACAACTAAGTGAGTGAAAGAATACGTATGGGTGTTCTAGACTTGGTTCCAACCTATATATAATTTTGATACACTGTCATACTTTTTCGACATGGTTAAGACAATGGCATAATCTTGTAACTTGAAAGCTTGCATGTTTGAATAACCTGTCCATCGTGATGAGGAGCATGATTGAATACAAGCATGATATGTTGCTATTATTTCTATACCATAAACTTGATTCAATCTCTACGTGGCCGTCTTGTTCCCAAAAGTGCATTAATCCAAACCATAAAGTATGGTCAAAATTACATGACATAGAGTTGAAAAGAATAGTTAAAGACCACATGCAAGTATGACTGTGCTGAACATATTATTGGAACATATCTCCTATATGTATGTCGATGAAGTCTGAGTAATCGACATCACTAACTTAATTAGTTTGTACAAACAAATTAAGTATGGGGTGGTGTCACTATAGTTTGTTTGTCGATTATATCGAGATGAGCTAACATGAATCTCAGGTAGAATGGCACCAAAAGGAAGACAAGGAAAAGAAAAAGCGTCCACCTCGCAGAAAGGTCAGAAAAGAGGAAGAAAAGAGCAAGCTGAATCCTCCTCGCTGCAAATACCTTGACGCACTCTTGGAATCAAGTGGGGTATATTTTGAGGAACTTCTGAGGATGACGACTCTGATGATGATTCCGACGCAGGGGGTATGACCCCAGACATAGAAGAGGAGTCCGACTAACCAGGTTCTTCTTATTTATTTTCCACTAAGGACAGTGTATCCCGTCTAAGTGTGGGTATTTGTATGCTTTATTTCTTTGCCTACCTATATTTATTTATGTTCATTTGCTTGGTTTTTAGTAGTAGTTAAATTTTCGAATTTTTTTTTAAAGTGCATGAAATTGTTCTGATAGGCGACATGGTATTATGAGAAGAGTTGTGCTAAAATCATTACTATTGAGAGGTTTAGGCTCTAAGTGTGACTCACTATGTGATAAGTGTGTGGTTTAATTCCTTCATTTGTTGGGTCAAGGGTCTATAATACTCCCAATAAAGTTGACCATGTGCCTTGTGTGTGAGATTATAGTATATTCTGTGTTTGTGGCTGATGCTAGAACTTGTCTGGTGTGTATGTAAAGCGAAATAAAGAGTGTAAGTTTAGGAGATGATTTAGGCATTTCTTTGGCAACCTGTACTTGTTTACCTTCTTTTTACCTACCAGTGGACATTATCCTAGTCAACCCCCTTTGAGCCTTTAGCCTATTTTCTTTGACAACCTCATACATAGCCTAATCCATTTTTTTTCAAGACCATAATTTGATCCAAATTCCTAAGCGCTTTAAATTGTAAAGTCATGTGACAAAATAAGAGGAAATTGGATGAGTGTGATGCCTTAGAATGTATTAGTGCTTGAATTTGTTATGAAAAAGAATTGCTATCATAGAGGTGTGTTATGAAAAGAAAAATGAAAAGAAAACTAAAAAGTTAGTTATGTTTAAAATTGAAAAACAAAAGAGGTGAGAAGGGGTGGTAGATTAAAAGAAAGTAGAAAGGTTGTTTGAAAGAAAGTGTAAATGGCATAATGTGATGTATTAAAGCGCTTAGGGAACTTAGTCACTATTTCTGGCCAAAATAGTCCTACCCGTCCCTTAGCCTACATTACAACCTGTAAAGACCTATTTGATCCTCAGCTTAGCATTCTGATATTAGTAGAGCATTACACTAAGGGCAAGCCTATGGTCATCAGTTGCAACATATGAATTCTTTGTAAGAGTGAGAGCAAGGATTATCTTATACCCATGTTCTGAAAAATGCAATATTTAAGAGTGATTATGGGTAATATCATATGTGAGACACACATGGTTGATGAGTTTTGGGTAGTCTTGTATGATTCTTTGTGGCTTAACTTGTGGATACGAATTAACCATCATCACGAGTCTATATTAGAGGTTGAAGTGTTTCTAGAAGTGATTAGAAAACTACTCTTTGTTAATAATTGTTGTGCCTGTCTTGATGAATATTTTGTGTTGTTACTGTGAAACCCTAAGTAGATGTTTATATTGACATGATATATTGTTCGAGGACGAACAAAGCTTTAAGTGTGGGGTGTAGTCATTCAGATCAGTCTCGTAGAGACTGCCTCAGAAATGAGTTGGTTTTTCAGAGAGAGTTAGCATATGTTGCCCACCATCCTAGAATTCCTAAGGTGTGTTATGATTGTAGGGAGAATGGTCGTTTTAGTAGGGAGTGCCCTCGGCATCAGTTGGTCAGCCAATTGGAGTCAGCTCATGTTTCTCGCCAAGTTAGGGCTTTAGGAGTTTGCTACGACTGCAAAGATATAGGTCATTGGTCCAAAGAGCTTCCCATACGTGGGATTATTAATCATTCAGCTCATTCAAATCAGTCTCGTAGAGACTGCCTCAGACGTGAGTTGGTTTCTCAGAGAGAGTTAGCATATGTTTTCCGCCATCCTAGAGTTCCTAAGGTGTGTTATGAGATGGTTATTTTAGTAGGGAGTGCCCTCGGTATCAATTGGTCAGCTAATTGGGGTCAGCTCATGTTTCTCGCTAAGTTAGGGCTTTAGGAGTTTGCTACGACGGCAAAGATATCAGTCATTGGTCCAAAAAGTTTCCCATGTGTGGGATTATTAGTCATTCAGCTCATTCAGATCAGACTCGTAGAGACTGCCTCAGACGTGAGTTGGTTGCTCAGAGAGAGTTAGCATATGTTTCCCACCATCCTAGAATTCCTAAGGTGTGTTATGATTGCAGGGAGAATGGTCGTTTTAGTAGGGAGTGCCCTCAACATCAGTTGGTCAGCCAATTGTACTCAACTCATTTTTCTTTCTAAGTTAGGGCTTCAGGAGTTTTCTACGACTGCAGAGAGATCGGTCATTGGTCTAAAGAGTTTCCCACGCGTGGGATTATTAGTCATCCAGCTCATTCAGATCAGTCTCGTAGAGACTGCCTCAGACGTGAGTTGGTTTCTCAGAGCGAGTTAGCATATGTTTCCCGCCATCCTAGAGTTCCTAAGGTATGTTATGAGATTGTCGTTTTAGTAGGGAGTGCCCTCGGCATCAGTTGGTTAGCCAATGGTACTCAGCTCATCTTTCTTGCTAAGTTAGGGCTTCAGGAGTTTGCTACGACTGCAGAGAGATTGGCCATTGGTCCAAAGAGTTTCCCATGTATTGGATTATTATTCATCCTGCTCATTCAGATCAGTATCGTAGAGATTGCCTCATATGTGAGTTGGTTACTTAAAGAGAGTTAGCATATGTTTCCTGCCATCCTAGAGTTCCTAAGGTGTGTTATGAGATGGTCGTTTTAATAGGGAGTGCCCTCGGCATCAGTTGGTCATCCATTTGTACTCAGCTCATGTTTCTCTCTATGTTAGGGCTTCAGGAGTTTGCTACAACTGCAGAGAGATCGATCATTGGTCCAAATAGTTTCCCATGCGGGGGATTATTAGTCATCCAACTCATTCAAATCAGTCTCATAGAGACTGCCTCAGACGTGAGTTGGTTGCTCAGAGAGAGTTGGGCCTTTATGCCAAAAAGACTCTTTATCCAAACTATTTTGTCAAATACCCACAAGTTTTAAATCCTTTGCCAAATACCCACTTAATTCCACCTCACCACCAATTTTTCCAACTTAACAATTTCAGCCCCAACCTTTATAATAATTCATTTTAACCCAATACTTCCAACTTAATAAATTCACCCACAAGTTTCTAATAATACGCTTCAACCCATTCCATCATCCACCACTATATATATAAAAATAATATCTAGGTTTCCAAAAATATTTAAAAAATTAATTCCAAAAGCTAAAAATAGAAAGTGGTTATTTTTTCCACCAAAAAGCTCCGATTCCGGCCAGTTTTCCGGCATTATTTTCCGGCGATCAGCTGTAAATTATTCCACAAACATCATAAGCTTGTCCATTGCATCCATTGTTACCCCATTTGTTTCCTATCTTCTCAAACACACTTTCCACCATTGTTAAAAAGCTTTAAATCACTCACATTACTCAAAACCACTTTAGAAAGTGCATTATAGCAACTCAGGCGACTCCAAGTTCATTTCTTTATTCCATAAACCCAACAATCATTGATTAGAAGCAATATTTGCAATTTCAAGTATTTGTATGGAAATCTGCGCAGTCATCGACCCGTCCTCGCTAGTCATCGATCGTGCATACAACACGACATAAACCATAAGCATAATCTACCATCGACTGAAGCTTAATTCTAGGATGTCTATTGCAGAATTTATTCTGTTTTCTGGTGATTTCATGGGAGAATGGGTGGAGACTTCGAAATGTTGGAAATGGAGATCATTTACCAAAGTGACAATTCTTATTCCTGTTCGCCGCAAAAGTTCGTACGACGAATTTGTTGCAAGTGTAATGCAGAGCGGGGATCAAGATTATGCGCCGAGCGATGTGGTGATTAGTTATGTAATGCATTCGAGGGAAAAGGTGAATCCTACGATCATAAATAGCGATGTATGTGTGCTGACGTACATAATGAATGCTGATGCAGATGGCTTTAGGCCAATTTTAAGGATAAATGTGGTTGAGAGGTCCTTTAAAGGACCGCTGAATTCATCAGCACCCCCACCGTGGCGCCCGACAGTCAACGATAATTTGATCGACGATAATTTGAATGATTACGAGAATGATGTCGATGATACAATTAATATGGAAGATTATTCTATGCATATGGAAGACTTTTCATCAGACTTGCAAGATGATGAAGAAGGCCATGAAACGGAATCACAAGCAGGACACTCCTTCATCGATAGAACCAATTTCTGTTGTGGTAAAATATTCGCCGATAAAAAAGAGCTTAAAATGCAACTAGACGCAGCAGCGGCGAGGCAGTCTTTTGATTATTATATGGAGAAGAGCTGCATGAAATTGATGAAGGCTCAATGCTTATCTATTAGTTGTGGATGGTTGTTGCGGGAAAAAAAGTACGACACCTCAGACAGATTTCGCATATACAAGTATGTCGGGATGCACACGTGCGGCGTTGAAAACGCCACCCGCAGGCATAAAAAAGTCTCATCCGAATTGATTGCTTCTGTATTCGTAAATCATTTTCGGGATGGTAAGGGTCCAAGCATAAGAGAAATTCAAAGAATTGTATTTAAGGAGTTGCTTTGCAACACAAGCTATTGGATGTGTTGGAAAGGAAGTGTAATTGCGAAGAACATCATTCGCGGGACACCAGAGCACGGATATGCTTTCTTGCCGGCTTTTTCCCATATGGTGGAGTTATTGAATCCAGGGTCTTCTTACTCTATCATGGTAAACCAGATGGATGGATAATTCGTTTACTACTTCTTAGCATTCGGAGCTTGCATACGAGGATATGCCCACATGAGAAAGGTAATTGCCATCGATGGCACACATTTGTATGGCAAGTACGGGGGCGTTCTGCTGAGCACCGTTGCACAGGACATCGAAAATCATATATTTTCGATTGCCTTTTGTGTCATCGATAAAGAGAACGATGCTTCTTGGACCTTCTTCTTCCAGAAGCTGAAGTCTATCATAGAAGATGAACCAGATCTATGCGTCATCTCCACCAGGCACATTAGCATCGCCAATACCTTCTCCCGTGTATACAATCGTGCACATCATGGACTTTGCATGAGGCACCTCGCTGAAAATCTTCGTGTAAATCAACACTACGGAGAACATCTTTATCTATTCTACGCCACAGCAAAGGCTTATTCCTTTGATGAGTTTAGCGATAATTTTGTGGAATTGAAGAGTAAATTCCCCGAGGCAGCTCATGTCCTTGAAAATGTGCTTGATTTTGAAAAATGGAGTAGAGCACACTTTTCGGGAAATAGGTACGACGTGATGACCACAAACATCGCCGAGTTGCTCAACTCGATTTTGATGGATGAACGAGAGTACCCCGTGTCGTACATATTCAATTCAATTGCTAAAAAATTTGGTGAAAATCTTAGGGAGCGGCATGCATTTGTCGGTGGTAAAGAAAACATATTTGTGCCTTCTGCGGAAAGGATCCTAAGGGATAATAAAAGTGCGAGCGATTCTTTGTATGTGGGTAATCCAAACGGGGTTCTCGACGAGTATATGGTGTTCGGCAACGGCGTTACTGCCAAGGTTAATCTCTTGGAGAGGAGCTTTTCTTGTCGAAAATTTGACTTGGTGAAAATGCTGTGCGAACACGCGATAGCAGCTTTGCGAGAAAAGTACGACGATGGCGAAGATTATGGTAACTCCATCTACGACTACTCTTCGCCAATTTATAAAGCTGAAAGTTACCTCCTCGCATACTCGGAAGCAATTAATGTGGTCCCTTCGGAGGCTGAATGGACTGTGCCACAGGAATTGGTAGACACCAAAATTTCTCCACCCCCGTACGATCCCAAACTCGGAAGGAAGAAAGTCAAATGCACTAAGGGTGTCGGTGAGACATTCAAGTCCAAAAGGAGGAATAGGTGTTCAATATGCAAGAAATTCTGACACAAAAGAACCACGTGTAGAATGGGCATCAAATCATAAATAGGCTTTTTTTTAGCTTCTGTTGTAAAGCTACTGTTTTGGGGGATGAATGTGCATTTCTGTAGATTTTAACGTTCAGTTATTATCGACCTAAAGTTTTGTCTACGATAGACTATCTATAGTCTACGGTATATATAATATATGGTCTATAAAATATTATGTATTGATTATATTATTGTTGATCCAACACGTTATGTTGGTTATTTTCCCGGCTTATCTCTCCAATCGATGCAATGAATCATTATTTCCCTTGTTTCCCATTTCCATTTATTAAAAATCTGCACAAAACATCTCTTCACGAGGAAAAATAGTTGGTATATGCATACGAAACATTTTATCTTGTCAGAAACGTCCTACGCAACCCTTCAATTTTCCCTAAACCAAAAATATCAGAAATCGTCTTTTATTTTTTTCCTTCACACAAATAAAAAAAATGACTCCAAGAAGGATACCCCTGCGCCCCATCAGGCATGTTCCTCTGAGGCACTACGACCTCCTCCTCCTAAGGAATGATTTGGACCGGCTTTTCTACTGGCTGGGTCAAGACCGCATCTACCTGGAGCGGGAGCTCCGTCGAATTGCTCATTTTTTTAGGGTAATTCTGGAAAGGCTCAAAATAGAAGGCCCTGACTACATCACCGTCCCCCCCACTATCCCCATAATTTAGTTTAAATGTTTTATTTTAGAATATGTTTTTAAGTTTTTTTTATTTGTTCATTGCTGAAGAAGCTTTCTTTGTAGGATCTTGTTAGAAGAAAGCTTCTTCCATTTTCCCCTTTTTGATGTAAATTTTATTATGTAATGCAATGAACAATTTTAATACAACTATGTTTCAGTTTCTTTTAACATTGTGTGTTTGTCATCTTTGTTCTGATCCCTTATTTGAAAACTCGAATCAAATATTTCTTCCTTTTCAAGTTACAGTATTGTGGCTTGACTAATTTCCCGAAGAGTAAAATCTAATGTTTAGATTTTATACAAAGAATTTCGTCGACTGTACATATTAGTCGATCGTAGACTACATGAATCGATGGATCATCGGGTAAATTAAAAAAATAATAACAGATTTTCAAAAAATAATTTAATTTTAAAAGATTTAAACAGATTATCACATGTTATGTGGCTGGTGGAAGAAAATAATTAAATTAAAAATAATTTAAATAGATAATTACGCGTTTTGGGAATTATGAAAGACAATTATTAAATATTTTTTTTTTAAAATAAATAATAGTAACATGTATTTTGGGCTGGTGGAAGAAAATAATTAAATATAATATGATTAAATGGATAATCACATATTTTGTGGCTGGTGGAAGAAAATAATTTAATTAAAAATAATTTAAATAGATGATGTTGGACTGGTGGTGACACTTATTAGACCGTCGTATATCATGCACTATATCCTTCATCGATTAGTCTGGTATATCATAGACTTTCACGTTTATTATCGCATCGACTGATATCATTGTTATGCATAGACCATGGTAATCTATGTACACAGTTATAGACCATCACTTGGATGTAGTTAAAAAACAATTAAATAAATTATAAATAAATATGGTGTGGATTTCTACACATGTTAAGGAGTGTAAACAAGTCACATAATCATATTAGAGCTTAGACAAATTAGGGAGGGTGAATTAAGAAGTGTGTGGATGGGTAGTGGTTGAATGCTCAATATCGTAAGAGTAATGTTTCTCAAAGCACAAGTATGTATTGAGGATGATAAATGTTTTACCACTATCAATTGCACACACTCTTTTGATTTAGGGGTGGTGATGAAAAAAATATGTGGAATGTGTAGGCATCAAATACAATACATATGCTATATACATACTTATGCTTTGTTTAAACATTACTCTTACGATATTGAGCATTCAACCACTACCCATTGTTGACACCCAATTTTTGCTCTCCGTGCCTAAAATTAACGTCTTCAGGCTTTTTGTTCGTTATAGGGCACGAAGCATAATTTTCACACCTTTTTACAATTGTTTGATAAATTATTGATAATTATCCTTTCTTTGGGATTTTAATCAATTTTTTGTCACATTTTTATTTTTTATATTTTATTAATAATTTTTCTAATTTTAGGATTTTTACCAATTCATTATCGTTCTTAACATTTTACAATCACCCGCATACGTGCACGACATGACGTTATATATATATATATATTTATTTATTTATTTTTACCGTATTTTTAAATTAATTATATTTTAATAATTTTACTATTCTTTAAATTTTTTCATTCAACATCTATATTTTACAGTCCGCAAACGCTGAGTCGGATCAATTATTTTTGTGCAGTATAATAATTCAATGTCTTGTCACATCCGACAACAACTACACAATAATATCTTGTCACGTCCGACAATGACCATTCAGTGTTGTCTTGTCACATCTAACAATGACAACTCAATGACACTATCCTTTGGCCAATAACTTAAGGACCTAAGGGTGTTCTATTATAAAAAGAGAGAACACCCCTTTATCCATTGGATAAAAGGGGTGCTCAATTTTTTGTATAAATAGGTGGTGGGAGGACACATTTTTGTTCATTTTTTTCTCTCTTTCAAAATACACATATATTTATTTTTTACAACTCATAAACATTTTTCCTTTACAAACCCACACACATATTCATAAATATACAAGCATATTTTATTTATTCCATTTTTCTCTTCAAACACACACACAAAAATATATATAAAAACACACAAACACACGCATACATAGAAAAACAACCTCCATTTTTGTTTCATTTTTTACCATCAACAACAATGACACACATATAAATATATATACAGACGCCTACTACATAGTTTCCATTTTTAAGCTTTCGTCTTCTCCGTAGATACCAAGAGTTCATCCAATCTCACGCGCCACCTCCGCACGATTTTCTTCCCCGAAACAGCCGCCCAACAATACCACCCCCCACGCTACAAGCTTTCCCTTTACGTCTCGCCGCAAGATCGCCGGAGGTGATGACCGGTGAGCATCGAATTTCTTCCCAGATCTACCGCCATCAACCACTACAACAACCGCTACCAACACCGAGAAACATCCACGAGCCGCCCCTTTTCGCTAATATTTATCTTTTACTACACAGATCTGGTCAAAGTCGTTTGGATGGATATTTGAATTAATTAGATAATGTGTTTGTCTCTGTTTGCTTTGCTATTTTATTATCACTGTTATTGACCATTTTTTTTTTGCCTTGAGTTTGCTACTGTTGGAGTGATTTTTGGACGATTTTTGTCCTTCTCATTTATTTACACTGATAGTGAATAGATACTACACATTTGGCCAATGAAAAAAGTATTATTAATTTTGAGGCCTCCGTAAACAAAAGATGGATTTTACGTATACAAATACGTAATAAAAAATATTTTATGGGCGATGACGAAACTTTATAACAACACAAGATTTTACAATTCATGTCTTGGCAAGACGATTTAGGAAGGCCAATTAA
This sequence comes from Capsicum pubescens, assembly GCA_030864215.1. Lineage (NCBI taxonomy): Eukaryota > Viridiplantae > Streptophyta > Magnoliopsida > Solanales > Solanaceae > Capsicum > Capsicum pubescens. The sequence goes on along the minus strand of CM061542.1, from coordinate 218,182,273 downwards.
TTGAGCAACCACTTCGTTGCAAGACGATTTAGGACGGCCAATTAATTGAGCAACCATTTCGCAGTCATGACATTATCTGAGCCCACTTTTTTTAAAAAAAAATATCTTTTTAAATGTTTATATACACACATACTTGTTCAATTTATTTTGATTATTATTTATTCGTTACTAACATTTTTACAAGTGTTTATACAGGTTATTTGGATGTATTTTGTATTGTATTTTTATATTTGTACAAAAGTTATTATAGTGAAAACTTTATTTTTGGGGTGTTGGGCATAATTTTCTTTATACAACTTCACCTCGCGTTTATGCAAACTTAGGTCGTTAACGTTTACACTAATAAATTAAATTAATCAAATTAGTTTACATACTTGACATCATAGACATTGTGATCTTTTTGTTAAAGTAAATCTTTACTTTTTCATAAACTTTAATCAAACAAAGAACATTATTTTTCTCTTTCTCTTCATGACATATCAAGATATACTTTCTTTCACACAACATAAAATACTTTTTTTTTCACATGTATTTTTTTACATTTTTTATAATAACATATTTTATTTATATATTTAATATACATAGATCTTTACATAATTTAAAACATTTATATTATTTTATATTTAATACATACACTTCTACATTATTTTTTATACCTCCTCCCTCTTTGAAAAATTTAGTCTAGCCGGGTACCACACTTGTGGATTCTGAAGGATGCCTAACCCTTTCCCTTCAGAATAACTTTAACCCTTACCTAGAATCTCAATTGTTTTTTCGCAGACTAAAACATTAATGACATGTTAATACTTCAATAGGTTTCCTTATTTTCCTTAAAAATTAGGTGGCGACTCTGTGCAAATTTTCATTCTTTTAGAGTCTATAACGTCGTCCTCATTTTAACCTCAGGTAAAAATAGGGCTCGACAGAATGGCGACTCTGCTGGGGAATGAGGAGACGTTCTAACCATGATCGACTCGATTTTCAATCGAGGGAGGTATTTTTACATTTTTCGTATATGATTAAATTCTTTACCTATTACACTGCAAATTATCTGAATTTGCTCATAAATTCTTTACATTTTTTTATCATGCTTAGTTTAGGATTTTTATGCTTTATTATGTTATTTGTTTTACATATTTTTATATTATCCTATGTGTGAAAGGACGCAAGACAAATCCAAACTTGCGTTCCTTATTTGTTTGAATAACATTACTTGTTACTGCTTTATCACTTGCATTTTCCTATCGAGTCTTTGGCCGTACACAATGCACACACTGTGGTACACGCGAGGGGTGTACTGCACTCCTCCAAACCTTCTTTGGATTCCTTAGTTTCAGAGTTGGTGAAGTTAGGTTAGTGCACCTTCTCGTAAATATTCAGTCCCACTCTTGAATATTTAGGGAAAAATCCTACTCTAGTAATAGGTCATAGTGCATATACCTTTGGCGGGATGATCCAAGGTATCGTCTTCGCAACTAGCAAGCCACCCTTTTGTCAGAAGGTTATGAAACCTTTATGACATATTTTGTGTTAGAACTGATTCAGATAATCCAGAAATCGAACATTAATGGATTCAGAATGATCAAATTGGCCTTCTTTTACTCTTCCTTCATTCGACATCGTTTTCACGTCAATAGACATAAAGTATTACCCGAACTAGCCAACATTTGACACCATTTTCACGAATACAGATTGTTGTTAAAACTCCGCTTCACAAATATCTTTCTTAGAGTCCATGAAAGCCAAGTGTTCTAAAAATGCTTTGCTTTCGTTTGACTTTCTCTTCAAGTCCGCAGATAGGAATGTCACTAAAAACTCCACCTACGTCTAACTTTTTCTTTTTTGATCCAAACTAGAGTGGAATGTCGTCTAGCATTCTTCCAATGTTTGATTTTTTTTTCTAGTCAACGGACGTAGAATATTATTCAAAACTCTACAATTATTTGACACCCTTCTTCAAAACAATGAATTTGGAATATTATTCATCTTTACCCACTTCTAACTCTTTCCAGCCAATGAGCGTGAGGCATTGTCGATACTTATCCTCCATTCGATATCTCTACCACAAGATCCTCATTCATCAATAACGAGACTTGAGATACTCACTCTTTTAAAGGCATTATTTTAGCCCACTTCTATCAATTCTTACCTACTATATAGGCCTCTTTTAGCCACCCTTGTTGGATACATTCCCTTTTCAAGAAAACTTAAAATTGTTCTGAATCCAAAATGTGTCAAAATCTAGATTCATCTATATCAGTTTGTTTAGAAGAAGGCCTACCTCTGGCAAAATGAGGCTCCACAATATAAGATACGCTTACTCGACGTTGTCTGAATGTGTTTTTCCATCGACATGAACTAACTCTTAAACTTTCATTTGTGCTTGTATTATTCCTCGATAGAGGTTGATTGTGTTAATCGATAGAACTAGCTGACTTAAGCTATATAATGAACACCAATACCGTCGACCCGGCCAGAAGTGTTCCAATACGGGAAAACGTATCAGGAATTTTCAAAAGACAAGATAATGAACGTATGCTTCTTTTGGAGAAACAACTCGAGATGTTAAGAGGAGAACTACATCAAGGAAAGGATCCCACACACCCATCCATGGCTACTCTACCGCGCCCTCCTAATTTTTTATCGCTAGAAACTCCAATACCTAAACGCTATCAATCAGTACAACCTCCCACAACGACTGTTGGTTTAACAAATCCCTCATCCCCGTTCACACTCATCACCTCCCATAAATTTCCTCATTGCACCCCACATCCAAATATTGTCACATCTGCTCGTGATATTCAATGAACAAATCACGCTACCTTTCAAGAACAATATATTTCTCCAATATGCGTGACTGATACACCCGTTTTCACCTTGCCTGCTAAAGTTAGGCTTCTGATAAGTACAAGGACAAAAAGAGGGGAATGAAATAATCGTAAACGAGCTACGTAATCTAAAGCGTGCAATGAAATACCTCTAAGAAACTTAAGTCAGCGAGCATTTGGACTACAAAGATTTATATATCCATCCAGATGTTGATTTACCAGTCGGGTTCAAGCCACCTAAGTTTGACTTGTTTGATGGAACCGGGGATCCTCATACTCATTTAAAAACGTATTGTGATAAATTGGTAGGGATTGGAAAAAATGAGAAGCTCATAATGAAGTTGTTCATTAGAAGTTTGTCTAGTGAGGCTCTCGCTTGGTACACCAAACAAGACCCTCGTCTTTTGCATAAATGGAGCGACATGGCTGAAAACTTTATCAATCGTTTCAAGTTTAACACAAAAATCGCACCTGATCGACTTTCCCTCATCAGTATACAAAAGAAGACCTCTGAATCATTCCAGAAATATGCTAGATGATGGAGGTCCAAAGTAGGAAAAGTTCAACAACCGATGGACGAAAGTGAATTGACGAAGTATTTTATCCGCAGTCAAAAGGGTGTCCATTTTGAAAAGATAATGTCCACATTGGGGCAGAAGTTTGCCGATTGTGTAAAAATGGGGAATTTTATTGAAAAGGCAATTAACTCCGGAAAGATTAAGTCAACGAACAACTCAAGCAAGTCTACTCAGTTAAAGTCCATCGAAGGAGCCAATGAGGAGAATGAAGAAGAAATATTTGTTATGATACCACACCATTCAATACCTAAATCATCCCAATCACTTCAAAGTCCTGATAATGAACTGATGCAAATATTGAATAATACATTTCATCATGCCAACAATATCCAACGAAATTACCTTTAACCCCAAGCTCCCACATATCAAAATCCATCACGGTTATGTGTACCAATCCAAGTTTCAATTATCCAAAATCAAACACCTTTCGGAAAAAGTAAGCGCAATCGAAGCCACACCCAATTTGTTGAACCATTAGCACATTTGTTCGAGAGACTGAGAGTTGCAAATTTGTTGTAACCCGAGCTGGGAAAAATTCCTAACCCATTACCTAGATGGTTCGATCAGCAAAAATAATGTGCTTTCCACTCTGGAGTTCAGGGGAACGATACTGAAGATTGTAATAGACCAAGTCAAAGAATTGAGTGTTTGATCAAGGCCGGGGAAATCCAATGTGTCGTAGTGCAACTAAATGCAAATAATGATTTGTGCCCAATTATGAAAATGGAAGAGTATATATGACATGAGGGACACCATCCTCCATTCCGAGATGGCAAGGCCTTCATATAAGCCACTCTACAGAGAAGCGCTAACTTTAGCGGGAATGCAATGGAAATGAATCCAAGTTGATCGACTCAAAAGCAGTTAATAGAGTCCTATGTTTGAAGGCACAAGATTTCCTTCTAATTATCATGTAACAGAACTACGTTCTGACCTGATTTCTCATGGTGAGATACGTAGGCAACCCTCATCGGGTTCGGTCGTACTTAAGTAGAATCATTTCCCCTTTTATAGTTGGAACTACGTGTGACCTGATTTCCCTCGGCAGGATATGTAGGCAGCCTATATAAGGCTCGGTCCCTTTATAATACAAAATTCCATTTTCCCCCAACAATGAGCGAAACTTGAACACGACGGTATCCAGAAAACTCAGCGCGATCCATCAAGACTATCCCAAAATATACAGCGAACAATCGTCGAGAAAGTCTCTCCAAGAGACTGGGATAAATTTTGGAGAATGCTCCAAAAATCAATGAAGAACAGGTTCAAATTCATGTCAAGCCTAGGACGTTCATCTCGAGAATTTCACAACCAAAGTTGATTCATACCAAACAACGCAAGTCCTCAATAAAGCTACAAGATATCAACGGGGGACAACTTATCTATAATATCAGAGAAATGCCCCAAGGGTCAATACCAAAGACACTCCCACCACTTAACCAAAGATCTTCTTTACAAATATTGTTAAAAGATACTATCAATCCAAATGCTTCGAAATCACATCGACGATAAGCGCAGGATCGAACACTCGTTATATCAGTCATAAGAAGGTCAACCAAATCTTCAGGTGGCACATACTTATGAAAGAGCCAAAAGAAAATCCTCGTGACGAGAAAAAATAATCTATACCTACAATTCCAAGAAGGATTTCCAAAATATGCTCAAAAGCATTCAAGCTTGGATTATGACTAATACATCAATCGAGGATATCAACATTCAATATTTGTTGACAAGCGAGATAGCATACGCTGAGGATATCTCATCATGTTATGAATCAACATCTTAATTCCTCAAAAGCACGTGATTCAAAGGTACGTCTTTAAGTCATCATCTGAAAGCGAACGACATATGAGATTCCCTTGAAATTGACAATTTGAGGATCATCTATAAGTCATATTATTTGAAATAAAATAGTGTGCAAGATTACCTTTGAGTTGATAGTCCATAGGTCATTTGTAAGACACAATAACATCCTAACCGGATAGTATGCAAGGTTACCTAAAAATTGATAGTCCGAAGGTTATCCATAAGTCGCAACTAAATCCTTACCGGAGAATATGTAAGTTCATCAAATTGATACGCCCAAGGGTTCTCTATAAGCCGTGTCATATCCAAGATCGATTATGTGCAGGATTACCCAAGGACTAGAAATTTGAGAGATATCTATAAGTCATATTGTGTCAAGGTCGGAAGATGTGCAGGAATACCTGAAAGCTAGCGATTGGAGGGATATCTATAAGTTATCTCTTATCCAAGGTCGGATAATGTGCAGGATTACCTAAAGGTTAAAAATTCAAAGGATATTTATAAGTCGCCTCGTATGTAACATCAAATAATGCACAAGATAATCCAAAGATTGATGATTCAAGGGGAATATATACGTCGTATTGATACAAAAGATGTACAAGACTTATTCGAGATCATATACGAAGAATTATTGGCAATAATCAGAGAGGTCATCATTCCACAAGCATTATGGGTGACTCAAAAGGGTTACCACATCAACACAAGATTACACGATCGCAAGAACCCTTCTACATAAAGTGTCGTCGGTGTCCAAAAGGGGAACCTCACTTTGAAGACATATTCAACTGGCAAATGATTATAAACAACCAAAAAGGTTGTTGTGTCTATTGTTGCAAGTTATTTCTTTTCAAATAGGTACACTAAAGGACGACTGTAGTGGTCCCAGAAAGAGTTCATATACGAAGACGCCCACAAGATAAGGATACTGTCAATGAGGCACCCAAGAAATATTTAGAGTTTACGCAAAGAAGACTCGTGCATGTGCCCGAGCCTCTTGCTTTCATTAAAACGCAAGTCAGCGAGACTACATATGAAGATAGCTTATACGACGTGTTCACTACTCTTCCGCTAAAAAACCATGACATGAAGGAACCGACATTGAGATGCAAATATCAACGCTTGATCGACTCCAACAACCTACAAAAGCATCTATCAAATTAAGGAATGCTTTAATGCTAAACGTTAGCACAAAGAAAGAAGCGATATGATCTTGAAGACTCTAACATAAGAGGCACCGCTTCAGCAAATGACCAAAGGAGCTTTCCAAAGAAAGCTCATGATTATCAACCTTACCATTCTCGACATACCCACCCTTGTGGACAAGTTTTTTCTTGATTCCCCTCACACGAAACTACTTTTTGACTTAATTCCTATTCTAGGATATGTAGGCAGCTTAAGTCAGGCTCGATCATATCAACAACATAATCTTTTACATCTTTTCAAAATTTCATTTATCATCTCAAGCCACAATAACCACGTCACTTTGATGGAAGTCCGAAAGCGAAGATCAAGATGAAGAAAGTTCCCACCAGAAGACATACTAGTATAAGCACATTATGTAGAGTTAGGAAGTGTCACTACTCAAAATCCCGAATAGATTACCGATTGTCAAAAGATTGAAGGACGAGATAGCCGCTAGGCTGAGTTCTCGATCAACACAAATTCAAAATCCCCTTCCCCAAACTAAGAAACTTTCTTTGAGCGTAGGTACAACATCGTTAAAACAAAGGTTCAAACATCTTGGAAGCCTAAATGTTGCCTCACCATCACAAGTTGAGAATCCAGGTATCGTCCATTTATCCATAATTATTCCAAGACACTAAAGAATCTTCTCGAATCTTGCAGGTCATAATAATGCTCAAGGAGGAACGTGTCAAGTATCTTACAACATTCCATCAGAAACTCAACATCACATCTCTATCACAAGCAAGGATGACAGGTTTTATCAATTCATTCGCTAATACTTTTTGACTTTAAAAGAAATTTCTTGATTATTTTGCAGGTCGCATTAAAGGGATATCCCCATTAAGAGTCGGTTATCAAGTAATAATAGATGTTCACAAAACTCTAACATAACATAGGGCAGTCCGCCCCGAACAATAGGACAAGGCAGTCCGCCACGAACAATAGGAAAGGGAAGTCCGCCCCGAACAATAGGACAGGGCAAGTCCTCCCCAAACAATAGAAATGGGCACGCCCGCCCCCAACAATAATGCATTTAATGCAACTTTCACTTCACATGTGTAGAAATCCACTCCACATTTATTTATAATTTATTTAATCATTTTTTAACTACATCCAAGAGATGGTCTATAACCTTGTACATAGATCAGCGTGGTCTATGCCTAATCATGATATCAGTCGATGCGATAATAAATGTGTAAGTCTACGATAGACTATATTGGTCGATGGATGACATAGTTTATGATCTACGACGATCTATTAAGTGTCATCACCGGTCCAAGATCATCTATTTAAATTATTTTTAATGTATTTGTTTTCTTCCACCGGCCCCAAAACATGTGATTATCCATTTAAATCATATTATATTTAATTATTTTCTTCCACCAGCCCCAAAACATGTTACTATTATCTATTTAATTTTTTTTAATTTAATTATTCATTTTTTAACTACCTCCACGTGATGGTCTATAGATGTGTGCATAGATCACGGTAGTCTACGCATAATCAGGATATCAGTTGATGCACTAATAAATGTGTAAGTCTATGGTAAACCATACAAATCGATGGCTGACATAGGTCATGATCTACGACAGTCTATTTAGTGTCACCACCAGTTCAGAAGAGAAAAATTACTTTTCCAACGGTAAAAAATGGCTACTTTTGTAAGCCATCAGTGTGACCACTTTGTTTTTACTTCATATATAAGGTGTACATCCCTCCTTATTTTATTTCATCAACTTTATTTTATTTTTAAAAATTCTACAATGTCGCAAGCATCTCAATCATCCAATTCTAAAATTACTCTAATTTGTCATTATGGGAATGCGTCTGTCTTGAGGACGTCATGCACGGATTCAAATCCAGATCACAAATTTTATAATTGTGCAATTGCAAAGGTGAGATGTGCGTGTTTTTTTTTTTAAAAAGTTAAGTTAATGGTTATGTAATTATTTTTCTTTCCTAGGATAATGGCGCATGCTCGTTTTTCAAATGGCTTGATGAGCTACCACCTCCATCCAGTCCATCAACATTTATTCCGGGACTCGAGACATTAAATTTTCAAGGCTTGGCAAAATTTAATCTACTACAAAGGCTTCAACTATGCGAAGAAAATAAAGATTTTCTCATGACTTTGTTCAAAGAAGCCGAACAACGGAGGGATCACTTTAAACTATTGCTACATGACACCAAAATAGAGAGGGATCAACTAAAACAAAAATTGATTTTGGCCGAAGAAAGAGAGAATGTCCTAAAAATGATGTTATGTGCTATAATGTTAGTATTCGTTATTTGGAAAAGTGTAACATGGATGTAGTGATATTGAATAAATGATAATAGTTCTACTTTTGTATAATGTTAAATACTATTTTTGATAGAACCATAGTCGATTAAACAATACGTCAACTTAATTCGACCAGCAGGGTAATGATAGACTATGCATACGGTATATGGAATATTAAGTATGCACTCTATGATATCAAGCATACAATGTACCAACTATGACCACACCCTGCATATTTAAATTCCATGCCACAAATCAGTTTGATAGAAACAGATTCAGCTCAGAATCATAACAAGTTTCATAAAATAAAAGAATAATTGTCATATCCTACCACCAAATCCTTCAAACTTCATATTTATGAAATAAAAAAAATTGTCATATCCTAACAACTCATCATTTAACTACAAATTAAACATCTTAGCATTTAAATGTCTCTTTCCCTAAGTTCCTAATCAACACAAGTGTTACTATTGATTTCATCAACAATGTCCATGACCACATCTGTTTGGACAGCTTCAACTTCTTTTTTCTCAACAATTACAGTTGCTTCTTCATTCTCACCTTCTTCTCCTTCTTTTTCAGCATATGCATCAGCTGTTGCTTTTTCAGTTTCCTTTTCTTTCACACCTTCTTTTCTTACTTCACCTGCCACAGCTGTTTCTTCCTCAGCTTCAGCAGCTGTTTCTTCCTCAGCTTTTTCTTTTCGTTCACCTGCTGCTTCTTGCTCAACTTCTTCTTTGTCAGTTTTGTGAGCTTCTTCTTCAATAGTTTTTCCTTTTTCCGCGCCTCCTTGTTCATATGTTGCCGCTTCTTCTTCTTTTGTTGTTCCTGCTACTTTGTCACCTTCTTCTTGGCTCTCATCTTCTTCACCATCTTTCTTTTCTTCTTCTTTTTCCTCTTCTGCCACAACAGTGGCCAACTCATCCATTTTGTTTTTTTTTCTCTTTCTTCATTCCTCTTCGATTCATGCACATGCACTATTTCATAATATTACAAAGTGTTACTGATATTTAAAGCTGAATATTCATTAACAACATCAATTAATGAATAAAGTTACCTCGCTCATGTTGTCGCTCATCATTTTACTTTTTCTTCATTCTTTTCTCTTTGATATAGGCAGCAATATCCAACACCGCTTCCTCGAGCCCAGTCACACGCTTATGAAGATCCCTGGGGGATGAGATTCCCTCTGCATCTTTAGAGGTTCTCGGAGAATCATCATCACCAACGCATACTCCAATGGGGTTACCACCCAAATCGCCGTCATCATCACTGTCCTCATTTGAAGTGAGGACAGTCACCCCTTCTAACTCTTTCTTCAAGCCATCGAGGACTTTATTCTTCACCTCGTTCGTATATGGATCAAACGTAATCATGTAATCCATCTTCTTCTAACGAACAGTAGGGATGATGTACAGGTGCACGTTCTACCAAATATCAATTAACAATTACATAACATTCGATAAAACGGTACTATTATTGCATTATAGAAAATAAGTTCATGCCTCGGTAACTTTTCCTTTATACTTGAATGGGTCACCTTCGATTATCTTATCACTTTTTGAAGTGTGCCATCTGAGGATGTGGGGGATGGGTAAGGGCTCATCTATTGATTTTCCAGCAAATTCTCCAAGATGAGGAAAGGCCTCATAGATCCAAATTTGTAAGCAGTACAGCAGTGAAAAAAATAACTATGAGTCTATGACATAGTATAAATAAAATGATAATCTACGATAAACTCACTAAAGGGTTTATGGTAGATACCATAAATGCCCAGGGAAATCCGAATAGAGCATAGGAGGCTTCTGTTTCTCAACAAATACTTCTTTCTGCTTCTTCAGGTCACTTTTCTTCTTCAGATAGTCCATGGTCAGTTGAAATGTCTCTTTCCCCCATGGATACTTCTCGAAGAAACTCAAAGAGTCGACCATTCAAATTAATTTTGTGTCGACAACCTTCGTCGAATCTTTTGCAAACAACATGGTGTGCAAGAACTACAGTAGACAACACTTGAACTTCTGGTCCTCTCTCAGCTTAGTCCCTCTGATCAGGTGTAACAAGTTAGCCGCCGTGATGTTTTTGTTTTTTGTCACCTTAAAACAAAAATTGTCCCCCTTTGCTAACACCTTCTTCATTTTTGATTCACTTTGGTATGATGAGCAGTTCAGCCCCGTGATCAAACAAAACTCTTTCAAGCCAAAACAGGCAGTCTTGCTGTTAACGCAGAACCACATCTCATGACGCATCTTATCGTTCTTAACGCGTCGCAACAACAAATAATGGACCAACTGCCCATTGAACTTGAGATGTTCGGCAGGTTTCTCAGGTGTCCAAAACAGGACCGCTTGAATCTTTTCTTCAATTATTGGTCGACAAGAATTTGCTTAAATTCTCGATAAGCATCCATTCTTGATCTGACCGATATCTTTTCCGGGAAAGATCCGACCTCGTCAATTATCGTTCGAAGGTCATATCGCTCCACGAAAATGCACCTTGAAAGATATGGCACGGACAATGAATCATTATCCCCATCATCACTATTACTCCCACTTCCCTCACACTCTTCACTATCACTACTGAAACTCCGCTTGGCAACATCTTCACTAGAATCGACGTAGTCGCTTATCTCATTTAACTCCGAATCTAATTCGGACACCGACTCTTCAATTTTCTTTCATTTTGATACTTTTTCAACTGCCGCAGCTCTTCTTTTTCTACTACTACCAGCGGTATCATCTTTCTGTTTAGGAATAACATTTTTTCTACCCATTTTCAACACAGTCTACATCTAAAGAACAAATCTCTCATTTTCAGTTCATAGACCACAAGTCTATCAACAGAAATAACTCAATGATTAAATGAACCCCCCCTCCTCCCCAAAAAAAAAATTAACAAATACCCCACCATTAAATAGTTCACTACACAAACATACAATAATTGAACCAAAATCGAACATGCAAAATATCAAAACACAACAATTGCTAAAAATCAAACTAGTGCACCTAATCAAACTAATTAGTTATTAATATTTCAATTTTCACTATTTCAGCAATCATGTTTTAAAAGAATTTCATACGTCTGAAAATTAAAATATATCTAGGGCATTCTCATTTCATAGACCACGGGTCTACGAATAGACCGCGGGTCTACGGGCAGAAACAGGACACTGTTCAAATCAAAATGCCAAAATAACTCTTCAAACAACAATTATACCACCATTCAACACTTCGTTGCTAAAAAAATACGATTAAATCAAAACACCAAATTCGAAAAAAAAAATCCTACATCACTACCAATCGATTAGCAAAAAGAAAAATCATTTAAATGGATCTAGAAATGATCAAAACTCAATTTTAACTAACCTTGCGAAGCAAAAATGCCCCCTTAGCAGCTGCAGATAAAGAACGTACAAAAATTGTATTTTTCGGAGAAATTGTTTGAAAGAGGGAGTTGGGAATTGAAGAGGAGAGAGAGAGGGTTTTTTGTTTTTGGATATTAGAATAAATGGAGGGGGTTAGGTGTATTATATTAAATTTGTAAAGTTGTATAAATGATGAATTGGTCCCTTGGCCCACGTGTGGGCCCCACTTTTTCCACTTTTTACACTCTAAACCTAAAAAATAAATTAAAAAGAAATTAAGTGGGTATTTGGCAAAATAGTTTTGCAAAAGTTCTTCTTTGCCAATTATTCTTGAGAGAGTTAGCATATGTTTCCCACCATCCTAGAATTCCTAAGGTGTGTTATGATTGCAGGAAGGATGGTCGTTTTAGTAGGGAGTGCCCTCGGCATTAGTTGGTCAGCCAATTGTACTCAGCTCATGTTTCTCGCTAAGTTAGGGCTTCAGGAGTTTGCTACGACTGCAGATAGATCGATCATTGGTCCAAATATTTTTCCATGCGTGGAATAATTATTAGTTATTCATCTCATTCAGATCAGTCTCGTAGCGTTAGATCCTTTTTACCCATAACGTATTAGATATTCATTTAATTAAACGTAACCTTCTCCAATTTAGTCTTTGTTAGTGTATCATAATTAAAATATCATTCGTTTAATCTCATAAATCATTGTTCTTTTTTATCAAATTGAACTACTCATAGTCACATCAACATATCTTCTAATATAATTTAAACTCATTTTGATTGGCATAATTCACTTCATCTAAACTTGAATTAATATGTAATTCAGATAGTTTCTAGAGTAATCATGTCAAATTAATTTTTTTTCGGTAGAAGAAAGGACACTTTCATAGGCGAAAGGTCATGTAAAAATACCATATGTGATCCATGGATCTATTTGATTCAACTTAGAAAAGAGATGATTGTTTCATTAGTCTCTATTCGAGTCACATCACCGTCAGGTGTGATGATCACTTTGTTATGGAGCCTTATACGACCTTATAACAACATGCATATCCACAGTATACCTCCACAAAGTGGCCGGACGGGGTCTGGGGACAGTAAAGTGGACGCATTCCATACCACTAACGACACAGACAAAGTAGAGATCAGAGGCTGCTTCCGATAGACCCCTTGGCTCAGGAGGACTAATAACAGATCACATGTCAATAGTTAGTTAAATAAACAAGACATCCACATATTCATAATTAATTCTATACATAGTATATCCAAAAAACACAAACAAGAAGTTAAATGAATTTGCTTGAACTAACAAAGATTAAAGTAAAAATGAATTAATAATACTAAAGGACTTTTCATGACATCCATATTTCTTTTAATAATTAATGACTTGTCCAAACAAATGGGACAAATAAGATTTTAGTGCATAAAAGGAAAAAAGAAATAAAAAAAATTGACATAAAATTTAGAGTGAAATATGGATTTTACTAATTTTAGGCAAAAATTAGGACAAAGAAATTAAGAGAATATTAATAAAAGGGGTAGTGAATCATTTGCCCATCATCTGCTGTCAATTATGGTCAAAATTTATGCTATGTTAATTAAGAATATTATTTTCCTTATTTTGTTTCTTTTTAATTTATCCTTTTATTCCTTTTTCTTATAAAATAATGAAGAGAATTATATTCTAACTTATGAAATATATTAAATAAAATATAAGGAAATACATTTTCTTTCTTAGATCTTTTATATGTATGTGAAATGGGGATATTTTATGTATTAAAATGAAAATCTCTTAACACTTATTATCATACATCACATATTTGATTCCTACAATACATGATTGTTGATGAACTGCAGCTGATATATTGCTTACCTCTTATTCCTTCAACCGGTGTTACAAAAGCACGATTATTTAGGACCCGGTGACTACGTTTCTACTCGCTATCATGATACAAGAATAATCACGGATATGGGCTTATGATAGTACGCGTTGGACCCGAGACTTGGTATGTGCAATTGAAGAGATAAAGAGGACTTAATTATGCACCAAAAACCGTCCATACACTACACTTGGACTACACTCCATAGGCACCTTTTGTCTCCCCTTCATTAAGGGCTTGTTGGATATTTCACTTATGTTGTAATAAGTCTATAAATAGGTTAGTATTAGGTCTTTATTTCATTAGTTGTTTATTGATATTGAAAGTTGTAACACTTGAACCAAACTCTCTCTACTGTGAGGAGTGTACCACCTTAGATTAGGGCTTGGAAAATCTACCAAATCCGAAATGATGGTGATGCTAGGGTGGAATCGCTAGTATTGCCAAACATTGTTAGAAACCTTAGCGCTTGAGTGGTTCACGCCCTCTTGTGTCATTGTAAGAGTGTTGATGTTGCCTATTATAAGTATTAAGGGTCTTAGTGTGTGACATACACTTAGGTTCTTAGATCTTGTGAGATTTGATGTCTCACTTCCTATCCTTACACTTCTTGTAATCGTGTTTGTGATCTTCTTCTAGTAAAGCCGTGTATTGTTGTTATCTTATTGTTGTTGTCTTATCATCTCGTGTTCATCTTTTTGTTGGTTGTTTTTGGTGTAAAGTACACCTTTTATCATCTCGTTCTTGTGGTATTATTGTTGGTCGAGACTTGTTCCCCTTTTGGTCCTCGGTTTGTCTTGTGTTTTGTGCCTTGTTTCCGCGTTGTGGGTTGATTCCGTTATCACCATCACCCTGCTCTAAATGTAGTGGGAGTGATTGTTGCTGGTTGGGAATGAGTAGTCACTCAAGGAGGTTACAACACCTTCTCGATGTTGGTAACCATGTCTGGAGCTTTATCTGTCTTCTTTTTATAGTGTTTGTGAGGCCTATATCTGTGGATTACGGGCTATGGCATATGCTTTGCTTCTTGGGGTACCGATTTTCATATGATGAGACACAAATTTTGACATTTGTGGTTTGCTCAATTATCTGCACCCTTTTCATTGTCGTCAGGCTAATCCTTGATATTTTTGCCCGAGATGCCATAGCAGCTGTTGCGGATTCCGCTTCATGTCCAGATTCGAGTATTGCCGTATAGTCATGTCATTGTATGAATATTATGTGCATTTATCTTTTTACATTTTGTTTCTATCTCAAAGTGTGCTAATTTATAGTTAGTTCCTTTTACTGCTGCAAAAGCAAGCTTGTTCTTGAAACAAGTGCAGCACCCTCTTAGTTCAAATCAACAAGAGTAAAACAGAACAACTTGAACACAAATCCAGAAAGGCGACAACACAAAGTAATACATCAGAACACAAAAGTTCTCTGATTAGCAAGGCAACTCCTCAGAATCCTTTTTGGGTTGAGGTGTAACATCAGGGACAAGGTATGTCATGTATCTGTAGATACTTAAACCAAAGCAGAAGCTCAAAGCCATGACCCTAACAAAAAACTCCCCACACATCAGATAACAAAATACCTGCATCGCTAATCCCACACATACATCTATTTCAATAATATCATACTACACTCTGTGCATGAAGTGGCCAATAAGGATGAAAATAGAATCATAGGGCCAAGTTCAGAATCCACAAGTAGCAATAGAGATACACCCTCCTCCCCAAACTTCAACACCAGAAACTGATGCCAGACTGAAGCGATTAATTAGCACGGGAATGAACTCAATCATAAACTTCACCTTCGCGCCCACTAACTGAAAAGACGTGTAGGTGTTCCAATAAATCACATTATATAACACGACTCCTTCAGTGTATCTAAACAACAATAAACAAACATAATTAACAACACATAAGTATTATTGCTGCAACCAAACCCTAAAGTTGCAGTTTACAATTTCACTAAAAAGTAAGCTGCATGCAAACTGATTTGGACATCACTTCTATTAAAAAGGATGACTCATCCTTGTATGGACTAATTATGTTCCATACATGCAGAGCTTTAGAGGAAATAAAAGTGGACTTCGAAGCAAACCATTACGTATTGTAAGTATGTCCTATATATACCTAACGAAAGCCTCTTAAACAGTATCTTAATACCTTCATGATAGAAGGATTCGTCCAATAATAAAGGTACCGGCCATATGGCTCAACTATAAGAAGTGAGAGCCAAGTGTGAGACTTATTGAAAATGTCCTAGCAAACGATCTATCTTTCTAATAAGAGCAAGGACACAACAACTGCACGAAAGATTTACATCAGTGCAAATAATCCTTGACCATTTTTATTTTGTTCATTGATGTTTCAAAGTCTTAAGAAGATAATCTCATGAATATTTCCCACATATGCTGCAATCTATCAATCATAGTTAGAATTTGAATTCCTCTACGGTTCATCGAAACCAACAGGTGATGCCTCAATTTTTCAATCATCTTTGAGAATATGATGGTCATTGAGAGTAATTATGAGGTGGGAATATACTTATTTGAAAGACAACGACTCTTAACACTTATTATCATACATCACCTTTTTGATTACTACAATACATGATTGTTGATGAACTGCGGGGATAAACTGATGGAATGGAATTACTGACTTCCCTAAAGAAATGATGAGCACACTACATGCAGCGACAACTAAAATAAATAGCATATGTGAACTAAAATTCAAGATTGCTCGAGCGTAACAAGTGTATGCCAACTTCTGAACAATCTAGAAGAAGAACAGTTGTGATCACTAAAATGAGTTGCCTATTGCCTCAAAGGAGGTAGGTCCAAAATAAAAAAATGTAACAATTTTACCTTTTCAGCAGCTGATATGTTGCCTGCCTCTTCCTTTAGTTTCTCTCTCAGCAAGTGCTCCAACACCGGTAGACATTACCTACCACATGGAAGACATAATTTACAAAATGTATAACATCATTAGAATACTTCATTATCAATGCTGACGATGCAGTGAGAAAACAAGTAATAAGAATTCCCTACAAATATTTTCTAGATCACCAAACTACTTGCTACGAATCACCCACACACACTAGACTTCTACCCTTATACTCGACCTCCATACCTTCCTATATAGGGTTATGTCCTCAGTAAGCTGTAACTATTCCATGTCATGTCTAATCGCCGCCCTTCAGTATTTCAGTAAAAAAAGAATTAAAAAAATAACCTCTGAGAGTTTATTGCTATGTCTCTTGGCTTCTTCCTTTCTCTCATTCTTCTACTTACTGATTCTGTTATTCCTCCACAACTTCATCTGCAAGAAATTTACTGCTATCTTTCCTAATTACTTTATCTGCTAGCATATGCTTACATTAAAAATAAACTTCCAGTCACCTCAACAAATTTAGTATGAATGATGTTGTTCCATAAGGATTTCCACTAGAAAAAATAGAAGGTTGTATAGTAATCTGCCTTTAATGTAAAGACATCACCAATTATAAATGAATAAAGTTACCAGTAATAATCAACGGACTTATGGGAAGATCAGAAATAAATTTCTTATTGCACTGCAAGCAGCTGCAGTTGCACCAGTCTAGTCTGTATGTCAATATTCATGGAGACATCAATAGGGAAGAAATATATAGCAGACATTGGATCGCTCACCTTTAGACCAAGTTTCCAAGTTATCACTTAAAAGCAAAAACATTACTCCTATTATATATCAAAGAAAATTACCCAACACTATTTAAGTGATTTAAACCTTGATGTGAGAGCAAAAAATTAAAATTAGCTCCTATAAGCAATATTTTGGCTATATCACCCTTGCATTAACATATAATAGCAGCTTAGAAGTGAAAACAAATTAAGCTTTAACCTCGAAAATGAAAGTTGCTAAGATTTAAGTAGTAAGAGAAATCTCACCTTCTTTTCTATCCTTCACCTTCATCCTTAGCTTGACATCCTCATTTTCATCTTTTTTTATCATCTTCAGCAACCTGTCTAATAAAACATGACATTATAACAACAACAACATATCCAGTATATTTCCATAAAGTGGCCGAGGTCTGGAGACGGTAAAGTGGACGCAGTCCATACCACTAACACAGATAAAGTAGAGAGAGAGGTTGCTTCTGATAGACCCCTTGGCTCAGGAGGACTAATAACAGGAGAGAAAATATTGGAAAAAACAAACAAAATAAAGTCAGTCACATACCAATAGATAGTTAAAAAAAAAAGACATCCACAGATTAATGCTATACACAGCCTATCCAAAAAACACAAATAAGAAATTAAATGAATTTGCTTGAAATAACAAAGATTAAAGCATTTCAGCTGTTGTTGGCAGCACAACAGGCAACTCTATTACCTCAGGTGGTGGTCTGTCTGGTTTTCCAGCAGTATCTTTAGTATCAACTGAACCTCTTACCAGTTCAAGGCCCTCTGAAGTTCCACCAATTGTGTCGATCCTATTAATAACTTCCAGTGCAGACAATGTCGACCTGAAAACCAAAGCAACTAATTTGGACAACTTCAATGGCAGTTCTTTCACCCTTTGCGAGCTCATCATTTGCATCTACAAGTCCTGGAAATAGTAATTTTGGTTTTAGTTCATCAGGAATGTCAACAGTTACTGCGGCTAGCATCCAGCCTCAGAGTTCTCTTTTTAGCACTGGAGGTTAGTCACTTGTTAGTGTTCAAACTTCTCTCGCTAGATCAGAGAATACCACAGTCTCATAGAGTAATCCTGCTCATTTTGGATCTTCTACTACATTACCAGAAGTGGGAAACGATATCTTTCTCCTCAGTTGGTTCTTCTTCAAGTAATACTGGCTTAGTTTCTGCTGCTGCTTCAGCTAGCAACCCCGTTGGCTCCAGCGCTGCTACTTTTGGGAACTTTAGTTTTGGGGAATGTTCTTCAGCCTCTTCTATGACGGTTAGTCAGTTCAGTTGGCCCTGGCTGTGGGACAATTCAGCTGGCGTTTGCTTTTGGTGTAGTCCTGCACTGTGCGCAGCCACCTCTGCACTTGCCACTTCTAGCGATGTTACTTCTTCTATGTTTAGTTTTGGTGTTAATTCTTTATCTTTCTCTGTAAAGGCCATCGACACCTCTACCTTCCCTAGACCTAGCACATATAATTTTGGTGTTTGGGAAAAATTTCTTACCTTTCAATGCCTTTCACTTATTATTAAGCCTTTCTATCATGATTCAACAACTGTCACTTTCCTTGATAAGAGTTGTTGACTGATCTCCTATGATGTTATAAATATGTGCATGTATATGAATGTTGTTTTACTGCTTTA
Source organism: Capsicum pubescens (assembly GCA_030864215.1). NCBI lineage: Eukaryota > Viridiplantae > Streptophyta > Magnoliopsida > Solanales > Solanaceae > Capsicum > Capsicum pubescens. The sequence continues at coordinate 218,163,056 of CM061542.1, read as the reverse complement.
GTCTATAGGTGAGTTTGATAATCAAATTTTCTTTCACATATCTATCCCGTCCAATAATTGAACTTAAGTGTGAAATTCAGTTAGATTTTTTATAATTGCACTATTGCAGCATGTTCCCGTTCATGGTTGTTGAAGCACGGGCTAGCTATATGGTTTTGGATTCCAAAGAGTTTTCCAGACGTGGGATTAATCTCGTAGAGAGTGCCTCAAACGTGAGTTAGTTGCTCAGATAGAGTTAGTATATGTTTACCACCATCCTAGAGTTCCTAAGGTGTGTTATGATTGCAGGGAGGTTGGCCATTTTAGTAGGGAGTGCCCTCGGCATCAGTTAGTCAGCCAATTGGAGTCAGCTCATGTTTCTCGCTAAGTTAGGGTTTCAGGAGTTTGCTACGACTGCAGAGAGATCGTTCATTTGTCCAAAGAGTTTCCCATGCGTAGAATTATTAGTCATTCAGATCAGTCTCGTAAAGACTGCCTCAGACGTGAGTTGGTTGCTCAGAGAGAGTTAGCATCTGTTCCCCACCATCCTAGAATTCCTAAGGTGTATTATGATTGCAGGGAGGATGGTCGTTTTAGTAGGGAGTGCCCTCGGCATCAGTTGGTCAGCCAATTAGAGTCAGCTCACGTTTCTCGCCAAGTTAGGGCTTTAGGATTTGGATACGACTCAAAAGATATCGGTCATTGGTCCAAAGGGTTTCCCATGCATGGCATTATTAGTCATTCAGCTCATTCAAATCAGTCTCGTGGAGACTACCTCAGACGTGAGTTGGTTTCTCAGAGAGAGTTAGCATATGTTTACCGCCATCCTAGAGTTCCTAAGGTGTGTTATGACATGGTTGTTTTAGTAGGGAGTGACCTCGGCATCAATTGGTCAGCCAATTTGGGTCAGCTCATGTTTCTCGCTAAGTTAGAGCTTTAGGAGTTTGCTACGACTGCAAAGATATCGGTCATTGGTCCAAAGAGTTTCCCATGCATAGGATTATTAGTCATTCAGCTCATTCAAATCAGTCTCGTAGAGACTGCCTCAGACGTGAGTTGGTTGCTCAGAGAGAGTTAGCATATATTTCCCACCATCCTAGAATTCCTAAGGTATGCTATGATTGCAGGGAGGATGGTCGTTTTAGTAGGGTGTGCCCTCTGCATCAGTTGGTTAACCAATTGTACTCAACTCATTTTTCTTGCTAAGTTAGGGCTTCAGGAGTTTGCTACGATTGCAGAGAGATCGGTCATTGGTCCAAAGAGTTTCCCATGCGTGGGATTATTAATCATCCAGCTCATTCAGATCAGTCTTTTAGAGACTGCCTCAAACGTGAGTTGGTTGCTTAGAGAGAGTTAGCATATATTTCCCGCCATCCTAAAGTTCCTAAGGTGTGTTATGAGATGGTCGTTTTAGTAGGGAGTGCCCTCGGCATCAGTTGGTCAGCCAATTGTACTCAACTCATTTTTCTTGCTAAGTTAGGGCTTTAGGAGTTTGCTACGACTGCAGAGAGATCGTTCATTGTTCCAAAGAGTTTCCTATGCGTGGGATTATTAGTCATCCAGCTCATTCAGATCAGTCTTATAGAGACTACCTCAGTCGTTAGTTGGTTGGTCAGAGAGAGTTAGCATATGTTTCCCGCCATCTTAGAGTTCCTAAGGTGTGTTATGAGATGGTCGTTTTAGTAGGGAGTGTCCTTGGCATCAGTTGGTCAGCCAATTATACTCAGCTCATGTTTCTCTTTAAGTTAGGGATTCAGGAGTTTACTATGACTGCAGAGAGATCGATCATTGGTCCAAAGAGTTTCCCATGCGTGGGATTATTAGTCATCCAGCTCATTCAGATCAGTCTCGTAGAGACTTCCTCAGACGTGTTTTGGTTGCTCAGAAAGAGTTAGCATATGTTTCCCACCATCCTAGAATTCCTAAGGTGTGTTATGATTGCAGGGAGGATGGTCATTTTAGTAGGGAGTGCCCTCGGCATCAGTTGGTCAGCCAATTGTACTCAGCTCATGTTTCTCGCTAAGTTAGGGCTTCAGGAGTTTGCTACAACTGCAGCGAGATCGGTCATTGGTCCAATGAGTTTCCCATGCGTGGAATAATTTTTAGTCATTCAGATCAGTCTCGTAGCGTTAGATCCTTTTAGCCATAACGTATTAGATATTCATTTAATTAAACGTAACCTTCTCCAATTTAGTCTTTGTTAGTGTATCTTAATTAAAATATCATTCTTTTAATACCATAAATCATTGTTCTTTTTTGTCAAATTGAACTACTCATAGTCACATCAACATTTTTTCTAATATAAATTAAACTCATTTTGATTGGCATAATTCACTTCACCTAAGAGATTGTTTATTCATTAGTCTCCATTCGAGTCACATCACCACCAGGTGTGATGATCACTTTTTTATGGATCCTTATACGACATTATAACAACATGCATATCCACAGTATACCTCCACAAAGTGGCCGGATGGGGTCTGGAGACAGTAAAGTGGACGCATTCCATACCACAAACGACACAGACAAAGTAGAGATCAGAGGCTGCTTCCGATAGACCCCTTGGCTCAGAAGAACTAATAACAGATCACATGTCAATAGTTAGTTAAAGAAATAATAATTAATGCTATACATAGTTATCCAAAAAACACAAACAAGAAGTTAAATGAATTTGCTTGAACTAACAAAGATTAAAGTAAAATTGAATTAATAATACTAAAGGACTTTGCATGACATCCATATTTCTTTTAATAATTAATGACTTGTCCAAACAAATGGGACAAATAAGCTTTTAGTGCATAAAAGTAAAAAAGAAAAAAAAAATTGACATAAAATTTGGAGTGAAATATGGATTTTACTAATTTTAGGCAAAAATTAGGACAATGAAATTAAGAGAATATTAATAAAAGGGGTAGTGTATCATTTGCCCATCATCCGCTGTCAATTATGGTCAAAATTTATGCTATGTTAATTAAGTATATTATTTTCCTTATTTTTTTCTTATTAATTTATCCTTTTATTCCTTTTTCTTATTAATTAATGAAGAGAATTATATTCTAACTTATGAAATATATTAAATAAAATATAAGGAAATACATTTTCTTTATTAGATCTCTTATATGTATGTGAAATGGGGATATTTTATATATTGAAATGAAAATCTCTTATAAAAGTTCGTAAAACTGAAATAAAGAACTGTAATGTACACCAAATAATACAGTCAGGTTCGAAAATAGATTAACAGATATATTTATAAAAAAACTAATTAAAAGCATTGGAATAATTTTACCTAAAATTAAATATATATTAATAAACTATCTCTCTTTCGCCCATCCCCCCCTCTCTCTCTCTCTCTCTCTCTCTCTCTCTATATATATATATATATATATATATATATATTAATGGACATAAAAATGGTGATTTTTTTAATAAAAGAGCTAATGTTTAATTACAGATAACTTTTATTAACACTAAATTAAATAAATTCATCCAATAATGGAGAAAAGGATAACGTGTCAAAAATTAATTAATTAATGTTTTGCGTGGACCATCCTCTTGATTTCATTGCTTATAATTAATAAGACGATTTATTTTAGTAAATTCTTTTAGTGCACATGTTAGTGATATCCGTATTATCAAGTGCATATTTATCACAATTAAATAGGAAGGGAAACTAAAAGTTAGTCATAGATATTCTTAATTGAAAATTATTCTTACTTAGGAATATGTAACCAAATGATTGTATTTTTGGAGATTTTAAAACTTTACACGTATAAAATTTCGTTAAGTTTTACAGGAATTAATTAAAGTCATTTTTGATATTATTTCATCATTAATATAATGTTAAATTAATCCTTTTCCTCGATTACTATTATATTCTATTAAAATAAATTATATATTTAATTTTAAAACAGTGTTAAAAATCATAAATATATTTAATAGATATTAATGTTCAGTCATATTCTTGATGATTAAAGAGACATTTTTTTTTAATATTACTCTTTGTTTTCTTATATTCACCCCTATTTTGTTTAGTTTCAAAAGTTAACCAATCAAATCAAAAGTATCTCTTTGAAATTAATGTTGAGTTTTTTATTTCCAATCAAATCAAAAGTATCTCAATTAATAATTGGCAAATCAAACTGTCCACATCTTCCGATAAATTACTTAAGTTAATTTCCTTTTTAGGATTAGCAGTATTCTAACTTTCAAAAGTACAATAAATTAAAATTTTATAAAATATTTAGTTAATTTCCTCCTCCATTACTCTCCAAAAAAATTTTTATTAAATAATAGAAATAAGTAGCATGGAATGTGAACAATTGGATAGAATAACTAAACGTATAGCAATTTCATTTCTTTTTGAATTTATTCTTTTACTCTTTTCTTTTTAAATTAATGAAGAGATTATATTCTAACTTATGAAATAAATTAAATAAAATATAAGGAAATACATTTTCTTTCTTAGATCTCTTATATGTATGTGAAATGGGGATATTTTATGTATTAAAATGAAAATCTCTTATAAAAGTTCGTAAAACTGAAATAAAGAACTGTAATGTACACCCAATAATACAATCAGGTTCGAAAATAGATTAACAGATATATTTATAAAAAAACTAATTAAAAGCATTGGAATAATTTCACCTAAAATTAAATATATATTGATAAACTATCTCTCTTTCACCCATCCCTCCCCCCTCTCTCTCTCTTTCTCTCTCTCTCTCTCTCTCTCTCTCTCTCTCTATATATATATATATATATATATATAGATATATATAGATATATATATATATATATTTCAATTTTAATGGACATAAAAACAGTGATTATTTTAATAAAAGAGCTAATGTTTAAATACAGATAACATGTTAAAAATTAAATAAATTCATCCAATAATGGAGAAAAGGATAACGTGTCAAAAATTAATTAATTAATGTTTTGAGTGGACCATCCTCTTGATTTCATTTCTTATAATTAATAAGAAGATTTATTTTAGTAAATTCTTTTTGTGCACATGTTTGTGATATCCGTATTATCAAGTGCATATTTATCACAATATAAATTATAAATGAAGTTAAATAGGAAGGGAAACTAAAAGTTAGTCATAGATATTCTTAATTGAAAATCATTCTTACTTAGGAATATGTAATCAAATGATTGTATTTTAAGAGATTTTGAAACTTTACACGTATAAAATTTCGTTAAGATTTACAGGAATTAAATAAAGTCGTTTTTTATTAACTTTCATTATTAATATAATGCTAAATTAATCCTTTTCCTCGATTACTATTATATTCTACTAAAATAAATTTTATATTTAATTTTAATATAGTGTTAAAAATCATAAATATATTTAATAGATATTAATGTTCAGTCACATTCTTGATGATTAAAGAGCCCTTTTTTTTATATGACTCTTTGTTTTCTTATATTCATCCTTATTTTGTTTAGTTTCAAAAGTTAATTAAGAATATTACGTTCCTTATTTCATTTCTTTCTGAATTTATTCTTTTAATCTTTTCTTTTAAAATTAATGAAGAGATTATATTCTAACTTATGAAATATACCAAATGTATATTAAATGCGCTAATAACTTGACTCAAAAAAATGAGCAAACCTTTTTAAGTTTAATATTCTTGAAATTGAATCAAATATGAATTAAATGAAAGTTTAGGTCATAATATATCATGTATTAAAATTGAATTTTTTATAATTTCACAGACATATTATAATAATGAAGACAATTATTTGTAAGATCAATATAATCATAAATAAAAAAAACTCATCGATCACTTTGATGTATGTATTCATGAATTACATTAATTACCACTAGAATTATATTTTTTACCATATTATAATTAATTACCACTAGAATTAGTAAGGATTAATATTCATCAAATAGTCGTATTCATGAATTACATTAATTATAACTAGGAGTTGATAATGTCCAAATTTAATTCTTACCATACGTCAATCAGTGTATGCATGTCTTGTAGTACACAGTAATTAACAGCAACGTGCATGCCACTATATATATATACACGTGTTGTAATTAACCAAAACACTAACGTTTTGATTTCGTTATTAATATTTAAAAACTTTACTGGAAGAGAAGTATATTTTATTTTATTGATATGTATGTGTATATATATATATATACAAGAAAACACACAACAAATAAGGAAGTAATCAACTAATAAAGAATGGAGATCTTCAATCTCCTAAATAAAAACTGATGTGATATTCTGAGATATGGGAGATCAGTCATTAATATCTTAGTATCAATCAAGATATATTACTAATAATATTGGTATAAAAAAGAGCAAGGGTACGTAGAGTGATATATGCGTATTATATTACCATATGCCATAAACCCACTCACTCACTTTAACATTCCCTCATTGTTGTACTTTCGTCTTCCCTCATTGTGACTACAATGGTGCATAAATCCAATGAAACAGTTCTCTTTTACTTTGGTGCTCTGTGCTTGCTTGCTAGCCTCTTTTTTCTTACCATTTACATTGGCAAGCAAGATGAAGGTTTCACGGGCAAGATTGTTTGTGCTACCTCAACGTACTTTGTTGGTCTATTGATTTTAGTTCAATCGGTGTTACAAAAGATGGATTATTTAGGACCCGGTGACTACGTTTCTGCTCGCTATCACCCTGCTATAAAAACAGTGGGAGTGAGTGTTGTTGGTTGGGGATGCATAGTCACTCAAGGAGATTACAACACCTTCTTGATATTGGCAACCATGTCTGGAGCTTTATCTGTCTTCTTTTTTATAGTGTTTGTGAGGCCTATATCTGTGGATTACGGGCTATTGCATATGCTTTGTGGCTTAGGGTACCGATTTTCATATGACGAGACACAAATTTTGACATTTGTGGTTTGCTCAATTATCTGCACCCTTGTCATTGTCGTCAGGCTAATCCTTGATATTTTTGCCCGAGATGCCATAGCAGCTGCTGCGGATTCCGCTTCGGGTCCAGATTCGGGTCTTGCCATATAGTCATGTCATTGTATGAATATTATGTGCATTTATCTATTTACGTTTTGTTGCCATCTCAAAGTGTGCTGATTTATAGTTAGTTCCTTTTACTGCTGCAAAAGCAAGCTTGTTCTTAAAACAAGTGCAACACCTCTTAGTTAAAGTCAACAAGAGTAAAACACAACTACTTGAACACAAATCCAGAAAGGCGACAATACAAAGTAATACATCAGAACACAAAAGTTCTCCGATTAGCAAGGCAACTCCTCGGACTCCCTTTTGGGTTGAGGTGTAACATCAGGGACAACGTATGTCATGTATCTGTAGATAGTTAAACTAAAGCAGAAGCTCAAAGCCATGACCCTAACAAACAACTCCCCACACACCAGATAAAAAAATACCTGCATCGCTAATCCCACACATACGTCTATTTCAATAAATAATTAATGTTTTGCGTGGACCATCCTCTTGATTTCATTGCTTATAATTAATAAGAGGATTTACTTTAGTAGATTCTTTTAGTGCACATGTTAGTGATATCCGTATTATCAAGTGCACATTTATCACAATTAAATAGGAAGGGAAACTAAAAGTTAGTCGTAGATATTCTTAATTGAAAATCATTCTTACTTAGTAATATGTAATCAAATGATTGTATTTTAGGAGATTTTGAAACTTTACACGTATAAAATTTCGTTAAGTTTAACAGGAATTAAATAAAGTCATTTTTTATTTTCTTTCATCATTAACATAATGTTAAATTAATCCTTTTCATCGATTACTATTATATTCTATTAAAATAAATTATATATTTAATTTTAATACAGTGTTAAAAATCATAAATATATTTAATAGATATTAATGTTCAGTCATATTCTTGATGATTAAAGAGCCCTTTTTTTTAATATGACTCTTTGTTTTCTTATATTCACCCCTATTTTGTTTAGTTTCAAAAGTTAATTAAGAATATTACGTTCCTTATTTCATTTCTTTTTGAATTTATTTTTTTATTCTTTTCTTTTTAAATTAATGAAGATATTATATTCTATCTTATGAAATATACCAAATGTCTATTAAATGCGATAATAACTTGACTCGCAAAACTGAGTGAACCTTTTTATGTTTAATATTCTTGAAATTGAATCTAATATGAATTAAATGAAACTTTAAGTCATAATATATCATGTATTAAAATTGATTTTTTATAATTTCACAAACATATTATAATAATGAAGACAATTATTTATAAGATCTATATAATCATCAATAAAAAAACTCATCGATCACTTTGATGTATGTATTCATGAATTACATTAATTACCACTAGAATTATAATTTATACCGTATTATAATTAATTACCACTAGAATTAGTAAGGATTAATATTCATCAAATAGTCGTATTCATGTATTACATTAATTATAACTAGGAGTTGATAATGTCCAAATTTCATTCTTACCTTACATCAATCAGTGCATGTATGTCTTGTAGTACGTAGTAATTAACAGCAATGTGCATGCCACTATATATATATACACGTGTTGTAATTAACCGAAACACTAACGTTTTGATTTCGTTATTAATATTTATGAACTTTACTGGAAGAGAAGTATATTTTATTGATACGTATGTGTGTGTATATATATACAAGAAAACACACAACAAATAAGGAAAGAATTGTGATCTTCGATCTCCTAAATAAAAACTGATGTGATATTCTGAGATATGGGAGATCAGTCATTAAATATCTTAGTATCAATCAAGATATATTACTAATAATATTGGTATAAAAAAGAGCAAGGGTACGTAGAGTGATATATGCGTATTATATTACCATATGTCATAAACCCACTCACTCACTTTCACATTCCATCATTGTTGTACTTTACTCTTCCCTCATTGTGACTACAATGGTGCATAAATCCGATGAAACAGTTCTCTTTTTCTTTGGTGCTCTGTGCTTGCTTGCTAGCCTCTTTTTTCTTACCATTTACATTGGCGAGAAAGATGAAGGTTTCACGGGCAAGATTGCTTGTGCTACCTCAATGTACGTTGTTGGTCTATTGATTTTAGTTCAACCGGTGTAACAAAAGCTGGATTATTTAGGACCCGGTGACTACGTTTCTGCTCGCTACCACCCTACTATAAATGCAGTGGGAGTGATTGTTGCTGGTTGGGGATACGTAGTTACTCAAGGAGGTTACAACACCTTCTCGATGTTGGCAACCATGTTTGGAGATTTATCTGTCTTCTTTTTTATAGTGTTTATGAGGCCTATATTTATGGATTACGGGCTATTGCATATGCTTTGCGGCTTGGGGTACCGATTTTCATATGACGAGACACAAATTTCGACATTTATGGTTCGCGCAATTATCTGCACCCTCGTCATTGTCGTCATGCTAATCCTTGATATTTTTTGCCCGAGATGCCATAGCAGCTGCTGCGGATTCCGCTTCGGGTCCAGATTCGGGTCTTGCCATATAGTCATGTCATTGTATGAATATTATGTGCATTTATCTATTTACGTTTTGTTGCCATCTCAAAGTGTGCTGATTTATAGTTAGTTCCTTTTACTGCTGCAAAAGCAAGCTTGTTCTTGAAACAAGTGTAGCACCCTCTTAGTTAAAGTCAATAAGAGTAAAACACAACAACTTGAACACAAATCCAGAAAGGCGACAACAGAAAGTAATTCATCAGAACACAAAAGTTCTCCGATTACCAAGGCAACTCCTCGGACTCCCTTTTTGGTTGAGGAGTAACATCAGGGACAACGTATGTCATGTATCTGTAGATACTTAAACCAAAGCTATAGCTCAAAGCCATGACCCTAACAAACAACTTCCCACACACCAGATAACAAAATATTTGCATCGCTAATCCCACACATACGTCTAATTCAGTAATTAATTAATGTTTTGCGTGGACCATCCTTTTGATTTCATTGTTTATAATTAATAAGAGGATTTATTTTAGTAAATTCTTTTAGTGCACATGTTAGTGATATCCGTATTATCAAGTGAATATTTATCACAATTAAATAGGAAGGAAAACTAAAAGTTAGTCGTAGATATTCTTAATTGAAAATCATTCTTACTTAGGAATATGTAATTAATTGATTGTATTTTAGGAAATTTTAAAACTTTATATGTATAAAATTTTGTTAAGATTTACAGGAATTAAATAAAGTCATTATTTATTTTCTTTCATCATTAATATAATGTTAAATTAATGCTTTTCCTCGATTACTATTATATTCTATTAAAATAAATTATATATTTAATTTTAATACAGTGTTAAAAATCATAAATATATTTTATAAATATTAATGTTCAGTCATATTCTTATTGATTAAAGAGCCCTTTTTTTAATATGACTATTTGTTTTCTTATATTCACCCCTATTTCGTTTAGTTTCAAAAGTTAATTAAGAATATTATGTTCCTTATTTCATTTCTTTTTGAATTTATTCTTTTATTCTTTTCTTTTTAAATTAATGAAGAGATTATATTCTAACTTATGAAATATACCAAACGTAAATTAAATGCGATAATAACTTGACTCATAAAAATGAGTGAACCTTTTTATGTTTAATATTCTTTAAATTGAATCAAATATGAATTAAATGAAAGTTTAGATCATAATATATTATGTATTAAAATTGATTTTTTTTATAATTTCACAGACATATTATAATAATGAAGACAATTATTTGTAAGATCAATATAATCATCAATAAAAAAACTCATCGATCACTTTGATGTATGGATTCATGAATTACATTAATTACCACTAGAATTATAATTTATACCGTATTATAATTAATTACCACTAGAATTAGCAAGGACTAATATTCATCAAATAGTCGTATTCATGAATTACTTTAATTATAACTAGGAGTTGATAATGTTCAAATTTCATTCTTACCTTACATCAATCAGTGCATGCATGTCTTGTAGTACGTAGTAATTAACAGCAACATGCATGCCACTGTCTATATATATATATACACGTGTTGTAATTAACCAAAACACTAACGTTTTGATTTCGTTATTAATATTTATGAACTTTACTGGAAGAGAAGTATATTTTATTTTATTGATACGTATGTGTGTATATATATATACAAGAAAACACACAACAAATAAGGAAAGAATCTACTAATAAAGAATTGTGATCTTCGATCTTCTAAATAAAAACTGATGTGATATTCTGAGATATGGGAGATCAGTCATTAAATATCTTAGTATCAATCAAGATATATTACTAATAATATTGGTATAAAAAAGCGCAAGGGTACATAGAGTGATATATGCGTATTATAATACCATACGCCATAAACCCACTCACTCACTTTCACATTCCCTCATTGTTGTACTTTACTCTTCCCTCATTGTGACTACAATGGTGCATAAATCCAATGAAACAGTCCTCCTTTACTTTGGTGCTCTGTGCTTGCTTGCTAGCCTTTTTTTTCTTACCATTTACATGGGCGAGCAAGATGAAGGTTTCACGGGCAAGATTGCTTGTGCTACCTCAATGTACGTTGTTGGTCTATTGATTTTAGTTCAACCAGTGATACAAAAGCTGGATTGTTTAGGACCCGATGACTACGTTTCTTCTCGCTATCACCCTGCTATAAATTCAGTGGGAGTGATTGTTGCTGGTTGGGGATGCGTAGTCACTTAAGGAGGTTACAACACCTTCTCGATTTTGGCAACCATGTTTGGAGCTATATCTTTCTTCTTTTTTATAGTGTTTGTGAGGCCTATATCTGTGGATTACGAGCTATTGCATATGCTTTGCGTCTTCGGGTACCGATTTTCATATGACGAGACACAAATTTTGACATTTGTGGTTTGCTCAATTATCTGCACCCTTGTCATTGTCGTCATGGTAATCCTTGATATTTTTTGCCCGAGATGCCATAGCAGCTGCTGCGGATTCCGCTTCGGGTCCAGATTCGGGTCTTGCCGTATAGTCATGTCATTGTATGAATATTATGTGCATTTATCTATTTACATTTTGTTGCCATCTCAAAGTGTGCTGACTTATAGTTAGTTCCTTTTACTGCTGCAAAAGCAAGCTTGTTCTTGAAACAAGTGTAGCACCCTCTTAGTTAAAGTCAACAATAGTAAAACACAACAACTTGAACACAAATCCAGAAATGCGACAACACAAAGTAATACATCAGAATACAAAAGTTCTCTGATTCGCAAGGCAACTCCTCGGACTCCCTTTTGGGTTGAGGTGTAACACCAATGACAACGTATGTTATATATCTGTAGATACTTAAACAAAAGCTGAAGCTCAAATCCATGACCCTAACAAACAACTCCCCATACACCAGATAACAAAATATCTGCATCGCTAATCCCATACATATGTCTAATTCAGTAATTAATTAATGTTTTGTGTGGACCATCCTCTTGATTTCATTGCTTATAATTAATAAGAGAATTTATTTTTGTAAATTCTTTTCATGCACATGTTAGTGATATTTGTATTATCAAGTGCATATTTATCACAATTAAATAGGAAGGGAAACTAAAATATAGTCGTAGATATTCTTAATTGAAAATTATTTTACTTAGGAAAATGTAATAAATTGATTGTATTTTAGAAAATTTTGAAACTTTACATGTATAAAATTTTGTTATGATTTACAGGAATTAAATAAACATATTTTTTATTTTCTTTCATCATTAATATAATGTTAAATTAATCCTTTTCCTCGATTACTATTATATTCTATTAAAATAAATTATATATTTAATTTTAATACAGTGTTAAAAATCATAAATATATTTAATAGATATTAATGTTCAATCATATTCTTAATGATTAAAGAGCCCCCTTTTTTTTAATATGACTCTTTGTTTACTTATATTCACCCCTATTTTGTTTAGTTTCAATAGTTAATTAAGAATATTACATTCCTTATTTCATTTCTTTTTGAATTTATTTTTTTATTCTTTTCTTTTTAAATTAATGAAGAGATTATATTCTCACTTATGAAATATACCAAATGTATATTAAATGTGATAATAACTTGACTCACAAAAATGAGTGAACCTTTTTATGTTTAATAGTCTTGAAATTGAATCAAATATGAATTAAATGAAAGTTTAGATCATAATATACCATGTATTAATTTCATTTTTTTATAATTTCACAGACATATTATAATAATGAAGACAATTATTTGTAAGATCAATATAATCATAAATAAAAAAAACTCATCGATCACTTTGATGTATCCATTCAAGAATTACATTAATTACCACTAGAATTATAATTTATACCGTATTATAATTAATTACCACTAGAATTAGTAAGGATTAATATTCATCAAATAGTCATATTCATGAATTACATTAATTATAACTAGGAGTTGATAATGTCCAAATTTCATTCTTACCTTACATCAATCAGTGCATGCATGTCTTGTAGTACGTAGTAATTAACAGCAACGTGGATGCCACTGGCTATATATATATATACACGTGTTGTAATTAACCGAAACACTAACGTTTTGATTTTGTTATTAATATTTATGAACTTTTCTGGAAGAGAAGTATATTTTATTTTATTGATACGTATGTGTGTATATATATATACAAGAAAACACACAACAAATAAGGAAAGAATGAACTAATAAAGAATTGTGATCTTCGATCTCCTAAATAAAAAATGATGTGATATTTTGAGATATGGGAGATCAGTCATTAAATATCTTAGTATCAATCAAGATATATTACTAATAATAATGGTATAAAAAAGAGCAAGGGTACGTAGAGTGATATATGCGTATTATATTACCATATGCCATAAACCCACTCACTCACTTTCACATTCCCTCATTGTTGTACTTTCATCTTCCCTCAATGTGACTACAATGGTGCATAAATCCAATGAAACAGTTCTCCTTTACTTTGATGCTCTGTGATTGCTTGCTAGCCTTTTTTTCTTACCATTTACATTGGCGAGCAAGATGAAGGTTTCACGAGCAAGATTGTTTGTGCTACCTCAATGTACGTTGTTGGTCTATTGATTTTAGTTCAACCGGTGTTAAAAAAGCTGGATTATTTAAGACCCAGTGACTACGTTTCTGCTCGCTATCACCCTGCTATAAATTCAGTGGGAGTGATTGTTGCTGGTTGGAGATGCGTAGTCACTCAAGGAGGTTACAACACCTTCTCGATATTGGCAACCATGTATGGAGATTTATCTGTCTTCTTATTATAGTATTTGTGAGGCCTATATCTGTTGATTACGGGCTATTGCATATGCTTTGCGGCTTGGGGTACCGATTTTCATATGACGAGACACAAATTTTGATATTTGTGGTTTGCGCAATTATCTGCACCCTTGTCATTATCGTCAGGCTAATCCTTGATATTTTTGCCCGAGATGCCATAGAAGCTGCTGCGGATTCCTCTTCGGGTCCAAATTCAAGTCTTGCCGTATAGTCATGTCATTGCATGAATATTATGTGCATTTATCTATGTACGTTTTGTTGACATCTCAATGTGTGCTGACTTATAGTTAGTTCCCTTTACTGCTGCAAAAGCAAGCTTGTTCTTGAAACAAGTGCATCACCCTCTTAGTTAAAGTCAACAAGAGTAAAACACAACAACTTGAACATAAATCCTGAAATACGACAACACAAAATAATACATCAGAACACAAAAGTTCTCTGATTAGTAAGGCAACTCCTCGAACTCCTTTTTGGGTTGAGGTGTAACATCAGGGACAACGTATGTCATGTTTCTTTATATACTTAAACCAAAGCTGAAGCTCAAAGCCGTGACCCTAACAAACAACTCCCCATACACCAGATAACAAAATATCTGCATCGCTAATCCCACACATACGTCTAATTCAGTAATTAATTAATGTTTTGCGTGGACCATCCTCTTGATTTCATTGTTTATAATTAATAAGAGGATTTATTTTAGTAAATTCTTTTAGTGCACATGTTAGTGATATCTGTATTATCAAGTGCATATTTATCAAAATTAAATAGGAATGGAAACTAAAAGTTAGTCGTAGATATTCTTAATTGAAAATCATTCTTACTTAGGAATATGTAATTAATTGATTGTATTTTAGGAAATTTTGAAACTTTACACGTATAAAATTTTGTTATGATTTACAGAAATTAAATAAAGTCATTTTTTATTTTCTTTCATCATTAATTTAATGTTAAATTAATCCTTTTCCTCGATTACTATTATATTCTATTAAAATAAATTATATATTTAATTTTAATACAATGATAAAAATCATAAATATATTTAATAGATATTAATGTTCAGTCATATTCTTAATGATTAAAGAGCCCTTTTTTTTTAATATGACTCTTTGTTTTCTTATATTAACCCCTATTTTGTTTAGTCACAAAAGTTAATTAAGAATATTACGTTCCTTATTTCATTTCTTTTTGAATTTATTCTTTTATTCTTTTCTTTTTAAATAAATGAAGAGATTATATTCTAACTTATGAAATATATCAAAGGCATATTAAATGCGATAATAACTTGACTCCCAAAAATGAGTGAACCTTTTTATTTTTAATATTCTTGAAATTGAATTAAATATGAATTAAATGAAAGTTTAGAACATAATATATCATGTATTAAAATTTATTTTTTTATAATTTCAGAGACATATTATAATAATGAAGACAATTATTTGTAAGATCAATATAATCAACAATAAAAAAACACATCGATCACTTTGATGTATGTATTCATGAATTATATTAATTACCACTAGAATTTTACTTTATATCGTATTATCATTAATTACCACTAGAATTAGTAAGGATTAATATTCATCAAATAGTCATATTCATGAATTACATTAATTATAACTAGGAGTTGATAATGTCCAAATTTCATCCTTACCTTACATCAATCAGTGGATGCATGTCTTGTAGTACGTAGTAATTAACAGCAATATGCATGCCACTGGCTATATATATATACACGTGTTGTAATTAACCGAAACACTAACGTTTTGATTTCGTTATTAATATTTATGAACTTTACTGGACGAGAAGTATATTTTATTTTATTGATACGTGTGTGTGCATATATATATACAAGAAAACACACAACAAATAAGGAAAGAATCAACTAATAAAGAATTGTGATCTTCGATCTCCTAAATAAAAACTGATGTGATATTTTAAGATATGGGAGATTAGTCATTAAATATCTTAGTACCAATCAAGATATATTACTATTAATGTTGGTATAAAAAAGAGTAAGGGTACGTAGAGTGATAGATGTGTATTATATTACCATATGCCATAAACCCACTCACTCACTTTCACATTCCCTCATTGTTGTACTTTCATCTTCCCTCATTGTGACTACAATGGTGCCTAAATCCAATGAAACAGTTCTTCTTTACTTTGATGCTCTGTGCTTGCTTGCTAGGTTTTTTTTCTTACCATTTACATTGGCGAGCAAGATGAAGGTTTCACGGGCAAGATTGTTTGTGCTACCTTAATGTACGTTGTTGGTCTATTGATTTTAGTTCAACCGGTGTTAAAAAAGCTGGATTATTTAGGACCTAGTGACTACGTTTCTGCTCGCTATCACCTTGCTATAAAGGCAGTGGGAGTGATTGTTGCTGGTTGAGGATACGTAGTCACTCAAGGAGGTTACAACACCTTCTCGATTTTGGCAACCATGTCTTGAGATTTATTTGTCTTCTTTTTATAGTGTTTGTGAGGTCTATATCTGTGGATTACGGGCTATTGCATATGCTTTGTGGCTTAGGGTACCGATTTTCATATGACGAGACACAAATTTCGATATTTGTGGTTTGCTCAATTATCTGCACCCTTGTCATTGTCGTCAGGCTAATCCTTGCTATTTTTTCCCGAGATGCCATAGCAGCTGCTGCGGATTCCGCTTCGCGTTCAAATTCGGGTCTTGCCGTATAGTCATGTCATTGTATGAATATTATGTGCATTTATCTATTTACGTTTTGTTGCCATCTCAAAGTGTGCTGACTTATAGTTAGTTCCTTTTACTGTTGCAGAGGCAAGCTTGTTCTTGTAACAAGTGCAGCACCATCTTAGTTAAAGTCAACAAAAGTAAAACACAACAACTTGAACACAAATCCAGAAATGCGACAACACAAAGTAATACATCAGAACACAAAAGTTCTCCGATTAATAAGGAAACTCCTCGGACTCCTTTTTGGGTTGAGGTGTAACATCAGGAACAACGTATGTCATGTATCTGTAGATATTTAAACCAAAGCTGAAGCTCAAAGCCATGACCCTAACAAACAACTCCCCATACACCAGATAACAAAATATCTGCATCGCTAATCCCACATATACGTCTAACTCAGTAATTAATTAATGTTTTGCGTGGACCATCCTCTTGATTTCATTGCTGATAATTAATAAGAGGATTTATTTTAGTAAATTCTTCTAGTGCACATATTAGTGATATCCGTATTATCAAGTGCATATTTATCAAAATTAAATAGGAAGGGAAACTAAAAGTTAGTCGTAGATATTCTTAATTGGAAATCATTCTTACTTAGGAATTTTTAATTAATTGATTGTATTTTGGGAAATTTTAAAACTTTAAACGTATAAAATTTTGTTAAGATTTACAGGAATTAAATAAAGTCATTTTTTATTTTCTTTCATCATTAATATAATGTTAAATCAATCCTTTTCCTCGATTACTATTAAATTCTATAAAAATAAATTATATATTTAATTTTAATACAATGTTAAAAATCATAAATATATTTAATAGATATCAATGTTTAGTAATATTCTTAATGATTAAAGAGCCCCCTTTTTTTTAATATGACTCTTTGGTTTTATTATATTCACCCCTATTTTGTTTAGTTTCAAAAGTTAATTAAGAATATTACGTTTCTTATTTCATTTCTTTTTGAATTAATTCTTTTATTCTTTTTTTTAAATTAATGAAGAGATTATATTCTAACTTATGAAATATACCAAATGTATATTAAAGGGGATAATAACTTGACTCACAAAAATGAGTGATCCTTTTTATGTTTAATATTCTTGAAATTGAATCAAATATGAAATAAATGAAAGTTTAGATCATAATATTTCATGTATTAAAATTGATTTTTTTATAATTTCATAGACATATTATACTAATGAAGACAATTATTTGTAAGATCAATATGATCATCAATAAAAAAACTCATCGATCACTTTGATATATGTATTTATGAATTACATTAATTACCACTAGAATTATAATTTATCCCGTATTATAATTAATTACCACTAGAATTAGTAAGGATTAATATTCATCATATAGTCGTATTCATGAATTACTTTAATTATAACTAGGAGTTGATAATGTCCAAATTTCATTCTTACCTTACATCCATCAGTGCAGGCATTTCTTGTAGTACGTAGTAATTAACAGCAACGTGCATGCCACTGGTTATATATATATATATATATACACGTGTTGTAATTAACCAAAACACTAACGTTTTGATTTCGTTATTAATATTTATGAACTTTACTGGAAGAGAAGTATATTTTATTTTAATGATACGTATATGTGTATATATATATACAAAAAAGCACACAACAAATAAGGAAATAATCAACTAATAAAGAATTGTGATCTTCGATCTCCTAAATAAAAACTCATGTGATATTCTAAGATATAGGAGATCAGTCATTAAATATCTTTGTATCAATCAAGATATATGACTAATAATATTGGTATAAAAAAAAGCAAGGGTACGTAGAGTGATATATGCGTATTACATTACCATATGCCATAAAATCACACACTCACTTTCACATTCCCTCATTGTTGTACTTTCATCTTCCGTCATTGTGACTACAATGGTGAATAAATCCAATGAAACAGTTCTTCTTTACTTTGGTGCTCTGTGCTTGCTTGCTAGCCTCTTTTTTCTTACAATTTACATTGGCGAGCAAGATGAAGGTTTCATGGGCAAGATTGCTTGTGCTACCTCATTGTACATTGTTGGTCTATAGATTTTAGTTCAACCGGTGTTACAAAAGCTAGATTATTTAGGACCCGGTGACTACGTTTCTGCTCGCTATCACCCTGCTATAAATGCAGTGGGAGTGATTGTTGCTGGTTGGGGATGCGTAGTCACTCAAGAAGGTTAAAACACCTTCTCAATTTTGGCAACCATGTCTAGAGATATATTTGTCTTCTTTTTTATAGTGTTTGTGAGGCCTATATCTATGGATTACGGGCTATTGCATATCCTTTGCGGCTTGGGGTACCGATTTTGATATGATGAGACACAAATTTCGACATTTTTGGTTTGCTCAATTATCTGCACACTTGTCATTGTCGTCAGGCTAATCCTTGATATTTTTGCCCAAGATGCCATAGAAGCTGCTGCGGATTCCGCTTCGGGTCCAAATTCGGGTCTTGCCGTATAGTCATGTTATTGTATGAATATTATGTGCCTTTATCTATTTACGTTTTGTTGCCATCTCAAATTATGCTGACTTATAGTTAGTTACTTTTACTGCTGCAAAAGCAAGCTTGTTGTTGAAACAAGTCCAGCACCCTCTTAGTTAAATTCAACAAGAGTAAAACACAACAACCTGAACACAAATCTAGAATGGTGACAACACAAATTAATACATCAGAACACAAAAGTTCTCCGATTAGCAAGGAAACTCCTCGGACTCCCTTTTGGGTTGAGGTGTAACATCAGGGACAACGCATGTCATGTATCTGTAGATACTTAAACAAAAGATGAAGCTCAAATCCACGACCCTAACAAACAACTCCCCACACACCAGATAACAAAATATCTGCATCGCTAATCCCACACATACGTCTAATTCAGTAATTAATTAATGTTTTGCATGGACCATCCTCTTGATTTCATTGATTATAATTGAAAAGAGGATTTATTTTAGTAAATTCTTTTAGTGCACATGTTAGTGATATCAGTATTATCAAGTGCATATTTATCAAAATTAAATAGGAAGGGAAACTAAAAGTTAGTCGTAGATATTCTTAATTGAAAATCATTCTTACTTAGGAATATGTAATTAATTGATTGTATTTTAGGAAATTTTGAAACTTTAAACGTATAAAATTTGTTAAGATTTACAAGAATTAAATAAAGTCATTTTATATTTTCTTTCATCATTAATATAATGTTAAATTAATCCTTTTCCTCGATTACTATTATATTCTATTAAAATAAATTATATATATAATTTTAATACAGTGTTAAAAATCATAAATATATTTAATAGATATTAATGTTCAGTCATATTCTTAATGATTAATGAGCCCTTTTTTTTTAATATGACTCTTTGTTTTCTTATATTCACCCCTATTTTGTTTAGTTTCAAAAGTTAATTAAGAATATTACGTTCCTTATTTCATTTCTTTTTGAATTTATTCTTTTATTCTTTTCTTTTTAAATTAATGAAGAGATTATATTCTAACTTATGAAATATACCAAATGTATATTAAATGCGATAATAACTTGACTCACAAAAATGAGTGAACCTTTTTATGTTTAATATTCTTGAAATTGAATCAAATATTAATTAAATGAATGTTTAGATCATAATATATCATGTATTAAAATTGATTTTTTTATAATTTCACAGACATATTATAATAATGAATAAAATTATTTGTAAGATCAATATAATCATCAATAAAAAAACTCATCGATCACTTTGATGTATGTATTCATGAATTACATTAATTACTACTAGAATTATAAATTATACCGTATTATAATTAATTACCACTAGAATTAGTAAGGATTAATATTCATCAAATAGTCGTATTCATGAATTACATTAATTATAACTAGGAATTAATAATGTCCAAATTTCATTCTTACCTTACATCAATCAGTGCATGCATGTCTTGTAGTACGTAGTAATTAACAACAACGTGGATGCCACTGGCTATATATATATACACGTGTTGTAATTAACCGAAACACTAACGTTTTGATTTCGTTATTAATATTTATGAACTTTAATGGAAGAGAAGTATATTTTATTTTATTGATACGTATGTGTGTATATATATATACAAGAAAACACACAACAAATAAGGAAAGAATCAACTAATAAAGAATTGTAATCTTCGATCTCCTAAATAAAAACTGATGTGATATTTTGAGATATGGGAGATCGGTCATTAAATATCTTAGTATCAATCAAGATATATTACTAATAATATTGGTATAAAAAAGAACAAGGGTACGTAGAGTGATATATGCGTATTATATTACCATATGCCATAAACCCACTCACTCACTTTCACATTCCCTCATTGTTGTACTTTCATCTTCCCTCATTGTGAATACAATGGTGCATAAATCCAATGAAATAGTTCTCCTTTACTTTGGTGCTCTGTGCTTGCTTGCTAGCCTTTTTTTTCTTACAAATTACATTGGCGAGCAAGACGAAGGTTTCACGGGCAAGATTCCTTGTGCTACTTCAATGTACGTTGTTGGTCTATTGATTTTAGTTCAACCGGTATGACTAAAGCTGGATTATTTAGGACCCGGTGACTACGTTTCTGCTCGCTATCACCCTGCTATAAATACAATGGGAGTGATTGTTGCTGGTTGGGGATGCGTAGTCACTCAAGGAAGTTACAACACCTTCTCGATGTTGGCAACCATGTTTGGAGCTTTATCTTTCTTCTTTTTTATAGTGTTTGTGAGGCCTATATCTGTGGATTATGGGCTATTGCATATGTTTTACGGCTTGGGGTACCAATTTTCATATGACGAGACACAAATTTCGACATTTGTGGTTTGCTCAATTATGTGCACCTTTTTCATTGTCGTCAGGCTTATCCTTGATATTTTTGCCCAATATGCCATAGCAGCAGCTGCGGATTCCTCTTCGGGTCCAGATTCGGGTCTTGCCGTATAGTCATGTCATTGTATGAATATTATATGCATTTATCTATTTACGTTTTGTTGCCATCTCAAAGTGTGCTGACTTATAGTTAGTTCCTTTTACTGCTGCAAAAGCAAGCTTGTTCTTAAAACAAGTGCAACACCCACTTAGTTAAAGTCAACAAGAGTAAAACATAACAACTTGAACACAAATCCAGAAAGGCGACAACACAAAGTAATACATCAGAACACAAAAGTTCTCCGATTAGCAAGGCAACTCCTCGGACTCCCTTTTGGGTTGAGGTGTAACATCAGGGACAACGTATGTCATGTATCTGTAGATACTTAAACCAAAGCTGAAGCTCAAAGCCATGACGCTAACAAACAACTCCCCACACACCAGATAACAAAATATCTGCATCGCTAATCCCACACATACGTCTAATTCAGTAATTATTTAATGTTTTGCGTGGACTATCCTCTTGATTTCATTGCTTATAATTAATAAGAGGATTTATTTTAGTAAATTCTTTTAGTGCACATGTTAGTGATATCCGTATTATCAAGTGCATATTTATCACAATTAAATAGGAATGGAAACTAAAAGTTAGTCGTAGATATTCTTAATTGAAATCATTCTTACTTAGGAATATGTAATTAATTGATTGTATTTTAGGAAATTTTGAACCTTTACACGTATAAAATTTTGTTAAGATTTACAGGAATTAAATAAAGTCATTTTTTATTTTATTTCATCATTAATAAAATGTTAAATTAATCCTTTTCCTCGATTACTATTATATTCTATTAAAATAAATTATATATTTAATTTTAATACAGTGTTAAAACTCATAAATATATTTAATAGATATTAATGATCAGTCATATTCTTGATGATTAAAGAGCCCTTTTTTTTTAATATGACTCTTTGTTTTCTTATATTCGCCCCTATTTTGTTTAGTTTCAAAAGTTAATTAAGAATATTACGTTCCTTATTTCATTTCTTTTTGAATTTATTCTTTTATTCTTTTCTTATTAAATTAATGAAGAGATTATATTCTAACTTATGAAATATACCAAATGTATATTAAATGCGATAATAACTTGAATCACAAAAATGTGTGAACCTTTTTATGTTTAATATTCTTGAAATTGAATCAAATATGAATTAAATGAAAGTTTAGATCATAATATATCATGTATTAAAATTGATTTTGTTATAATTTCACAGACATACTATAATAATGAAGACAATTATTTGTAAGATCATTATAATCATCAATAAAAAAACTCATCGATCACTTTGATGTATATATTCATGAATTACAATAATTACCACTAGAATTATAATTTATACCGTATTATAATTAATTACCACTAGAATTAGTAAGGATTAATATTCATCAAATAGTCGTATTCATGAATTACATTAATTATTACTAGGAGTTGATAATGTCCAAATTTCATTCTTACCTTACATCAATCAGTGCATGCATGTCTTGTAGTACGTAGTAATTAACAGCAACTTGCATGCCACTGGCTATATATATATATACACGTGTTGTAATTAACCGAAACACTAACGTTTTGATTTCGTTATTAATATTTATGAACTTTACTGGAAGAGAAGTATATTTTATTTTATTGATACGTATGTGTGTATATATATATATAAGAAAACACACGACAAATAAGGAAAGAATCAACTAATAAAGAATTGTGATCTTCGATCTCCTAAATAAAAACTGATGTGATATTCTGAGATATGGGAGATCAGCCATTAAATATCTTAGTATCAATCAAGATATATTACTAATAATATTGGTATAAAAAAGAGCAAGGGTACGTAGAGTGATATATGCGTATTATATTACCATAGGCCATAAATCCACTCACTCACTTTCACATTCCCTCATTGTTGTACTTTACTCTTCCCTCATTGTGACTACAATGGTGCATAAATCCAATGAAAAAGTTCTTCTTTACTTTGGTGCTCTGTGCTTGCTTGCTAGCCTCTTTTTTCTTACCATTTACATTGGCGAGCAAGATGATGGTTTCACGGGCAAGATTATTTAGGACCCGGTGACTACGTTTCTGCTCGCTATCACCCTGCTATAAATGCAGTGGGAGTGATTGTTGCTAGTTGTGGATGTGTAGTCACTCAAGGAGGTTACAACACGTTCTCTATTTTGGCAACCTTGTCTGGAGCTTTATCTTTTTTCTTTATTATAGTGTTTGTGAGGCTTATATCTTTGGATTACGGGCTATTGCATATGCTTTGTGTCTTGGTGTACCGATTTTTATATGATGAGACACAAATTTTGACATTTGTGGATTGCTCAATTATCTGTACCCTTGTCATTGTCGTCAGGCTAATCCTTCATATTTTTTGCCCGAGATGCCATAGCAGCTGCTGCGGATTCCGCTTATGGTTTAGATTCGGGTCTTGCCATATAGTCATGTCATTGTATGAATATTATGTGCATTTATCTATTTACGTTTTGTTGCCATCTCAAAGTGTGCTGGCTTATAGTTAGTTCCTTTTACTGCTGCAAAAGCAAGCTTGTTCTTGAAACAAGTGCAATACCCTCTTAGTTAAAGTCAACAAGAGTAAAACACAACAACTTGAACACAACTCCAGAAATGCGACAACACAAAGTAATACATCAGAACACATAAGTTCTCTTCGGACTCTCTTTTGGGTTGAGGAGTAACATCAGGGACAACGTATGTCATGTATCTGTAGATACTTAAAACAAAGCAGAAGCTCAAAGCCATGACCCTAACAAACAACTCCCACACACCAGATAACAAAATATCTGCATCGCTAATCCCACACATACGTCTAATTCAGTAATTAATTAATGTTTTGCGTGGACCATCCTCTTGATTTCATTGCTTATAATTAATAAGAGGATTTATTTTAGTAAATTCTTTTAGTGCACATGTTAGTGATATTCGTATTATCAAGTGCATATTTATCACAATTAAATAGGAAGGGAAACTAAAAGTTAGTCGTAGATATTCTTAATGGAAAATCATTCTTACTTAGGAATATGTAATTAATTGATTGTATTTTAGGAAATTTTAAAACTTTACATGTATAAAATTTTGTTAAGATTTACAGGAATTAAATAAAGTCATTATTTATTTTCTTTCATCATTAATATAATGTTAAATTAATCCTTTTCCTCGATTACTATTATATTCTATTAAAATAAATTATATATTTAATTTTAATACAGTGTTAAAAATCATAAATATATTTAATAGATATTAATGTTCAGTCATATTCTTAATGATTAAAGAGCCCTTGTTTATTTTAATATGACTCTTTGTTTTCTTATATTCACCCCTATTTTGTTTAGTTTCAAAAGTTAATTAAGAATATTACGTTCCTTATTTCATTTCTTTTTGAATTTATTCTTTTATTCTTTTCTTTTTAAATTAATGAAGAGATTATATTCTAACTTATGAAATATACCAAATGTATATTAAATGCGATAATAACTTGACTCACAAAAATGAGTGAACCTATTCATGTTTAATATTCTCTAAATTGAATCAAATATGAATTAAATGAAAGTTTAGATCATAATTTATCATGTATTAAAATTGATTTTTTTATAATTTCACAGACATATTATAATAATGAAGACAATTATTTGTAAGATCAATATAATCATCAATAAAAAAACTCATCGATCACTTTGATGTATGTATTCATGAATTACATTAATTACCACTAATATTATAATTTATACCTTATTATAATTAATTACCACTAGAATTAGTAAGGATTAATATTCATCAAATAGTCGTATTAATGAATTACATTAATTATAACTAGGAGTTGATAATGTCCAAATTTCATTCTTACCTTACATCAATCAGTGCATGCATGTCTTGTAGTACGTAGTAATTAACAGCAACATGCATGCCACTGGCTATATATATATATACACGTGTTGTAATTAACCGAAACACTAACGTTTTGATTTTGTTATTAATATTTATATACTTTACTGGAAGAGAAGTGTATTTAATTTTATTGATACGTATGTGTATATATATATACAAAAAAACACACAACAAATAAGGAATGAATCAACTAATAAAGAATTGTGATCTTCGATCTCCAAAATAAAAACTATTGTGATATTCTGAAATATGGGAGATCAGTCATTAAATATCTTAGTATCAATCAAGATATATTACTAATAATATTGGTATAAAAAAAAAGCAAGGGTACGTAGAGTGATATATGTGTATTATATTACCATATGCCATAAACCTACTCACTCACTTTCACATTCCCTCATTGTTGTACTTTACTCTTCCTTCATTGTGACTACAATGGTGCATAAATCCAAAGAAATAGTTCTCCTTTACTTTGGTGCTCTGTTCTTGCTTGCTAGCCATTTTTTTTTTACCATTTACATTGGCGAGCAAGATGAAGGTTTCACGGGCAAGATTGCTTGTGCTACCTCAATGTATGTTGTTGGTCTATTGATTTTAGTTCAAAAGGTGTTACAAAAGCTGGATTATTTAGGACCCAATGACTATGTTTCTGCTCGCTATCACCCTGCTATAAATGCAGTGGGAGTGAATTTTGCTGGTTGGGGATGCGTAGTCACTCAAGGAGGTTACAACACCTTCTCGATTTTGGCAACCATGTCTGGAACTTTATCTTTCTTCTTTTTAATAGTGTTTGTGAGGCCTATATCTGTGGATTACGGGATATTGCATATGCTTTTCGTGCTGGGGTACCGATTTTCATATGACGAGACACAAATTTCGACATTTGTGGTTTGCTCAATTATCTGTACCCTTGTCATACTCGTCATGCTAATCCTTGATATTTTTTTCCCGAGATGCCATAGAAGCTGCTGCGGATTCCGCTCCGAGTCCAGATTCGGGTCTTGCCGTATAGTTATGGCATTGTATGAATATTATGTGCATTTATCTATTTACGTTTTGATGTCATCTCAAAGTGTGCTGATTTATAGTTAGTTCCTTTTACTGCTTCAAAAGGAAGCTTGTTCTTGAAACAAGTGCAGCACCCTCTTAGTTAAAGTCAACAAGTGTTAAACACAACAACTTTAACACAAATCCAGAAAGGCGACAACACAAAGTAATACATCAGAACACAAAAGTTTTTCGATTAGCAAGGCAACTCCTCGGACTCCCCTTTGGGTTGAGGTGTAACATCAGGGACAACGTATGTCATGTATCTGTAGATACTTAAACCAAAGCTGAAGCTCAAAGCCATGACCCTAACAAACAACTCCCCACACACCAGATAACAAAATATCTGCATCGCTAATCCCACACATACGTCTATTTCAGTAATTAATTAATGTTTTGCGTGGACCATCCTCTTGATGTCATTGCTTATAATTAATAAGAGGATTTATTTTAGTAAATTCTCTTAGTGCACATGTTAGTGATATCTGTATTATCAAGTGCATATTTATCAAAATTAAATAGGAAGGTAAACTAAAAGTTAGTCGTAGATATTCTTAATGGAAAATCATTCTTACTTAGGTATATGTAATTAATTGATTGTATTTTAGGAAATTTTAAAACTATACACGTATAAAATTTTGTTAAGATTTCCAGGAGTTAAATAAAGTCATTATTTATTTTCTTTCATCATTAATATCATGTCAAATTAATCCTTTTCCCCGATTACTATTATATTCTATTAAAATAAATTATATATTTAATTTTAATACAGTGTTAAAAATCATAAATATATTTAATAGATATAATGTTCAGTCATATTCTTAAAGATTAAAGAGCCCTTTTTTTTTTAATATGACTCTTTGTTTTCTTATTATATTCACCCCTATTTTGTTTAGTTTCAAAAAGTAATTAAGAATATTACTTTCCTTATTTCATTTCTTTTTGAATTTATTCTTTTATTCTTTTCTTTTTAAATTAATGAAGAGATTATATTCTAACTTATGAAATATACCAAATGTATATTAAATGCGATAATAACTTGACTCACAAAAATGAGTGAACCTTTTCATGTTTAATATTCTTGAAATTGTCTCAAATATGAATTAAATGAAAGTTTAGATCATAATATATCATGTATTAAAATTGATTTTTTTATAATTTCACAGACATATTATAATAATGAAGACAATTATTTGTAAGATCAATATAATCATCAGTAAAAAAACTCATCGATCACTTTGATGTATGTATTCATGAATTACATTAATTACCACTAAAATTATAATTTATACCTTATTATAATTAATTACCACTAAAATTAGTAAGGATTAATATTCATCAAATAGTCGTATTCATGAATTACATTAATTATAACTAGGAGTTGATAATGTCCAAATTTCATTCTTACCTTACATCAATCAGTGCATGCATGTCTTGTAGAACGTAGTAATTAACAACAACGTGCATGCCACTGGCTATATATATATATACGTGTGTTGTAATTAACCGAAACACTAACGTTTTGAGTTCGTTATTAATATTTATGAACTTTACTGGAAGAGAAGTATATTTTATTTTATTGATACGTATGTGTGTATATATATATATACAAGAAAACACACAACAAATAAGAAAAAAATCAACTAATAAAGAATTGTGATTTTCGATATTCTATATAAAAACTGATGTGATATTCTTTGATATGGGAGTTCAGTCATTAAATATCTTAGAATCAATCAAGATATATTACTATTAATATTGGTATAAAAAAGAGCAAGGGTACGTAGAGTGATATATGCGTATTATATTACCATATGCCATAAACCCACTCACTCACTTTCACATTCCCTCATTGTTGTACTTTCATCTTCCCTCATTGTGACTTCAATGGTGCATAAATCCAATGAAACAGTTCTTCTTTACTTTGGTGCTCTGTGCTTTCTTGCTAGCCTTTTTTTTCTTACAATTTACATTGGTGAGCAAGATTAAGGTTTCACGGGCAAGATTGCTTGTTCTACCTCAATGTACGTTGTTGGTCTATTGATTTTAGTTCAACCGGTGTTACAAAAGCTTGATTATTTAGTACCCGGTGACTACGTTTCTTCTCGCTACCACCCTGCTATAAATGCAGTGGGAGAGATTGTTGCTGGTTGGGGATGCGTAGTCACTCTAGGAGGTTGCAACACCTTCTCGATGTTGGCAACCATGTCTGGAGCTTTATCTGTCTTATTTTTTATAGTGTTTGTGAGGCCTATATTTGTGGATTACGGGCTATTGCATATGCTTTGCCGCTTGGGGTACCGATTTTCATATGGCGAGACACAAATTTCGATATTTGTGGTTTTCTCAATTATCTTCACCCTTGTCATTGTCGTCAGGCTAATCCTTGATATTTTTGCTCGAGATGCCATAGCAGCTGCTGCGGATTCCTCTTCGGATTCACATTTGGGTCTTACCGTATAGTCATGTCATTGTATGAATATTATGTGCATTTATCTATTTATGTTTTGTTGACATCTCAAAGTGTGTTGATTTATAGTTAGTTCATTTTACTGCTGCAAAAGCAAGCTTATTCTTGAAACAAGTTCAACACCCTCTTAGTTAAAGTCAACAAGAGTAAAACACAACAACTTGAACACAAATCCAGAAAGGCGACAACACAAAGTAATACATCAGAACACAAAAGTTCTCCGATTAGCAAGGCAACTCCTCGGACTCCCTATTGGGTTGATGTGTAAAATCTGGGACAACGTATGTCCTGTATCTGTAGATACTTAAACCAAAGCAGAAGCTCAAAGCCATGACGCTACCAAACAACTCCCCACACACTAGATAACAAAATATCTGCATCGCTAATCCCACTCATATGTCTATTTAAGTAATTGATTAATGTTTTCCGTGGACCATCTTCTTGATTTCATTGCTTATAATTAATAAGAGGATTTATTTTACTAAATTCTTTTAGTGCACATGTTAGTTATATCCGTATTATCAAGTGCATCTTTATCACAATTAAATAGGAAGGGAAACTAAAAGTTAGTCGTAGATATTCTTAATTGAAAATCATTCTTACTTAGGAATATGTAATCAAATGATTGTACTTTAGGAGATTTTGAAACTTTACACGTATAAAATTTCGTTAAGTTTTACAGGAATTAAATAAAGACATTTTTTATATTCTTTCATCATTAACATAATGTTAAATTAATCCTTTTCATCGATTACTATTATATTCTATTAAAATGAATTATATATTTAATTTTAATACAGTGTTAAAAATCATAAATATATTTAATAGATATTAATGTTCAGTCATATTCTTGATGATTAAAGAGTCCTTTTTTTTAATATGACTCTTTGTTTTCTTATATTCACCTCTATTTTGTTTATTTTCAAAAGTTAATTAAGAGTATTACGTTCCTTATTTCATTTCTTTTTGAATTTATTCTTTTATTCTTTTCTTTTTAAATTAATGAAGAGATTATATTCTAACTTATGAAATATACCAAATGTATATTAAATGCGATAATAACTTGACTCACAAAAATGAGTAAACCTTTTTATGTGTAATATTCTTGAAATTGAATCAAATATTAATTAAATGAATGTTTAGGTCATAATATATCATGTATTAAAATTGATTTTTTTATAATTTCACAGACATATTATAATAATGAAGACAATTATTTGTAAGATCAATATAATCATCAATAAAAAATATCATTGATCCCTTTGATGTATGTATTCATGAATTACATTAATTACCACTAGAATTATAATTTATACCGTATTATAATTAATTACCACTAGAATTATTAAGGATTAATATTCATTAAATAGTCGTATTCAAGAATTACATTAATTATCACTTGGAGTTGATAATGTCCAAATTTCATTCTTACCTTACATCAATCAGTGCATGCATGTCTTGTAGTACGTAGTAATTAACAGCAACGTGCATGCCACTGGCTATATATATATAGACACGTGTTGTAATTAACCAAAACACTAACGTTTTGATTTCGTTATTAATATTTATGAACTTTACTGGAAGAGAAGTATATTTTATTTTATTGATATGTATGTGTGTATATATATATACAAGAAAACACACAACAAATTAGGAAAGAATCAACTAATAAAGAATTGTGATCTTCGATCTCCTAAATAAAAACTGATTTGATATTCTGAGATATGAGAGATCTGTCATTAAATATCTTAGTATCAATCAAGATATATTTCTAATAATATTGGTATAAAAAAGAGCAAGGGTACGTAGAGTGATATATGCGTATTATATTACCATATGTAATAAACCCACTCACTCACTTTCACATTCCCTCATTGTTGTACTTTCATCTTCCCTCATTGTTACTACAATGGTGCATAAATCTAGTGAAACAGCTCTTCTTTACTTTGATGCTCTGTGCTTGCTTGCTACCCTTTTTTTTCTTACCATTTACATTGGCGAGCAAGATGAAGGTTTCACAGGCAAGATTGTTTGTTCTACTTCAATATACGTTTTTGGTCTATTGATTTTAGTTCAACCGGTGTTACAAAAGCTCGATTATTTAGGACCCGGTGACTACGTTTCTGCTCGCTATCACCCTTCTATAAATGCAGTGGGAGTGATTGTTGCTGATTGGGGATGCGTAGTCACTCAAGGAGGTTACAACACCTTCTTGATGTTGGCAACCATGTCTGGAGCTTTATCTGTCTTTTTTTATAGTGTTTGTGAGGCCTATATCTTTGGATTATGGGCTATTGCATATGCTTTGTGGCTTGGGGTACGGATTTTCATATGACGAGATACAAATTTTGATATTTGTGGTTTGCTCAATTATCTGCACCCTTGTCATTATCGTCAGGATAATACTTGATATATTTGCCCGAGATACCATAGCAGCTCTTACGGATTCCGCTTCGGGTCTTGCCGTATAGTCATGTCATTGTATAAATATTATGTGCTTTAATCTATTTACGTTTTGTTGCCATCTCAAAGTGTGCTGACTTATAGTTAGTTCCTTTTACTGCTGCAAAAGCAATCTTGTTCTTGAAACAAGTGCAGCACCCTCATAGTATAAGTCAACACGAGTAAAACACAACAACTTGAACACAAATCCAGAAAGGCGACAACACAAAGTAATACATCAGAAAACAAAAGTTCTCCAATTAGCAAGGCAATTCCTAGGACTCCCTTTTGGGTTGAGGTGTAACATCAAGGACAATGTATGTCATGTATCTGTAGATACTTAAACCAAAGAAAAAAATCAAAGCCATGACCCTAACAAACAACTCCCCACACATCAGATAACAAAATACCTGCATCGTTAATCCTACACTTACGTCTATTTCAGTAATATCATACTATGCTCTGTCCATGAAGTGGGCAATGAGGATGAAAATAGAAAGATAGGGACATGTTCAGAATCCACAAGTAGCAATAGAGATACATCCTCCTCCCCAAACTTCCACACCAGAAACTGATGCCGGACTGAAGCGATTAATTAGCACCGGAATGAACTCAATTATAAACTTCACCTTCGCGCCCACTAACTGAAAAAGTGTGTAGGTGTTCCACTAAATCACATTATAGAACACGACGCCTTCAGTGTATCTAAACCACAATAAAAAAATAAAATTAACAACACATATGTATTATTGCTGCAACCAAACCCTAAAGTTGCAGTTTACAATTTCACCAAAAAGTAAGCTGCATGCAAACTGATTTGGACATCACTTCTATTAAATAGGATGACTCATCCTTGTATGGACTAATTGTGTTCCATACATGCAGAGCTTTAGAGGAAATAAAAGTGGACTTCGAAGAAAACCATTACGTATTGCAAGTATGTCCTATATATACCTAACGAAATCCTCTTAAACAGTCTCTTAATACCTACATGATAGAAGGATTCGTCCAATACTAAATATACCGGCCATAGGGCTCAACTATAACAAGTGAGCACCAAGTGTGAGCCTTATTGAAAATGGCCTAGCAAACGATCTATCTTTCTAATAAGAGCAAGGACGCAACAGCTGCACGAAAGGTTTACATCAGTGCAAATGATCCTTGACCATTTTTATTTTCTTCAGTGATGTTTCAAAGGCTTAAGAAGATAATATCATGAATATTTCCCACATATGCTGCAATCTATCAATCATAGTTAGAATTTGAATTCCTCTACGGTTCATCGAAACTAACAGGTGATGCCTCAATTTTTCAATCATCTTTGAGAATATGATGGTCATTGAGAGTAATTATGAGGTGGGAATATACTTATTTGACAAACAACGAATCTTAACACTTATTATCATACATCACCTATTTGATTACTACAATACATGATTGTTGATGAACTGCGGGGATAAACTGATGGAATGCAATTACTGACTTCCCTACAGAAATGATGATCACACTACATGCAGCGACAACTAAAATAAGTAGCATATACGAACTAAAATTTAATATTGCTCGAGTGTAACAAGTGTATGCCAACTTCTGAACAATCTAGTAAAAGAACAGTTGTGATCACCAAAATGAGTTGCCTATTGCCTCAAAGGAGATAGGTCTAAAATAAAAAAATATAACAATTTTACCTTTTCAGCAGCTGATATGTTGCCTGCCTCTTCCTCCAGCTTCTCTCTCAGCAAGTGCTCCAACACCAGTAGACATTACCTACCACATGGAAGACATAATTTACAAAATGTATAACATCATTGGAATACTTCATTATCAATGCTGACGATGCAGGGAGAAAAGAGGTAATAAGAATTCCCTGCAAATATTTTCTAGATCACCAAACTTCGATTTATACAATTGGATGTTAGGTTGTAAAATATATTACAAGAAGTTTCCCTCTGGTGTTTTTCACTGCCAAGAAAGCAGCCTAAAGTAATAAGACGAAAATAACAAAAACTATTACTTTATATTCCAAAATTGATTCGACTTAAATTACTCACCTGCATGCAGTAACACAATAATGCAGTTTTCAGATTTTCAGGGTCGATATATCATTCACTAGCCTTAAATCTTCTTTATTTTATCTTATTTCTATCAATAGCCTAAACCTGCCTTTATTTCTTTGCCAGAGAAAGTGGCCAAATCACTAATAGATCTCTCAACGTGAGCCTCATTCTATCTAGAAGAAATAGCTTCGTGGATCTGATTGATAAAGTTGTTTTGTCGGTTGATATCCTCATGCCCAGTGTGCGGGTAAGGGCTCACCTATTTTTATATTTTTCACAAGGGAAGGGTATCTGGATCATAGGGTAATATATGGCTGAATGGGTGCCTGCAAATGCCAAAAGAAATATAGGAGGTATCCTCTAACCTTGTGATAAGAGAGTGACGATGACATGAACAAATTTAATTGGTGAACGATCTGTGTCCTGTCTCTTTAAGTTTATCAACAACAATTATCTACGAATTTTTACAAGTTTGTCATGTAGAGTATTCATACCTTGACTGCAGCACTAAAAGCTGAATCAGCAGTTCTGTTATGCTCGAACATTGTTAAGATGTTTTCAAGAAGAAGCTCTAGATGTTGACGACACTGGAAATGCAAAAAAAGTAACCATTTTTTTCAGTAAACAACAACAAACCCAGTGTATTCCCACAAAGTGGGGTCTGGGGAGGGTAGAATGTACGCAGTCCATATAGGTACCTCTGAAGAAGTAGAGAGGTTGTTTCCGATAGACCCCCGGCTCAAGATAAAGAATAGTAAACAAGATCGTAATGAAACATGAAACGGGATGGATGGCATAACAGAATAAGAGACGAGAAATAATACAAATAGAAATAAGAGAAATAGAAATAAGAAACAGGAAATAAGGAATAAGACACCCACATAGTAGTACCATACACTCACAAACCAAAGACACCCACCACACCAAACTCTCTCGACTAGGTACTCCTCCTATGAACACAGTCCTAGGATTACTAACTTGGCTATACAAAAGCTCTCCTAACTACTTGCTACGAATCACCCACACACACTAGCCTTCTACCCTTATACTCGACCTCCACACCTTCCTATATAAGGTCATATCCTCAGTAAGCTGTAACTGTTCCATGTCATGTCTAATCGCCGCCCTTCAGTATTTCAGTAAAAAGTGAATTAAAAAAATAACCTCTGAGAGTTTATTGCTATCTCTCTTGGCTTCTTCCTTTCTCTCCTTCTTCTACTTACTGATTCGGTTATTCCTCCACAACTTTATCTGCAAGAAATTTACTGCTATCTTGCCTAATTACTCTATCTGCTAGCATGTGCTTACATTAAAAATAAACATCCAGTCACCTCAACAAATTTAGTATGAATGAAGTTATTCCATAAGGATTTCCACTAGAAAAAATAGAAGGTTGTATAGTAATCTGCCTTTAATCTAAAGACATCACCAATTATAAATGAATAAAGTTACCACTAATAATCAACGGACTTACAGGAAGATCAAAAAGAGCTTGCTTATTGCACTGCAAGCAGCTGCAGTTGCACCAGTCTAGTCTGTATGTCCATATTCATGGAGACATCAATAAGGAAGAAATATATAGCAGGCATTGGATCGCGCACCTTTAGACCAAGTTTCCAAGTTATCACTTAAAAGTAAAAACATAACTCCTATCATATATCAAAGAAAATTACCCAACACTATTTAAGTGATTTAAACCTTGATGTGAGAGAAAAAAATTAAAATTAGCTCCTATAAGCAATATTTTGGCTATATCACCCTTGCATTAACATATACTAGCAGCTTAGAAGTGAAAACAAATTAAGCTTTAACCTCGAAAATGAAAGTGTCTAAGATTTAAGTAGTAAGAGAAATATCACCTTCTTTTTTGTCCTTCGCCTTCATCCTTAGCTTGACATCCTCATTTTCATCTTCTTTGATCATCTTCAGCAACCTGTCTAATAAAACATGACATTATAACAACAACAAAATATCCAGTATATTTCCACAAAGTGGACGGGGTCTGGAGACGGTAAAGTGGACGCAGTCCATACCACTGACACAGACAAAGTAGAGAGAGAGGCTACTTCTGATAGACCCCTTTGCTCAGGAGGACTAATAACAGGAGAGAAAATATTGGAAAAAACAAAAAAAATGAAGTCAGTCACATACCAATAGATAGTTAAAAAAAAAGACATCCACAGATTAATGTTATACACAGCCTATCCAAAAAACACAAACAAGAAATTAAATGAATTTGCTTGAAATAACAAAGATTAAAGCATTTCAGCTGTTGTTGGCAGCACAACAGGCAACTCTATTACCTCAGGTGGTGGTCTGTCTGGTTTTCCAGCAGTATCTTCAGTCTCAACTGAACCTCTTACCAGTTCAAGGCCCTCTGAAGTTCCGCCAATTGTGTCGATGCTATTAATAACTTCCAGTGCAGACAATGCCGACCTGAAAACCAAAGCAACTAATTTGGACAACTTCAATGGCAGTTCTTTCAACTTTTGCGAGCTCATCATTTGCATCTACAAGTCCTGGAAATAGTAATTTTGGTTTTAGTTCATCAGGAATGTCAATAGTTACTATGGCTAGCATCCAGCCTCAGAGTTCTCTTTTCAGCACAGGAGGTTAGTCACTTGTTAGTGTTCAAACTTCTCTCGCTGGATCAGAGAATACCACAGTCTCACAGAGCACTCCTGCTCATTTTGGATCTTCTACTACATTACCAGAAGTGGGAAACGATATCTTTCTCCTCAGTTGGTTCTTCTTCAAGTAATACTGGCTTAGTTTCTGCTGCTGCTTCAGCTAGCAACCCCGTTGGCTCAAGCGCTGCTACTTTTGGGAACTTTAGTTTTGGGGCATGTTCTTCAGCCTCATCTATGACGGTTGGTCAGTTCAGTTGGCCCTGGCTGTGGGACAATTCAACTGGCGTTTGCTTTTGGTGTAGTCCTGCACTGTCCGCAGCCACCTCTGCACTTGCCACTTCCAGCGATGCTACTTCTTCTATGTTTAGTTTTGGTGATAATTATTTATCTTCCTCTACAAAGGCCATCGACACCTCTACCTGCCCTATCCCTAGCACATATAATTTTGGTGTTTGGGATAAACTTCTTACCTTTCAATGCCTTTTACTCATTATTGAGCCTTTCTATCATGATTCAACAACTGTCACTTTCCTTGATAAGAGTTGTTGACCGATCTCCTATGATGTTATAAATATGTGCATGTATATGAATGTTGTTTTACTGCTTTAGTCTATAGGTGAGTTTGATAATCAAATTTTCTTTCACATATCTATCCCGTACAATAATTGAACTTAAGTGTGAGATTCAGTTAGATTTTTTATAATTGCACTATTGCAGCATGTTCCCGTTCATAGTTGCTGAAGCACGGGCTAGCTACATGGTTTTAGATTCCAAAAAGTTTTCCAGATGTGGGATTAATCTCGTAGAGAGTGCCTCAGACGTGAGTTAGTTGCTCAGACAGAGTTAGTATATGTTTACCACCATACTAGAGTTCCTAAGGTATGTTATGATTGCAGGGAGGATGGTCATTTTAGTAGGGAGTGCCCTCGGCATCAGTTGGTCAGCCAATTGGAGTCAGTTCATGTTTTTCGCTAAGTTAGGGCTTCAGGAGTTTGCTACGACTGCAGAGAGATCGGTCATTGGTCCAAAGAGTTTACCATGCGTAGAATTATTAATCATTCAGATCAGTCTCGTAAAGACTGCCTCAGACGTGAGTTGGTTGCTCAGAGAGAGTTAGCATCTTTTTCCCACCATCCTAGAATTCCTAAGTTGTGTTATGATTGCAGGGAGGATGGTCGTTTTAGTAGGGAGTTCCCTTGGCATCAGTTGGTCTACCAATTAGAGTCAGCTCACATTTCTCGCCAAGTTAGGGCTTTAGGAGTTTGCTACGACTGCAAAGATATCGGTCATTGGTACAAAGGGTTTCCCATGTGTGGCATTATTAGTCATTCAGCTCATTCAAATCAGTCTCGTAGAGACTGCCTCAGACGTGAGTTGGTTTCTCAGAGAGAGTTAGCATATGTTTACCGCCATCCTAGAGTTCCTAAGGTATGTTATGACATGGTTGTTTTAGTAGGGAGTACCCTCGGCATCAATTGGTCAGCCAATTGGGGTCAGCTCATGTTTCTCGCTAAGTTAGAGCTTTAGGAGTTTGCTACGATTGCAAAGATATCGGTCATTGGTCCAAAGAGTTTCCCATGTGTGGGATTATTAGTCATTCAGCTCATTCAAATCAGTCTCGTAGAGACTGCCTCAGACGTGAGTTGGTTGCTCAGAGAGAGTTAGCATATATTTCCCACCATCCTAGAATTCCTAAGGTATGTTATGATTGTAGGGAGGATGGTCGTTTTAGTAGGGAGTGCCCTCTGCATCAGTTGGTCAACCAATTGTACTCAACTCATTTTTCTTGCTAAGTTAGGGCTTCAGAAGTTTGCCACGATTGCAGAGAGATCGGTCATTGGTCCAAAGAGTTTCCCATGCGTGGGATTATTAGTCATCCAGCTCATTCAGATCAATCTTTTAGAGACTGCCTCAAACGTGAGTTGGTTGCTCAGAGAGAGTTAGCATATGTTTCCCGCCATCCTAAAGTTTCTAAGGTGTGTTATGAGATGGTTGTTTTAGTAGGGAATGCCCTCGGCATCAGTTGGTCAGCCAATTGTACTCAACTCATTTTTCTTGCTAAGTTAGGGCTTCAGGAGTTTGCTACGACTGCAGAGAGATCATTCATTGTTCCAAAGAGTTCCCCATGCGTGGGATTATTAGTCATCCAGCTCATTCAGATCAGTCTTGTAGAGACTACCTCAGCCGTGAGTTGATTGGTCAGAGAGAGTTAGCATATGTTTCTCTCCATCCTAGAGCTCCTAAGGTGTGTTATGAGATGGTCATTTTAGTAGGGAGTGTCCATGTATTAGTTGGTCAGCCAATTATACTCAGCTCATGTTTCTCTCTAAGTTAGGGCTTCAGGAGTTTATTACGACTGCAGAGAGATCGATCATTGGTCCAAAGAGTTTCCCATGCGTGGGATTATTAGTCACCCAGCTCATTCAAATCAGTCTCGTAGAAACTTCCTCAGACGTGAGTTGGTTGCTCAGAAAGAGTTAGCATATGTTTCCCACCATCCTAGAATTCCTAAGGTATGTTATGATTGCAGGGATGATGGTCATTTTAGTAGGGAGTGCCCTCGGCATCAGTTGGTCAGCCAATTGTACTCAGCTCATGTTTCTCGCTAAGTTAGGGCTTCAGGAGTTTGCTACGACTGTAGCAAGATCGGTCATTGGTCCAATGAGTTTTCCATGCGTGGAATAATTTTTAGTCATTCAGCTCATTCAGATCAGTCTCGTAGCGTTAGATCCTTTTAGCCATAACGTATTAGATATTCATTTAATTAAACGTAACCTTCTCCAATTTAGTCTTTGTTAGTGTATCTTAATTAAAATATCATTCGTTTAATACCATAAATCATTGTTCTTTTTTGTCAAATTGAACTACTCATAGTCACATCAACATTTTTTCTAATATAAATTAAACTCATTTTGATTGGCATAATTCACTTCACCTAAGAGATTGTTTATTCATTAGTCTCCATTCGAGTCACATCACCACCAGGTGTGATGATCACTTTGTTATGGATCCTTATATGACATTATAACAACATGCATATCCACAGTATACCTCCACAAAGTGGTCGGATGGGGTCTGGAGACAGTAAAGTGGACGCATTCCATACCACAAACGACACAGACAAAGTAGAGATCAGAGGCTGCTTCCGATAGACCCCTTGGCTCAGAAGAACTAATAACAGATCACATGTCAATAGTTAGTTAAAGAAATAATAATTAATGCTATACATAGTCTATCCAAAAAACACAAACAAGAAATTAAATGAATTTGCTTGAACTAACAAATATTAAAGTAAAATTGAATTAATAATACTAAAGGACTTTGCATGACATCCATATTTCTTTTAATAATTAATGACTTGTCCAAACAAATGGGACAAATAAGCTTTTAGTGCATAAAAGGAAAAAAGAAAAAAAAATTGACATAAAATTTGGAGTGAAATTGGATTTTACTAAATTTAGGCAAAAATTAGGACAAAGAAATTAAGAGAATATTAATAAAAGGGGTAGTGAATCATTTGCCCATCATCCGCTGTCAATTATGGTCAAAATTTATGCTATGTTAATTAAGAATATTATTTTCCTTATTTTTTTCTTTTTAATTTATCCTTTTATTCTTTTTTCTTATTAATTAATGAAGAGAATTATATTCTAACTTATGAAATATATTAAATAAAATATAAGGAAATACATTTTCTTTGTTAGATCTCTTATATGTATGTGAAATGGGGATATTTTATATATTAAAATGAAAATCTCTTATAAAAGTTCGTAAAACTGAAGTAAAGAACTCTAATGTACACCAAATAATACAGTCAGGTTCGAAAATAGATTAACAGATATATTTATAAAAAAAATAATTAAAAGCATTGGAATAATTTTACCTTAAATTAAATATATATTAATAAACTAACTCTCTTTCGCCCATCCCCCCCCTCTCTCTCTCTGTCTCTCTCTCTCTCTCTCTATATATATATATATATATATATATTCTTTTTTAATGTACATAAAAATGGTGATTTTTTTAATAAAAGAGCTAATGTTTAATTGCATATAACTTTTATTAACACTAAATTAAATAAATTCATCCAATAATAGAGAAAAGGATAACATGTCAAAAATTAATTAATGTTTTGCGTGGACCATCCTCTTGATTTCATTGCTTATAATTAATAAGACGATTTATTTTAGTAAATTCTTTTAGTGCACATGTTAGTGATATCCGTATTATCAAGTGCATATTTATCACAATTAAATAGGAAGGGAAACTAAAAGTTAGTCGTAGATATTCTTAATTGAAAATTATTCTTACTTAGGAATATGTAACCAAATGATTGTATTTTTGGAGATTTTAAAACTTTACACGTATAAAATTTCGTTAAGTTTTACAGGAATTAATTAAAGTCATTTTTGATATTATTTCATCATTAATATAATGTTAAATTAATCATTTTCCTGGAATACTATTATATTCTATTAAAATAAATTATATATTTAATTTTAAAACAGTGTTAAAAATCATAAATATATTTAATAGATATTAATGTTCAGTCATATTCTTGATGATTAAAGAGACGTTTTTTTTTAATATTACTCTTTGTTTTCTTATATTCACCCCTATTTTGTTTAGTTTCAAAAGTTAACCAATCAAATCAAAAGTATCTCTTTGAAATTAATGTTGAGTTTTTTATTTCCAATCAAATCAAAAGTATCTCAATTAATAATTGGCAAATCAAACTGTCCACATCTTTCGATAAATTACTTAAGTTAATTTCCTTTTTAGGATTAGCAGTATTCTAACTTTCAAAAGTACAATAAATTAAAGTTTTATAAAATATTTAGTTAATTTCCTCCTCCATTACTCTCCAAAAAGTTTTTTATTAAATAATAGAAATAAGAAGCATGGAATGTGAACAATTGGATAGAATAACAAAACGTATAACAATTCCATTTCTTTTTGAATTTATTCTTTTACTCTTTTCTTTTTAAATTAATGAAGAGATTATATTCTAACTTATGAAATATATTAAATAAAATATAAGGAAATACATTTTCTTTCTTAGATCTCTTATATGTATGTGAAATGGGGATATTTTATGTATTAAAATAAAAATCTCTTATAAAAGTTCGTAAAACTGAAATAAAGAACTGTAATGTACACCCAATAATACAATCAGGTTCGAAAATAGATTAACAGATATATTTATAAAAAAACTAATTAAAAGCATTGGAATAATTTCACCTAAAATTAAATATATATTGATAAACTATCTCTCTTTCGCCCATTCCCCCCCCCCCCCGCTCTCTCTCTCTCTCTCTCTCTCTCTCTCTATATATATATATATATATATATATATATATATATATATATTTCAATTTTAATGGACATAAAAACGGTGATTTTTTTAATAAAAGAGCTAATGTTTAATTACAGATAACATGTTAAAAATTAAATAAATTCATCCAATAATGGAGAAAAGGATAACGTGTCAAAAATTAATTAATTAATTAATGTTTTGAGTGGACCATCCTCTTGATTTCATTACTTATAATTAATAAGAAGATTTATTTTAGTAAATTCTTTTTGTGCACATGTTTGTGATATCCGTATTATCAAGTACATATTTATCACAATATAAATTATAAAAGAAGTTAAATAGGAAGGGAAACTAAAAGTTAGTCGTAGATATTCTTAATTGAAAATCATTCTTACTTAGGAATATGTAATGAAATGATTGTATTTTAAGAGATTTTGAAACTTTACACATATAAAATTTCGTTAAGATTTACAGGAATTAAATAAAGTCATTATTTATTTACTTTCATTATTAATATAATGCTAAATTAATCATTTTCCTCGATTACTAATATATTCTATTACAATAAATTTTATATTTAATTTTAATACAGTGTTAAAAATCATAAATATATTTAATAGATATTAATGTTCAGTCATATTCTTGATAATTAAAGAGCCCCTTTTTTTTAATATGACTCTTTGTTTTCTTATATTCATCCCTATTTTGTTTAGTTTCAATAGTTAATTAAGAATATTACGTTCCTTATTTCATTTCTTTTTGAATTTATTCTTTTAATCTTTTCTTTTTAAATTAATGATGAGATTATATTCTAACATATGAAATATACCAAATGTATATTAAATGCGATAATAACTTGACTCAAAAAAATGAGCAAACCTTTTTATGTTTAATATTCTTGAAATTGAATCAAATATGAATTAAATGAAAGTTTAGGTCATAATATATCATGTATTAAAATTGAATTTTTTATAATTTCATAGACATATAATAATAATGAAGACAATTATTTGTAAGATCAATATAATCATAAATAAAAAAAACTCATCGATCGTTTTGATGTATGTATTCATGAATTACATTAATTACCACTAGAATTATAATTTTTACCATATTATAATTAATTACCACTAGAATTAGTAAGGATTCATATTCAACAAATAGTCGTATTCATGAATTACATTAATTATAACTAGGAGTTGATAGTGTCCAAATTTAATTCTTACCATACGTCAATCAGTGTATGCATGTCTTGTAGTACGTAGTAATTAACAGCAATGTGCATTCCACTATATATATATACACGTGTTGTAATTAACCGAAACACTAACGTTTTGATTTCGTTATTAATATTTATAAACTTTACTGGAAGAGAAGTACATTTTATTTTATTGATATGTATGTTTATATATATATATATATAAGAAAACACACAACAAATAAGGAAAGAATCAACTAATAAAGAATGGTGATCTTCGATCTCCTAAATAAAAACTGATGTGATATTCTGAGATATGGGAGATCAGTCTTTAATATCTTAGTATCAATCAAGATATATTACTAATAATTTTGGTATAAAAAAGAGCAAGGGTACGTAGAGTGATATATGCGTATTATATTACCATATTCCATAAACCCACTCACTCACTTTAACATTCCCTCATTGTTGTACTTTCATCTTCCCTCATTGTGACTACAATGGTGCATAAATCCAATGACCCGGTGACTACGTTTTAGATGAACCGGTGTTACAAAAGCTCGATTATTTAGGACCCGGTGACTACGTTTCTCCTCGCTATCACCCTACTATAAATGCAGTGGGAGTGATTGTTGCTGGTTGGGGATGCGTAGTCACTCAAGGAGGTTACAACACCTTCTTGATATTGGCAACCATGTCTGTAGTTTTATCTGACTTCTTTTTTATAGTGTTTGTAAGGCCTATATCTGTGGATTATGGGATATTGCATATGTTTAGCGGCTTGGGGTACCAATTTTCATATGACGAGACACAAATTTTGACATTTATGGTGTGCTCAATTATCTGCACCCTTGTCATTGTCGTCAGGCTAATCCTTGATATTTTTGCCCGAGATGCCATAGCAGCTGCTGCGGATTCT
The DNA here is from genome assembly GCA_030864215.1 of Capsicum pubescens. Lineage (NCBI taxonomy): Eukaryota > Viridiplantae > Streptophyta > Magnoliopsida > Solanales > Solanaceae > Capsicum > Capsicum pubescens. The sequence continues at coordinate 218,119,168 of CM061542.1, read as the reverse complement.
GCTACGGGTCCAGATTCGGGTCTTGCCATATAGTCATGTCATTGTATGAATATTAAGTGCATTTATCTATTTACGTTTTGTTGCCATCTCATAGTGTGCTTATTTATAGTTAGTTCCTTTTACTGCTGCAAAAGCAAGCTTGTTCTTAAAACAAGTGCAACAACCTCTTAGTTAAAGTCAACAAGAGTAAAACACAACAACTTGAACACAAATACAGAAAGGCAACAACACAAAGTAATACATCAGAACATAAAAGTTCTCCGATTAGCAAGGCAACTCCTCGGACTCCCTTTTGGGTTGAGGTGTAACATCAGGGACAACGTATGTCATGTATCTGTAGATACTTAAACCAAAGCAGAAGCCTAAAGCCATGACCCTAACAATCAACTCCAGACACACCAGATAACAAAATACCTACATCGTTAATCCCACACATACGTCTCTTACAATAATTAATAAATGTTTTGCGTGGACCATCCTCTTGATTTCATTGCTAATAATTAATAAGAGGATTTATTTTAGTAATTTTTTTAGTGCACATGTTAGTGATATCCGTATTATCAAGTGCATATTTATCACAATTAAATGGGAAGGGAAACTAAAAGTTAGTCGTAGATATTCTTAATTGAAAATCATTCTTACTTAGGAATATGTAATCAAATGATTGTATTTTAGGAGATTTTGAAACATCACACGTATAAAATTTCGTTAAGTTTAACAGGAATTAAATAAAGTCATTTATTATTTTCTATAATCATTAACATAATGTTAAATTAATCATTTTCCTCGATTACTATTATATTCTATTAAAATAAATAATATATTTAATTTTAATACATTGTTAAAAATCATAAATAAATTTAATAAAAATTAATGTTCAGTCATATTCTTGATGATTAAAGATCCCTTTTTTTTTAATATGTCTCTTTGTTTTCTTATATTCACTCCTATTTTGTTTAGTTTCAAAAGTTAATTAAGAATATTATGTTCCTTATTTCATTTCTTTTTGAATTTATTTTTTTATTCTTTTCTTTTTAAATTAATGAAGATGTTATATTCAAATTTATGAAATATACCAAATGTATATTAAATGCGATAATAACTTGACTCACAAAAATGAGTGAACCTTTTTATGTTTAATATTCTTGAAATTGAATCAAATATGAATTAAATGAAAGTTTAGTCATAATATATCATGTATTAAAATTGTTTTTTTTTATAATTTCACAAACATATTATAATAATGAAGACAATTATTTGTAAGATCAATATAATCATCAATAAAAAAACTCATCGATCACTTTGATGTATGTATTCATGAATTACATTAATTACCACTAGAATTATAATTTATACCGTAATATAATTAATTACCACTTGAATTAGTAAGGATTAATATTCATCAAATAGTCGTATTCATGAATTACATTAATTATAACTAGGAGTTGATAATGTCCAAATTTTATTCTTACCTTACATCAATCAGTGCATGCATGTCTTGTAGTACGTAGTAATTAACAGCAACGTGCATGCCAGTATATATATATACACGTGTTGTAATTAACCGAAACACTAACGTTTTGATTTCGTTATTAATATTTATGAACTTTACTGGAAGAGAAGTATATTTTATTTTATAGATATTTATGTGTGTGTGTATTTATACAAGAAAACACACAACAAATAGGGAAAGAATCAACTAATAAAGAATTGTGATCTTCGATCTCCTAAATAAAAACTGATGTGATATTCTGAGATATGGGAGATCAGTCATTAAATATCTTAGTATCAATCAAGATATATTACAAATAATATTTGTATAAAAAAAAAGCAAGGGTACGTAGTGATATATGTGTATTATATTACCATATGCCATAAACCCACTCACTCTCTTTCACATTCACTCATTATTGTACTTTCATCTTCCCTCATTATGACTACAATGGTGCATAAATCCAACGAAATAGTTCTCCTTTACTTTGGTGCTCTGTTCTTGTTTGCTAGCCTCTCTTTTCTTACCATTTACATTGGCGAGCAAGATGAAGGTTTCACGGGCAAGATTGCTTGTGCTACCTCAATGTACGTTGTTGGTCTATTTAATTTAGTTCAACCGGTGTTACAAAAGCTGGATTATTTAGGACCCGGTGACTACGTTTTTGCTCGCTATCACCCTACTATAAATGCAGTGGGAGTGATTGTTGCTGGTTGGGGATGCGGAGTTACTCAAGGAGGTTACAACACCTTCTCGATGTTAGCAACCATGTCTGGAGCTTTATCTGTTTTTTTTATAGTGTTTGTGAGGCCTATATCTATGGATTACGGGCTATTGCATATGCTTTGCGTCTTGGGGTACCGATTTTCATATGACGAGACACAAATTTCGACATTTGTGGTTTGCTCAATTATCTGCGCCCTTGTCATTGTCGTCATGTTAATCCTTGATATTTTTTGCCCGAGATGCCATAGCAGCTGCTGCGGATTCTTCTTCAGGTCCAGATTCGGGTCTTTCCGTATAGTCATGTCATTGTATGAATATTATGTGCATTTATCTATTTACGTTTTGTTTCCATCTCAAAGTGTGCTGATTTACAGTTATTTTTTTACTGCTGCAAAAGAAAGCTTGTTCTTGAAACAAGTGCAGCACCCTCTTAGTTAAAGTCAACAAGAGTAAAACACAACAACTTGAGCACAAATCCAAAAAGGCGACAACACAAAGTAATCATTCAGAACACAAAAGTTCTCCAATTAGCAAGGCAACTCCTCAGACTCCATTTTGGGTTGAGGAGTAACATCAGGGACAACGTATGTCATGTATCTGTAGATACATAAACCAAAGCTGAATATCAATGCCATGACCCTAACAAACAACTCCCCACACACCAGATAACAAAATATCTGCATCGCTAATCCCACACATACGTCTAATTCAGTAATTAATTAATGATTGCGTGGACCATCCTCTGGATTTCATTGCTTATAATTAATAAGAGGATTTATTATAGTAAATTCTTTTAGTGCACATGTTAGTGATCTCCGTATTATCAAGTGCATATTTATCACAATTAAATAGGAAAGGAAACTAAAAGTTAGTCGTAGATATTCTTAATTGAAAATCATTCGTACTTAGGAATATGTAATTAATTGATTGTATTTTAGGAAATTTTAAAACTTTATATGTATAAAATTTTGTTAAGATTTACAGGAATTAAATAAAGTCATTATTTATTTTCTTTCATCATTAATATAATGTTAAATTAATCCTTTTCCTCGATTACTATTATATTCTATTAAAATAAATTATATATTTAATTTTAATGCAGTGTTAAAAATCATAAATATATTTAATAGATATTAATGTTCAGTCATATTCTAATTGATTAAAGAGCCTTTTTTTATTAATATGACTCTTTGTTTTCTTATATTCACCCCTATTTTGTTTAGTTTCAAAAGTTAATTAAGAATATTAAGTTCCTTATTTCATTTCTTTTTGAATTTATTCTTTTATTCTTTTCTTTTAAAATTAATGAAGAGATTATATTCTAACTTATGAAATATACTAAACGTATATTAAATGCGATAATAACTTGACTCACAAAAATGAGTGAACCTTTTTATGTTTAATATTCTTGAAATTGAATCAAATATGAATTAAATGAAAGTTTAGATCATAATATATCATGTATTAAAATTGATTTTTTTTATAATTTCACAGACATATTATAATAATGAAGACAATTATTTGTAAGATCAATATTATCATCAATAAAAAAACTCATCAATCACTTTGATGTATGTATTCATGAATTACATTAATTTCCACTAGAATTATAATTTATACCGTATTATAATTAATTACCACTAGAATTAGTAAGGATTAATATTCATCAAATAGTCGTATTCATGAATTACATTAATTATAACTAGGAGTTTATAATGTCCATGTTTCATTCTTACCTTACATCAATCAGTGCATGCATGTCTTGTAGTACGTAGTAATTAACAGCAACGTGCATACCACTGGGTATATATATATATAATCAAGTGTGTTGTAATTAACCAAAACACTAACGTTTTGATTTCGTTATTAATATTTATGAACTTTACTGGAAGAGAAGTATATTTTATTTTATTGATACGTATGTGTGTATATATATACAAGAAAACACACAACAAATAAGGAAAGAATCAACTAATGAAGAATTGTGATCTTCGATCTCCTAAATAAAAACTGATGTGATATTCTGAGATATGGGAGATCAGTCATTATATATCTTAGTATCAATCAAGATATATTACTAATAATATTGGTATAAAAATAGAAAGGGTACGTAGAGTGATATATGTGTATTATCTTACCATATGTCATAAACCCACTCACTCACTTTCACATTCCCTAGTTGTTGTACTTTCATCTTCCCTCATTGTGACTACAATGGTGCATAAATCGAATGAAACAGTTCTTCTTTACTTTGATGCTCTGTGCTTGCTTGCTAGCCTTTTTTTCTTACCATTTACATTGGCGAGCAAGATGAAGGTTTCACGGGCAAGATTGTTTGTTCTACCTCAATGTACGTTTTTGGTCTATTGATTTTAGTTCAACCGGTGTTAAAGAAGCTGGATTATTTAGGACCCAGTGACTACGTTTCTGCTCACTATCACCCTGCTATAAATGCAGTAGGAGTGATTGTTGCTGGTTGGGGATGCGTAGTCACTCAAGGAGGTTACAATACCTTCTCGATTATGGCAACCATGTCTGGAGATTTATCTATCTTCTTTTTTATAGTGTTTGTGAGGCCTATATCTGTGGATTACGGTCTATTGCATATGCTTTGCGGCTTGGGGTACCGATTTTCATATGACGAGACACAAATTTCGATATTTGTGGTTTGCTCAATTATCTGCACCTTTGTCATTGTCATCAGGCTAATCCTTGATAGTTTTGCCTGAGATGCCATAGAAGCTGCTGCGGATTCCGCTTCGGGTCCAAATTCGGGTCTTGCCATATAGTCATGTCATTGTATGAATATTATGTGCATTTATCTATTTACATTTTGTTGTCATCTCAAAGTGTGCGGACTTATAGTTAGTTCCTTTAACTGCTGCAAAAGCAAGCTTGTTCTTGAAACAAGTGCAGCACCCTCTTAGTTAAAGTCAACAAGAGTAACACACAACAACTTGAACACAAATCCAGAAAGGCGACAACACAAAGTAATACATCAGAACACAAAAGTTCTTTGATTAGCAAGGCAACTCCTCGGACTCCCTTTTGGGTTGAGGTGTCACATCAGGGACAACGTATGTCATGTATCTGTAGATACTTAAACCAAAGCTGAATCTCTAAGCCATGAACCTAACAAACAACTCCCCACACACCAGATAACAAAATATCTGCATCGCTAATCCCACACATACGTCTAATTCAGTAATTAATTTATGTTTTGAGTGGACCATCCTCTTGATTTCATTGCTTATAATTAATAAGAGGATTTATTTTAGTAAATTATTTTAGTGCACATGTTAGTGATATTTTTATTATCAAGTGCATATTTATCTCAATTAAATAGGAAGGGAAACTAAAAGTTAGTCGTAGATATTCTTAATTGAAAATCATTCTTACTTAGGAATATGTAATTAATTGATTGTATTTTAGGAAATTTTTAAACTTTACACGTATAAAATTTTGTTAAGATTTACAGGAATTAAATAAAGTCATTTTTTATTTTCTTTCATCATTAATATAAAGTTAAATTAATCCTTATTCTCGATTACTATTATATTCTATTAAAATAAATTATATATTTAATTTTAATACAGTGTTAAAAATTATAAATATATTTAATAGATATTAATGTTCAGTCATATTCTTAATGATTAAAGAGCCCCCTTTTTTTTAATATAACTCTTTGTTTTCTTATATTCACCCCTATTTTGTTTAGTTTCAAAAGTTAATTAAGAATATTACGTTCCTTATTTCATTTCTTTTTGAATTTATTCTTTTATTCTTTTCTTTTTAAATTAATAAAGAGATTATATTCTAAATTATGAAATATACCAAATGTATATTAAATGCGATAATAACTTGCCTCACAAAAATGAGTGAACCTTTTTATGTTTAATATTCTTGAAATTGAATCAAATATGAATTAAATGAAAGTTTAGATCATAACATATCATGTATTAAAATTGATTTTTTTATAATTTCACAGACATATTATAATAATGAAGACAATTATTTGTAAGATCAATATAATCATCAATAAAAAAACTCATCGATCATTTTGATGTATGTATTCATGAATTAGATTAATTACCACTAGAATTATAATTCATACCGTATTATAATTAATTACCACTAGAATTAGTAAGGATTAATATTCATCAAATAGTCGTATTCATGAATTACATTAATTATAACTAGGAGTTGATAATGTCCAAATTTCATTCTTACCTTACATCAATCAGTGCATACATTCTTGTAGTACGTAGTAATTAACAGCAATGTGCATGCCACTGGCTATATATATATACACACGTGTTGTTATTAATCGAAACACTAACGTTTTGATTTTGTTATTAATATTTATGAACTTTACTGGAAGAGAAGTATATTTTATTTTATTAATACGTATATGTGTATATATATACAAGAAAACACACAACAAATAAGGAAAGAATCAACTAATAAATAATTGTGATCTCCGATCTCCTAAATAAAAACTTATGTGATATTCTGAGATATGAGAGATCAGTCATTAAATATCTTAGTATCAATCAAGATATATTACTAATAATATTGGTATAAAAAAGAGCAAGGGTACGTAGAGTGATAGATGCGTATTATATTACCATATGCTATAAACCCACTCACTCACTTTCACATTCCCTGATGGTTGTACTTTCATCTTCCCTCATTGTGACTACAATGGTGTATAAATCCAATGAAACAGTTCTTCTTTAATTTGGTGCTCGATGCTTGCTTGCTAGCCTCTTTTTTCTTACAATTTACATTGACAAGCAAGATGAAGGTTTCACGGGCAAGATTGTTTGTGATACCTCAATGTACGTTGTTGGTCTATTGATTTTAGTTCAATCGGTGTTAAAAAAGCTGGATTATTTAGGACCCATAGACTACGTTTCAGCTCGCTATCACCCTGCTATAAACGCAGTGGGAGTGATTGTTGCTGGTTGGGGATGCGTAGTTTCTCAAGGAGGTCACAACACCTTCTCGATGATGGTAACCATGTTTGGAGCTTTATCTGTCTTCTTTTTTATAGTGTTTGTGCGGCCTATATCTGTGGATTACGGGCTATTGCATATGCTTTGCGGCTTGGGGTACCGATCTTCATATGACAAGACACAAATTTCGATATTTGTGGTTTGCTCAAATATCTACACCTTTGTTATTGTCGTCTGGCTAATCCTTGATATTTTTGTCTGAGATTCCATAGCAGCTGCTGCGGATTCCGCTTCAGGTCCAAATTCGGGTCTTGCCGTATAGTCATGTCATTGTATGAATTTTATGTGCATATATCTATTTACGTTTTGTTGCCATCTCAAAGTGTGCTGACTTATAGTTAGTTTCTTTTACTGCTGCTAAAGCAAGCTTGTTCTTGAAACAAGTGTAGCATCCTCTTAGTTAAAGTAAACAAGAGTAAAACACAACAACTTGAACACAAATCCAGAAATGCGACAACACAAAGTAATACATCAGAACACAAAAGTTCTCCGATTAGCAAGGCAACTCCTCGGACTCCCTTTTGGGTTGAGGTGTAACATCAGGGACAACGTATGTCATGTATCTGTGGATACTTAAACCAAAGCTGTAGCTCAAAGCCATGACCCTAACAAACAACTTCCCACACACCAGATAACAAAATATCTGCATCGCTAATCCCACACATACGTCTAATTTAGTAATTAATTAATGTTTTGCATGGAACTTCCTCTTGATTTCATTGCTTATAATTAATAAGTGGATTTATTTTAGTAAATTCTTTTAGTGCACATGTTAGTGATATCCGTATTATCAAGTACATATTTATCACAATTAAATAGGAAGGGAAACTAAAAGTTAGTCGTAGATATTCTTAATTGAAAATCATTCTTACTTAGGAATATGTAATTAATTGATTGTATTTTAGGAAATTTTGAAACTTTACACGTATAAAATTTTGTTAAGATTTACAGGAATTAAATAAAGTCATTTTTTATTTTCTTTCATCATTAATATAATGTTAAATTAATCCTTTTCCTCGATTACTATTATATTCTATTAAAATAAATTATATATTTAATTTTAATATAGTGTTAAAAATCATAAATATATTTAATAGATATTAATGTTCAGTCATATTCTTAATAATTAAAGAGCCCTTTTTGTTTTAATATGTCTCTTTGTTTTCTTATATTCACCCCTATTTTGTTTAGTTTCAAAAGTTAATTAAGAATATTACGTTCCTTATTTCATTTCTTTTGAATTTATTCTTTTATTCTTTTCTTTTTAAATTAATGAAGAGATTATATTCTAACTTATGAAATATACCAAATGTATATTAAATGCGATAATAACTTGACTCACAAAAATGAGTGAACCTTTTTATGTTTAATATTCTTGAAATTAAATGTAATATGAATTAAATGAAAGTTTAGATCATAATATATCATGTATTAAAATTGATTTTTTTATAATTTCACAGACATATTATAATAATGAAGACAATTATTTGTAAGATCAACATAATCATCAATAAAAAAACTCATCGATCACTTTGATGTATGTAGTCATGAATTTCATTAATTACCACTAGAATTATAATTTATACTGTATTATAATTAATTACCACTAGAATTAGTAAGGATTAATATTCATCAAATAGTCGTATTCATGAATTACATTAATTATAACTAGGAGTTTATAATGTCCATGTTTCATTCTTACCTTACATCAATCAGTGCATGCATGTCTTGTAGTACGTAGTAATTAACAGCAACGTGCATACCACTGGGTATATATATATATAATCAAGTGTGTTGTAATTAACCAAAACACTAACGTTTTGATTTCGATATTAATATTTATGAACTTTACTGGAAGAGAAGTATATTTTATTTTATTGATACGTATGTGTGTATATATATATACAAGAAAACACACAACAAATAAGGAAAGAATCAACTAATAAAGAATTGTGATCTTCGATCTCCTAAATAAAAACTGATGTGATATTCTTAGATATGGGAGATCAGTCATTAAATATCTTAGTATCAATCAAGATATATTACTAATAATATTGGTATAAAAAAGAGCAAGGGTACGTAGAGTGATATATGCGTATTATATTACCATATTCCATAAACCCACTCACTCACTTTCACATTCCCTCATTGTTGTACTTTCATCTTCCCTCATTGTGACTACAATGGTGCATAAATCCAATGAAACAGTTCTCCTTTACTTTGGTGCTCTGTGTTTGCTTGCTAGCCTTTTTTTTCTTACTATTTACATTGGCGAGCAAGATGAAGGTTTCTCGGGCATGATTTCTTGTGCTACCTCAATGTACGTTGTTGGTCTGTTGATTTTAGTTCGACCGGTGTTAGAAAAGCTAGAATATTTAGGACTCGGTGACTACGTTTCTGCTCGCTGTCACCCTGCTAGATATGCAGTGGGAGAGATTGTTGCTAGTTGGGGATGTGTAGTCACTCAAGGAGGTTACAACAGCTTCTCGATTTTTGCAACCATGTATGAAGCTTTATCTGTCTTTTTTTTATTGTGTTTTTGTGCCCAATATCTGTGGATTACGTGGTATTGCATAAGCTTTGTGGCTTGGGGTACCGATTTTCATATGACGAAACATATATTTTGACATTTGTGGTTTGCTCAATTATCTGCACCCTTGTCATTGTCGTCAGGCTAATCCTTGATATTTTTGCCCGATGTGCCATTGCAGCAGCTGCGGATTCCGCTTCGGGTACAGATTCGGGTCTTGCCGTATAGTCATGTAATTGTATGAATATTATGTGCATTTATCTATTTATGTTTTGTTGCCATCTCAAAGTGTGCTGATTTATAGTTAGTTCCTTTTACTGCTGCAAAAGCAAGCTTGTTCTTGAAACAAGTGCAGCACCCTCTTAGTTAAAGTCAACAAGAGTAAAACACAACAACTTGAACACAAATCCAGAAAGGCGACAACACAAAGTAATACATTAGAACATAAAAGTTCTCCGATTAGTAAGGCAACTCCTCGGACTCCCTTTAGGGTTGAGGTGTAACATCAGGGACAACGTATGTCATGTATCTGTAGATACTTAAACCAAAGTTGAAGCTCAAAGCCATGACCCTAACAAACAACTCCCCACACACCAGATAATAAAATATCTGCATCGCTAATCCCCCACATACGTCTAATTCAGTAATTAAATAATGTTTTGCATGGACCATCCTCTTGATTTCATTGCTTATAATTAATAAGAGGATATATTTTAGTAAATTCTTTTAGTGCACATGTTAGTGATATCCGTATTATCAAGTTCATATTTATCACAATTAAATATAAAGGGAAACTAAAAGTTAGTCGTAGATATTCTTAATTGAAAATCATTCTTACTTAGGAATATGTAATTAATTGATTGTATTTTAGGAAATTTTTAAAACTTTACACGTATAAAATTTTGTTAAGATTTACAGGAATTAAATAAAGTCATTTTTATTTTCTTTCATCATTAATATAATTATAAATTAATCCTTTTACTCGATTACTATTATATTATATTTAAATAGATTTTATATTTAATTTTAATATAGTGTTAAAATCTAAAAATATATTTAATAGATATTAATGTTTAGACATATACTTAATGATTAAAGAGCCCTTTTTTTTAATATGACTCTTTGTTTTCTTATATTCACCCCTATTTTGTTTAGTTTCAAAAGTTAATTAAGAATATTACGTTCCTTATTTCATTTCTTTTTGAATTTATTCTTTTATTCTTTTCCTTTTAAATTAATGAAGAGATTTAATTCTAACTTATGAAATATACCAAATGTATATTAAATGCGATAATAAATGACTCACAAAAATGAGTGAACCTTTTTATGTTTAATATTCTTGAAATTGAATCAAATATGAATTAAATGAAAGTTTAGTTCATAACATATCATGTATTAAAATTGATTTTTTTTATAATTTCACAGACATATTATAATAATGAAGACAATTATTTGTAAGATCAAAATAATCATCAATAAAAAAACTCATCGATCACTTTGATGTATGTATTCATGAATTACATTAATTACCACTAGAATTATAATTTATATCGTATTATAATTAATTACCACTAGAATTAGTAAGGATTAATATTCATCAAATAGTCGTATTCATGAATTACATTAATTATAACTAGGAGTTTATAATGTCCAAATTTCATTCTTACCTTACATCAATCAGTGCATGCATGTCTTGTAGTACGTACTAATTAACAGCAACGTGTATGCCACTGGGTATATATATATATACCCGTGTTGTAATTAACCTAAACACTAACGTTTTGATTTCGTTATTAATATTTATGAACTTTACTGGAAGAGAAGTATATTTTATTTTATTGATACGTATGTGTGTATATATATATACAAGAAAACACACAACAAATAAGGAAAGAATCAACTAATAAAGAATTGTGATCTTCAATCTCCTAAATAAAAACTGATGTGATATTCTGAGATATGGGAGATCAATCATTAAATATCTTAGTATCAATCAAGATATATCACTAATGATATTGGTATAAAAAAGAGCAAGGGTACGTAGAGTGATATATGTGTATTATATTACCATATGCCATAAACCCACTCACTCACTTTCACATTCCCTCATTGTTGTACGTTCATCTTCCCTCATTGTGACTACAATGGGGCATAAATCCAATGAAACTGTTCTCCCTTACTTTGGTGTTCTGTGCTTGCTTGCTAGCCTCCTTTTTCTTACAATTTAAATTGGCGAACAAGATGAAGGTTTCACTTGCAAGATTGCTTGTGCTACCTCAATGTACGTTGTTGTCTATTGATTTTAGTTCAACCGGTGTTACAAAAGCTAGATTATTTAGGACCCGGTGACTACGTTTCTGCTCGCTACCACCCTGCTATAAATGCAGTGTGAGTGATTGTTGCTGGTTGGCGATGCGTAGTCACTCAAGAAGGTTACAACACCTTCTCGATGATGGTAACCATGTTTGGAGCTTTATCTATCTTTTTTTATAGTGTTTTTGAGGCCTAAATCTGTGGATTACGGGCTATTTCAGAAGCTTTACGGCTTTGGGTACCGATTTTCATATGACGAGACACATATTTTGACATTTGTGGTTTGCTCAATTATCTGCACCCTTGTCATTGTCGTCAGGCTAATCCTTAATATTTTTTCCCGAGATGCCATAGTAGCTGCTGCGGATTTCGCTTCGGGTCCAGATTCAGGTCTTGCCGTATAGTCATGTCATTGTAAGAATATTATGTGCATTTATCTATTTACGTTTTGTTGCCATCTCAAAGTGTGCTGATTTATAGTTAGTTCCTTTTACTGCTCCAAAAGCAAGCTTGTTCTTGAAACAAATGCAACACCCTCTTAGTTAAATTCAACAAGAGTAAAACACAACAACTTGAACACAAATCTATAAAGGCGATAACACAAAGTAATACATCAGAACACAAAAGTTCTCCGATTAGCAAGGCAACGCCCCGGACCCCCTTTTGGGTTGAGGTGTAACATAAGGGACAACGTATGTCATGTATCTGTAGATACTTAAACCAAAGAAGAATATCAATGCCATGACCCTAACAAACAATTCCCCACACACCAGATAACAAAATATTTGCATCGCTAATCCCACACATACGTCTAATTCAGTAATTAATTCATGTTTTGCGTGGACCATCCTCTTGATTTCATTGCTTATAATTAATAAGAGGATTTATTTTAGTAAATTCTTTTAGTGCACATGTTAGTGATATCCGTATTATCAAGTGCAAATTTATCACAATTAAATAGGAAGGGAAACTAAAAGTTAGTCGTAGATATTCTTAATTGAAAATCATTCTTACTTAGGAATATGAAATTAATTGATTGTGTTTTAGGAAATTTTGAAACTTTACACGTATAAAAATTTGTTAAGATTTACAGGCATTAAATAAAGTCATTTTTTATTTTCTTTCATCATTAATATAATGTTAAATTAATCCTTTTCCTCGATTACTATTATATTCTATTAAAATAAATTATATATTTAATTTTAATACAGTGTTAAAAATCATAAATATATTTAATAGATATTAATGTTAGTCATATTCTTGATGATTAAAGAGCCCTTTTTTTTTTAATATGACCCTTTGTTTTCTTATATTCACCCCTATTTTGTTTAGTTTCAAAAGTTAAGTAAGAATATTACGTTCCTTATTTCATTCCCTTTTGAATTTATTCTTTTATTAATTTTCCTTTTAAATTAATGAAGAGATTAAATTCTAACTTATGAAATATACCAAATGTATATTAAATGCGATAATAACTTGACTCACACAAATGAGTGAACCTTTTTAAGTTTAACATTCTTGAAATTGAATCAAATATGAATTAAATGAAAGTTTAGATCGTAATATATCATGTATTAAAATTGATTTTTTTATAATTTCATAGGCATATTATAATAATGAAGACAATTATTTGTAAGATTAATATAATCATCAATAAAAAAACTCATCGATCACTTTGATGTATGTATTCATGAATTACATTAATTACCTCTAGAATTATAAATTATACCGTATTATAATTAATTACCACTAGAATTAGTAAGGATTAATATTCATCAAATAGTCGTATTCATGAATTACATTAATTATAACTAGGAGTTGATAATGTCCAAATTTCATTCTTACCTTACATCAATCAGTGCATGCATGTCTTGTAGTACGTAGTAATAAACAACAACGTGCATGCCACTGGCTATATATATAAATACACGTGTTGTAATTAACCGAAACACTAACGTTTTGATTCCGTTATTAATATTTATGAACTTTACTGGAACAGAAGTATATTTTATTTTATTGATACGTATGTGTGTATATATATATAAAAGAAAACACACAACAAATAAGGAAAGAATCAACTAATAAAGAATTGTGATCTTCGATCTCCTAAATAAAAACTGATGTGATATTCTGAGATATGGGAGATCAGTCATTAAATATCTTAGTATCAATCAAGATATATTACAAATAATATTGGTATAAAAAAGAGCAAGGGTACGTAGAGTGATATATGCGTATTATATTACCATATGCCATAAACCCACTCACTCACTTTCACATTCCCTCATTGTTGTACGTTCATCTTCCCTCATTGTGACTGCAATGGTGCATAAATCCAATAAAACAGTTCTCTTTTACTTTGGTGCTCTGTGCTTGCTTGCTAGCCTCTTTTTTCTTACAATTTACATTAGCGAGCAAGATGAAGGTTTCACGGGCAAGATTTCTTGTGCTACCTCAATGTAGAATGTTTGTCTATTGATATTAGTTCAACCGGTGTTACAAAAGCTAGATTATTTAGGACTCGGTGACTACGTTTCTGCTCGCTATCACCCTGCTATAAATGCAGTGGGAGTGATTATTGCTGGTTGGGGATGCGTAGTCACTCAAGGAGGTTACAACAGCTTCTCGATTTTGGCAACCATGTATGGAACATTGTCTGTCTTTTTTTTATCGTGTTTTTCAGCCCTATATCTGTGGATTACGAGCTATTGCATAAGCTTTGCGGCTTGGGGTACCGATTTTCATATGACGAAACACATATTTCGACATTTGTGGTTTGCTCAATTATCTGCACCCTTGTCATTGTTGTCAGGCTAATCCTTGATATTTTTGCCCGAGATGCCATAGCAGCTGCTGCGGATTCCGCTTCGGGTCCAGATTCGGGTCTTGCCGTATAGTCATGTCATTGTATGAATATTATGTGCATTTATCTATTTACGTTTTGTTGCCATCTCAAATTGTGCTGATTTATAGTTATTTCCTTTTACTGCTGCAAAAGCAAGCTTGTTCTTTAAACAAGTGCAACACCCTCTTAGTTAAAGTCAACAAGAGTAAAACACAACAACTTGAACACAAATGCAAAAAGGCGACAACACAAAGTAATTCATCAGAACACAAAAGTTCTCCGATTAGCAAGGCAACTCCTCGGACCCCCTTTTTGGTTGAGGTGTAACATCAGGGACAACGTATGTCATGTATCTTTATATACTTAAACCAAAGCAGAATATCAAAGCCATGACCCTAACAAACAACTCCCCACACACCAGATAACAAAATATCTGCATCGCTAATCCCACACTTACGTCTAATTCCGTAATTAATTAATGTTTTGCGTGGACCATCCTCTTGATTTCATTGCTTATAATTAATAAGAGGATTTATTTTAGTAAATTCTTTTAGTGCACATGTTAGTGATATCCGTATTATCAAGTGCATATTTATCACAATTAAATAGGAAGGGAAAATAAAAGTTAGTCGTAGATATTCTTTATTGGAAATCATTCTTACTTAGGAATATATATTTAATTTATTGTATTTTAGAAAATTTTGAAACTTTACACGTATAAATTTTGTTAAGATTTACAGGAATTAAATAAAGTCATTTTTTATTTTCTTTCATCATTAATATAATGTTAAATTAATCCTTTTCCTAGATTACTATTATATTCTATTAAAATAAATTATATATTTAATTTTAATACAGTGTTAAAAATCATAAATATATTTAATAGATATTAATGTTCAGTCATATTCTTGATGATTACAGAGCCCTTTTTTTTTAATATGACTATTTGTTTTCTTATATTCACCCCTATTTTGTTTAGTTTCAAAAGTTAATTAAGAATATTATGTTCCTTATTTCATTTCTTTTTGAATTTATTCATTTATTCTTTTCTTTTTAAATTAATGAAGAGATTATATTCTAACTTATGAAATATACCAAATGTCTATTAAATGCGATAATAAGTTGACTCACAAAAATGAGTGAACCTTTTTATGTTTAATATTCTTCAAATTGAATCTAATATGATTTGAATGAAAGTTTAGGTCATAATATATCATGTATTAAAATTGATTTTTTTATAATTTCACAGACATATTATAATAATGAAGACAATTATTTGTAAGATCAATATAATCATCAATAAAAAAACTCATCGATCACTTTGATGTATGTATTCATGAATTACATTAATTACCACTAGAATTATAATTTATACCGTATTATAATTAATTACCACTAGAATTAGTAAGGATTAATATTCATCAAATAGTCGTATTCATGAATTACATTAATTATAACTAGGAGTTGATAATGTCCAAATTTCATTCTTACCTTACGTTAATCAGTGCATGCATGTCTTGTAGTACGTAGTAATTAACACCAACCTGCATGCCACTGGCTATATATATATACACACGTGTTGTAATTAACCGAAACACTAACGTTTTGATTTTGTTATTAATATTTATGAACTTTACTGGAAGAGAAGTATATTTTATTTTATTGATATGTATGTGTGTATATATATATACAAGAAAACACACAATAAATAAGGAAAGAATCAACTAATAAAGAATTGTGAAAAGAATCAACTAATAAAGAATTGTGATCTTCGATTTTCTAAATAAAAACTCATGTGATATTCAGAGATTTCGGAGATCGGTCATTAAATATCTTAGTATCAATAAAAATATATTACTAATAATATTGGTATAAAAAAGAGCAAGGGTACGTAGAGTGATATATGCGTATTATATTACCATATGCCATAAACCCATTTACTCACTTTCACATTCCCTCATTGTTGTACTTTCATCTTCCCTCATTGTGACTACAATGGTGCATAAATCCAATGAAATAGTTCTTCTTTACATTGGCGAGCAAGATGAAGGTTTCACGGGCAAGATTGTTTGTTCTACTTCAATGTACGTTTTTGGTCTGTTGATTTTAGTTCAACCGGTATTACAAAACCTCATCTATTTAGGGCACGGTGACTACGTTTCTGCTCGCTATCACCCTGCTATAAATGTAGTGGGAGTGATTGTTGTTGGTTGGATGATACGGGACAAATGGCCTTCTTATCTTTTGATGACATTTTTGGAGGCCAACACATAGAGACTCAAGACTTGGTCACCTCGAGGAAACAAGAACATGCATGGAGGACCCGTTTTGAGCATAACTTAAAGCAATCTCGCATGTGGAAGATTGCTTGGAGAATTTAAGGTTGAGGACTCACGGTTTTGGGCCTTAATTAAGGGTATTTTGGACATTACACATGGTGGATTTACACCCCATGGCCGCCCCTCTCATTAAGGGCAAAGTAGTCTTTTGTCTTCATTTGTAATATAGTATAAATAGGCCCCTTAGTCTTATTTCTCATGAGATTTTTGATAATGAAGAATTGAAAGAAATATCTTCTCTCTTTTGAGAGTGTACACACTTAGTGGTAGGACTTGGAAAAGTCATCTTTAGCATAGGGCTTGGAAAAGCCAATATTGATCTTTGTTTGGAAACGGTAGATCTTGAGGCGAGTTCATTCCCTTGGTGGTCACCTTAAGAGTGTGGTGTTGCTATCGTAAGTTCTAGGGGTCTTTAGATTTAATATATCTTTGGGTTCTTGGGTCTTATTGTAGTTTATGTCTCACTATCTATCTTTATTTTTCTTGCAAATCGTGGACTGTTTTGGGGTCTTTGTTGAATCCGAAACTTGTGTTATTGTTGTTCATCTTGTTCATCACGTTTTGTGGCTGTTTTGGGTGTCAAATACACCATTGTTATCTCGTATTGTTGTTGTTGTAGTGAATCCGAGAGTGGTCTCCATCTTGGTCCTCAAATCCTTAAGATTAGTGGACTGTTTTTGGAGTGTGTGTGGACTGTTTTGAGACAATTCTTGTGTTCCTTGGAATTCTTGTATCATTTGGTATCAAAGCCATCTTTGATTTTGTTCTAACAAGATCAATCTTGGGCTTGAGACTTGAAAACTACAAAAAAAAAAAAAGTTGAAATCTGAAAATTTCAGAAAATTGCAATCTGTCCATTGTTGTTGTCTTGGCCGAAATTGTGTTCTTGTGGTGTTCTTGGCCGAGATTTGTTCTTGAGTCTAGGTCTAGGAGTATTTTACTTGTCTTGTGTGTTTGTAGTGTTAGATTTGTTCCTCACTAACACTTTGAGTCGATCCAAACTTGAGCTTGAATTGTTAATATTATTGTTGTGGACAAGTGTGGCCGATTGGATGTTGTTGTTGTTCTAGCCTTGACCGAGTTGAAGGCCTTGTGTTGTGGTGGTGTTGTAGATCTTGAAAGGTTGTTGTTGTATTCTTGTTGTTCATCACACCTTTCACCATTTGTAAAATCGAAAACACAACACAAAGGGGACTTAGTCGATTGTTGTTGCTATCCTTGTGGTCTTAGCCGTGAGATTGTTGACCTTGTTGTGGTGAACTGTTTTGGCCTTGTGGTTTTCATCTTGTTGTTGTTATAAGCTTGGCCACGTGATATTGTTGTTAATTGGTGGATTGAAAACCATTTTGTTGAAGTTGTAGTTGTCTTGGCCAAGTGTTGGAGATATTGTTATTGTGGATTGGAGTTGGCCGTGTGAAAAATTGTTGGTGTTCTTGAAGATTATTGTTGTAGTTCTTGTTGTTGTTGTTGTTGTTATTGATGTTCATCACCACCTTCATATATTGTTGAAGATAAAGTGAATGCTAAATCCAAAAAGTTGAAGGAAAAAGGTGTACTATTTGTTAGTCTTGAAAGACACTACAACCAACAAAGACCTATCAATCAAGTCTCAACCACTTTCCAACACTTTTCCATGATTTACGGATCCATGTTTTAAGGAGAAGTACAATAAAGTCAAGTCTTGAAAACTTGAAATTGAAAAGGGCTCCAAGACTTGTTTGAATTTCCCTCCTTAAACAAATTCCACCAAAGTCCAAATTGAAAAATTGACCAAGACTTGAAATTGGACAACAAAAGTGTGTGGGACCGAAACCAATACGTGACTGCCATGTCATCACTGCTACTGTTCACGCAATATTTCCGAGCTCAAAATTTTAGATTCTTAGTTTCATCTTATTGTTTCATTAGTTTCATGTCTTGATTCTAGAATTAATTAACAACTAGTAATCACCTACTTAGTTGTAGATTAATTATTGAATCCGTTTCTTCGTGTCTTCGTTGTTTGTGTGCTTTTCTCATTTTCAACTCGTAGTAACTTCTTTGTTTCAAGTTCGTAAGTGAATTTTATTTTCGTGTCTTGAGTCGATCAAACAAGAATCTATTCCGGCCGCCAAGTAGAATTGACATCCTATTGACTACCGGAGTATAAGCAACTTTCAATATTCGCCGCTCCAATTGTGAGAATCACAAAGGTGAGTGTATACGAGTGTTGGTGAGGAGCTTTACTACTAATCTTGTTTGTTCATTTTGTAGGTTTAAAGGGTGATATAAGGGGAACATGTCTTCGATAGCCGGGGATTATTGTGACTACAACATGGGAGACTATGATTGTAGTGAAGGGTTTTATGGCTACGAAGTTGAGGGAGATTGCGGAGGCTATGAAAATAACCATGATCGAGACTTGGGCAGATTTGAAAGTTACTGTTTTGAGGGAGAAAATGAGGTGAATGAAGTGCCTAGTGCTTATGGTGACTTTGGAGATGATGTAGGACCTCGTAATGGATCTTATGATGAAGTTGGGGCATGTGAGGAGTCTTACACTTCTTACTCCGAACCTAGATTGGGTGTTAGGTATAACCCTTTTGTTTGCAAAGCTTATGAGAGCTATGATGAGGGTACACGTGAGGAGTATGAAGATCCATATTCTCCACCTTGTAGTACTTCTTATCAAAGTCGATATAGTGTGAATGGTTATACTAGCTCTAGTGGAGGTTGTCCAATGAGAAGAAGAGGATATGCATCTCCAAAACTAAGGGGTACTCGTATACCTTACAATGTAGATCCAAGAAGGAGTGTACACTCCGGAAAGGTGACTATTTGTGGGATACCGGGCTGCCTTATGGTGTTGAATGATAGGTACTATGGAAACTACATTCTTCCGTCCATGGTTGATTACTTGGGGTTATTGCGAGAGCCTTTACTTGTTCCATACTACTTGGGCGAGTTCAAGGTTACCGAGAGGGTAAAAGTTGTCTTCTCCCAATTTAATTACCACGAGGAAGTGTGGTGTGAGGTTTTTCCCATAACCTATGGTCATGTGAGCTTGGGCGCCGATTGGTTTGCACAACATAAAGTTCCAAATATGCAAAATTGGCCTAATATTGTAAGAGACCGATGGGGAAATTGCCTCGAGACGTACATTCTGCCCGGGCCGCAAAAAGAAGTTCCTACCTACTCCAATTCAAATTATTATGAGAGACAAAAGATTGAGAGGAGTAAGGGAGTGAAAGGTGGTAATCCGAGAGTGGAAAAAGGAGAGATTGTGTTGAGCGAAGTGAGGGGATTACCACCAAACCGTGCTAACCTTGGTTGTCCTTCTATTTTTATGGACATTTGTGTAGGTACCAACATGGCAAGCGAATGCGACCAATGTCAAAAGGAAGTTGCTGCCCAAGGTTATGGAGGACCTTCACCTCACGGCAAGAAAGAGTCCACTCAAGATCTTCAAGGTAAAATAGCTAACTCTTACACTTTAATGCATGTGAATGATAATTGTATGACTAGTAGTCCATTGAGTGTGAGTAGTAGCTTACTTATTTATGAGTCTAATGATTCCTTGCCTCTTATTGATGATGTACATATTGTGAGTGTGGATACACTAGTTGATCCTATTGATGACGAAATTGACTCCTCTTGTGAGATCAATTTATGTCCACCTAGTGTTGAAGCCTATATGTTGAATGGAAGTACCTCGTCTTGTGTAATGGGTGTTGATCAACTTGTTCGTGAAAACTGTCCACCACTTGAGTATGTGTGTGATGTGCTTAATAGGACTCAAGTGAGTGAAATATTTGAAAATGTTGGTCAACAAAGTGAGAATGAACCCGAGAGCTCTTCTTGGGGTAATATTGTGTTTGAAACATCCTTGAAACTTGATATTGATCATTTAGAGAGTGAGGAACTTTCTTGTTCCAAATCTGTCCGTGAGGTAGATCACACTCTTTTTAGGTATAATGTCTTGTTTGAAGATGATTTAAACACTCCTAATGAACCTAGTGGAGAACTTGACGGTATAGCTTGCCTTGGAAGCTATAGTCTATATGCTAACCCACTATGGTGTGACAACATTCCTCCTAAAGAGGGAAATCTCTTCTTGGAAGATGAGAGTACTCTTAAGGGTAAGGAATGTGTAGTTGTGGAAGCTACTTCTTCTTCTACTTTGTGTGATTTCATTGTTGAGAGTACTCATGGTGATTATTGGGAAACTAGTAGTGAGTACACACATGAGAGCACCTTAGTAGAAGTCGATTTGAGTGATACCTTTCTCTACTCTCTATTTGATTTGGATGATATGTATGTTATTGTAGAGAGTATGTCATTTAGTTTAGGTGTAGACCACGGGAAAGGGAAGTGTTGTCGAGACCCGTGTCTATGGCCACTTTTCCCATTTGACCCCGGTGCCAAATTTAGAAATGGTGATGTTGGTGCACCAAACTTGTTGCTTGGCCAACATGACAAGCAAAGTATTACTTTTGATGTATCCTATAACCAAATCCTTTGTACATCTTTTATTGAGTTTTTAATATTCCTTTCAAAGGATTCTTGGTTATATTGCAAATATGTGCAACCTTGGCATGTTGAGATGATTTGTTATGCTAACCCTAACCCTCATGCCATGAGGAATTTGTATTTGTTTGTCCTCTCTTCGGTTTTGCAAGGTTTGGATTCGAGGTCGAATCCTTTTCAAGAAGGGGAGGATGATACGGGACAAATGGCCTTCTTATCTTTTGATGACATTTTTGGAGGCCAACACATAGAGACTCAAGACTTGGTCACCTCGAGGAAACAAGAACATGCATGGAGGACCCGTTTTGAGCATAACTTAAAGCAATCTCGCATGTGGAAGATTGCTTGGAGAATTTAAGGTTGAGGACTCACGGTTTTGGGCCTTAATTAAGGGTATTTTGGACATTACACATGGTGGATTTACACCCCATGGCCGCCCCTCTCATTAAGGGCAAAGTAGTCTTTTGTCTTCATTTGTAATATAGTATAAATAGGCCCCTTAGTCTTATTTCTCATGAGATTTTTGATAATGAAGAATTGAAAGAAATATCTTCTCTCTTTTGAGAGTGTACACACTTAGTGGTAGGACTTGGAAAAGTCATCTTTAGCATAGGGCTTGGAAAAGCCAATATTGATCTTTGTTTGGAAACGGTAGATCTTGAGGCGAGTTCATTCCCTTGGTGGTCACCGTAAGAGTGTGGTGTTGCTATCGTAAGTTCTAGGGGTCTTTAGATTTAATATATCTTTGGGTTCTTGGGTCTTATTGTAGTTTATGTCTCACTATCTATCTTTATTTTTCTTGCAAATCGTGGACTGTTTTGGGGTCTTTGTTGAATCCGAAACTTGTGTTATTGTTGTTCATCTTGTTCATCACGTTTTGTGGCTGTTTTGGGTGTCAAATACACCATTGTTATCTCGTATTGTTGTTGTTGTAGTGAATCCGAGAGTGGTCTCCATCTTGGTCCTCAAATCCTTAAGATTAGTGGACTGTTTTTGGAGTGTGTGTGGACTGTTTTGAGACAATTCTTGTGTTCCTTGGAATTCTTGTATCATTGGAGATGCGCAGTCACTCAAGGAGGTTACAACACCTTCTCGATGTTGGCAACTATGTCTGGAGCTTTTTTTGTCTTCTTTTTATAGTGTTTGTGAGGCCTATATCTGTGGATTACGGGCTATTGCATATGCTTTTCCATCTTGGGGCACCGATTTTCATATGACGAGACACAAATTTCGATATTTGTGGTTTGCTCAATTATCTACACCCTTGTCATTGTCGTCAGGCTAATCCTTGATATTTTTGCCCGAGATACCATAGCATCAGCTGCGGATTCCGCTTCGAATTCAGATTCGTGTCTTGCCATATAGTCATGTCATTGTATGAATATTATGTGCATTTATCTATTTACGTTTTGTTGACATCTCAAAGTGTGCTGATTTATAGTTAGTTCCTTTTACTGCTGCCAAAGCAAGTTTGTTCTTGAAACAAGTGCAGCACCCTCTTAATTAAAGTCAACAAGAGTAAAACACAACTACTTGAACAGAAATCCACAAAGGATACAACACAAAGTAATACATCAGAAAACAAAAGTTCTCCGATTAGCAAGGCAACTCCTCGGAATCCCTTTTTGGTTGAGGTGTAACATCTGGGACAACGTATGTCATGTATCTGTAGATACTTAAATCAAAGCAGAAGCTCAAAGCCATGACGCTAAAAAACAACTCCCCACACACTAAATAACAAAATATCTGCATCGCTAATCCCACACATACGTCTATTTCAGTAATTAATTAATGTTTTGTGTGGACCATCTTCTTGATTTCATTGCTTATAATTAATAAGAGGATTTATTTTAGTAAATTCTTTTTGTGCGCATGTTAGTGATATCCGTATTATCAAGTGCATATTTATCACAATTAAATAGGAAGGAAAACTAAAAGTTAGTCGTAGATATTCTTAATAGAAAATCATTCTTACTTAGGAATATGTAATAAAATGATTGTATTTTAGGAGATTTTGAAACTTTACACGTATAAAATTTCGTTAAGTTTAACAGGAATTAAATAAAGTCTTTTTTTATATTCTTTCATCATTAACATAATGTTAAATTAATCCTTTTCATCGATTACTATTATATTCTATTATATAAATTATATATTTAATTTTAATACAGTGTTAAAAATCATAAATATATTTAATAGATATTAATGTTCAGTCATATTCTTCATGATTAAAGAGTCCTTTTTTTTAATATGACTCTTTGTTTTCTTATATTCACCCCTATTTTGTTTAGTTTCAAAAGTTAATTAAGAATATTACGTTCCTTATTTCATTTCTTTTTGAATTTATTCTTTTATTCTTTTCTTTTTAAATTAATGAAGAGATTATATTGTAACTTATGAAATATACCAAATGTATATTAAATGCGATAATAACTTGACTCACAAAAATGAGTGAACCTTTTTATGTTTACTATTCTTGAAATTGAATCAAATCTGAATTAATTGAAAGTTTAGGTCATAATATATCATGTATTAAAATTGAATTTTTTATAATTTCATAGACATATTATAATAATGAAGACAATTATTTGTAAGATCAATATAATCATCAATAAAAAAACTCATCAATCACTTTGATGTATGTATTCATGAATTACATTAATTACCACTAGAATTATAATTTTTACCGTATTATAATTCATTACCACTACTATTAGTAAGGATTAATATTCATCAAATTGTCGTATTCATGAGTCACATTAATTATAACTAGGAGTTGATAATGTCCAAATTTCATTCTTACCTTACGTCAATCAGTGCATGCATGTCTTGTAGTACGTAGTAATTAGCAGCAACGTGCATGCCACTAGCTATATATATATATATATATATATATATATATATATATATACACACACGTGTTGTAATTAACCGAAACACTAACGTTTTGATTTCGTTATTAATATTTATGAACTTTACTAGAAGAGAAGTATATTTTATTTTATTGATATGTATGTGTGTGTATATATATACAAGAAAACACACAAAAAATAAGGAAAGAATCAACTAATAAAGAATTGTGATCTTCGATCTCCTAAATAAAAACTGATGTGATATTCTGAGATATGAGAGATCTGTCATTAAATATCTTAGTATCAATCAAGATATATTACTAATAATATTGGTATAAAAAAGAGCAAGGATACGTAGAGTGATATATGCGTATTATATTACCATATGCCATAAACCCACTCACTCACTTTAATATTCCCTCATTGCTGTACTTTCATCTTCCCTCATTGTGACTACAATGGTGCATAAATCCAGTGAAACAACTCTCCTTTACTTTGATGCTCTGTGCTTTCTTGCTAGCCTCTTTTTTCTTACCATTTACATTGGCGAGCAAGATGAAGGTTTCACGGGAAAGATTGCTTGTTCTAATTCAATGTACGTTGTTGGTCTATTGATTTTAGTTGAACCGGTGTTACAAAATCTCGATTATTTAGGACCCGGTGACTACGTTTCTGCTCGCTATCACCCTGCTATAAATGCAGTGGGAGTGATTGTTGCTGGTTGGGGATGCGTAGTCACTCAAGGAGGTTACAACACCTTCTCGATGTTGGCAACCATGTCTGGAGCTTTATCTGTCTTCTTTTTTATAGTGTTTGTGAGGCCTATATCTTTGGATTACGGCCTATTGCATATGCTTTGCGGCTTGGGGTAGCGATTTTCATATGACCAGGCACAAATTTTGATATTTGTGGTTTGCTCAATTATCTGCACCCTTATCATTGTCGTCAGGATAATCCCTTATATTTTTGCCCGTGATGCCATTGCAGCTACTGCAAATTCCGCTTCGGGTCCAGATTCGGATCTTGCAGTATAGTAATGTCATTGTATGAATATTATATGCATTTATCTATTTACATTTTTTTGCTATCTCAAAGTGTGCTGATTTATAGTTAGTTTCTTTTATTGTTGCGAAAGCAAGCTTGTTCTTGAAACAAGTGCAGAACCCTCTTAGTTAAAGTCAACAAGAATAAAACACAACAACTTGAACACAAATCCAGTAAGGCGACAACACAAAGTAATACATCAGAACACAAAAGTTCTCTGATTAGCAAGGCAACTCCTCGGACTCCCTTTTGGGTTGAGGTGTAACATCAGGGACAACATATGTCTTGTATCTATAGATAATTAAACCAAAGCAAAAGATCAAAGCCACGACCCTAACAAACAACTCCCCACACATCAGATAACAAAATACCTGCATCGTTAATCCTACACATACGTCTATTTCAGTAATATCATACTATGCTCTGTCCATGAAGTGGGCAATGAGGATGAAAATAGAAAGATAGGGCCAAGTTCAGAATCCACAAGTAGCAATAGAGATACATCCTCCTCCCCAAACTTCAACACCAGAAACTGATGCCGGACTGAAGTGATTAATTAGCACGGGAATGAACTCAATCATAAACTTCACCTTCGCACCCACTAACTGAAAAAGTGTGTAGGTGTTCCACTAAATCACATAATAGAACACGACGCCTTCAGTGTATCTAAACCACAATAAACAAATAAAATTAAAAACACATACGTATTATTGTTGCAACCAAACCCTAAAGTTGCAGTTTACAATTTCACCAAAAAGTAAGTTGTATGCAAACTGATTTGGACATCACTTCTATTAAAAAGGATGACTCATCCTTGTATGGACTAATTGTGTTCCATACATGCAGAGCTTTAGAGGAAATAAAAGTGGACTTCGAAGCAAACCATTACGTATTGCAAGTATGTCCTATATATACCTAACGAAATCCTCTTAAACAGTCTCTTAATACCTACATGATAGAAGGATTCGTCCAATACTAAAGATACCGGCCATAGGGCTCAACTATAACAAGTGAGCTCCAAGTGTGAGCCTTATTGAAAATGGCCTTGCAAACGATCTATCTTTCTAATAAGAGCAAGGACGCAACAGCTGCACGAAAGGTTTACATCAGTGCAAATGATCCTTGACCATTTTTATTTTGTTCATTGATGTTTCAAAGGCTTAAGAAGATAATATCATGAATATTTCCCACATATGCTGCAATCTATCAATCATAGTTAGAATTTGAATTCCTCTACGGTTCATCGAAACCAACAGGTGATGCCTCAATTTTTCAATCATCTTTGAGGATATGATGGTCATTGAGAGTAATTATGAGGTGGGAATATACTTATTTGACAGACAATGGATCTTAACACTTATTATCATACATCACCTATTTGATAACTACAATACATGATTGTTGATGAGCTGCGGGGATAAACTGATGGAATACAATTACTGACTTCCCTAAAGAAATGATGAGCACACTACTGAACAATCTAGAAGAAGAACAGTTGTGATCACCAAAACGAGTTGCCTATTGCCTCAAAGGAGGTAGGTTCAAAATAAAAAAATGTAATAATTTTACCTTTTCAGCAGCTGATATATTGCCTGCCTCTTCCTTCAGCTTCTCTCTCAGCAAGTGCTCTAACACCGGTAGACATTACCTACCATATGGAAGACATAATTTACAAAATGTATAACATCATTGGAATACTTCATTATCAATGCTGACGATGCAGGGAGAAAAGAGGTAATAAGAATTCCCTGCAAATATTTTCTAGATCACCAAATTTCGATCTATGCAATTGGATGTTAGGTTGTAAAATATATTACAAGAAGTTTCGCTCTGGTGTTTTTCACTGCCAAGAAAGCAGCCTAAAGTAATAAGACGAAAATAACAAAAACTATTACCTTATATTCCAAAATTGATTCGACTTAAATTACTCACCTGCATGCAGTAACACAATAATGCAGTTTTCAGATTTTCAGGGTCGATATATCATTCACTAGCCTTAAATCTTCTTTATTTTATCTTGTTTCTATCAATAGCCGAAACCTGCCTTTATTTCTTTGCTAGAGAAAGTGGCCAATCCCTAATAGATCTCTCAACGTGAGCCTCATTCTATCTAAAGGAAATAGCTTCGTGGATCTGATTGATAAAGTTGTTTTATCGGTTGATATCCATATGCCCAGTGTGCGGGTAAGGTCTCACCTGTTTTTATATTTTTCACAAGGGAAGGGTATCTGGATCATAGGGTAATATATGGCTGAATGGGTGCCTGCAAATGCCAAAAGAAATCTAGGAGGTATCCTCTAACCTTGTGATAAAAAAGTGACGATGGCATGAACAAATTTAATTGTTGAACGATCTGTGTCCTGTCTCTTTAAGTTTATCAACAACAATTATCTACGAATTTTTGCAAGTTTATCATGTAGAGTATTCATACCTTGACTGCAGCACTAAAAGCTGAATCAGCAGTTCTGTTATGCTCGAACATTGTTGAGATGTTTTCAAGGAGAAGCTCTAGATGTTGACGACACTGGAAATGCAAAAAAAGTAACCACTTTTTTCATTAAACAACAACAAACCTAGTGTATTCCCACAAAGTGGGGTCTGGGGAGGGTAGAATGTACGCAGTCCATACCGGTACCTCTGAAGAAGTAGAGAGGTTATTTCCGATAGACCCCCGGCTCAAGATAAAGAATAGTAAACAAGATCGTAATGAAACATGAAACGGGATGGATGGCATAACAGAATAAGAGACGAGAAATAATACAAATAGAAATAAGAGAAATAGAAATAAGAAACAGGAAATAAGGAATAAGACACCCACATAGTAGTACCATACACTCACAAACCAAAGACACCCACCACACCAAACTCTCTCGACTAGCTACTCCTCATATGAACACAGCCCTAGGATTACTAACTTGGCTATACAAAAGCTCTCCTAACTACTTGCTACGAATCACCCACACACACTAGCCTTCTACCCTTATACTCGACCTCCACATCTTTCTATATAGGGTCATGTCCTCAGTAAGCTGTAACTGTTCCATGTTATGTCTAATCGTTTCCCTTCAGTATTTCAGTAAAAAGAGAATTAAAAAAATAACCTCTGAGAGTTTATTGCTATCTCTCTTGGCTTCTTTCTTTCTCTCCTTCTTCTACTTACTGATTCTGTTATTCTTCCACAACTTCATCTGCAAGAAATTTACTGCTATCTTACCTAATTACTCTATCTGCTAGCATATGCTTACATTAAAAATAAACTTCCAGTCACCTCAACAAATTTAGTATGAATGAAGTTGTTCCATAAGGATTTTCACTAGAAAAAATAGAAGGTTGTACGGTAATCTGCCTTTAATGTAAAGACATCACCAATTATAAATGAATAAAGTTACCATTAATAATCAACGGACTTACGGGAAGATCAGAAATAGCTTGCTTATTGCATTGCAAGCAGCTGCAGTTGCACCAGTCTAGTCTGTATGTCAATATTCATGGAGACATCAATAAGGAAGAAATATATAGCAGGCATTGGATCGCGCACCTTTAGACCATGTTTTCAAGTTATCACTTAAAAGCAAAAACATTACTCTTATTATATATCAAAGAAAATTACCCAACACTATTTAAGTGATTTAAACCTTGATGTGAGAGCAAAAAATTAAAATTAGCTCCTATAAGCAATATTTTGGCTATATCACCCTTGCATTAACATATACTAGCAGCTTAGAAGTGAAAACAAATTAAGCTTTAACCTCGAAAATGAAAGTTGCTAAGATTTAAGTAGTAAGAGAAATCTCACCTTCTTTTCTGTCCTTCGCCTTCATCCTTAGCTTGACATCCTTATTTTCATCTTCTTTGATCATTTTCAGCAACCTGTCCAATAAAACGTGACATTATAACAACAATAACATATCCAGTATATTTCCACAAAATGGACGGGGTCTGGAGACGATAAAGTAGACGCAGTCCATACCACTAACACAGACAAAGTAGAGAGAGAGGCTTCTTCTGATAGTCCCCTTGGCTCAGGAGGACTAATAGCAGGATAGAAAATATTAGAAAAAACAAACAAAATGAAGTCAGTACATACCAATAGATAGTTAAAAAAATAGACATCCACAGATTAATGCTATACACAGCCTATCCAAAAAAACACAAACAAGAAATTAAATGAATTTGCTTGAAATAACAAAGATTAAAGCATTTCAGCTGTTGTTGGCAGCACAATAGGCAACTCTATTACCTCAGGTGGTGGTTTGTCTGGTTTTCCAGCAGTATCTTCAGTATCAACTGAACCTCTTACCAGTTCAAGGCCCTCTGAAGTTCCACCAATTGTGTCGATGCTATTAATAACTTCCAGTGCAGACAATGCCGACCTAAAAACCAAAGCAACTAATTTGGACAACTTCAATGGCAGTTCTTTCACCTTTTACGAGCTCATCATTTGCATCTACAAGTCCTGGAAATAGTAATTTTGGATTTAGTTCATCAGGAATGTCAACAATTACTACGGCTAGCATCCAGCCTCAGAGTTCTCTTTTCAGCACTGGAGGTTAGTCACTTATTAGTGTTCAAACTTCTCTCGCTGGATCAGAGAATACCACAGTCTCACAGAGCACTCCTGCTCATTTTGGATCTTCTACTACATTACTAGAAGTGGGAAATAATATCTTTCTCCTCAGTTGGTTCTTCTTTAAGTAATACTGGCTTAGATTCTATTGCTGCTTCAGCTAGCAACCCCGTTGGCTCCAGCGGTTCTACTTTTGGGAACTTTAGTTTTGGGGCATGTTCTTCAGCCTCATCTATGATGGCTGGTCAGTTCAGTTGGCCCTGGCTGTGGGAAAATTCAGCTGGCGTTTGCTTTTGGTGTAGTCCTGTACTGTCCGCAGCCACCTCTGCACTTGCCACTTCCAGCGATGTTACTTCTTCTATGTTTAGTTTTGGTGTTAATTCTTTATCTTCCTCTGCAAAGGCCATCGACACCTCTACCTGCCCTAGCCCTAGCACATATAATTTTGGTGTTTAGGAAAAACTTCTTACCTTTCAATGCCTTTCACTTATTATTGAGCCTTTCTATCATGATTCAACAACTGTCACTTTCCTTAATAAGAGTTGTTAACTGATCTCCTATGATGTTATAAATATGTCCATGTATATGAATGTTGTTTTACTGCTTTAGTCTATAGGTGAGTTTGATAATAAAATTTTCTTTCACATATCTATCCCGTCCAATAATTGAACTTAAGTGTGAAATTCAGTTAGATTTTTTATAATTGCACTATTGCAGCATGTGCCCGTTCATGGTTGCTGAAGCACGGGCTAGCTACATGGTTTTGGATTCCAAAGAGTTTTCCAGACGTGGGATTAATCTCATAGAGAGTGCGTCAGATGTGAGTTAGTTGCTAAGACAGAGTTAGTATATGTTTACCACCATCTTAGAGTTCCTAAGGTGTGTTATGATTGCAGGGAGGATGGTCATTTTAGTAGGGAGTGCCCTCGGCATCAGTTGGTCAGCCAATTGGAGTCAGCTCATGTTTCTCACTAAGTTAGGGCTTCAGGAGTTTTCTACGACTGCAGAGAGATCGGTCATTGGTCAAAAGATTTTCCTATGCGTAGAATTATTAGTCATTCAGATTAGTCTCGTAAAGACTACCTCAGACGTGAGTTGGTTGCTCAGAGAGAGTTATCATATGTTTTCCACCATCCTAGAATTTCTAAGGTGCGTTATGATTGCAGGGAGGATGGTCGTTTTAGTAGGGAGTGCCCTCGGCATCAGTTGGTCATCCAATTAGAGTTAGCTCACGTTTCTCGCCAAGTTAGGGCATTAGGAGTTTTCTACGACTGCAAAGATATCGGTCATTGGTCCAAAGGGTTTCCCATGCGTGGCATTATTAGTCATTCATCTCATTCAAATTAGTCTCGTAGAGACTGCCTCAGACGTGAGTTGGTTGCTCAGAGAGAGTTAGCATATGTTTACCGCCATCCTAGAGTTCCTAAGGTGTGT
This sequence comes from Capsicum pubescens, assembly GCA_030864215.1. Lineage (NCBI taxonomy): Eukaryota > Viridiplantae > Streptophyta > Magnoliopsida > Solanales > Solanaceae > Capsicum > Capsicum pubescens. The sequence continues at coordinate 218,087,502 of CM061542.1, read as the reverse complement.
TATGACATGGTTGTTTTACTAGGGAGTGCCCTCGGCATCAATTGGTCAGCCAATTGGGGACAACTCATGTTTCTCGCTAAGTTAGAGCTTTAGGAGTTTGCTACGACTGCAAAGATATCGGTCATTGGTCCAAAGAGTTTCCCATGAATGGGATTATTAGTCATTCAACTCATTCAAATCAGTCTCGTAGAGACTGCCTCAAACGTGAGTTGGTTGCTTAGAGAGAGTTAGCATATATTTCCCACCATCCTAGAATTCCTAAGGTATGTTATGATTGCAGGGAGGATGGTCATTTTAGTAGGGAGTGCCCTCTGCATCAGTTGGTCAACCAATTGTACTCAACTCATTTTTTTTGCTAAGTTAGGGCTTCAGGAGTTTGCTACGATTGCAGAGAGATCGGTCATTGGTCCAAAGAGTTTCCCATATGTGGGATTATTAGTCATCCATCTCATTCAGATCAGTCCTTTAGAGACTGCCTCAAACGTGAGTTGGTTGCTCAGAGAGAGTTAGCATATGTTTCCCGCCATCCTAAAGTTCCTAAGGTGTGTTATGAGATGGTCATTTTAGTAGGGAGTGCCCTCGGCATCAGTTGGTCAGCCAATTGTACTCAACTCATTTTTCTTGCTAAGTTAGGGCTTCAGGAGTTTGCTACGACTGCAGAGAGATCGTTCATTGTTCCAAAGAGTTTCCCATCCGTGGGATTATTAGTCATCCAGCTCATTCAGATCAGTTTTGTAGAGACTTCCTCAGACGTGAGTTGGTTGCTCAGAAAGAGTTAGCATATGTTTCCCACCATCCTAGAATTCCTAAGGTGTGTTATGATTGCAGAGAGGATGGTCATTTTAGAAGGGAGTGCCCTCGGCATCAGTTGGTCAGCCAATTGTACTCAGCTCATGTTTCTCTCTAAGTTAGGGCTTCAGGAGTTTACTACGACTGCAGAGAGATCGATCATTGGTCCAAAGAGTTTCCCATGCATGGAATTATTAGTCATCCATCTCATTCAGATCAGTCTCGTAGAGACTTCCTCAGACGTGAGTTGGTTGCTCAGAAAGAGTTAGAATATGTTTCCCACCATCCTAGAATTCCTAAGGTGTGTTAAGATTGCAGGGAGGATGGTCATTTTAGAAGGGAGTGCCCTCGGCATCAGTTGGTCAGCCAATTGTACTCAACTCATATTTCTTGCTAAGTTAGGGCTTCAGGAGTTTGCTACGACTGTAGCAAGATCGGTCATTAGTCCAATGAGTTTCCCATGCGTGGAATAATTTTTAGTCATTGAGCTCATTCAGATCAGTCTCGTAGCGTTAGATCCTTTTAGCCATAACGTATTAGATATTCATTTAATTAAACGTAACCTTCTCCAATTTAGTCTTTGTTAGTGTATCTTAATTAAAATATCATTCGTTTAATACCATAAATCATTGTTCTTTTTTGTCAAATTGAACTACTCATAGTCACATCAACATTTTTTCTAATATAAATTAAACTCATTTTGATTGGCATAATTCACTTCACCTAAGAGATTGTTTATTCATTAGTCTCCATTCGAGTCACATCACCGCCAGGTGTGATGATCACTTTGTTATGGATCCTTATACGACATTATAACAACATGCATATCCACAGTATACCTCCACAAAGTGGCCGGATGGGGTCTGGAGACAGTAAAGTGGACACATTCCATACCACAAACGACACAGACAAAGTAGAGATCAAAGGCTGCTTCCGATCGACCCCTTGGCTCAGAAGAACTAATAACAGATCACATGTCAATAGTTAGTTAAAGAAATAATAATTAATGCTATACATAGTCTATCCAAAAAACACAAACAAGAAGTTAAATGAATTTGCTTGAACTAACAAAGATTAAAGTAAAATTGAATTAATAATACTAAAGGACTTTGCATGACATCCATATTTCTTTTAATAATTAATGACTTGTCCAAACAAATGGGACAAATAAGCTTTTAGTGCATAAAAGGAAAAAAGAAAAAAAAATTGACATAAAATTTGGAGTGAAATATGGATTTTACTAATTTTAGGAAAAATTAGGACAAAGAAATTAAGAGAATATTAATAAAATGGGTAGTGAATCATTTGCCCATCATCCGCTGTCAATTATGGTCAAAATTTATGCTATGTTAATTAAGAATATTATTTTCCTTATTTTTTTCTTTTTAATTTATCCTTTTATTCCTTTTTCTTATTAATTAATGAAGAGAATTATATTCAAACTTATGAAATATATTAAATAAAATATAAGGAAATACATTTTCTTTGTTAGATCTCTTATATGTATGTGAAATGGGGATATTTTATATATTAAAATGAAAATCTCTTATAAAAGTTCGTAAAACTGAAATAAAGAACTGTAATGTACACCAAATAATACAGTCAGGTTCGAAAATAGATTAACAGATATATTTATAAAAAAAATAATTAAAAGCATTGGAATAATTTTATCTAAAATTAAATATATATTAATTAACTATCTCTCTTTCGCCCATCCCCCCCTCTCTCTCTCTTTCTCTCTCTCTCTCTCTCTCTCTCTCTATATATATATATATATATATATATATATATATTAATGGACATAAAAATGGTGATTTTTTTAATAAAAGAGCTAATGTTTAATTACAGATAACTTTTATTAACACTAAATTAAATAAATTCATCCAATAATGGAGAAAAGGATAACGTGTCAAAAATTAATTAATTAATGTTTTGCGTGGACCATCCTCTTGATTTCATTGCTTATAATTAATAAGACGATTTATTTTAGTAAATTCTTTTAGTGCACATGTTAGTGATATCTGTATTATCAAGTGCATATTTATCACAATTAAATAGGAAGGGAAACTAAAAGTTAGTCGTAGATATTCTTAATTGAAAATTATTCTTACTTAGGAATATGTAACCAAATGATTGTATTTTTGGAGATTTTGAAACTTTACACGTATAAAATTTTGTTAAGTTTTACAGGAATTAATTAAAGTCATTTTTTATATTATTTCATCATTAATATAGTGTTAAATTAATCATTTTCCTCGATTACTATTATATTCTATTAAAATAAATTATATATTTAATTTTAAAAAAGTGTTAAAAATCATAAATATATTTAATAGATATTAATGTTCAGTCATATTCTTGATGATTAAAGAGACGTTTTTTTTTTTAATATTACTCTTTGTTTTCTTATATTCACCCCTATTTTGTTTAGTTTCAAAAGTTAACCAATCAAATCAAAAGTATCTCTTTGAAATTAATGTTGAGTTTTTTATTTCCAATCAAATCAAAAGTATCTCAATTAATAATTGGCAAATCAATCTGTCCACATCTTTCGATAAATTACATAATTTAATTTCCTTTTTAGAATTAGCAGTATTCTAACTTTCAAAAGTACAATAAATTAAAATTTTATAAAATATTTAGTTAATTTCCTCCTCCCTTACTCTCCAAAAAGTTTTTTATTAAATAATAGAAATAAGTAGCATGGAATGTGAACAATTGGATAGAATAACTAAACGTATAGCAATTTCATTTCTTTTTGAATTTATTCTTTTACTTTTTTCTTTTTAAATTAATGAAGAGATTATATTCTAACTTATGAAATATATTAAATAAAATATAAGGAAATACATTTTCTTTCTTAGATCTCTTATATGTATGTGAAATGGGGATATTTTATGTATTAAAATGAAAATCTCTTATAAAAGTTCGTAAAACTGAAATAAAGAACTGTAATGTACACCCAATAATACAATCAGGTTCGAAAATAGATTAACAGATATATTTATAAAAAAACTAATTAAAAGCATTGGAATAATTTCACCTAAAATTAAATATATATTGATAAACTACCTCTCTTTCGCCCATTCCCGCCCCCCCCCCCCTCTCTCTTTCTCTCTCTCTCTCTCTCTCTCTCTATATATATATATATATATATATACATATATATACATATATATATATATATATATATATATATATATATATATATATATTTCAATTTTAATGGACATAAAAACGGTGATTTTTTTAATAAAAGAGCTAATGTTTAATTACAGATAACATGTTAAAAATTAAATAAATTCATCCAATAATGGAGAAAAGGATAACGTGACAAAAATTAATTAATTAATTAATGTTTTGAGTGGACCATCCTCTTGATTTCATTGTTTATAATTAATAAGAAGATTTATTTTAGTAAATTCTTTTTGTGCACATGTTTGTGATATCCGTATTATCAAGTGCATATGTATCACAATATAAATTATAAAAGAAGTTAAATAGGAAGGGAAACTAAAAGTTAGTCGTAGATATTCTTAATTGAAAATCATTCTTACTTAGGAATATGTAATCAAATGATTGTATTTTAAGAGATTTTGAAAATTTACACGTATAAAATTTTGTTAAGATTTACAGGAATTAAATAAAGTCATTTTTTTTTACTTTCATTATTAATATAATGCTAAATTAATCCTTTTCCTCGATTACTATTATATTCTATTAAAATAAATTTTATATTTAATTTTAATACAGTGTTAAAAATTATAAATATATTTAATAGATATTAATGTTCAGTCATATTCTTGATGATTAAAGAGCCCCTTTTTTTAATATGACTCTTTGTTTTCTTATATTCACCCCTATTTTGTTTAGTTTCAAAAGTTAATTAAGAATATTACGTTCCTTATTTCATTTCTTTTTGAATTTATTCCTTTAATCTTTTTGTTTTAAATTAATGAAGAGATTATATTCTAACTTATGAAATATACCAAATGTATATTAAATGCAATAATAACTTGACTCAAATAAATGAGCAAACCTTTTTGTGTTTAAAATTCTTGAAATTGAATCAAATATGAATTAAATGAAAGTTTAGGTCATAATATATCATGTATTAAAATTGAATCAAATATGAAAATTAAATGAAATTTTTGTGCTACCTCAATATACGTTGTTGGTCTATTGATTTTAGTTCAACCGGTGTTACAAAAGCTGGATTATTTAGGACCCGGTGACTACGTTTCTGCTCGCTATCTCCCTGCTATAAATGCAGTGGGAGTGATTGTTGCTGGTTGGGGATACGTAGTTACTCAAGGAGGTTACAACACCTTCTCAATATTGGCAAACATGTCTGGAGATAACACGGGCTATTGCATATACTTTGTGTCCTGGGGTACCGATTTCATATGACGAGACACAAATTTCAACATTTGTGGTTTGCTCAATTATCTGCACCCTTGTCATTGTCGTCATGCTAATCCTTGATATTTTTTTCCCAAGATGTCATAGCAGCTGCTGCGGATTCCGCTTCGGGTCCAGATTCGGGTCTTGCCGTATAGTCATGTCATTGTATGAATATTATGTGCATTTATCTATTTATGTTTTGTTGCCATCTCAAAGTGTGCTGATTTATAGTTAGTTCCTTTTACTGCTGCAAAAGCAAGATTGTTCTTGAAACAAGTGCAGCACCCTCTTAGTTAAAGTCAACAAGAGTAAAACACAACAACTTGAACACAAATCCAGAAAGGCGACAACACAAAGTAATACATCAGAACACAAAAGTTCTCCGATTAGCAAGGCAACTCCTCCGACTCCCTTTTGGGTTGAGGAGTAACATCAGGGACAACGTATTTCATGTATCTGTAGATACTTAAACCAAAGCTGAAGCTCAAAGACAAGACCCTAACAAACAACTCCCCACACAACAGATAACAAAATATCTGCATCGCTAATCCCACACATACGTCTAATTCAGTAATTAATTAATGTTTTGCGTGGACCATCCTCTTGATTTCATTGCCTATAATTAATAAGAGGATTTATTCTAGTAAATTCTTTTAGTGCACATGTTAGTGATAACCGTATTATCAAGTGCATATTTATCACAATTAAATAGGAAGGGAAACTAAAAATTAGTCGTAGATATTCTTAATTGAAAATCATTCTTACTTAGGAATATGTATAAAAATGACCAAGGGTACGTAGAGTGATATATGCGTATTACATTACCATATGCCATAAACCCACTCACTCACTTTCACATTCCCTCATTGTTGTACTTTCATCTTTCCTCATTGTGACTACAATGGTGCATAAATCCAATGAAACAGTTCTCCTTTACTTTGGTGCTCTGTGCTTGCTTGCTAGCCTCTTTTTCTTACCATTTACATTGGCGAGCAAAATGAAGGTTTCACGGGCAAGATTCTTTCTGCTACCGCATTGTACGTTGTTGGTCTATTGATTTTAGTTAAACCGGTGTTACAAAAGCTGGATTATTTAGGACCCAGTGACTACGTTTCAGCTCGCTATCACCTTTCTATAAATGCAGTGGGAGTGATTGTTGTTGGTTGGGGATGCGTAGTCACTCAAGAAGGGTGTAACACCTTCTCGATTTTGGTAACCATATCTGGAGCTTTATCTTCCTTCTTTTTAATAGTGTTTGTGAGGCCTATATCTGTGGATTACGGGCTATTGCATATGCTTTGCGGCTTGGGGTACCGATTTTCATATGACGAGACACAAATTTCGATATTTGTGGTTTGCTCAATTATCTGCACCCTTTTCATTGCCGTCAGGCTAATCCTTGTTATTTTTGTCAAAGATGCCATAGCAGCTGCTGCGGATTCCACTTCGGGTCCTGCCGTATAGTCAAGTCATTGTATGAATATTATGTGCATTTATCTATTTACGTTTTGTTGCCATCTCAAAGTGTGCTGACTTATAGTTAGTTCCTTTAACTGCTGCAAAAGCATGCTTGTTCTTGAAACAAGTGCATCACCCTCTTAGTTAAAGTCAACAAGAGTAAAACACAACAACTTGAACACAAATCCAGAAATGCGACAACACAAAGTAATACATCAGAACACAAAAGTTCTCCGATTAGCAAGGCAACTCCTCGGACTCCCTTTTGGGTTGAGGTGTAAGATTAGGGACAACGTATGTCATGTATCTGTAGATACTTAAGCCAAAGCTGAAGCTCAAAGCCATGACCCAAACAAACAACTCCCCACACACCAGATAACAAAATATTTGCTTCGCTAATCCCACACATACGTCTAATTCAGTAATTAATTAATATTTTGCATGGACCATCCCCTTGATTTCATTGCTTATAATTAATAAGAGGATTTATTTTAGTAAATTCTTTTAGTGCACATGTTAGTGATATCCGTATTATCAAGTGCATATTTGTCACAATTAAACAAGAAGGGAAACTAAAAGTTAGTCGTAGATATTCTTAACTGAAAACCATTCTTACTTTGGAATATGTAATCAAATGATTGTATTTTAGGAGATTTTGAAACTTTACACGTATAAAATTTTGTTAAGATTTACGGGAATTAAATAAAGTCATTTTTTATTTTCTTTCATCATTAATATAATGTTAAATTAATCCTTTTACTCGATTACTATTATATTCTATTAAAATAAATTATATATTTAATTTTAATACAGTGTTAAAAATCATAAATATATTTAATAGTTATAAATGTTACGTCATATTCTTGATGATTAAAGAGCCCTTTTTTTTTAATATGACTCTTTGTTTTCTTATATTCACCCCTATTTTGTTTAGTTTCAAAAGTTAATTAAGAATATTACGTTCTTTATTTCATTTCTTTTTGAATTTATTCTTTTATTCTTTCCTTTTTAAATTAATGAAGAGATTATATTCTAACATATGAAATATACCAAATGTATATTAAATGTGATAATAACTTGACTCACAAAAATGAGTGAACCTTTTTATGTTTAATATTATTGAAATTGAATCAAATATGAATTAAATGAAAGTTTAGAACATAATATATCATGTATTAAAATTGATTTTTTTATAATTTCACAGACATATTATACTAATGAAGACAATTATTTGTAAGATCAATATAATCATCAATAAAAAAACTCATCGATCACTTTGATGTATGTATTAATGAATAACATTAATTACCACTAGAATTATAATTTATACCGTATTATAATTAATAACCACTAGAATTAGTAAGGATTAATATTCATCAAATAGTCGTATTCATGAATTACATTAATTATAACTAGGAGTTGATAATGTCCAAATTTCATTCTTACCTTACATCAGTCAGTGCATGCATGTCTTGTAGTACGTAGTAATTAATAGCAATGTGCATGCCACTGGCTATATATATATATATACACGTGTTGTAATTATCCGACACACTAACGTTTTGATTTCGTTATTAAAATTTATGAACTTTACTGGAAGAGAAGTGTATTTTATTTTATTGATACATATGTGTGTATATATATATACAAGAAAACACACAACAAATAAGGAAAGAATCAACTAATAAAGAATTGTGATCTTCGATCTCCTAAATAAAAACTGATGTGATATTCTGAGATATGGGAGATCAGTCATTAAATATCTTAGTATCAATCAAGATATATTACTAATAATATTGGTATAAAAAAGAGCAAGGGTGTGTAGAGTGATATATATTCGTATTATATTACCATATGCCATAAACCCACTCACTCACTTTCACATTCCCTCATTGTTGTACTTTCATCTTCCCTCATTGTGACTACAATGGTGCATAAATCCAATGAAACAGTTCTCCTTTACTTTGGTGCTCTGTGCTTGCTTGCTAGCCTCTTTTTTCTTACAATTTACATTGACAAGCAAGAAGAAGGTTTCACGGGCAAGATTATTTGTGCTACCTCAATGTACGTAGTTGGTCTATTGATTTTAGTTCAACCGGTGTTACAAAAGCTTGATTATTTAGGACCCGGTGACTACGTTTCTTCTCGCTATCACCGTGCTATAAATGCAGTGGGAGTGATTGTTGCTGGTTGGGGTTGCGTAGTCACTCAAGGAGGTTACAAGACCTTCTCGATGTTGGCAACCATGTCTGGAGCTTTATCTGTCTTGTTTTATATAGTGTTTGTGAGGCCTATATCTGTGGATTACGGGCTATTGCAAATGCTTTACGGCTTGGGGTACCGATTTTCATATGACAAGACACAAATTTCGACATTTGTAGTTTGCCCAATTATCTGCACCCTTGTCATTGTCGTCAGGCTAATCCTTTCTTTTTTTCCCCAGAAGCCATAGCAGCTGCTGCGGATTCCGCTTTGGGCGCAGATTCGGGTCTTGGCGTATAGTCATGTCATTGTATGAATATTATGTGCATTTATCTATTTATGTTTTGTTGCCATCTCAAAGTGTGCTGATTTATAGTTAGTTCCTTTTATTGCTGCTAAAGAAAGCTTGTTCTTGAAACAAGTGCAGCACCCTCTTAGTTAAAGTCAACAAGAGTAAAACACAACAACTTGAACACAAATCCAGAAAGGCGACAACACAAAGTAATACATCAGAACAATAAAGTTCTCCGATTACCAAGGCAACTCCTCGGACTCCTTTTTGGGTTGAGGTGTAACATCAAGGACAACGTATGTCATTTATCTGTAGGTACTAAAACCGAAGCTGAAGCTCAAAGCCATGACCCTAACAAACAACTCCCCACACACCAGATAACAAAATATATGCATCGCTAATCCCACACATATGTCTAATTCAGTAAATAATTAATGTTTTGCGTGGACCATCCTCTTGATTTCATTGCATATAGTTAATAAGAGGATTTATTTTAGTAAATTATTTTAGTGCACATGTTAGTGATATCCGTATTATCAAGTGCATATTTATCACAATTAAATAGGAAGGGAAACTAAAAGTTAGTTGTAGATATTCTTAATTGAAAATCATTCTTACTTAGGAATATGTAATTAATTGATTGTATTTTAGGAAATTTTGAAACTTTACACGTATAAAATTTTGTTAAGATTTACAGGAATTAAATAAAGTCATTATTTTTCTTTCATCATTAATAAAATGTTAAATTAATCCTTTGACTCGATTACTATTATATTCTATTAAAATAAATTATATATTTAATTTTAATACAGTGTTAAAAATCATAAATATATTTAATAGATATTAATGTTCAGTCATATTCTTAATGATTAAAGAGCCCTTTTTTTTAATATGACTCTTTATTTTCTTATATTCACCCATATTTTGTTTAATTTCAAAAGTTAATTAAGAATATTACGTTCCTTATATCATTTCTTTTTGAATTTATTCTTTTATTCTTTTCTTTTTAAATTAATGAAGAGATTATATTCTAACTTATGAAATATACAAAATGTATATTAAATGCGATAATAACTTGACTCACAAAAATGAGTGAACCTTTTTATGTTTAATATTCATGAAATTGAATCAAATATGAATTAAATGAAAATTTAGGTCATAGTATATCATGTATTAAAATTGAATTTTTTATAATTTCACTGACATATTATAATAATGAAGACAATTATTTGTAAGATCAATATAATCATCAATAAAAAAACTCATCGATCACTTTGATGTATGTATTCATGAATTACATTAATTACCACTAGAATTATAATTTTTACCGTATTATAATTAATTACCACTAGAATTAGTAAGGATTAATATTCATCAAATAGTCGTATTCATGAATTACATTAATTATAACTAGGAGTTGATAATGTACAAATTTCATTCTTACCTTACGTCAATCAGTGCATGCATGTCTTGTAGTACATAGTAATTAACAGCAACGTGCATGCCACTTGCTATATATATATACAAACGTGTTGTAATTAACCGAAACACTAACGTTTTGATTTTGTTATTAATATTTATGAACTTTACTGGAAGAGAAGTATATTTTATTTTATTGATACGTATGTGTGTATATATATATACAAGAAAACACACAACAAATAAGGAAAGAATCAACTAATAAAGAATTGTGATCTTCGATCTTCTAAATAAAAACTGATGTGATATTCTGAGATATAGGAGATCAGTCATTAAATATTTTAGTATCAATCAAGATATATTACTAATAATGTTGTTATAAAAAAGAGCAAGGGTACGTAGAGTGATATATGTGTATTACATTACCATATGCCATAAACCCACTCACTCACCTTCACATTCCCTCATTGTTGTAATTTCATTTTCCCTCATTGAGACTACAATGGTGCATAAATCCAATGGAACAGTTCTCCTTTACTGTGGTGCTCTGTGCTTGCTTGCTAGCCTCTTTTTTCTTACAATTTACATTGGCGAGCAAGATGAAGGTTTCACAGGCAAGATTGCTTGTGCTACCTCAATGTACGTTGTTGGTCTATTGATTTTTGTTCAATCGGTGATACAAAAGCTTGATTATTTAGGACCCGGTGACTACTTTTCTGCTCGCTATCACCCTGCTATAAATGCAGTGGGAGTGATTATTGTTGGTTGGGGATGTGTAGTCACTCAAGGAGGTTACAACACCATCTCGGATATTGGAAACCATGTCTGGAGCTTTATTTGTCTTCTTTTTTATAGTGTTTGTGAGGCCTATATCTATGGATTATGGGCTATTGCAAATGCTTTACGGCTTAGGGTACCAATTTTCATATGAAGAGACACAAATTTCGACATTTGTGGTTTGCTCAATTATCTGCACCCTTGTCATTGTCGTCAGGTTAATCCTTGATATTTTTGCCCGAGATTCCAAAGCAGGTGCTGCGGATTCCGCTTCGGGTCCAGATTCGGGTCTTGTCGTATCGTCATGTAATTGTATGAATATTATGTGCATTTATCTATTTACGTTTTGTTGCCATGTCAAAGTGTGCTGACTTATAGTTAGTTCCTTTTACTGCTGCAAAAGCAAGCTTGTTCTTGAAACAAGTGCAGCACTCTCTTAGTTAAAGTCAACAAGAGTAAAACACAACAACTTGAACACAAATCTAGAATGGCGACAACACAAAGTAATACATCAGAATACAAAAGTTCTCCGATTACCAAGGCAACTGCTCGAATTCCTTTTTAGGTTGAGGTGTAACATCAGGGACAACGTTTGTCATGTATCTGTAGATACTTAAACCAAAGCTGAGGCTCAAAGCCATGACCCTAACAAACAACTCCCCACACACCATATAATAAAATATCTGCATCGCTAATCCCACACATACGTCTAATTCAGTAATTAATTAATGTTTTGCGTGGACCATCCTCTTGATTTCATTGCTTATAGTTAATAAGAGGATTTATTTTTTTAAATTCTTGTAGTACACATGTTAGTGATATCCGTATTATCAAGTGCATATTTATCACAATTAAATAGGAAGGGAAACTAAAAGTTAGTCGTAGATATTCTTAATTGAAAATCATTCTTACTTAGGAATATGTAATTAATTGATTGTATTTTAGGAAATTTTGAAACTTTACACGTATTAAATTTTGTTAAGATTTACAGGAATTAAATAAAGTCATTTTTTATTTTCTTTCATCATTAATATAATGTTAAATTAATCCTTTTACTCGATTACTATTATATTCTATTAAAATAAATTATATATTTAATTTTAATACAGTGTTAAAAATCATAAATATATTAAATAGTTATTAATGTTCAGTCATATTCTTGATGATTAAAGAGCCTTTTTTTTTAAATATGACTCTTTGTTTTCTTATATTCACCCCTATTTTGTTTAATTTCAAAAGTTAATTAAGAATATTACGTTCCTTATTTCATTTCTTTTTGATTTTATTCTTTTATTCTTGTCTTTTTAAATTAATGAAGAGATTATATTCTAACTTATGAAATATACCAAATGTATATTAAATGCGATAATAACTTGACTCACAAAAATGAGAGAACCTTTTTAAGTTTAATATTCTTGAAATTGAATCAAATATGAATTAAATAAAAGTTTAGATCATAATATATCATGTAATAAAATTAATTTTTTTATAATTTCAAAGACAAATTATAATAATGAAGACAATTATTTGTAACATCAATATAGTCCTCAATAAAAAAACTCATCGATCACTTTGATTTATGTATACATGAATTACATTAATTACCACTAGAATTATAATTTATACCGTATTATAATTAATTACCACTAGAATTAGTAAGGATTGATATTCATCAAATAGTCGTATTCATGAATTACATTAATTATAACTAGAATTTGATAATGTCCAAATTTCATTCTTACCTTACTTCAATCAGTGCATGCATGTCTTGTAGTACGTAGTAATTAACAACAACGTGCATGCAACTGGCTATATATATATATACACGTGTTGTAATTAACCGAAACACTAACGTTTTGATTTCATTAGTAATATTTATGAACTTTACTGGAAGAGAAGTATATTTTATTTTATTGATACGTATGTGTGTATATATATATACAAGAAAACACACAACAAATAAGAAAAAGAATCAACTAATAAAGAATTGTGATCTTCGATTTCCTAAATAAAAACTGATGTGATATTCTTAGATATGGGAGATCAGTCATTAAATATCTTAGTATCAATCAAGATATATTACTAATAATATTGGTATAAATAAGAACAAGGGTACGTAGTGATATATGCGTATTTTATTACCATATGCCATAAACCCACTCACTCACTTTCACATTCCCTCATTGTTGTACTTTCATCTTCCCTCATTGTGACTACAATGGTGCATAAATCCAATGAAACAGTTCTCATTTACTTTGGTGCTCTGCGCTTGCTTGCTAGCCTTTTTTTTCTTACAATTTACATTGGCGAGCAAGAAGAAGGTTTCACGGGCAAGATTGTTTGTGCTACCTCAATGTACGTAGTTGGTCTATTGATTTTAGTTCAACCGGTGTTACAAAAGCTTGATTATTTAGGACCCCGTGACTACGTTTCTTCTCGCTATAACCCTGCTATAAATGCAGTAGGAGTGATTGTTGCTGGTTGGGGTTGCGTAGTCACTCAAGGAGGTTACAACACCTTCTCGATGTTGGCAACCATGTCTGAAGCTTTATCTGTCTTTTTTTTAATAGTGTTTGTGAGGCCTATATCTGTGGATTACGGGCTATTGCAAATGCTTTATGGCTTGGGGTACCGATTTTCATATGACAAGACACAAATTTCGACATTTGTAGTTTGCTCAATTATCTGCACCCTTGTCATTGTCGTCAGGCTAATCCTTGCTTTTTTTTCCCGAGAAGCCATAGCAGCTGCTGCGGATTCCGCTTCGGGTGCAGATTCGGGTCTTGGCGTATAGTCATGTCATTGTATGAATATTATGTGCATTTATCTTTTTAAGTTTTGTTGTCATCTCAAAGTGTGCGGATTTATAGTTAGTTCCTTTTATTGCTGCTAAAGAAAGCTTGTTCTTGAAAAAAGTGCAACACCCTCTTAGTTAAAGTCAGCAAGAGTAAAACACAACAACTTGAACACAAATCCAGAAAGGCGACAACACAATGTAACACATCAGAACAATAAAGTTCTCTGATTACCAAGGCAACTCCTCGGACTCCTTTTTGGGTTGAGGTGTAACATCAGGGACAACGTATGTCATGTATCTGTAGATACTTAAACCAAAGCTGAAGCTCAAAGCCATGACCCTAACAAACAACTCCCCACACACCAGATAACAAAATATCAGCTTCGCTAATCCCACACATATGTCTTATTCAGTAATTAATTAATGTTTTGCGTGGACCATCCTCTTGATTTCATTGCTTATAGTTAATAAGAGGATTTATTTTAGTAAATTCTTTTAGTGCACATGTTAGTGATATCCGTATTATCAAGTGCATATTTATCATAATTAAATAGGAAGGGAAACTAAAAGTTAGTCGTAGATATTCTTAATTGAAAATCATTCTTACTTAGGAATATGTAATTAATTGATTGTATTTTAGGAAATTTTGAAACTTTACACGTATAAAATTTTGTTAAGATTTACAGGAATTAAATAAAGTCATTTTTTTTCTTTCATCATTAATAAAATGTTAAATTAATCCTTTTCCTCGATTACTATTATATTCTATTAAAATAAATTATATATTTAATTTTAATACAGTGTTAAAAATCATAAATATATTTAATAAATATTAATGTTCAGTCATATTCTTGATGATTAAAGAGCCCTTTGTTTTTAATATGACTCTTTGTTTTCTTATAATCACCCCTATTTTGTTTAGTTTCAAAATTTAATTAAGAATATTACGTTCCTTATTTCATTTCTTTTTGAATTTATTCTTTTATTCTTTTCTTTTTAAATTAATGAAGAGATTATATTCTAACTTATGAAATATACCAAATGTATATTAAATGCGAAAATAACTTGACTCACAAAAATGAGTGAACCATTTTATATTTAATATTCTTGAAATTGAATCAAATATGAATTAAATGAAAGTTTAGATCATAATATATCATGTATTAAAATTGATCTTTTTATAATTTCACAGACATATTATAATAATGAAGACAATTATTTGTAAGATCAATATAATCATCAATAAAAAAACTCATCGATCACTTTGATGTATGTATTCATGAATTACATTAATTACCACTAGAATTATAATTTATACCGTATTATAATTAATTACCACTAGAATTAGTAAGGATTAATATTCATCAAATAGTCGTATTCATGAATTACATTAATTATAACTAGGAGTTGATAATGTCAAAATTTCATTCTTACCTTACATCAATCAGTGCATGCATGTCTTGTCGTACGTAGTAATTAACAGCAACGTGCATGCCACTGGCTATATATATATATACACGTGTTGTAATTAATCGAAACACTAACGTTTTGATTTCGTTATTAATTTTTATGAACTTTACTGGAAGAGAAGTATATTTTATTTTATTGATACGTATGTGTGTATATATATACAAGAAAACACACAACAAATAAGGAAAGAATCAACTAATAAAGAATTGTGATCTTCGATCTCCTAAATAAAAACTGATGTGATATTCTTAGATATGGGAGATCAGTCATTAAATATCTTAGTATCAATCAAGATATATTAATAATAATATTGGTATAAAAAAGAGCAAGGGTACGTAGTGATATATGCGTATTTTATTACCATGTGCCATAAACCCACTCACTCACTTTCACATTCCCTCATTGTTGTACTTTCATCTTCCCTCATTGTGACTACAATGGCGCATAGATCCAATGAAACAGATCTCCTTTACTTTGGTGCTCTGTGCTTTCTTGCTAGCCTCTTTTTTCTTACAATTTACATGGGCGAGCAAGAAGAAGGTCTCACGGGCAAGATTGTTTGTGCTACCTCAATGTACGTAGTTGGTCTATTGATTTTAGTTTAACCGGTGTTACAAAAGCTTGATTATTTAGGACCCGGTGACTACGTTTCTACTCGCTATCACCCTGCTATAAATGCAGTGGGAGTGATTGTTGCTGGTTGGGGTTGCGTAGTCACTCAAGGAGGTTACAACACCTTCTCGATGTTGTCAACCATGTCTGGAGATTTATCTTTCTTCTTTTTTATAGTGTTTGTGAGGCCTATATCTGTGGATTACGGGTTATTGTAAATGCTTTACGGCTTGGGGTACCGATTTTCACAAGACAAGACACAAATTTCGACATTTGTAGTTTGCTCAATTATCTGCATCCTTGTCATTGTCGTCAGGCTAATCCTTGCATTTTTTTCCCGAGAAGCCATAGAAGCTGCTGTGGATTCCGCTTCGGGTGCAGATTCGGGTCTTGCCGTATAGTCATGTCATTGTATGAATATTATGTGCATTTATCTATTTAAATTTTGTTGCCATCTCAAAGTGTGCTGATTTATAGTTAGTTCCTTTTATTGCTGCTAAAGCAAGCATGTTCTTGAAACAAGTGCAGCACCCTCTTAGTTAAAGTCAACAAGAGTAAAACACAACAACTTGAACACAAATCCAGAAAGGCGACAACACAAAGTAATACATCAGAACAATAAAGTTCTCCGATTACAAGGGCAACTCGTCGGACTGCTTTTTGGGTTGAGGTATAACATCAGGGACAACATATGTCATGTATCTGTAGATACTTAAACCAAAGCAGAAGCTCAAGGCGATGACCCTAACAAACAACTCCCCATGCACCAGATAACAAAATATCTGCATAGCTAATCCCACACATTCGTCTAATTCAGTAATTAATTAATGTTTTGCGTGGACCATCCTCTTGATTTCATTACTTATAATTAATAAGAGGATTTATTTTAGTAAATTCTTTTAGTGCACATGTTAGTGATATCCGTATTATCAAGTGCATATTTATCACAATTAAATAGGAAGGGAAACTAAAAGTTAGTCGTAGATATTCTTTATTGAAAATCATTCTTACTTAGGAATATGTAATTAATTGATTGTCTTTTAGGAAATTTTGAAACTTTACACGTATAGAATTCTGTTAAGATTTACAGGAATTATATAAAGTCATTTTTTATTTTCTTTCATCATTTATATAATTTTAAATTAATCATTTTCCTCGATTACTATTATATTCTATGAAAATAAATTATATATTTAATTTTAATACAGTGTTAAAAATCATAAATATATTTAATAGTTATTAATGTTCAGTCAAATTCTTGATGATTAAAGAGCCCTTTTTTTTAATATGACTCTTTGTTTTCTTATATTCACTCCTATTTTGTTTAGTTTCAAAAGTTAATTAAGAATATTACGTTCCTTATTTCATTTCTTTTTGAATTTATTCTTTTATTCTTTTCTTTTTAAATTAATGAAGAGATTATATTCTCTTTATGATATATACCAAATGTCTATTAAATGCGATAATAACTTGACTCACAAAAATGAGTGAACCTTTTTATGCTTAATATTCTTGAAATTGAATCTAATATGAATTAAATGAAAGTTTAGGTCATAATATATCATGTATTAAAATTGAATTTTTTATAATTTCACAGACATATTATAATAATGAAGACAATTATTTGTAAGATCAATATAATCATCAATAAAAAAACTCATCGATCATTTTGATGTATGTATTCATGAATTACATTAATTACCACTAGAATTATAATTTTTACCGTATTATAATTAATTACCACTAGAATTAGTAAGGATTAATATTCATCAAATGGTCTTATTCATGAATTACATTAATTATAACTAGGAGTTGATAATGTCCAAAATTCATTCTTACCTTACGTCAATCAGTGCATGCATGTCATGTAGTACGTAGTAATTAATAACAACGTGCATGCCACTGGCTATATATATATACACACGTGTTGTAATTAACCGAAACACTAACGTTTTGATTTCGTTATTAATATTTATGAACTTTACTGGAAGAAAATTTTATTTTATTTTATTGATATGTATGTGTGTATATATATATACAAGAAAACACACAACAAATAAGGAAAGAATCTACTAATAAAGAATTGTGATCTTCGATCTCCTAAATAAAAACTGATGTGATATATGCGTATTATATTACCATATGCCATAAACCCACTCACTCATTTTCTCATTCCCTCATTGTTGTACTTTCATCTTTCCTCATTGTGACAACAATGGTGCATAAATCTAATGAAATATTTCTCCTTTACTTTGATGCTCTGTGCTTGCTTGCTAGCCTCTTTTTTCTTACCATTTACATTGGCGAGCAAGATGAAGGTTTCACGAGCAAGATTGCTTGCTCTAATTCAATGTACGTTGTTGGTCTATTGATTTTAGTTCAACCGGTGTTACAAAACCACGATTATTTAGGACCCGGTGACTACGTTTCTGCTCGCTATCACCCTGCTATAAATGCAGTGGGAGTGATTATTGTTGGTTGGGGATGCGTAGTCACTCAAGGAAGTTAAAACACCTTCTCGATGTTGGAAACTATGTCTGGAGATTTATCTGTCTTTTTTTTAATAGTGTTTGTGAGGTCTATATCTGTGTATTACGGGTTATTGCATATGCTTTGCCACTTGAGGTACCGATTTTCATATGGCGAGACACAAATTTCGATATTTATGGTTTGCTCAATTATCGGCACCCTTGTCATTATCGTCAGGCTAATCCTTGATATTTTTGTCCGTGATGCCATAGCAGCTGCTGCGGATTCCGCTTCGGATTCAGATTCGGGTCTTGCCGTATAGTCATGTCATTGTATGAATATTATGTGCATTTATCTATTTACGTTTTGTTGACATCTCAAAGTGTGCTGATTTATAGTTAGTTCCTTTTACTACTGCTAAAGCAAGCTTGTTCTTGAAACAAGTGCATCACCCACTTAGTTAAAGTCAACAAAAGTAAAACACAACAACTTGAACACAAATCCAGAACGGCGACAACACAAAGTAATACATCAGAACACAAAAGTTCTCCGATTAGCAAGGCAACTCCTCGGACTCCATTTTGGGTTGAGGTGTAACATCTGGGATAATGTATGTCATGTATTTGTAGATACTTAAACCAAAGCAGAAGCTCAAAGCCATGACGCTAACTAACAACTCCCCACACACTAGATAACAAAATATCTGCATCGCTAATCCCACACATATGTCTATTTAAGTTATTAATTAATGTTTTGTGTGGACCATCCTCTTGATTTCATTGCTTATAATTAATAAGAGGATTTATTTTAGTAAATTCTTTTTGTGCGCATGTTAGTGATATCCGTATTATCAAGTGCATATTTATCACAATTTACTAGGAAGGGAAACTAAAAGTTAGTCGTAGATATTCTTAATTGAAAATCATTCTTACTTAGGAATATGTAATCAAATGATTGTATTTTAGGAGATTTTCAAACTTTACACGTATAAAATTTTGTTAGGTTTTACAGGAATTAAATAAAGTTATTTTTTATATTCTTTCATCATTAACATAATGTTAAATTAATCCTTTTCATCGATTACTATTATATTCTATTAAAATAAATTATATATTTAATTTTAATACAGTGTTAAAAATCATAAATATATTTAATAGATATTAATGTTCAGTCATATTCTTGATGATTAAAGAGTCCTTTTTTTTTAATATGACTCTTTGTTTTCTTATATTCACCCCTATTTTGTTTAGTTTCAAAAGTTAATTAAGAATATTATGTTCCTTATTTCATTTCTTTTTGAATTTATTCTTTTATTCTTTTCTTTTTAAATTTATGAAGAGATTATATTCTAACTTATAAAATATACCAAATGTATATTAAATGCGATAATAACTTGACTCACAAAAATGTGTGAACCTTTTTATGTTTAATATTCTTGAAATTTAATCAAATCTTAATTAAATGAAAGTTTAGGTCATAATATATCATGTATTAAAATTGAATTTTTTATAATTTCACAGACATATTAAATAATGAAGACAATTATTTGTAAGATCAATATAATCATCAATAAAAAAACTCATCGATCACTTTGATGTATGTATTCATGAATTACATTAATTACCACTAGAATTATAATTTTTACCGTATTATAATTAATTACCACTACAATTAGTAAGGATTAATATTCAGCAAATTATCGTATTCATGGATTACATTAATTATAACTAGGAGTTGATAATGTCCAAATTTCATTCTTACCTTACGTCAATCAGTGCATGCATGTCTTGTAGTATGTAGTACTTAGCAGCAACGTGCATGCCACTGGCTATATATATATATATATACACGTGTTGTAATTAACCGAAACACTAACGTTTTGATTTCGTTTTTAATATTTATGAATTTTACTGGAAGAGAAGTATATTTTATTTTATTGATATGTATGTGTGTATATATATATACATACAAGAAAACACACAACAAATAAGGAAATAATTAACTAATAAAGAATTGTGATCTTCGATCTCCTAAATAAAAACTGATGTGATATTCTGAGATATGAGAGATCAGTCATTAAATATCTTAGTATCAATCAAGATATATTACTAATAATATTGGTATAAAAAAGAGCAAGGGCACGTAGAGTGATAAATGCGTATTATATTACCATATGCCATAAACCCACTCACTCACTTTCACATTCCCTCATTGTTGTACTTTCATCTTACCTCATTGTGACTACAATGGTGCATAAATTCAGTGAAACATCTCTCCTTTACTTTGATGCTCTGTGCTTGCTTCCTAGACTCTTTTTTCTTACCATTTACATTGGCGAGCAGGATTAAGGTTTCACGGGCAAGATTGTTTGTTCTACTTTAATGTACGTTGTTGGTCTATTGATTTTAGTTGAACCGGTGTTACAAAAGCTCGATTATTTAGGTCCCGGTGACTACGTTTTTGCTCACTATCACCTTACTATAAATTTAGTGGGAGTGATTGTTGCTGGTTGGGGATGCATAGTCACTCAAGGAGGTTACAACACCTTCTCGATGTTGGCAACCATGTCTGGAGCTTTATCTGTCTTCTTTTTTATAGTGTTTGTGAGGCCTATATCTTTGGATTACGGGCTATTGCATATTCTTTGCAGCTTGGGGTACCGATTTTCATATGACGAGATACAAATTTCGATATTTGTGGTTTGCTCAATTATCTAAACCCTTGTCATTGTCGTCAGGATAATCCTTGATATTTTTGTCCGTGATGCCATAGCAGCTGCTGCGAATTCCTCTTCGGGTCCAGATTCGGATCTTGTAGTATAGTCATGTCATTGTATGAATATTATGTGCATTTATCTATTTACGTTTTGTTGCTATCTCAATGTGTGCTGATTTATAGTTAGTTTCTTTTACTGCTGCGAAAGCAAGCTTGTTCTTGAAACAAGTGCAGAACCCTCTTAGTTAAAGTCAACAAGATTAAAACATAACAACTTGAACACAAATCCAGAAAGGCGACAACACAAAGTAATACATCAAAAGATAAAAGCTCTCCGATTAGCAAGGCAACTCCTCGGACTCCCTTTTGGGTTGAGGTGTAACATCAGGGACAACGTATGTCATGTATCTGTAGATACATAAACCAAAGCAAAATCTCAAAGCCACGACCCTAACAAACAACCCCCCACGCATCAGATAACAAAATACCTGCATCGTTAATCCTACACATACGTCTATTTCAGTAATATCATACTACGCTCTGTGCATTAAGTGGGCAATGGGGATGAAAATAAAAAGATAGGGCCAAGTTCATAATCCACAAGTAGCAATAGAGATACATCCTCCTCCCCAAACTTCAACACCAGAAACTGATGTCGGACTAAAGCGATTAATTCGCACGGGAATGAACTCAATCATAAACTTCACCTTCGCGCCTACTAACTGAAAAAATGTGTAGGTGTTCCACTAAATAACATTATAGAACACGACGCCTTCAGTGTATCTAAACCACAATAAACAAATAAAATTAACAACTCATAAGTATTATTGCTGTAACCAAACCCTAAAGTTGCAGTTTACAATTTCACCAAAAAGTAAGCTGCATGCAAACTTATTTGGACATCACTTCTATTAAAAAGGATGACTCATCCTTGTATGGACTAATTGTGTTCCATACATGCAGAGCTTTAGAGGATATAAAAGTGGACTTCAAAGCAAACCATTACGTATTGCAAGTATGTCCTATATATACCTAATGAAATCCTCTTAAACAGTCTCTTAATACCTACCTGATAGAAGGATTCATCCAATACTAAAGATACCGGCCATAGGGATCAACTATAACAAGTGAGCGCCAAGTGTGAGCCTTATTGAAAATGGCCTAGCAAATGATCTATCTTTCTAATAAGAGTAAGGACACAACAACTGTACGAAAGGTTTACATCAGTGCAAATGATCCTTGACCATTTTTATTTTGTTCATTAATGTTTCAAAGGCTTAAGAAGATAATAGCATAAATATTTCCCACATATGCTGCAATCTATCAATCATAGTTAGAATTTGAATTCCTCTACGGTTCATCGAAACCAATAGGTGATGCCTCAATTTTTCACTCATCTTTCAGAATATGATGGTCATTGAGAGTAATTATGAGGTGGGAATATACTTATTTGACAGTCAACGACTCTTAACACTTATTATCATCCATCACCTATTTGATTCCTACAATACATGATTGTTGATGAACTGCGGGGATAAACTGATGGAATGCAATTACTGACTTCCCTAAAGAAATGATGAGCACACTACATGCAGCGACAACGAAAATAAGTAGCATATGCGAACTAAAATTCAATACTGCTCGAGCGTATCAAGTGTATGCCAACTGCTGAACAATCTAGAAAAAGAACAGTTGTGATCACCAAAATGAGTTGCCTATTGCCTCAAAGGAGGTAGGTCCAAAATAAAAAAATATAACAATTTTACCTTTTCAGCAATTGATATGTTGCCTTCCTCTTCCTTCAACTTCTCTCTCAGCAAGTGCTCCAACACCGGTAGACATTACCTACCACATGGAAGACATAATTTACAAAATTTATAATATTATTGGAATACTTCATTATCAATGCTGACGATGCAGAGAGAAAAGAGGTAATAAGAATTGTTAGGGCATGAGAAGTTTTGATGATAGACAGATGAATGAAACATGTTGTGCAAAGCTGGTCCATACAAGTGAAACTGCTTCGGACTTATGGAGTGCATATTATTACATAAAGCTGTCAACACATGGATAAGCAAAGGATGTTCACACGGCTATATGAAGATAATTGGAGCAGTTAGAGTTTGAGTAGATCAAGAAGTCTACAAGGCAGAAGGATAAAGCAATAGAGTACTACTCAATTTAGAAGAAGTAGAGATGGTTACAACAAGGAGTGAGTTACTTGAAAGAGTCCTACAGAAGATACAAGTAAAGAAGAAAAAGGACTGCATTTGAGGGAGCATATATAGACGACAAGTTGCATTCAAATAACTCACTCATGCACTGATAAGAAAATCAACATTCAGCAAAATCGTTCACCAACTTGAAGAAGAACCTAGTTCTTACTTAGTATGTTTTAGACTGCTTATAATAGGAAGGTTCTTGTGTTGTAATGAGTAAACTGTTATAGTCTCAGTATTCTATAAACTGATTTAGGAATCACGTCTTCAAGTTAGGGATCTCGAAGACTTGGGAACACTTATCTTGGGAAGATTTGTGTTTTTGTAGTAATAGGAGTTAGAAGTTTTAATTCCTTGTTTACAAGAAGTCTTGTAATTGTGTTGACTGTTGAGTCTCAAAGTTATAGTAAAGATTGAGGTTAAATCCTGTAGAGGTACACGTCGTGTTTTTTTACACCTTTTTGAGTCGGGTGTTTTCCACGTAAAAATTACTGTGTTAAGTTTTTACTTCTGTGAACCACGTATACTTACTTGTTTCACAGATAGGCAATCAGTAGGGATCATACTTTAACAAGTGGTATCAGAGTCGGTTATCTTAAATAAGGTTTTCACCTAAGATCAGATCATTATGATGAATTCCGCACCTCCTACTGGTCACAGTGAAGGTCAATCCACTACTAGACCCCTACTCTTTGATGGTACTCATTTCATCTAGTGGAAAGCCAGGATGGAGATGTTTATTCAAGAAGAAGACTATGAATTATGGGATAGGATTACTGAAGGTCCTACTATCCCTATGAAGATACAAAATGGTGTGCAAGTCAAGAAAATAAGGAGTGAGTTTACTGCTGATGATCTTTTGGCTTTAAAGAAAAATGCTAAGGCAAAGAATATCCTAGTCTGTGGTCTAGGACCTGATGAATACAATAGAATATCTAACTGTACCACTGCTAAGAAAATATGGGATGCCTTAGTAAATGCCCATGAAGGTACCTCTTAGGTAAGAAAATTCAGGATCTCTCTCCTTTTTACTGAATATGAAGCGTTTAAGATGAAGGAAAATGAATCCTTACATGATATGATGACAAGACTTACTACTCTAAAAAATGAGTTAACCTCCTTGGGAAAAGTCATCACTGAAGAAGAACAAGTAGAGAAGGTTCTGAGGGTGCTACCAAAGTCAAAATGGAATGTTAAAGTCACTGCAATCAGGGAAGCAAATAAGGATCTCACAGGTATGACTTTGGATGAACTAGTAAGGAATTTAAGAACCTATGAAACGGAAGTTGATGACATTAAGGAACAGAAGGCTTCTGAAAAAATCTTGTCCTTGAAGGCTTCTGATAGTGATGAAGAGATTGAACTGGATAAGGAACAAATTGCCTTCATAACAAAAAACTTTAGCAAGTTTTTTAAGAAGAAAAAAGAAACAGGTAACAAGAAGCGTTCCAATGACAATCCAAATGGATGTTACAAGTGTGGAAAGACTGATCATCAGATCAGAGAATGTCCTCTTTGGGAAATAGAATGGAGGAAGAAAAGAGTTGAAAAAGAACAAAAGGTCAGGAGGAAGGAAAAAGAAGAACATGCCATGATAGCTGCATGGTGATCTGACTCTGATAATGATGATGATGGAGTTGATAAGACAACATTTATGGCTTTTGGAGACTCAGACATTGAGGAAGAAGATGATGCTTCTGAGGTAAGTTTACCTGAACTAAAAGAAAAACTGCATCTTTTTTCTAAAACTAAACGTGTTTTATTGATGAGTGATTTAATTTAAAATTTTCAAGAATTAACTTCTGATAGGGATGAATTGTTCAACAATCTTGCAAGTCTTAAATTTTATTTCATTGACTTGAAAGTTTGCAAGCAAAATCTTGACAAAGAAAATTGCACTCTCAAGGAACAAATTACACTGCTTGAGTCCTCAAATAATGATCTTAAGTCTGAAATCCTTAAACTGACTCTCACTGACCATGGGGAAAAGGCCATAAGTAAAGAACAAGAAAATGCTGAACTTGAGTTAACTAAGTACAAACAAGAATGCTATGACTTGATTGAAAAGATGTATAAAATGAGTCAAGAGATAGCAAGATTAAAATTGGATCTAGAAAAGTCAAATAGATGGACAAATTCTTCAAGAATCGTTCATCAGCTTGGTAAAAGAAATCACAATGAAAAAGCAGGCTTGGGTTTTTATAAAGAAGTTGATAATCTTCAAGACTTATGCTATATTTGTGGCAATCTTGGACATCCTACTACTGAATGTCCTATGGCTGCTAAAAGCAGATATCGAAGTCTGAACCTGGCGACCAAACTTTCTCAGACCAAGAAAACAAGCACTAAAATTAGTCTGAGAAACAAGTCAGTCTACTTTCTTCCTGCTTGGACTAGAAGGAATTTAATTCATTCTTTTACTAATAAAACAGGACCCAAGCTTGTCTGGGTTCCTAAGTCTAACCATTGATTTCTTGTGCAGGAGAAAGTGAAGGGAAACAAAAGGCACTGGTACCTGGATAGTGCTTGCTCAAGACATATGACTGGTTACAAGCAAAAGTTCCTTTCACTCTCCAAAATAGATGGGGGGGTCTCTTTTGGAAATGGAAAAAGGGGAATCATAACTGGAGTTGGAAAAATTGGCTCATCTGAGTCAAAAGATGTGGAGGATGTTTATCTTGTGGAAGGACTGAAGCATAACCTGCTAAGCATTTCACAATTGTGTGACAAAGGTAATAAAGTAATTTTCACTGCTGCAGGTGTTAAAGTCAAAAGGATGGACACCAAAGAAATTGTGCTTACTGCAAGGAGATACAGGAATGTATACAAAGCAGACATAATGTCAATACCAGGACCTGAGTTGACTTGTCTAAGTGCAATAGAAACTGATCCCCTCATTTGGCACAGAAGACTTGGACATGCAAGTCTGAAACAACTGAACATACTTTCCTCCAAATACATAGTATTGGGACTACCCAAGACCAAGTTTAAGAAAGAAAAGTTATGTAGTGCATGTGTAAGGGGAAAGCAGGTAAAATCCTCTTTCAAGTCAAAGAACCATGTTAGCACTACCAAATGTCTTAACCTGGTTCATATGGACTTGTGTGGACCAATGAGACAACAAAGCAGAGGTGGAAAAAGGTATATTTTTGTAATTTTTGATGATTATTCCAGGTTCACCTGGACTTTGTTTCTAGCCTCTAAAGAAGATGCCTTTGATGTCTTTGAAATCTTCATTAAGAAAATAGAAAAGAAACTGGGCACTTCATTAGTTTCCATAAGGTCTGACCATGGAACAGATTTTGAGAATGCAAAATTCTTAGATTTTTGTTCATCAAATGGAATAGATCATAAATTCTCCTCTCCTAGAACTCCACAACAAAATGGAGTGGTGAAAAAGAAGAACAAAACCTTGGTAGATATGGCTAGAACAATGATGCTGGCAGCAAATGTTGCCAAAAATCTATGGGATGAGGCAATAAGTACTGCAGCATATATCACAAACAGATGCATAATCAGACCCTTGTTAGAAAAGACTCCCAATGAATTACTAAAAGGTAGAAAGCCTAACATTTCTCACTTTAGAACTTTTGGTTGCAAATATTTCATACATAATAATGGTAAGGATAATTTGGGAAAATTTGATGTCAAAAGTGATGAGGGAATCTTTTTAGGTTATTCACTTCATAGTAAGGCTTACAGAGTTTTAAACAACAAAACTAACTGTATTGAAGAAAGCATGCATGTGATTTTTGATGAGTTTTATGTGAAGACTAACCTGCAGGAAGAAAGCGACACTGAGGAACAGGTTACACAACATGTTCCATCGACTGAAGCAGTCAAACTTGAGGGCACTTTCACAGGGGGAACTGAAGCTGAAGGCACAGTTTTAGGGGGAACTGAGCCATCAACTGCTTCACATCAGAATATTAGCAGTGATCCAAGAAGCTCACTAGGCTTGATCCCAAAAGAATACAAGTATCAAGGTTCGCACCCCATTGAGAATGTACTTACTAATCTCACTTATGGAATCACCACAAGATATGTATTGAGAAGTATGTGTGCATTCAAGGCATTCCTGTCAGAAATAGAGCCAAAAAAAGTAAGTGAAGCATTGCTTGATGTTGATTGGATCATAGCCATGCAGGATGAATTGAATCAGTTTGAGAGAAGCAAAGTATGTCATTTAGTTTTTCTTCCAAAAGATAGATCAGTCATTGGGACTAAATGGGTGTACAGAAATAAAGTTGATGAGCATGGAACAGTCACAAGAAACAAGTCAAGACTGGTGGTTCAAGGATACAACCAAGAAGAAGAAATTGACTTTGATGAGACTTTTTATCCTGTAGCAAGACTTGAAGCCATAAGATTGTTGGTTGTTTTTGCCTCTTACATGGAGTTTATTTTGTACCAGATGGATGTGAAGAGTGCATTCCTAAATGGCATTCTCAAAGAAGAGGTTTATGTGAAGCAACCTCATCGATTTGAAAGAAGAGAGTTTCCAGATCATGTGTACAAGCTGGATAAGGCTTTGTATGGGTTGAAACAAGCACCAAGGGTCTGGTGTGAGAGATTATCAAAGTTTTTGCTGGAGCATGGACACACCAGAGGTAAAATTGACAATACCTTTTTCTTAAAAACTAATGAAAAGGATTTGTTAGTTGTGCAGGTGTATGTGGATGACATTATTTTTGGCTCAACCAACATAAATATGACTCATGACTTTGCTAAACTCATGAGTTGTGAGTTTGAAATGAGCATGATGGGGGAGTTGAATTACTTCCTGGGTCTTTAAATAAAATAGTCAGCATCAGGAATAATAATCCATCAACAAAAGTATGTCAAAGAGCTTCTCAAGAAATTCTCCATGGAGGAAACTAAAGAAATAAGTACTCCCATTGCCACTGCCACAAAACTTGATCTGGATGAAACAGGTTTTGATGTAGAAAAAAAACTGTATAGAGGTATGATAGGGTCCTTATTGTATCTCACAGCAAGCAGACCTGACATTGTGTTTAGTGTAGGACTGTGTGCAAGGTTTCAAGCTAATCCAAAAGAATCCCATCTGAAGTTTGTAAAAAGAATCTTCAGATATTTGAAAGGAACTAGTGATCTTGGGTTGTGGTATCCCAAAGGTAGTAACTTTAGTTTGGTAGGATACTCTGATGTTGATTATGCAGGATATTTGGTGGACAGAAAAAGCACTACAGGTATGGCACACTTCTTAGGATCATGTTTGATTACCTGGTCCATAAAGAAGCAAAATTCAGTAGCTTTGTCTACTGCTGAGGCAGAATATGTTGTTGATGGGTCATGCTGTGCTCAATTGTTATGGATCAAACAACAACTTCTGGATTTTGGGGTAAATGTAGGTTGTGTTCCTATCTTTTGAGATAACACAAGTGCTATAAACAAAGCCAAAAATCCTGTCCAACATAAAAGAACTAAGCATATTGATATCCGTCATCACTTCCTTCGAGACAATGTTGAAAAAGGAAATATATCAATTATGTTTTGTTCAACTGAGGAACAAATTGCTGACATATTCACTAAGGCTTTAAGTAGGGAACACTTTGAAAAAATTAGGTTAGCATTGGTGATGATTAAAATTGTAAGAATCTCCTATAATGATTGACTAGAATATGTTATGCCTGAGTGATTGTTGATTAATTCAGTCTTACACATTTAGTTGTGTGTCCTAATTCCAAGATTTAAAATAATGTGATATATCTGTGTTTTTTTTTAGATAGATGGATCACCAAGTCAAGAGTGGTCATGGACTAATCAAACACAGGTATGATTATAGTTGGTTTCTCAGAGAGAGTTAGCATATGTTTCCCGTCATCCTAGAGTTCCTAAGGTGTGTTATTAGATGGTCGTTTTAGTAGGGAGTGCCCTCGGCATCAGTTGGTCAGCCAATTGTACTCAACTCATTTTTCTTGCTAAGTTAGGGCTTCAGGAGTTTGCTACGACTACAGAGAGATCGGTCATTGGTCCAAAGAGTTTCCCACGCGTGGGATTATTAGTCATCCAGCTCATTCAGATCAGTCTCGTAGAGACTGCCTCAGACATGAGTTGGTTGCTCAGAGAGAGTTAACATATGTTTCCCACCATCCTAGAGTTCCTAAGGTGTGTTATGAGATGGTCGTTTTAGTAGGGAGTTCCCTCGACATCAGTTGGTCAGCCAATTGTACTCAGCTCATTTTTCTTGCTAAGATAAGGCTTCAGGAGTTTGCTACAACTGCGGAGAGATCGGTCATTGGTCTAAAGAGTTTCCCATGCGTGGGATTATTAGTCATTCAGCTCATTCAGATCAGTCTCGTAGAGACTTCCTAAGACGTGAGTTGGTTGCTCAGAGAGAGTTAGCATATGTTTTCCGCCATCCTAGAGTTCCTAAGGTGTGTTATGAGATGGTCTTTTTAGTAGGGAGTGCCCTCGGTATCAGGTGGTCAGCCAATTGTACTCTGCTCATGTTTCTCGCTAAGTTAGGGCTTCAGGAGTTTACTACGAGTGCAGAGAGATCGGTCATTGGTCCAAAGAGTTTCCCATGTGTGGGATTATTAGTCATTCATCTCATTCAGATCAGTCACGTAGAGACTGCCTCAGACGTGAGTTTGTTGCTCAGAGAGAGTTAGCATATGTTTCCCACCGTCCTAGAATTCCTAAGGTGTGTTATGATTGCAGGGAGGATGGTCGTTTTAGTAGGGAGTGCCCTCAGAATCAGTTGGTCAGCCAATTATACTCAACTCATGTTTCTCGCTAAGTTAGGGCTTCAGGAGTTTGCTACGACTGCAGAGAGATCGGTCATTGGTTCAAAGAGTTTCCCATGCGTGGAATAATTATTAGTCATTCAGCTCATTCAGATCAGTCTCGTAGCGTTAGATCCTTTTACCCATAACGTATTACATATTCATTTAGTTAAACGTAACCTTCTCCAATTTAGTCTTTGTTAGTGTATCTTAATTAAAATATCATTCGTTTAATCTCATAAATCATTGTTCTTTTTTGTCAAATTGAACTACTCATAGTCACATCAACATATCTTCTAAAATAAATTAAACTCATTTTGATTGGCATAATTCACTTCATCTAAACTTGAATTAATATGTAATTCAGATAGTTTCTAGAGTAATCTTGTCAAGTTATTTTTTTTTGGTAGAAGAAAGGACACTTTCTTAGGCGAAAGGTCATGTAAAAATAACCGTATGTGATCCATGGATCTGTTTGATTCAACTTAGAAAATAGATGATTGTTTCATTAGTCTCCATTCGAGTCACATCACCGTCAGGTGTGATGATCACTTTGTTATGGAGGCTTATACGACATTATAACAACATGCATATCCACAGTATACCTCCACAAAGTGGCCGGACGGGGTCTGGAGACAGTAAAGTGGACGCATTCCACACCACTAACGACACAGACAAAGTAGAGATTAGAGGCTTCTTCCGATAGACCCCTTGGCTCAGGAGGACTAATAGCATATCACATGTCAATAGTTAGTTAAAGAAACAAGACATCCACATATTAATAATTAATGCTATACATAGTCTATCCAAAAAACACAAACAAGAAGTTAAATGAATTTGCTTGAACTAACAAAGATTAAAGTAAAAATGAATTAATAATACAAAAGGAATTTGCATGACATCCATATTTCTTTTAATAATTAATGACTTGTCCAAACAAATGGGACACATAAGCTTTTAGTGCATAAAAGGATAAAAGAAATAAAAAAAATTGACATAAAATTTGGAGTGAAATATGGATTTTACTAATTTTAGGAAAAAAATAGGACAAAGAAATTAAGAGAATAGTAATAAAAGGTGTAGTGAATCATTTGCCCATCATCCGTTGTCAATTATGGTCAAAATTTATGATATGTTAATTAAGAATATTATTTTCCTTATTTTGTTTCTTTTTAATTTATCCTTTTATTCTTTTTTCTTATAAATTAATGAAGAGAATTATATTCTAACTTATGAAATATATTAAATAAAATATAAGGAAATACATTTTCTTTCTTAGATCTCTTATATGTATGTGAAATGGGGATATTTTATATATCAAAATGAAAATCTCTTATATAAGTTCGTAAAACTGAAATAAAGAATTGTTATGTACACCAAATAATACAACCAGGTTCGAAAATATATTAACAAATATATTTATAAAAAAAACTAATTAAAAGCATTGGAATAATTTTACCTAAAATTAAATATATATTAATAAACTCTCTCTCTTTCGCCCATCCCCCCCCCACTCTCTCTCTCTCTCTCTATATATATATATATATATATGTGTGTGTGTGTGTGTGTGTGTGTGTGTGTTCTAATTTTAATGGACATAAAAACGGTGATTTTTTTAATAAAAGAGCTAATGTTTAATTACAGATAACTTTTATTAACACTAAATTAAATAAATTCATCCAATAATGGAGAAAGAGATAACGTGTCAAAAATTAATTAATTAATTAATTAATATTTTGCATGGACCATCCTCTTGATTTCATTGCTTATAATAAGAGGATTTATTTTAGTAAATTCTTTTAGTGCACATGTTAGTGATATCCGTATTATCAAGTGCATATTTATCAAAATTAAATAGGAAGGGAAACTAAAAGTTAGTCGTACATATTCTTAATTGAAAATCATTCTTACTTAGGAATATGTAACCAAATGATTGTATTTTAGGAGATTTTAAAACTTTACACGTATAGAATTTCGTTAAGTTTTACAGGAATTAAATAAAGTCTTTTTTTATTTTCTTTCATCATTAATATAATGTTAAATTAATCCTTTTCCTCGATTACTATTATATTCTAGTAAAATAAATTATATATATATAATTATAAAATAGTGTTAAAAATCATAAATATATTTAATAGATATTAATGTTCAGTCATATTGTTGATGATTAAAGAGCCATTTTTTTTAATATGTCTCTTTGTTTTCTTATATTCACCCCTATTTTGTTTTGTTTCAAAAGTTAACCAATCAAATCAAAAGTATCTCTTTTAAATTAATAATGAGTTTTTTATTTCCAATCCAATCAACAGTATCTCAATTAATAATTTGCAAATCAAACTGTCCACATCTTTCGATAAATTACTTAAGTTAATTTCCTTTTTACAATTAGCAGTATTCTAACTTTCAAAAGTACAATAAATTAAAACTTTATAAAATATTTAGTTAATTTCCTCCTCCATTACTCTTAAAAAAGTTTTTTATTAAATAATAGAATTAAGTAGCATGGAATGTGAACAATTGGATAAAATAACTAAACGTATAGCAATTTCATTTCTTTTTGAATTTATTATTTTATTATTTTCTTTTTAAATTAATGAAGAGATTATATTCTAACTTATGAAATATATTAAATAAAATATAAGGAAATACATTTTCTTTCTTAGATCTCTTATATGTATGTGAAATGGGGATATTTTATGTATTAAAATGAAAATCTCTTATAAAAGTACGTAAAACTGGACTAAAGAACTATAATGTACACCAAATAATACAATCAGGTTCGAAAATAGATAAACAGATATATTTATAAAAAAAAACTAATTAAAAGCATTGGAATAATTTCACCTAAAATTAAATATATATTAATAAACTATCTCTCTTTCGCCCATCCCCCCCCCCCCCTCTCTCTCTCTCTTTATATATATATATATATATTCTAATTTTAATAGACATAAAAACTGTGATTTTTTTAATAAAAGAGCTAATGTTTAATTACAGATAACTTTTATTAACACTAAATTAAATAAATTCTTCCAATAATGGAGAAAAGGATAACGTGTCAAAAATTAAGTAATTAATTAATGTTTTGCGTGGACCATCCTCTTGATTTCGTTGCTTATAATTAATAAGAGGATTTATTTTAGTAAATTCTTTTAGTGCACATGTTAGTGATATCCGTATTATCAAGTGCATATTTATTACAATATAAATTATAAAAGAAGTTAAATAGGAAGGGAAACTAAAAGTTAGTCGTAGATATTCTTAATTGAGAATCATTCTTACTTAGGAATATGTAATCAAATGATTGTATTTTAGGAGATTTCGAAACTTTACACGTATAAAATTTTGTTAAGTTTTACAGGAATTAAATAAAGTCATTTTTTATTTTCTTTCATCATTAATATAATGTTAAATTAATCCTTTTCCTCGATTACTAATATATTCTATTAAGATAAATTATATATTTAATTTTAAAACAGTGTTAAAAATCATAAATATATTTAATAGATATTAATGTTCAGTCATATTGTTGATGATTAAAGAGCCCTTTTTTTAATATGACTCTTTGTTTTCTTATATTCACCTCTATTTTGTTTAGTTTCAAAATTTAATTAAGAATATTACGTTCCTTATTTCATTTCTTTTTGAATTTATTCTTTTATTCTTTTCTTTTTAAATTAATGAAGAGATTATATTCTAACTTATAAAATATACCAAATGGATATTAAATGCGATAATAACTTGTCTCACAAAAATCAGTGAACCTTTTTATGTTTAATATTCTTGAAATTGAATCAAATATGAATTAAATGAAAGTTTAGGTCATAATATATCATGTATTAAAATTGAATTTTTTATAATTTCACAGACATATTATAATAATGAAGACAATTATTTGTAAGATCAATATAATCATCAATAAAAAAACTCATCGATCACTTTGATGTATGTATTCATGAATTACATTAATTACCACTAGAATTATAATTTTTACCATATTATAATTAATTACCACTAGAATTAGTAAGGATTAATATTCATCAAATAGTCGTATTCATGAATTACATTAATTATAACTAGGAGTTGATAATGTCCAAATTTCATTCTTACCTTACGTCAATCAATGCATGCATGCCTTGTAGTACGTAGTAATTAACAGCAACGTGCATGCCACTATATATGTATACACGTGTTGTAATTAACCGAAACACTAACGTTTTGATTTCGTTATTAATATTTATGAACTTTACTGGAAGAGAAGTATATTTTATTCTATTGATATGTATGTGTATATATATATATATATATATACAAGAAAACACACAACAAATAAGGAAAGAATCTACTAATAAAGAATTGTGATCTTTGATCTCCTAAATAAAAACTGATGTGATATTCTGAGATATGGGAGATCAGTCATTCAATATCTTAGTATCAATCAAGATATATTACTAATAAAATTGGTATAAAAAAAAGCAAGGGTACGTAGAGTGATATTGTGTAATATATTACCATATGCCATAAACCCACTCACTCACTTTCACAATCGCTCATTGTTGTACTTTCATCTTCCCTCATTGTGACTACAATGGTACATAAATCCAATGAAACTATTCTCCTTTACTTTGGTGCTCTGTGCTTGCTTGATAGCCTCTTTTTTCTTACCATTTACATTGGCGAGCAAGATGAAGGTTTCATGGACAAGATTGTTTGTGCTACTTCAATGTACGTTGTTGGTCTATTGATTTTAGTTCAACCGGTGATACAAAAGCTCGATTATTTAGGACTTGGTTACTACGCTTCTTCTCGTTATCACCCTGCTCTAAATGCAGTGGGAGTGATTGTTGCTGGTTGGGGATACGTAGTCACTCAAGGAGGTTACAACACCTTCTCGATGTTGGCAACCATGTCTGGAGCTTTATCTGTCTTCTTTTTTATAGTGTTTGTGAGGCCTATATCTGTGGATTACGGGCTATTGCATATGCTTTGTGGCTTGGGGTACTGATTTTCATATGACGAGACACAAATTTCGACATTTGTGGTTTGCTCAATCCTTGATATTTTTGTCCGAGATGCCATAGCAGCTGCTGCGGATTCCGCTTCGGGTCCAAATTCGGGTCTTGCCGTATAGTCAAGTCATTGTATGAATATTATGTGCATTTATCTTTTTACGTTTTGTTGTCATCTCAAAGTGTGCTGATTTATAGTTAGTTCCTTTTACTGCTGTAAAAGCAAGATTGTTCTTGAAACAAGTGCAACACCCTCTTAGTTCAAATCAACAAGACTAAAACAACAACTTGTACACAAATTCAGAAAGGCGACAACACAAAGTAATACATCAGAACACAAAAGTTCTCCGATTAGCAAGGTAACTCCTCGGACTCCCTTTTGGGTTGAGGTGTAACATCAGGGACAACGTATGTCATGTATCTGTAGATACTTAAACCAAAGAAGAAGCTCAAAGCCATGAACCTAACAAACAACTCCCCATACACCAGATAACAAAATACCTGCATCGTTAATCCCACACATACGTCTATTTCAGTAATTAATTAATGTTTTGTGTGAACCATCCTCTTGATTTCATTGCTTATAATTAATAAGAGGATTTATTTTAGTAAATTATTTTAGTGCACATGTTAGTGATATCCGTATTATCATGTGCATATTTATCTCAATTAAATAGGAAGGGAAACTAAAAGTTAGTCATAGATATTCTTAATTGAAAATCATTTTTACTTAGGAATATGTAATCAAATGATTGTATTTTAGGAGATTTTGAAACTTTACACGTATAAAATTTCGTTAAGTTTTACAGGAATTAAATAAAGTCTTTTTTTATTTTCTTTCATCATTAATATAATGTTAAATTAATCATTTTCCTCGATTACTAATATATTTTATTAAAATAAATTATATATTTAATTTTATTACAGTGTTAAAAATCATAAATATATTTAATAGATATTAATGTTCAGTCATATTGTTGATGATTAAAGAGCCCTTTTTTTTTAATATGACTCTTTGTTTTCTTATATTCACACCTATTTTGTTTAGTTTCAAAAGTTAACCAATCAAATCAAAAGTATCTCTTTGAAATTAATGTTGAGTTTTTTATTTTCAATCAAATCAAAAGTATCTCAATTAATAATTTGCAAATCAAACTGTCCACACCTTTCGATAAATTACTTAAGTTAATTTTCTTTTTAGAATTAGCAGTATTCTAACTTTCAAAAGTACAATAAATTAATATTTTATAAAATATTTAGTTAATTTCCTCCTCCATTACTCTCCAAAAAGTTTTTTATTAAGTAATAGAAATAAGTAGCATGGAATGTGAACAGTTGGATAGAATAACTAAACGTATAGCAATTTAATTACCCTTCAGTAAGATTTGTGCTATGTTAATTAAAAATATTACGTTCCTCATTTCATTTCTTTTTGAATTTATTCTTTTATTCCTTTCTTTTTAAATTAATGAAGAGATTATATTCTAACTTATGAAATATACCAAATGTATATTAAATGCGATAATAACTTGACTCACAAAAATGAATGAACCTTTTTATGTTTAATATTCTTGAAATTGAATTAAATGAAAGTTTAGGTCATAATATATTATGTATTAAAATTGAATTTTTTATACTCTCACAGACATATTATAATAATGAAGACAATTATTTGTAAGATCAATATAATCATTAATAAAAAAACTCATCGATCACTTTGATGTATGTATTCATGAATTACATTAATTACCACTAGAATTATAATTTTTACCATATTATAATTAATTACCACTAGAATTAGTAAGGATTAATATTCATC
The DNA here is from genome assembly GCA_030864215.1 of Capsicum pubescens. NCBI lineage: Eukaryota > Viridiplantae > Streptophyta > Magnoliopsida > Solanales > Solanaceae > Capsicum > Capsicum pubescens. The sequence goes on along the minus strand of CM061542.1, from coordinate 218,050,302 downwards.
AAATAGTCGTACTCATGAATTACATTACTTATAACTAGGAGTTGATAATGTCCAAATTTCATTCTTACCTTACGTCAATCAGTGCATGCATGTCTTGTAGTACGTAGTAATTAACAGCAACGTGCATGCCACTACATATATATATACACGTGTTGTAATTAATCGAAACACTAACGTTTTAATTTCATAATATCATACTACGCTCTGTGCATGAAGTGGGCAATGAGGATGAAAATAGAAAGATAGGGCCAAGTTCAGAATCCACAAGTAGCAATAGAGATACATCCTCCTCCCCAAACTTCAACACCAGAAACTGATGCCAGACTGAAGCGATTAATTAGCACGGGAATGAACTCAATCATAAACTTCACCTTCGCGCCCACTAACTGAAAAGGCGTGTAGGTGTTCCAATAAATCACATTATAAAACACGACGCCTTCAGTGTATTTAAACCACAATAAACAAGCAAACAAACAAAATTAACTACACATAAGTATTATTGCTGCAACCAAACCCTAAAGTTGGAGTTTACAATTTCACCAAAAAGTAAGCTGCATGCAAACTGATTTGGACATCACTTCTATTAAAAAGGATGACTCATCCTTGTATAGACTAATTGTGTTCCATACATGGAGAGCTTTAGTGGAAATAAAAGTGGACTTTGAAGCAAACCATTACGTATTGCAAGTATGTCCTATATATACCTAACGAAAGCCTCTTAAACAATCTCTTAATACCTACATGATAGAAGGATTCGTCCAATACTAAAGATACCGGCCATATGGCTCAACTATAACAAGTGAGCGCCAAGTGTGAGCCTTATTGAAAATGGCCTAGCAAACAATCTATCTTTCTAATTAGAGCAAGGACGCAACAGCTGCACAAAAGTTTTACATCAGTGCAAATGATCCTTGACCATTTTTATTTTGTTCATTGATGTTTCAAAGGCTTAAGAAGATAATCTCATGAATATTTCCCACATATGCTGCAATCTATCAATCATAGCTAGAATTTGAATTCCTCTATGGTTCATCGAAACCAACAGGTGATGCCTCAATTTTTCAATCATCTTTGAGAATATGATGGTCAATGAGAGTAATTATGAGGTGGGAATATACTTATTTGACAGACAACGACTCTTAACACTTATTATCATACATCACCTATTTGATTCCTACAATACATGATTATTGATGAACTGCGGGGATAAACTGATGGAATGCAATTACTGACTTCCCTAAAGAAATGATGAGCACACTACATGCAGCGACAACTAAAATAAGTAGCATATGCGAACTAAACTTCAAGACTGCTCAAGCGTAACAAGTGTATGCCAACTGCTGAACAATCTAGAAGAAGAACAGTTGTGATCACCAAAACAAGTTACCTATTGCCTAAAAGGAGGTAGGTCCAAAATAAGTTTGTCAACAGCAATTATCTATGAATTTTCGCAAGTTTATCATGTAGAGTATTCATACCTTGACTGCAGCACTAAAAGCTGAATTAGCAATTCTGTTATGCTCGAACATTATTGAGATGTTTTCAAGGAGAAGCTCTAGATGTTGACTACACTGGAAATGCAAAAAAAGTAACCACTTTTTTCAGTAAACCACAACAAACCCAGTGTATTCCCACAAAGTGGGGTCTAAAGAGGGTAGAATGTACGCAGTCCATACCGGTACCTCCGAAGAAGTAGAGAGGCTGTTTTCGATTGACCCCCGGCTCAAGATAAAGAATAGTAAACAAGGTCGTAATAAAACATGAAACGGGATGGATGGCATAACAGAATAAGAGACTAGAAATAATACAAATAGAAATAAGAGAAATAGAAATAAGAAACAGGAAATAAGAAATAAGGCACCCACATAGTAGTACCATACACTTACAGACCAAAGACACCCACCACACCCAAACTCTCTCGACTAGCTACTCCTCCTATGAACACAGTCCTAGGATTACTAACTTGGCTACACAAAAGCTCTCCTAACTACTTGCTACGACTCACCCACACACACTAGCCTTCTACCCTTATACTTAACCTCCACACCTTCCTATATAGGGTCATGTCCTCAGTAAGCTGTAACTGTTCCATGCCATGTCTAATCGCCTCCCTCAAGTATTTCAGTAAAAAGAGAATTAAAAAAATAACCTCTGAGAGTTAATTGCTATCTCTCTTAGCTTCTTCCTTTCTCTCCTTCTTCTACTTACTGATTCTGTGATTCCTCTACAACTTCATCTGCAAGAAATTTACTGCTATCTTGCCTAATTACTCTAGCTTCTAGCATATGCTTACATTAAAAATGAACTTCCAGTCACCTCAACAAATTTAGTATGAATGAAGTTGTTCCATAAGGATTTCCACTAGAAAAAATAGAAGGTTGTATAGTAATCTGCTTTTAATGTAAAGACATCGCCAATTATAAATGAATAAAGTTGCCAGTAATAATCAACGGACTTACGGGAAGATCAGAAATAGCTTTCTTATTGCACTGCAAGCAGCTGCAGTTGCACCAGTCTAGTCTGTATATCAATATTCATGGAGACATCAATAAGGAAGAAATATATAGCAGGCATTGGATCGCACACCTTTAGACCAAGTTTCCAAGTTATCACTTAAAAGCAAAAACATTACTCCTATCATATATCAAAAAATTATACCCAACACTATTTAAGTGATTTAAACCTTTATGTGAGAGCAAAAAATTAAAATTAGCTCCTATAAGCAATATTTTGGCTATATCACCCTTGCATTAACATATACTATCATCTTAGAAGTTAAAACAAATTAAGCTTTAACCTCGAAAACGAAAGTTGCTAAGATTTAAGTAGTAAGATAAATCTCACCTTCTTTTCTGTCCTTCGCCTTCATCCTTAGCTTGAGATCCTCATTTTCATCTTCTTTGATCATCTTCAGCAACCTATCCAATAAAACGTGACATTATAACAACAACAACATATCCAGTATATTTCCACAAAGTGGCCGGGGTCTGGAGACGGTAAAATGGACGCAGTCCATACCACTAACACAGACAAAGTAGAGAGAGAGGTTGCTTCCGATAGACCCCTTGGCTCAGGAGGACTAATAATAGGAGAGAAAATATTGAAAAAAACAAACAAAATGAAGTCAGTCACATACCAATAGATAGTTAAAGAAACAAGACATCCACAGATTAATGTTATACACAGCCTATCCAAAAAACACAAACAAGAAATTAAATGAATTTGCTTGAAATAACAAAGATTAAAGCATTTCAGCTATTGTTGGCAGCACAACAGGCAACTCTATTACCTCAGGTGGTGGTCTGTCTGGTTTTGCAGCAGTATCTTCAGTATCAACTGAACCTCTTACCAGTTCTATCACGACCCAACTTTTCAGGTCATGATGGCGCCTACCATAACCCACCAGTAGGCAAGCCAACCTGTAGTCCGGAACGTCTAGTAACAGACTACTTAATAACATAAGAAAAAAAATACGGAATATATGAGATAAAGATCAATACATAGATGAATCCCAAAACCTGGTGGTATCAGTACAAGAGCTTCTATCCATAATAAGAGTACAAAAGTGAGATATCAAGGAGAAATACACTGATTTAACTTACCTCTGAGTATAACTTAGAGGCTAATCTAATACATAGGAGAGAGATAAGTAATACTCTGAACGTCAGTAACTCACTTTAAGTTTCTGAATCAGGGATACTCCACACGATGCATACATCAACGACGATAACTCGTACTATGATCTGCAGGCTGCAGAGGTGTAGTATGAGTACCAAACGAATAGTACTCAGTAGGCAACTGTCAACTGAGCTCCAAAGATAAAGTAGATATATACAACATATAAACAGAATGGAAAATACAACCAAAAGTCCATAAATCATATAATAAGTCAATGAGAATAACGAGGGACAACTATCATATTTATGTCCAAGAGTCTAAAATAAGAAGACTAAGGAAGAATCAAGGTGAACTATCCTATTCCGGCTACATTCAATATATGTCAATGCTATACCGTATATCCCAGGTCAATATACAAGTAAAGAGCGAAAGAAAGTGATTTACCTTCCTTCTATTTTGTGATTTTCATTAATGGTAAAATATTTTTATTTTCTATTTTTTTAGTCTAAGAATATTTTATATTATTTATTTCCTTTTAAAGCTAGGTTTATTAATTGCAGAATATTTAGTCTAATATCTATAAGGAAAATATTCCTTATTTATTTTATTTAGTTTCTTATAAATAGAGATGTACTCTTCTATTAGAATCAAGGAAAAGAATCAATCAAGAGTTATCATACAATTTTTGTTTAATTTTCTTTCTTGTCTCTTTCATTCCATAATAGTGGTATCAGAGCCTTCATCGATCCTCATGGATCTATGGATTTATTGAAGAAAAACTCTCAACCATTTTTTAATCCATACCTATTTTCAACCTACTTTTAATTCTTACATTTATTTTTAACATAGGGCTATTTTTATCCCTTACTTTTATTTTTAACGTAGGGCTACTTTTATTTTTAACGTAGGGCTATTTTTAATTAATTTTTAACCCATATTATTTTAAATCTTGTTTTTCAAACCATGGCAAGAAATACTCTCTCTTTCAATGCCCCACAAACCTTCACTGGTGAAAATTATCAAATTTGTGCAGTTAAGATAAAATCTTATCTTGAAGCTTATGATTCGTGGGAAGTTGTATAGGAAGACAAATCTATACAACCACTTCCTAAAAATCCTTCTGCTGCCAAAATCAAACTTCACTCAAAAGAGTAATCGAAAAAATATAAAGCAAAAATTATAATTTAAAATTCAGTTGCTGATTCAATTTTTTCTAAAATCACTGCATATGAAACAACAAAAAAGGCTTGGGAAAAGCTTGAAAAGGAGTACCAAGAAGGTGAACGAGGTAGACAAAATCAAATTCTAAATTTGAAAGAGATTTAAAATCTCTTAGGATGCAAGAAGGTGAGTGATGAGTGGTGATTTTACCACTCATTCTCACTCAACATTCATGAACATTGCTTTGATTTGAATGAATAAATGAGACATATTCATGAGTAAATGCACTAATATCCATTCTTTGCTGATATGGAGTTGAAAAGATAGGAAGATGTGGATTGGAGCTTAAAATGATCAAAAAAGCAAAGGAAAAGTGTAGTAGAAGACCTAAAACTGAAGCGCTTCAGGTACCGAGATCGGGTCTGCTGACCGCGGTCATAGTGGTCAAAGATAGTCAGTCAACCGCGGTTGCATGAGTCTATCATGGTCACAGCAGCCAAGATCGCGGCTAAGTAGTGCGATTGTGGCTCAGCGGAAGTATTCAGCCGAAGGGCAAAACTATAATTGCATATGCTGATCCCAATTTGACAAAAAGACTCAAACCCTAACCTAAAAAAATAAAAACAATTCCATATTCCCCATTATTTTAGGTTTTAGCTCTAGACTTCATAGCCTCAAATTTTGGAGAAGAAAAATATTGTATAAATTTTGGGTGAAGAATACATTGGAGACTTTCTAAGTGAAAGATTTGCTCACTTCCATTGTTGATATTGTGGGAGAGCCAAGTTTGAAGTAACATTCACTTAGTTCTTCAAAAAATGATTTCAATGGAGATGATGGGTATATCTAAGCTTATTTATCTTATATGTAGCTAAATCTCCCTCATGAGGTTATGTGTGAATAGGGGTTTAAGTGTGTGTGGGTTGTTGTTGTTAGCATCTATTTGGCAATTCATGTTTATGGGTTTTATCATTGCTATGCTATGTTGGTTGGTATTTGATGGGTGAAAGCCCCAAATATCCATATAGGTTTGATGAGTGAAATCTCCTAGCTCTAGAAAGTTCAAGGCCAACTTTGAAATAAGGGTTTCTAGTGAAGTATAGGAATCCATATCATCCTCGAAAAAGGGATGTGGAGACCAAAGCAATGATAGACAATTATGTGTGTAGTTTGCTAAATTTTCACTATCTTAGACATAAGGGTGAATGTAAGGTTGACTATGCCATGGGTATCATCCTAGAAATAGGGATGCCTAGATTGAGGTTGTGGTTACCAATTGTTAAACATACCTATTAGGTATTCAAAATAATCAATAGGAGAAAGTTTGATGTTTTGTCGAAAGACTAGCATCAAAATCTATAACCAAGCCTACCCATATTTGATTTGCTAAATTGATGTTAATTATTAACTCCTACATGTCACTCCTTTAGTAATGCATAACCCCGAGATATGTGCATAATTGTTAAAACTCTAATTATTTATAGCCCCAAATTTATACTAAAAAAAACAAAAAGAAACACTAGTGTAGGATCCTATCTCCCCCATTTTATCTTTTTTGTACCATTGGTTTGAATTTAACTTGTATCTATCATTTCAAATTAATTTGATCTCCACTCACATTGTTCCTCATAGATTCGATCCCGACTCTAAAGTTGGAAAAATATATTGACGATGACTGCTTTGCACTTAAATTGATGTGTAAGTTGAGCATTATCAGTGAGACAATTACGAAGTATTCTGATAGAATTTCCTTGATTGTCAATAGAATCAGGTTGCTTGGAGAAGATTTTAAAGATAATAGAATAGTTGAAAAAAAAATTATGACTACTCTTGAGAGACTTGATTCCAAAATCTCCGCTTTGGAAAAGTCTAAAGATATCTTTGCCATTTCTCTTGTTGAATTGATAAGCTCTCTTCAAGCACAAGAGCAAAGAAGAGCTCACAGGAAAGAAAAGTTGTTGAAGGTATTTTTTATGTGAACCATCAAAAAAAAAGTTGATTATCCACTTTGCAAATATTGCAAAAAGAAAACACACTTAGTAAAATTTTGTTGGTAGAGATTCGATGCATTATGTGGAAGTTGCAAACAAAAGGTCATGTCATAAAAGTATGCAAGTTCAAAGACACTCATGATAATTCAAAAGCACTACTTGTGGAAGAAGAACATGAACATGAGGAAGACCAACTTTTTTAGATTGTTGCAACAAATTCAACGAAAAGTGCGTTTTTCAAGAATAATTAAGTGTTCAAACTCAAGTTTGATACACCAACTTGAGTTTGAGGGGGAATGTTGAGATTTACCTTCTTTCTATTTTGTGATTTTCATTAATGATAGAATATTTTTATTTTCTCTTTTTTTAGTCTAAGAATATTTTACATTATTCACTTCCTTTTAAGTCTAGGGTTTATTAATTACAGAATATTTAGTCTAATAGCTATAAGAATATATCATATTTTTCTTATTTATTTTATTTAGTTTCTTATAAATAGAGTTGTACTCTTCTATTTGAATCAAGGAAAGGATTCAATCAAGAGTTATCATACAATTTGTATTTAATTTTCTTTCTTGTCTTTTTCGTTTCATAACACACTTAACAGTCATTAACCTCCCTATGAATTAGATCAACTACTTCAACACTTAGTTTTCATTAAATAACAAATGTCACAAACCACATATTCAAGAAAGTATCCACACGCCCACTACTCGGCTCTAAGACAATAATCATCTTCTTTACGCACTCAAAGATTAGTTAAGAGCACCCAGTTGACCAACAATTAGACATAATTAATGTGAAGTAAAACATGGATTCTCAAGATTTTTAACACACATCATATATAATAAAAACACTTGTATAATCAAAACCACATTCCTTTATGGTCCATTCAGGTTGAAACCAATAGCGTTCCATAGAGAGAAAAGTAAGAATTTTTTCCTATTAATCTTGAGCGAGACAAAGAGGAAAAAATTTGATGTAGTTGTAGTTGCATTGCACATCGCAATTAGAGAGAAAAATGAGAGAGTGGCACACTAGGGTTGAAATAATAGAAGAGGAATTAGGGATTTTTATTTAAAAGGGGATGTTGATCGGGTTTGACACAAAATTTAAGTGACTTTTGGCTAAAAATTTCCTCCTCCATGCAACGCCCTTATTGTGTAGATTTATAGGCATTCCATGCCTTTATTATGGAAGCCCACTATTTTATGGGCTTGGGTATTTAATCCCCTCTGTGACATCGAAATAAATTGGAGCCTAGGCTCCGTAACATGCCGAAATAATGGATGCCCACTATTTTAGGCTTTTGGAAATTTAAATCCCTCTGTGTCATGGCAATAAGATGGATTCTAGACGCTATGACATGCTCTTAATGTAGAGGATCACTATTTTTAACACCTTGGGGGAATTTATGAGTCCTCTCTCACATTACACTTTTTTTAACTTACCATGGCGTATTTACATGCTAAATAGTTTCCCAAAAATAGTTGTAGCACCCTTATTCCCATACTCTATGTCAATACTATTATGAAACCTACAAATCTCCACCAAAAATAACAAAATACATTAAAAAGGTGGGTTTCCACCCACCGAGTGCCTTAGTTTCGAGCGTGGCTCGATATTTATTTTTGTGTTTTTATTTTCTTAATTTTTTATTATTTTTCTTTTTTTTTCAAATAGAATACATATGATATTAAATAACATTCATGGGTTGCCTCCCATGTATAACGTCACGGCACGATACAACTCACCATCAATAGTCTGCAAACGTGATAGACATTTTTTGTCCATCCTTTTGCTAGACCCAGTAATTCTTGACTCTCTACCCATTTACAAGAAAATTTGAGTTGTTATCCTCATGCTATAACTCAACCTCCATATAAGGAGTCATTAAAACAATCTTAAATAACCCAAACCATTTCGACCTCAACTTTCCCAAAAAGAGATTTAACCTCGAATTAAACAACTGTACCTTTTGGCCAATATCAAAGACTCCGGGCAGGATATACTTGTCGTGCTATTTTTTTGTATTCTCCTTATAGAGTTTAGCATTCTCATAAGCATGCAGGAGAAACGCATCAAGTTCATGAAATTAAAGCCACTGCTTTTGCCCTGCTATTTCTGGGTTAAGTTTCAACTTTTTCACCACCCAATTTACTTGATACTTAAGCTCCACAAACAAATGACAAGCTTTTCTATATATAAATCGATACGGTGAGGTCCCAATGGGTGTTTTGTAGGAAATTCTATACGCCCATAGTGCATCATCCAGTTTGATTAACCAAACTTTATGTTGAGCATTCATAGTCTTTTATAGAATTTGCTTGATTTCACAGTTTGACACTTCCACTTGACCACATGGCAAAGGCGAGTACGCTGTAGAAACTCGATGTATCACCTTGTACTTTGCTAGTAAATATCAAATACAATTGTTAACAAAATGTGACACTCCATCACTGATGGTCTCCCTAGGGGTTCCTAAATCTAGAGAAAATATTATTCTTTACAAACTTCACCACTACCTTTGTATCATTAGTAGGGAGAGATGTTTCTTCCACTTACTTAGACACATAATCAACCACAACCAGAATGTATTGATTACCAAGCGAAGGTGGAAATGGATCCATGAAGTATATTCACCAAACATAAAAAATCTCCACCTCGAGAATGTTGTTCAAAGGAATTTCGTGGTGTCATGATATAGTCCCTATTTTTTGACATTGGTCACACTTTTTAATAAAATAAAAGGCATCCTTGAACGAAGTAGGCTAAAAGAAACCCAATTTTAATACCTTATATGTTATGTGTTCTCATCCATGGTGACCTTCATATGGTGATGAGTGATAGCTCTCAAATACTTTTCTAGAATGACATTCTAGAACACATCTTTGAACAACTCGATTGTCATCCTACTTAAACATACGGTTCATCCCATACATACAAGTGTGAATTATAGTAAAACTTCTTTTGCTGACTCGTTACTTTAGTAGGATACACACCACTCACCAACATGTTTACTATATTTGTGTACCACAAGAGTTCTACTATACTTAGTTCCATTAGTCATTGATCTGGGAACTCTTCCCAAATACATCCATCTTCAACTACATGAGACCGATTCTCCAATTGTGATAAGTGATCTCACACTTGGTTCTCTACCTCTTTTCTATCTAAAACCTCAAGATCAAATTCTTGAAGCAGTAAAATCCATCTAATAAGCCTTGGTTTTGCATCTTTCTTATTTAAATAGGTAGTTGATTACAACATGATCGGTATGAACTATCACTTTTGTACCCACTATATAGGATTTGAACTTGTCAAAAACATACCCTAGGTCAAACACCACCTTCTCAGTTACAATGTAGTTGGTCTGGGTAGAATTTAGGATCTTACTAGCATGGTATATTGAAGGAAAAACATTTTCTTTCTGCTGACCTAATACTGCTCCCACTACTGTATCACTTGTATCACACATCAACGCAAAGGGAAGCTCCCAATTAAGAGCTATTAAAATAGGAGCCTCTTTCAACTTCTTCCTCAAATCATCAAATGCCTTAGTACAATCAGCCTCAAACTTGAACTTCACTTCATTTATAAGCAACTTACACATGAGTCTTGCTACTTTTGAGAAATCCTTAATGAATCTCCTATAGAATTTGACTTACCTAAGGAAATTGCACACATATTTTACTGACACTAAGGGAGGAAATTTCTCTATAACCTCCACTTTTGATAGATCTAACTCCAATCCTTTCCGCGACACATTATAGCCAAGGACAATGTCTTTATTAACTAAAAA